>CM040189.1:9785865-10010865 GCA_022606455.1 Callitettix versicolor
CGTGTGTGTGTGTGAGAGAGAGAGAGTGTGTGAGAGAGAGAGTGTGTGAGTGTTCGCGCGTGCGTGTGCTTGTGAGAGTGCGAGTGCGTATGCGTGTGCGCGTGCGCGTTTGCGTGTGTGTGAAGTAGCTTAAAAATTCCTATAACTCGAAGTTTTTCGTAGTTAACCTTTGTAATTCGAACTTTTAAGAGGATAATTTATCCTAAAAAATGGTCAGTATGAATAAAATAATAAAACCACATTACCCAGTAGGCCTTCGCATAAACACTTTATACTGCATTACTATTCGGGTTACTTTCTTCCTAACACCGCCATAGTGAATTTTTCCCCCCACCGTCAAAGTCTTACGCTTTCTGTTTACGTGTCTCGTTATGCAGAAAAGCACTTGTATAGAAATAACACAAACCACAAGGTGAGACTGACAGTGAGTGAAGGACAGACGGAAGGGAGGACCACGTGACCAATAAGAAAAGTACACGCGTGAAACTGGGGGAGTTACCGTCAGGAGCGGAAGCTTTTGTTAATATTGTCTTTGCTGAATGTATAATCAGTTTGAAGATATGTTTACAAATATCTTGTTTGTTTAAATAAATAAATATGTGAACCTAGCTTAGATATTATTTACTGTAGTTATAGTAAAAGATCAGTTGTTTTTTAGTACTAAGTAGTAGTAAAAGATACTCTACTTGTAGTAAAAGATCAGTTGTTTTTTATTAATGCATAACGATCAGCTGATTTCATTGAACAGCTGTTAGGCTATAATAAGTTTCAGGTTATGTTGTTAAAAACTAGCAATATTAACAACAATTATCATAAACGTTAACACTAATTTCGAATGTATTATAAACGGTTACAACGTGCGCGTGTTCTTCAACCGAGGAAAAATACCGAAACCAAAGCGCACATTTTCAAACAATTCGCGTGTACTGTTATCGAAAAGGAGGAAGAAAAAGAGACAGAAATAGAGTCGAAATTCGTTTGATCGTTCGTTCCGTATTTCCGTTACATGCTTCCGTTTGGCAGACTTTTTTTTTCTATCCATTCGCTTCAAAAAGTGCAAACATTTACGTCCAGAGTTAAGCGAAAATCAGGTGGTTCTTAGGTCGTGGTGAAAAAACGCATATTTGAGTTTCGACGCGTGGGATTTCGATGTATTGTGTTCGGAAAGTAACGAGAATTTTTAAATTTCGCGGGCTTGTAGAGTCCGATTGTCAAACATATTTTTTATTTTGTTGGTATAAATGCTCTTGAAGTATGATAAAACTTTCAGCTCTTTTATAAGTTAGAACAGAAACTTCGATTCATTGCGGTACCGGGTACCGGAGGGGTACTATCAAAATCACAAGAATTCGATTTATCGAGGGGAAACGTATAGAGGATTCTTTTCATTATTGACTGTTATGAATTTTATCAAATAATTCGCATTATGGAGGTTTGAGTTATCCCGGTCCAACTCTGCTTGTTCGTGTACTTGTTCTTAAAGTTTATAATACACGCCAGTTAGACTAATGACGATAAGCGTTAATTTAACATTTTAAGCCTTCAAAAATCAAGTAATTTGAAGAAAATCAATTCGACGGAGTTCAGGGTTCATTTTTGTTTCTTAAAATAATTTGTTAATTGTTAAACTTTAAAATCCGAATTTATTCAAATTTTAATTCCGGCTGAAATTAAAAAAAAAATAATTTTCGAAATTTGCTTGCATCACGTCAGTTAGGAAACAAACATTACCGTCATTATAACGTTAACAGTTAATTACATATTTAACTGGTAAATAAAGCTGTGTTTCAAACGTCAATAATTACCAAGCTCTGCACACTATCGCACCACATTTAAACTAATCCAATATTATCATTTAAGCTCTTATTGGCGTTTCCATTTAATTTTATGAGTGAAATAACAGTTAATTACCATTTAACACTAAAAAAAACTAAAAGCGCTGATTATAAAACTTGTTATTTATGTTAAATTGACACAAGTAATTATTTTAAAACAATATTTCTGCTTTGCAGATGACTAAATAGTTATATCAATGGATTATGAGGATCTAGAATATGTGAATAGGAAATTAATAGAGGAATACGATATTTGGGTGCTTGAGGTAAACCTAAATAAAACTGAGTGCATGTCTATTGGAGGGTAGAGCAGGAAGCTTCTATTGGAACAGGACACAAAAATCAAAGGCTGTACAATGTACAAGTATTTGGGAATAAAAGTTACTAGCAATGGACTCTTAAACACGTGGTAAAAGGACGAACCACCTTAGGAGGAAAAGCAATCAGTATCGTATGGAGACCAGTAACGCTACAAGAACTAATAAACGAAATCAGTCAGAATTTACATCCTAAAAAAGCTCCAGGATATGATACAATTACAGGGCAAATAATCAAAGAACTTCCAGAGAAAGCCTTGAGGAGACTGCTGTCCATTATCAATGCAGCATTCAGGTTACAGTATGTTCCGAATCAATGGAAAGTAGCAGAAGTAATTATGTTACCTAAGTCGGGTAAACCACTACATGAGGTAACCTCATATCGACCAATTTCATTATTGCCAATACTAGCTAAGCTCTTTGAGAAACTCTTTTTAAAAAGACTGAAGGTTATTATAGAAGATAAGGAGCTCATACCTGCACATCAGTTCGGTTTTCGGGAAAAACATTCTACAATTGAACAAGTTCATAGAGTGGTGGATATAATAGAGGAAGCTATGGAGAGGAAGCAAATCTGATCAGGTATATTTCTTGACGTGGCGCAGGCGTTTGATGGAGTCTGGCACTGTGGGCTGGAACATAAACTACAACGGGACTTACCAGAGCAATTCTTCAGAATTTTAAAGTCATACCTTTGTGAGAGACATTTTCGGGTTAGATATGAACTCGAATACTCACAAATTAAAACAATTAATGCAGGAGTACCTCAGGGAAGTGTTCTTGGCCCTGTACTGTACCTTCTGTACACTAGAGACATACCAGTTACTGGAAACTCCACAGTAGCAACTTTTGCAGATGACACAGCAATTTTAACAGTTGGGGACAATATTTTAGAAGTCACAGAAAAATTACAGAATGCCACCAACACAGTAAGTCAATGGACAAAAAAATGGAGAGTAAAGCTTAATGAAGCAAAAACTGTACACATTAATTTTACGAATAGAAAATATGAACCATTACCAATAATATTAAACGAATATTATCTAGGAATGACATTCGATGCAAAGCTCTGATGGAAGGTGCATGTAAAAAAGAAAAAAGAGGAGCTACAGCTCAAATTCAATAAAATGTTTTGGCTTATTGGAAGAAATTCAGAACTTTCGATAGCCAACAAGATACTGCTATACAAGCAAGTTCTAAGACCAATATGGACCTATGGTGCACCACTCTGGGGATGTACAAGAAAAAGCAATAGTAAAATTATTCAAGTTTTTCAAAATAAAGTATTGAGAACGCTTGTCAACGCCCCTTGGTATGTGAGAAATGAAAACATACATAAGGACCTAGGTGTTGAATCTGTTCAGGAAGTCATTAAAAAGCTCTCGGTTAAGCATTATTGCAGGTTAGAACAGTATAATAATACAGAGACTGTCCAACTACTATGCCGCAGTGACAACATCACAAGAAGGCTGAAGAAGACCAAGCCAATTGACCTCTCCAGGCCGTAAACACATTGGGACCAGCCGTCGGACTGCATCCCAGCACACATTGAACATAATTGATAAAGAAAAATTACTAGATGGGGCACGCCTTAGTTGTAATTAATAAAAAAAAAGTATCGTATGGGATCGACAGATATCAAAAATAAACAGGTTTAACAGGTTGAATCTGCTTGGGCTCCAGTCCGATTCCCGAGAATGGGTAATTCTTATTCTTACACTTTCTTCCATTCGTTCATCCAGAGTGTTTTCACCCCTTAATTGATCTATATTAGACCTGTCTACTGGACTGTTCCTGCATATTTTTATTATTCCTTTGATCTGCCCCTAATTTTGGAACAGGAATACTTGTAACTGATATTATAATAAAACAGTTTTACGCCTTTTTTCTGGTAAATTCACTGTTAAAAATCGGTTTTCGTCAAAATCTACTTTAACGATTTTTATCAAATTTCACTAAAATTTAATACAACTATGAATAAAAAAACAAATAGGTAGCTCAAAAACAAATCTTCTGTAGAAGCTGTTAAAAAATAACTAATAAACTGAAATTATTAGAAACACTTATCTGCCCAGTATTCGCAGACGATCTTGCCCTACTGGCAAGTACGGTGGGAGAGGTTGAGTTTCAGATCGTTGAACTTGAAAAAAATTGCAGCAAAAATCGGACTACAACTCTCGTTTGAAGCCGACCTTCCGAATCGAATCACCAGCCATTCAACTGAGCAATGGTAAACAAATTAAGATTGTAAACAAGTTCAAGTATCTTGGGGAAATTATAGCCTGGAATACAGACGAGAAACCATCGACAGAAAGCAGAACATACAAACTGAAACAAGCGCAACGACTCACCTGGCCAACCTACAAAAAGAAATCGTTCTCAATGAATGCCGAATCGACATTATAATTCCGTTGTTAAACCTGAGGCAACTTATGCTAGTGAAACACTCTAAGTTGAAGGTTAAATCAACAACTGATAAACTGCAGAAAGCAGATAGAAGGATCATCAGAACACTCATTCAAGTAAATGGCCAATGGAGATTACTACCGAATGAAGTGATATATAGAGAAATTGAGTCAATAATAGACACGATGCGGAAAAGGAGAATTGCTTTTTTCTGCCATATAGCATGCCTTCCAGAAACCCTAATTAAGCTATTTCTGGAGGATTAAAACGCAGAATAATTGGTTCAAAGAGATCCAGAGTGATTTAGAAGAGTTAAATTTGACGGTGCCTCAAATTCAAGGTAGAGCAGAGAAGAGGATTTTAAGGAATAAATAACTGCGATTCAAGCTAACAACATTTGAACGAAAGACCTATACCATGATGAACAAAGGGCAGCCAGGTCGGACAGGATGAAGAAATTTTGGGAACGGAAGAAGAAGTTGAAACGCTAGTCTTAATAGCCATGTTGGACTGATTGAAGTGCTCCAATGAGGGCGTAAACTAAAGGAAAAAACATGACCAACAAGGGTCTGTTAGGTTGTTCCCATTAACTTGAAGAAACTATGGGAAATGAATATAAAACATCTTTTTAACCCATTCATAAGATAAAAACAAAACGCACGTTTCTTGGGTAAGTTAAAATTATTATATCGTTCGAAATCGTGTATTTCCAGAATCCTTCAATCAAACTGAACACAAAGAGTTGTTTTTACAGCTTTCAAGTCAGTCGGCACTATTCACGTAACAGCTAAAGTTTAGTAATACTATATTTCGCTTCTGTTGTTTGAAGTTTCAACAACTTTGTTTAACTGTGCACTGTGCATTTCACAACACCTTGTCTTGGCACAAAGTGCAGGACTATTTGTTAATAAAATAATGAACCAGACTTCGGCGTTGTTTTGTTAATTTAATAACGGACGTTCCGGATTTTACGACTTGGTGAAGTAAACTTCAGATAATGGTGTTCAAAGTAAATTGTGTTTTCGTAATTTTTATTTTGCGTTATTTCTAAACGTATTGCCCGTTTTATGACTTTGGAAAGTAACATTTTTACGAGTGGATTTTTTTAAGAAAAGAGGAATTTTATGATTTTGCTTTCGTTCTTTACCCTAATCCAAGCAAAGAGTTAAGGACAAGAGTTTTGGTTGCAGTCCAGTAGTTTGAACTTCCAAAGATATTGGTGAATTTGTACTGGAAAATGAGCCATTGGGGCGTCTATTACAGTAAGATGCAGGCCTTGTAAACCTGACAATTAGTATTTTAACAGCGTTTATAGTGTGTGTGTGTGTGTTTGTGTGTCTTTGTGCGTGTGTATTCGCGCGCGTGCGTTTGTATGTGTGTGTGCGCGTGTATTTGTGCGTGTGAGAAAGAGTGTGCGCGCGCGCGTGTGTGTGTGTGTGTGTGTGCTGTGTGTGTGCGCGCGTGTCTGTGCACTCGCGCGTGTGTGCTGTGTGTGTGCACGCGAGCGCGTATGTTTGTGTGTGTGTGTGTGTGTTTGTGTGTGCGCGCGCGTGCGTGTGTGTGTGTGTGTGTGTGTGTGTGTGTGCGCGTGTATGTGTGTGTGTGTATGTGTGTGTATGTGCTTTGTGTGTGTGTTTGTGCGCGCGCGCATGTGTGTGTATTTGTGTGTGTGTGTGTGTGTGTGTGTGTGTGTGTGTGTGTGTGTGTGTGTGTGTGTGTGTGTGTGTGTGTGTGTGTGTGTGTGTGTGTGTGTGTGTGTGTGTGTGTGTGTGTGTGTGTGTGTTTGTGTTTTATCACTCCAGGGTAGAATTCATATTTGAACCACTGTTATCATTTCACGAATTTATATTGGAAAATTGGAGGAGCAATCGTGGTAAGTCGCAGATACGGGTCCTTGAAATAGGTATCATTCCAATTTCATACATAAATAGGTATATATATATATATATATATATATAAAATGTGACTAAAATCAATATGAGAGCCGCTTCGGTGGCCTTGTTGATAGCGTACTGGGCTTTCACCCCGAGGACCCGGGTTCGATTCCCGGCCAGGGCTTGGCATTTTCGTACGCTATAAATCATCCCATCGTCTGCATTAGTGCACAAGAATCGGACGTTAAAAAAAAAAAAAAATATATATATATATGATTTAATATAATTATGTTAAATTATAGTGAATCCCATTCGATTCAAATTTCGATGGTGAAATCATATTTTTAAAAAAGGTAGAATAATGAAAACGGCAGTAAATGAATTCTAATTGTGACCTACCATAGCGACTAATCTATGAGAGTTTCACTGGGTTTTGTTGTTTGTATGCATTGTGTATGATCCGCATTGCTGATTTACTGGTTTTCTTTAATAGATCTTATCCAGGAGGTTTTGGAACGACAGGAACCTAAATGTTATGTTCGGGAGCTTCAGAACATTTTAGTTATACAACTTTTAATTCATTTCCAGATAAGTTTGATAGCTGATTTTAAATTTTTAGTGGAATAGCTTCTCTTTCCTTACTTGTTTATCGTAAAAATTACGTCTTTCGTGATTATGTTGTTCTGCATTTCATTTTCTCCTTGAGTTTAATTATGTTGTTTTCCTGCGTTTCCTTCATAAAATGAAACTATCCAGTTTCGTAAACATTACCTTCATTACTTGCAAAAGCGTTAATGTTTGAAAAAAGTGAAAAGTTGTTCGCTTAAAAACAAATACTGAATGACGAATAGTTGCCGACGAAAGCAACAAGGAAACAGGAATCCGGGAAAAATGCAACAGAAGTAACAAAACAGTTAAACAAACAAATAGTTTGACGTCCATTAAACACTTCCCTTCTTTAGGACTTGAGAACATTAAACACAACTGTGGAATTCCAACGTCAAACTAATGAATTGTCTTCCTGCTTGCATCCTGAGACTCGCTTACTCGCTCCTCAACATGGATGGGCACTTCCGAAAGACGTAGACTTGAAATTTAAATAAATCTTTCAAGTAAATTTGTTAGAAACACATGCACATACGATGATGATAGTGGCTATACAACGGTCTTGTGCGCTTGTCAAGTAACGGAATTTCATTTTTAACACGTTCAGAGAAAATAAATTGTGCAAATACAAAAAAAAGTTTAAAATATTCCTGTCCGGACGTTATTGTCAAAAACCTTACCTTTCAAAATCGATGCTCCAGATTTTGGTCTTATAACGAACAACTTCTACGACTTTTAAAGTTTACGAGGTGTGTTGAGAAAGTAACGAGAATTTTTAAATTTCGCGGGCTTGGAGAGTCCGAATGTCAAACATTTTTTTTATTATGTTCATATACATGCCCTTGAAGTATGATACAACTTTCAGCTGTTTTCATTGTTGACTTTGTCTGTGAAAGCCACTAAGGTTTAGACGTGTTTTTATCCTTTGTTAAAAGATATGGATCATAGAATTTGTATCAAAATTTGCTTAAAAAATGGAATAAAGTGTAACAAAGTGTGTGAAATGTTAACAAAGGCCTATGGTCAGTCTGCGAGCAGTAAAGCAAGAGTTTACGAGTGGTATAAGCGTTTCCAAGAAGGCCGTGAAGACGTTGGGGATGACGAACACCTGGACGCCCCAGCACATCAACAACCGATGAAAACGTGGAAAAAGTTAAAGAAATGGTTATTAACAATCGCCGAATCACAATTAGAGAGGTCGCTGATGATGTTGGCATATCGATTGGATCATGTGTTATTCCAGTGTTTTGTGTATGAAACGCGTGGTAGCAAAATTCGTTCCAAAATTGTTGAATTTTGAACAAAAACAGCGGCGAATGGAAGTTGCTCAGGAGTCACTAAATGAAGTCAACGACGATGCAGAATTACTGAAACGTATTATAACAGGTGACGAAACATGGGTTTACGGATATGATGTCGAAACTAAGGCTCAGTCATGCCAGTGAAGGCATTCTGGTTCGCCAAGACAGAAAAAGGCTCGACAAGTGCGGTCGAACGTGAAGGTTATGCTCACTGTGTTCTTCGACATTAATGGCATAGTGCATCATAAATTCTTACCACCAGGTGAAACGGTCAATAAGGAGTACTACCTACAAGTTCAACGACGTATGGAAGCAATCCGAAAAAAAACGCCCGGATCTGTGGAAAAACAATTTATTGTTTTTATTGTTGCACCAGCTCACACTTCATTGCTTGTTCGTGAATTTTTGACCAAAAACAGTACTGTAACGACGCCCCAGCCTCCATATTCGCCAGACATGGCTCCGTGTGATTTTTTCCTTTTTCCAGAAATAAAGAGAACCTGAAAGGGCCGTCATTTTACAGCCGTAGATGACATTAAAAGCACATCGCTGAAAGAACTAAAGGCAACCTCAAAGATCGAGTTTGAGAAGTGTTTCGAGGATTGGAAGAAGCGCTGGCACAAGTGCATAATCTCCAATGGGGACTATTTTGGAGGCGACAACATCAATGTAGAAGAATAAATAAATATTGTTCAAAAAATTAAAATTCTCGTTACTTTCTGAACACACCTCGTATTTTATATTTATTTTGAAATTTAAATAATTTTTTCAAGTAAATTTGTTAGAAACACGTGCACATACGATGTTGATAGTGGCTATACAACAGACTTGTGCCATAAGTAACGGAATTTCATTTTTAACACGTTTAGAGAACAAAATTGTGCAAATACAAAAACGTATTTTAAAATATTCCTGTGCGGAAGTTACTGACAAAACCTAACTTTTCAAAATTGATGCTCCAGATTTTGGTCTTATAACGAACAACTTCTACGACGTTTAAAGTTTATTTTCGATTTTTTTTCTGCAGAGTATACAATATTTTTATCGATGTCCCCATTATCCCGCTGCCAGCGCAGGAAACAGAAAGAATTGACGCCGAAACGGAACGGGTTGGCACGCGAAATCCCTTAGTAAATTTTAAAAATACATTTTCAGTTCAAAATATTCCGTTTTACGACCGAGCTACTTTTACAGCATTGATTATTTCGCTAAACATAAACGCTGTTTATCTTTGGAGCAGTTTATTATTTTTCCGTTGCAAGATATAAACAGAGATGTTATCTCCGGCTTACTGCGCATGCGCGCGGCCTGCGGACACTTTATATTTCACGACGCAGTTTATATTGTTCAGTAATTGAATTCAGTATCCAGACATCTCCATTGTGTTCGCTATATTGCGTTGCGGTTTCAGATTGGAATCATGGTATAAATATGCAAAGTTAGATGTAGATCTTAACCTAACCTAACCTTGTTTTGAGAATTGGTTCTTTTCCAACAGCCTCGGTTGTAACCGCCTCGGTGGCCTTGTTGATACTAGGTTTTCACTCCGAGAACCCGGGTTCGATTCCCGGCCAGGGCTTGGCATTTTCATACGCTATAGATCATCCCATCGTCTGCATTAGCCCAAGTGTGCACAATAGTCGGACGTTAAACACCAAAAAAAAACTTTTTGAACAGTTATGTCGAGGTGGGTTTATCCACGAGGTCATAGTGGGTGTTTACAGCTAAAACTGCCTCCAATGTGAGGGTAATGCTGAGTAATACTCAATAAAACATTGATATAATTTTCTTGCCTGTTTTAGCTCGTCTGTACTTGTCGATCAATTGATTCATCCCAAGCCGCCTCGGTGGCCTAGTTGATAGTGTACTGGGCTTTCACCCCGAGGACCCGGGTTCGATTCCCGGCCAGGGCTTGGCATTTTCATAGGCTATAAATCATCCCATTGTCTGCATTAGCCCAAGTGTGCACAATAGTCGGACGTTAAAAAAAAAAGATTCATTCTTCGTTAGACTAACATCAAAACTAAAACTATATTTTGTTGTAGAATTATGTCGTTTTAAAGCTGTAACCAATGCATAACCGAATGTTTGCTTTTTATTCTACGTTAAAAAAGTTATTGAATAGGGAAAATAATGTTAATTTCATTTTTAAAATGGTGGACAAAAAATTTACACTCATGATAAAACGGAAAAGACATTTGCATACGTTACTTTTCCTCTTTCAGTGTTAGCACATTCAGTGCCCACTTGTGTTCACTTACTGCACTATGTTACCCCTCTGTTTCGCATGCAACCAAGGTCATGACAATCACTTGTGCGTCATGGGCTTGGCAAGACGGTTTGCTGATTCTGTTGGTCCTATAATGCCCAATGACGCGCACGTGTGCGTCAAATTTATAAGCAGTTTTAATTTTAAAATAAAATAAATGTTTAATTAAAGTTTTAAAATATTTTAGTTACAAAACGGTACATTATTATTTGAATTACTTTTTTTTAGTTATTTAAAAATATATAATTAATATATAAAAACTTAATGACAAAAAATTATAAAATTCTTAAATTAATTTTTGGTGATATACGCTGAAACATGGTTTTAAGCACAACCTTGTAGATCTGGACAGTCTGGGCGGAAGTAAAGTGTATCTCGGCGAATGTTTTGCTGATAGCATTGTCGACAACGTTTTCTTTTTGCCACTAAACCAAAAACACAAAATTTAACAAAATAGAAAATACACCACACATTTCTAAACCAAACATTTTTTAGAATAAAATAAAATTTCACTCAAGATTGGGAAACGCGTACTTATCAAAATAACCAGTAAATGCACTCTAATAACAACAAAAACCTGAAACCAACGGTATTTTCTCAAACAATAGACTGTCCGAAATGAAGAGAGGCCATTATATAAACCTAGCCAGCAAAGCCCAATGTCTCAGAATTTTATAAAAGTAACTGTGCGGTTTGACGCACACGTGTTCGTCATGGGCCCCTTAGATTGGACTCGCGTGACACACACGTGTGCGTCATGAGCAATCAACGTGTTAATACGCTCTCTCGGACCTCTAATCTGCATCACAGTGAGTGCTGAAATCTATATAAATTAGTAGGCCTACACTAGCGTATTTTAAGTTACCATATGAAACTCTAAACTTAATGTGAGTGTCTACATTTCGCATCCTGTTTTCCGGGTATAACCATTAAAATTAATTACTAGACTTAAAGGGGTTATAAACCCTAGACACTGCGAACAAAGACTGTGCAACTAAGCCTCTTGGTCACTAGTTGAGAAGACGTGTGCCCTCGGTGGTTCAGTTTCTGCGGTACACCAACCAATAAGGGTAAGTCCTCTGGGGGTTCTTGGAAGTCAAGCACCCTTTTCCTTTCTGCTGGCTAGATTCTCACGATTATAGATCGTGTGGTCTGCAATTTCCTACTACTTCCTGACAAAACGTACACACGCTTTCTCCATGGTACACCTCTAACCTGGGCACGTGCACCCTAAGACCTACAGTGCCCTCTAGTGGGTCCCATATTGTCTTTTGTTCTTTGCCCAGAATCTGCATTTGGTGGAAACTCGCTCAGGAGTTTCGGGATCCTGCTGACTATCGTCATGTGAAACACAGCCCCAGCCAACACCGCGTCCAACTCTGTACCCTCCGTCTGACTTACAACTTTCTAGTTATGCAGTACAGGTTCGAATCAGCTCCTTCAGCCTCTGAGATACTCCCATCATATCCCAATCTCTGGTTTTTAGGACGGTATTGCTATGATGCCTTAAGAAGCTCATTTTTTAAAAAGAAATTCATCAATAACACTTTGTGAAATAATTTTATCTAATACTATTAAGGTTTCATTATGTGTGTGTGTGTGTGTGTGTGTGTGTGTGTGCGCGCGCGCGCGCGTGTGTGTGTGTGTGTGTGCGCGCGCGTGTGTGTGTGTCCGTGTGTGTATGTGTGATTGTGTGTGTATGTGTGTGTGCGCGCGCGCGTGCGTGTGAATGCGTGCGCGTTGCGTATGCGTGTGTGCGCGCGTGTTGTGTGTTGAATATTGAATACATATGTGTAACTTTCTGTTCTCTGTTTCAGGTAAGTTTGGACGTAACCTATGGCTCTATCGCAAATTGTACGTACCCTGTATACTTTTAGTACTTTATACATAGTTTAAGCAGTAATGATAATTTGAGTACAGAAAAAAATTGCATTTGACTTTATTTAAAAATATTAATAACTAAATTGATTTATGCTAAATTGACCAAAAAGGTCAGAATAAAGTTTATTACCTAATCGGCACATTAAATACAAAAACATGCAACTAAAACGGGGTGGTGCAGGGAGGGTGGAAGTTTACTTTAACTATGCTTTAGCACCGCAGCTGTTCTTCCATTCCTTTCATATTGTATTTCGTCTGTGATTGTGTGTCCCGTTGTCTACGATCAATATCAAGTTAAGTATTATTAATTGTAATTTAATTGTCGATATTGAAATATTTACATATTTTGGAGTAAATGTTATCAATACAATTAATTGTGTTTTAAATCAATGAAAAAAAATTTGGTAAATATATTGCATAAGTTTAGACAGCGTTAGAAAAGCATTGGAAGCCAAAGGTTTTATTAATATTAATCACGTTTTAGAGGACTAGTCGTGATGATTGGGTGCACAAATGTATACTGATATATAACAGTATATTTTGCGCGTCGTAAGTCTCATATTAAATTAATTATAATTAAAATATTTCGTGTTTCCGCCCGGGATCGAAACGGGTACATGATAACCACTACACTACGGAAACAAAGAAGACGTTTGACAGATGTAAATTTAAGAAATGAATAGTTAATTTAATTTTTATAAATACGCACAAGATCAGATGTTTTATATTAATTCGTAATGATCAGCCGATTTCATTGAACAGCTGATAGACTGTAATAAGTTTCCGGTTATGTTGTTAAGAATTAGCTATGTTATTGTGTCGTGTTATCGAACAAATTAAAATAAAAATGAAGAAAACATGATACATGTTTTTTGTTTTTCGTTCAGTGAGACATTTTTTCTACTTTTTTGCTGAACATCTTTGCTGTGTATCAGTTACAGTAATAAAAAAGTCGGCATTAGCGAAAAAGGAGAAAAAGTGCAAGTTCCGAACCCACGAACTTGAAGTGCGCATTTCAGAGACGCAGCATATTGACCGGTATCCAGCCAGATCGGTAAATGGAATAAGCCATGATAAAAACTAAACAAAGATTACTACCAGCTGTTAAACAGCTGACGTATATTAGAAAATAACGAACAACTGATATTTTACACAGTATTATATATATATATATATATATATATATATATATATATATATATATATATATATATATATATACACGAGGTGTGGGCTATTAAATAAACAGACTGACGTTGTAAAAACTTTTATTTTCATTTTATACATAATTATTTATTATCACCTTCAATGTATACCCATTCTCTATCCATACAACTCTCCATGCGAATTTTCCATTGTTGGAAACAGTGCCGGAAGTCATCTTCTGTCAACTCCTTCAGGACTCTTGCCGCTTTCACTTTTACAGCTTCCACGGACTCAAATCTCGTCCCTTTTAATGCAGATTTCACCTTCATCACATGTTATTATCCTTTCCAATAAATTTGGCTAATTCTCAATGGCATCCAAAGTGTCAGTACAAACATTTTTGCGAGCTGCTTGTTGTTCAACGTGAGAATTATTGGCACCATTTTGGCACACACTTTTTCGCAAGTTCAAATTGTCACGTAAAATGTGCCGTACACATTCTTTACCAATGCCTACAGTTTCACCAATTGCACGGATACTTAATCGACGGTCAGACCGAATCAAATTAGCAACTTTTTCTACATTATCATCCGTTTTTGACGTTGAAGGGCGACCTGGCCGCGAATCATCTTCAACGTCTTGTCGGCCATTTTGAAAAAGCTTATACCATTCAAAGCTTAAAAATATTCTAAATCGTATGCATTTTGGTAAATATGTAAAGGACTATTTAATTTTTAAGTAAAAAAAGAATGCCTCTATTAGAAATTCATTGCATTTTGTATATATAAAATGGCATACATAATTATTACGTTTTGATAATGTAATTTAATTATTACTACACTTATAAGGATTATTTTTATCCTATCTAAATGCTTTATACCCAAAAACAATTTAAGGACATGGTGGCAGTGGGAATGAAAAAGTAGTCTTAGAAAACTGAACGTACGTGCTTTATGTTTTAGCTGCTAATACAACTCCGAGTTTCAGTTTTATAAAACCTGGTTTTTCCAACTGTTTTAAAAAGTAGCTTTTTTTTCCTCAACAAAAGTGTGACCTTTTCGTGAACCCTGCCATTTTTTATTTTTAAAGACCTTAACTAGTAAAAAGCTCACCTTCTGTGTATACGTTTCCATTAGAAAATTAAAAGTTTCTGAACTATTTTATTGTTAAAAAAAATGTTAAAAGTTGTTTTTTTCAAAATCGGTTTTAATGATTTATATCTACTTTTTTTGCAATATAATCCATAAACACCCAGTGAAAACAAAGCAATTGACACGTAAATATCATTGAATGTGTATGTTAGTGGTGGGGCTGAAAACACAAAACTGTTAAAAAAACTGCTTTTCTATAAACGACAAACAAACTGCTTTTTCATACGGAAACAAGCAGTTTGATTCGGACTGGTTTATGATTTGTTAAACAAGGAATGGCTTTCCGCACTACCACAATTAACGTTGCCGCAAGCGCTAAAACTGTTTTCCTGCTAACTGCTTTTCTTCTACCTGCTTTTACGCTTTTTCCCTTTATTCCAAAGTTGCTTGTTGCTTGTAGTGAAGTAAGAACTGTTTGGTCAGTGCCAACGTTTATCTCTATTTTGTTGCGAGTTGTAGTAACAACCTGTCACATTTTGTAGATACAGAGCCTAATTTTATTTAAACATATTTATTATCAATCGTCAATATTTTTTAATAAACTAAAAATATTCTAAATCGCTTGCATTTTGGTAAATATGCAAAGGACTATTTAATTTTTAAGTTAAAAATAGAATGCTTCTATTAGAAATTCATTGCATTTTGTACATAAAATGGCTTACATAATTATTACGTTTTGAGAATGTAATTTAATTATTACTACACTTATAAGGATTATATTTATCCTTTCTAAATGCTTTATACCCAAAAACAATTTAAGGACATGTTGGTAACGGGAATGAAAAAGTAGTCTTAGAAAACTGAACGTATGTGCTTTATGTTTTAGCTGCTAATACAACTTTGAGTTTCAGTTTTCTAAACCCGTTTTTTCCCAACTGTTTTAAAAAACAGGTTTTTTCCTCCACAAACAGTTTGTTGACGTTTTGTAAAAATAGCAGAAACGCCCACCTCTAGTGTATGTAAAATATAATTTGTACTCTAAATAAAATCGAGACGGTATTATCATAAAATTAGCAATAATTAGGTGGATATGTTTTCATAGAGCACATCAACCGACCCAGCTGTGTACATTAAATTTAGTTCCCAAGCCGCTGGTATTTTAGTTATGGAACAGCCTTAGACACTTTATCATTCCGCCACGTTAAATCTTTAGCGGAGACATAACTCTTGCTTTTGGCGCAGTAATTATTAGCCGTCTAGAGGTTAACGTGTTTAGCAGCGTGTGATTTATCTTTGTTTAAAATCTCGCGGCTGAATATCTTTCTTAACCGTAATCCATATCTCCGGATGCTAAATTTTACTGTGTTTAGATTTACAACTTCTGTTATGTTCGGCTTTAAAGTTTCTGTGTAAGTTTATAAGTTTAGAGCAAAAATAATACGTTACACAATAAAAAAATTTAATTTGATAGGTTTTAACGTGTATCTTGTTTTAAGGCTGGTTGTCATATTCCATATAACAGTATATTTAGCTGTTGTATATATATAAATGTATTTCTGACTGATTGTAAACAGCTGATTTCGCACAACAGCTGTTGTTTCAATATCATTTCAATTGGGGTTATGTTAAACATTCGGTTCTAAATAAAATTATTTTATAGTATATTTTGAATGCAGAATAAGGATTAAGAAAAAGACTACGACGATTAGAAAATAAATTTAAACGAAAAAATAAAATTTAACGATGAAATGTTATAATTAAACATCATTTATTTTATAAGAAAAACGAAAATTAATAAAAACATGATACATGATTTATATTGTTTGTTTCAATGGGAAAGTAGCTATTAGAGCGGTTATCAAGACGTTGAAATGAACGCTGATCCTAACCTCTAAATTATTTTTTAAGGGATCTTTAATTTATTAAATATGAGTGTGTGTGCGTGTGTGTGTGTGTGTGTGTGTGTGTGTGTGTGTGTGTGTGTGTGTGTGTGTGTGTGTGTGTGTGTGTGTGTGTGTGCGCGCGCGCGCGTGTGTGCGTGTGTGCGTGCGTGTGTGCGTGCGTGTGTGCGTGTGTGTGTGTGTGTGTGTGTGTGTGTGTGTGTGTGTGTGTGTGTGTGTGTGTGTGTGTGTGTGTGTGTGTGTGTGTGTGTGTGTGTGTGTTTGTTGTGTGCTGTGTGTGTGCGAGCGCGTGTGTATGTTAGTATGTGTGTGTGTGTATGTGTGTTTGTGTTTGTGTGTGTGTACGTCCGTGTGTTTGTGTGTGTGTGTACGTCCGTGTGTTTGTGTGTGTGTGTGTGTGTGTGCGTGCGCGCGCGTGTGTATGTTAGTGTATGTGTGTATGTTTGCTGTGTGTGTGTGTGTGCGCGCGCGCGCGTGTGTGTATGTTAGTGTATGTGTGAATGTGTGTGCGCGTTTGTGTGTGTTTGTCTGTGTGTGTGTGTGTGTGTGTGTGTGTGTGTGTGTGTGTGTGTGTGTGTGTGTGTGTGTGTGTGTGTGTGTGTGTGTGTGTGTGTGTGTACGTGCGTGTACTTAGAATCCTCACGTTAGCAATGTTGGTCCTATTTCGTACGTACGTAGGCAATAACATTGATTTTGATAGCAACTTGAACAAGTTCTTTAACCACTAAAATTCGTTCGGCAGTTTCAAAATGAAGGCAGTTTTAAATCTTTAAAAATCCGTAGCTTTTTTGTCTTTAGTGTTTCTTTAAAATCGCATTTTACTTTCGTAATCAGCGTTAAAAACCGCATAAAATAGAATTTTAACTTTACAAAATACGTGAAATTAGATAATTGAATTCAATTTCTTATTTTATGTTATTTGTGTCACCTAAGCCTGTATTGTGCTGCACTCTCACGGAAAAACGTTATACTGCTCCTGGACTTTTGTTTACAAACCTTTTATCGGTTTGATTTTATTGTAAAGCCCTCAATTGGGAACGTACGTGGCGCGATAGTTCCCAGGTGTTCTGGCGAAACTGTAGGTGGGGATGTATGTAGTTTCAATAAGGAAGGTCCTTGTTTTTGGTAAAAACCCAATTGGAACGCCTAGCGTAATAATATATGAAATATAGTGATTGCGACAAAATCAATGTTGATATTTTTTACCGTTTTCAGGCCGATGAAATTTAAAACAAAAAACTATTTACAACAAAAACGTTTATTAGTCTGCGTTTCTTTTTATCTGTACGTCGTTACAGACTAATTTGTTGATTTCTATGAAATTTGCCAAACGGATCTTGTTTACCCGTATATCTTGTCGAATCACGTTTTAGTAGAACTTTTAAGTCGGATTTTTTCAAAATCGTTACAAATGATTTTAATAAAATTTTGCTGTAATGGTGTCTGTAAGAACCCAAACAAAAGTAACTTTAAATGCCCACAAAATTCGTGTCAGGATTTTCTCAAACAGTTAATTAAGGTTTATTTTCACATTTTTTTAAAGAACTCAAAAAGTTTCAAATTCTAATAATTTATGCAGATTTTAATGCGGTTGTGTTAATGAAATCTGATTTTTCTGTATGTAAAGTAAAAATGTTATTGTTGTGAGATGTGATATTGTTAGTTTTTTGGAAATTCGCTTCCATCACGTCTGAGAGTTGCTAATTCGATTTGGTCTGACCGTCGATTAAGTATTCGTGCAATTGGTGAAACTGTAGACATTGATAAAGAATGTGTACGACAAATTTTACGTGACAATTTGAACATGCGAAAAGTGTGTGCCAAAAATTCTTACGTTTGAACAACAAGCAGCTCGCAAAAATGTTTGTACTGACACTTTGGATGCAATTGAAAATGACCCAAATTTATTGGAAAGGATAATAACATGTGATGAATCGTGGTTTTTTCGTATGATCCGGAAACAAAGCGCCAATCCAAGCATTGGAAGACCCCCAACTTCACCGAGAGCCAAGAAAGGAAGAATCAGCAAGTCAAAATTTAAAGCAATGATGATTGTTTTTTCGATATTCATGGGATTGTGTACTTTCACTGGTTTCCTGAAGGTCTAACAATTAACCAATATTACTACCTTGAGGTACTTGGTAAACTACGTGAAAGAGTAAGGAAAAACGACCGGAAATGTGGAAGGACAAATCATGGGTTTTCCACCAAGACAATGCGCCAGCTCATTCCGCGTTATCTGTCAAGAGGTTCCTGGCCCCGTACAGTATCCCAGTGTTAGAACATCCACCTTACTCACCAGACCTTGCACCATGTGACTTCTATCTATTCCCTAAGGTAAAATCTGCATTAAAAGGGACGAGATTTGATTCCATGGAAGCTATAAAAGTGAAAGCGGCAAGAGACCTGAAGGAGTTGACAGAAGATGACTTCCAGCACTGTTTCCAACAATGGAAAATTCGCATGGAGCGTTGTAGGGGTGTATAGAGGGTGATATATAGAGAAGGGGTGTGTATTGAAGGTGACAATAAGTAATTATGTATAAAATGAAAATACAATTTTTTACGTCAGTCTTGTTATTTAATAGCCACACCTCGTAAACGTGAGATATTTCAACTGATTACAGTAGACAATAAAATTAATTACCGACTTGTTCCATCGTGATCATACTCTTCCATCACTTACCTGAAACAAACAAACAGATTTACAGACATAATGCAAAGATAACAGTGATATTTTAGACAATAAATTTGTACTCGTATTAAAGATTTACAATAGGAACAGTTTTAGAAATATAAATATTTACGTTTTCTAAAGAAAAAAACAATATGATTCTTTAAAATTAATTGAAAGTAAACCAAACAAACTTTAAATAAAACTGAACTTAAGCCTTGGGTATGTTTGAAAAAATAATCCGTTATTTGTTATGCATTCACCGTTGAATGCAACGGTGAAACGTCTATTATATGAAAAATGTTTATGTTTTTTACTGTAAGCTAGTTCGAATGTTATTATACAGTGAAGACTTTTCTGGGATCTTGTGTATAAGTTTTTTTAAGATGTCATTAAAACGAAAGTAATAAGTAATGTTTGAGTGGTTTCAGAAAGAACTGCAACTGACTGAATGTTATAAAACAAAAATAAATTAACGCTTGTTAACAAAAAATGCACATTTTAATTAGAAGTATAATTAATGGGTGTTTTTCAGTATTGTGTGAAGACATCATCCCTCAGATGTCCTCAATATTCTTTCCCACGTAACACTTTTACACATAACTTTTAATGACTTTTTGTAAGTACCTTTTGAATGGACAATTTAGTTTTGTCCAATTTTATCTGTGCAAATATGATGTGTGGCTATTAAATAACGAGACTGACGTTGAAAAAAATTTATTTTCATTTTATACATAATTACTTATTATCACCTTCAATATACACCCCTTCTCTGTCCCTACAACGCTCCATGCGAATTTTCCATTGTTGGAAACAGTGCTGGAAGTCATCTTCTGTCAACTCCTTCAGGACTCTTGCCGCTTTCACTTTTACAGCTTCCACGGACTCAAATCTCGTCCCTTATAATGCAGATCTCACCTTACGGAACAGATAGAAGTAACATGGTGAGTAAGGTGGATGTTCTAACACTGGGATGCTGTACTTGGCCAGGAATCTCTTGACAGATAACGCGGAATGAGCTGGCGCATTGTCTTGGTGGAAAACCCATGATTTGTCCTTCCACATTTCGGGTCGTTTTTTTCGGGAAAATACGTGATATTTATGCGCAAATGCTGACCTCTGGACCTCATTTTTGTATATACAATTGTATTTAGCCAACATGTAATAAAAATAACACTAGTTATTTTAGAAGAACGAGATAAACATTTATTTTTTTAAACAGAAAGTTTGCCTGATATTGAACTCTATACGATACAGAGAGAAGGGAAGAGAGAGAGAGAGAGAGAGAGAGAGAGAGAGAGAGAGAGAGAGAGAGAGAGAGAGAGAGAGAGAGAGAGAGAGAGAGAGAGAGAGAGAGAGAGAGAGAGAGAGAGAGAGAGAGAGAGAGAGAGAGAGAGAGAGAGAGAGAGAGAGAGAGAGAACTGCTAGAAAAACGCCTGGAGGTTAGGAAATGTTTTTCTAACCTCTCAATGTTCTATTATATATGTTCTATTCTATATTATATTATATATTTAATATACTTTTAATAGTAAAATTAAACTATTATGAAGTGAAATTATCAATAATAAACTGTTTCAACTAATATATCATAATTTTGGGTAGGCTTGATTACATAATTGAGCTACAATAAGTGTTTATAATTGTATCATATACTGTATACGAAATACGGGTTTACTTCAAGCGCTTGCAATTTATAACAATGTAGTTGTCCATTATACGCTTGCAGGTTATATACTTGCAAAGTGTATATTAAGTAAATTTATGTATTGTCTCACTGGTTGTTCTAAACTTTAGAACTACAACAAAAATCATTCCTATATGCTTGCTGAATCTTCTTCTTTATTTATTAATAAAGAAGGCTGGATTTTAAATTGAGCCTCAAATTTAGTGATGGACAAAGTCGTTCTTTTGAGTGACCAGTTCTTTTTACAACCTACGCTTTGAAGACCCGTTCTTAAAGATTCGGTCACACTTCTTTTCATGCACGGATAACAAGAGAAGAATATTTTATGAAATTTAATGACTTTGTTAGCAATTTTGCCGGGGAAGTATTTCTTTCTTAGGCCTACATATTACATTGGTATTTATTGTTATTGTTGGAATTACATTGGTATTACTGGAATTTATAATTACATACACAATATGAACACACGTTTTGGTGTTATAAATATACAATTACTGGAAAAGGTTACATTTTTATTTCTTACAAACTAGACTAGTCTGTTTATTGAATAATTTAGCCTTACTTTTAAAATTTTTCATATTTACATTTTTTTAAGATTTTATACGAAATAAAATGTTTTAATAGTTAAACATATTATTTAAAAATTAAATTCTTTAAGATATAACATTTTAGACACAAGAAACTACTTTATAATTATTTAAAAATATAATTTGTTGCAATTTTGACGACAATACACTGTTTTACAATACACTACATAACACATAACCTATCCGAATACACTACAGAAACGTAAACACCAAATGCTCAGTACATTTTATACGAGGTGTGGCTATTAAATAACGAGACTGACAGTGTAAAAACTTTTATTTTCATTTTATACATAATTACTCATTATCACCTTCAATATACACCTATTCTCTACCCTTACAACGCTCCATGCGAATTGTCCACTTGTTGTTGGAAACAGTGCTGGAAGTCTTCTTCTGTCAACTCCTTCAGGACTTTTGCCGCTTTCACTTTTACAGCTTCCGCGGATTCAAATCTCGTCCCTTTTAATGCATTTTTTGTTTTTTTTTTGTGTGTAATGTCCGACTATTGTGCACACTTGGGTTAATGCAGACGATTAGATGATTTATAGCGTATGAAAATGTTAACATAGCCCTGGCCGGGAATCGAACCCGGGTCCTCGGTATGAAAGCCCAGTATGCTATCAACTAGGCCACCAAGGCGGCTCGCTTTTAATGCAGGTTTCATCTTAGGGAACAGATAGAAGTCACATGGTGAGTAAAGTGGGTGATCTAACACTGGGATGCTGTACTTGGCCAGAACCTCTTGACAGATAACGCGGAATGAGCTGGCGCATTGTTTTGGTGGAAAACTCATACATTGCCCTTCCACATTTCGGGTCTTTTTTCCTTACTCTTTCACGCAGTTTACCAAGTACCTCAAGGTAGTAATATTGATTGCTTGACCTTCAGGAAACAAGTGAAGGTACACGATCCCACTGATACTGAAAAAGACAGTCATCACTGCTTTAAATTTTGACTTGCTGATTCTTGCTTTTCTGGCTCTCGGTGAAGTTCGGAGTTTTCCAATGCTTGGATTGGCGCTTTGTTTCCGGATCATACGTCAAAAACCACGATTTATCACATGTTATTATCATTTCCAATAAATTTGGCTCATTTTCAATTGCATCCAAAGTGTCAGTACAAACATTTTTGCGAGCTGCTTGTTGTTCAAACGTGAGAATTTTTGGCACCATTTTGGCACATACTTTTCGCACGTTCAAATTGTCACGTAAAATTTGCCGTACACATTCTTTATCAATGCCTACAGTTTCACCAATTGCACGAATAGTTAATCGACGGTCATACCGAATAAAATTAGCAACTTTTTCGACATTGTCATCCGTTTTTGACGTTGAAGGGCGATCTGGCCGCGAATCATCTTCAACGTCTTGTCGGCCATTTTGAAAACGCTTAAATCATTCAAAAACACGTGCCCGCGATAAACATTCACTGCCATACACTTCTTTCAGTAAATTATAAGTTTCAGTAGCGGTTTTTCCAAGTTATATATGAAATTTAACAACAATTCGTTGTTCTATTGTTACACTAACCATTTTATCCGGCAAAACAAAATAACAACACTAACGGAAATGAAGGTTATGACTAAACGGTGTTGATTACACAAACGAAACTAACTGCATCTGAAGAGAAAGCTTCACACTAAACAGCTGTCGGTCAATGGCGGTTGGCGCATGCGCACTTGTTCGCCGCAGCGACAGTCTCGTTATTTAATAGCCACACCTCGTATATTGAAGGTGATAATAATTCATTATATATAAAATGAAAAAAAATCTTTACAACGTCAGTCTCGTTATTTAATAGCCACAACTCGTACATTTAAAATTAAAATATACCCTTTATTTTCACGACATATGAGTCAAACTCTGATCAATCCTCTTATCGCTAATAGTCTGATAGTGTTTCGTCGTATCTATTTAAACCTAAGCACTCTAACCGGTAACTTTTGTCTCATTTAATGCAACTACATAGAGTCGTAGTGTAACAGCTGACGTCAATAACGACTTCTGAAATAATCGATGTCGCCTTTAAGCGACTGTACCGCGAAACATTTCCGTCGTGGAAGCATTGTAGCGATGCAAATTAAATCCCTATTGTCAATAACGTGCTGTAAAACACAAACTGCTAAACTATGCTTTAACTTTTGAATGTGTTAGGAAATAATGCAATAATGTAACTGGGTTATGAATAGACTGTTGTAAGTTTGTCTCGTTCAAAATGCCTGCTTTAAATAATAAACGCTTTATGAACCACTTAAGCGTTGTAATAAGTACAGTGCAGCATAAACTGTTTCAGTTTGTGAAGGCGTTAGATGGGAAATAATCTGCGAAGGTTATGAATAGACTGTTATACATTTATTTCGTCCAAAATGCCTGCTTTAAATAATAAACGCTTTATGAACCACTTAAGCGTTGTAATAAGCACAATGCAGCATAAACTGTTTCAGTTTGTGAAGGCGTTAGATGGGAAATAATCTGCGAAGGTTATGAATAGACTGTTATACATTTATTTCGTCCAAAATGCCTGCTTTAAATAATAAACGCTTTATGAACCACTTAAGCGTTGTAATAAGCACAATGCAGCATAAACTGTTTCAGTTTGTGAAGGCGTTAGATGGGAAATAATCTGTGAAGGTTATGAATAGACTGTTATACATTTATTTCGTCCAAAATGCCTGCTTTAAATAATAAACGCTTTATGAACCACTTAAGCATTGTAATAAGCACAATGCAGCATAAACTGTTTCAGTTTGTGAAGGCGTTAGATGGGAAATAATCTGCGAAGGTTATGAATAGACTGTTATACATTTATTTCGTCCAAAATGCCTGCTTTAAATAATAATCGCTTTATGAACCACTTAAGCGTTGTAATAAGCACAGTGCAGCATAAACTGTTTCATTTTGTGAAGGCGTTAGATGGGAAATAATCTGCGAAGGTTATGAATAGACTGTTATACATTTATTTCGTCCAAAATGCCTGCTTTAAATAATAATCGCTTTATGAACCACTTAAGCATTGTAATAAGCACAATGCAGCATAAACTGTTTCATTTTGTGAAGGCGTTAGATGGGAAATAATCTGCGAAGGTTATGAATAGACTGTTATACATTTATTTCGTCCAAAATACCTGCTTTAAATAATAATCGCTTTATGAACCACTTAAGCATTGTAATAAGCACAATGCAGCATAAACTGTTTCATTTTGTGAAGGCGTTAGATGGGAAATAATCTGCGAAGGTTATGAATAGACTGTTATACATTTATTTCGTCCAAAATACCTGCTTTAAATAATAAACGCTTTATGAACCACTTAAGCGTTGTAATAAGCACAATGCAGCATAAACTGTTTCTGGTTTGTGAAGGCGTTAGATGGGAAATAATCTGCGAAGGTTATGAATAGACTGTTATACATTTATTTCGTCCAAAATGCCTGCTTTAAATAATAAACGCTTTATGAACCACTTAAGCGTTGTAATAAGCACAATGCAGCATAAACTGTTTCAGTTTGTGAAGGCGTTAGATGGGAAATAATCTGCGAAGGTTATGAATAGACTGTTATACATTTATTTCGTCCAAAATGCCTGCTTTAAATAATAAACGCTTTATGAACCACTTAAGCGTTGTAATAAGCACAATGCAGCATAAACTGTTTCAGTTTGTGAAGGCGTTAGATGGGAAATAATCTGTGAAGGTTATGAATAGACTGTTATACATTTATTTCGTCCAAAATGCCTGCTTTAAATAATAAACGCTTTATGAACCACTTAAGCATTGTAATAAGCACAATGCAGCATAAACTGTTTCAGTTTGTGAAGGCGTTAGATGGGAAATAATCTGCGAAGGTTATGAATAGACTGTTATACATTTATTTCGTCCAAAATGCCTGCTTTAAATAATAATCGCTTTATGAACCACTTAAGCGTTGTAATAAGCACAATGCAGCATAAACTGTTTCATTTTGTGAAGGCGTTAGATGGGAAATAATCTGCGAAGGTTATGAATAGACTGTTATACATTTATTTCGTCCAAAATACCTGCTTTAAATAATAATCGCTTTATGAACCACTTAAGCATTGTAATAAGCACAATGCAGCATAAACTGTTTCATTTTGTGAAGGCGTTAGATGGGAAATA
The DNA here is from genome assembly GCA_022606455.1 of Callitettix versicolor. Lineage (NCBI taxonomy): Eukaryota > Metazoa > Arthropoda > Insecta > Hemiptera > Cercopidae > Callitettix > Callitettix versicolor. The sequence continues at coordinate 9,811,571 of CM040189.1, forward strand.
ATCTGCGAAGGTTATGAATAGACTGTTATACATTTATTTCGTCCAAAATACCTGCTTTAAATAATAATCGCTTTATGAACCACTTAAGCATTGTAATAAGCACAATGCAGCATAAACTGTTTCATTTTGTGAAGGCGTTAGATGGGAAATAATCTGCGAAGGTTATGAATAGACTGTTATACATTTATTTCGTCCAAAATACCTGCTTTAAATAATAAACGCTTTATGAACCACTTAAGCGTTGTAATAAGCACAATGCAGCATAAACTGTTTCGGTTTGTGAAGGCGTTAGATGGGAAATAATCTGCGAAGGTTATGAATAGACTGTTATACATTTATTTCGTCCAAAATGCCTGCTTTAAATAATAAACGCTTTATGAACCACTTAAGCGTTGTAATAAGCACAATGCAGCATAAACTGTTTCAGTTTGTGAAGGCGTTAGATGGGAAATAATCTGCGAAGGTTATGAATAGACTGTTATACATTTATTTCGTCCAAAATGCCTGCTTTAAATAATAAACGCTTTATGAACCACTTAAGCGTTGTAATAAGCACAATGCAGCATAAACTGTTTCAGTTTGTGAAGGCGTTAGATGGGAAATAATCTGTGAAGGTTATGAATAGACTGTTATACATTTATTTCGTCCAAAATGCCTGCTTTAAATAATAAACGCTTTATGAACCACTTAAGCATTGTAATAAGCACAATGCAGCATAAACTGTTTCAGTTTGTGAAGGCGTTAGATGGGAAATAATCTGCGAAGGTTATGAATAGACTGTTATACATTTATTTCGTCCAAAATGCCTGCTTTAAATAATAAACGCTTTATGAACCACTTACGCGTTGTAATAAGCACAGTGCAGCATAAACTGTTTCAGTTTGTGAAGGCGTTAGATGGGAAATAATCTGCTAAGGTTATGAATAGACTGTTATACATTTATTTCGTCCAAAATGCCTGCTTTAAATAATAAACGCTTTATGAACCACTTAAGCGTTGTAATAAGCACAGTGCAGCATAAACTGTTTCAGTTTGTGAAGGCGTTAGATGGGAAATAACCTGCGAAGGTTATGAATAGACTGTTATACATTTATTTCGTCCAAAATGCCTGCTTTAAATAATAAACGCTTTATGAACCACTTAAGCGTTGTAATAAGCACAGTGCAGCATAAACTGTTTCAGTTTGTGAAGGCGTTAGATGGGAAATAATCTGCGAAGGTTATGAATAGACTGTTATACATTTATTTCGTCCAAAATGCCTGCTTTAAATAATAAACGCTTTATGAACCACTTAAGCGTTGTAATAAGCACAGTGCAGCATAAACTGTTTCAGTTTGTGAAGGCGTTAGATGGGAAATAATCTGCGAAAGTTATGAATAGACTGTTATACATTTATTTCGTCCAAAATGCCTGCTTTATACAGTTCATATCGCATATTAACAAGTACTATACACCTGTCCCCAATCTGCTCTTAGCATAACCGTTCTTCATATTAGTGGTGGGGCAGAAAACACGAAATTGTTAAAAAAAACTGCTTTTCTATAAACAACAAACAAACTGCTTTTTCACACGTTGGATATGGACTGGTTTATGATTTGTTAAACAAGGAACGGCTTTCCGCACTACCACAATTAACGTTGCCGCAAGCGCTAAAACTGCTTTCCTGCTAACTGCTTTTCTTCTACCTGCTTTTCTCCTTTATTTCAAAGTTGCTTATCGCTTGTAGTGAAGTAAGAACTGTTTGGTCAGTGTCAACGTTTATCTATTTTGTTGCGAGTTGTAGTAACAACCTCTCACATTTTGTAGATACAGAGCCTAATTTTATTTAAACATATTTATTATCAATCGTCAATATTTTTTAATCAACTAAAAATATTCTAAATCGTTTGCATTTTGGTAACGTATGCAAAGAACTATTTAATTTTTAAGTAAAAAAAAGTACTTCTATTAGAAATTCATCGCATTTTGTACAGAAAATGGCATACATAATTATTACGTTTTGATAAAATAATGTAATTATTACTACACTTGTAAGGATTATTTTTATCCTTTCTAACCCAAAAACGGTTGAGGACATGGTGGCAGTGGGAATGAAAAAGTAGTCTTAGAAAACTGAACGTACGTGTTTTATGTTTTAGCAGCTAATACAACTTTGAGTTTCAGTTTTCTAGACCTGTTATTTTCCAACTGTTTTAAAAAGCAGTTTTTTCCTCAACAAACAGTTTGTTGACGTTGTAAAAGTAGCAGAAACGCCCAACCCTACTTAATATGTACTTGTCTAAAGTAGCGGGCACGAAAACAGGCGGTGGGTAAATCTGCGCTGTTGCCACGTATGGAACTGACACAGCGAGGGAAGGACGAGAATTGTTTGCTCTACTGCACGAGCTGGCAACTCCGAACTCAGTGTTGCTTATTCAAGGTCAACCTATCCAGCCGTGTTGTTATAACATTTTCTAAAAACTAATTTAATGAACCATTATTTGTTTAACTGATCGTAGCAACGTCTGTTTCAACTTGACCGTTAGCATTTAGTTTGTGTGTTTGTCACGCAGTTTCGGCCAAACGCATTGACCGATTGTTTTGAAATTTGTAACGGTAGTACCTTGTGTAAAGCCCGAAAGACGTGTGGTAGATTTTTTCCCATTCAAGATGGAGGTTTCTGATTCAACGTTGAGATTGTAGTTGCTGGTTATTTTCTGAAACACTGGTTGGACGGCAAGACCTATTTTGCCGTTTCGTGTAGAAAGAGCACAAAAAATTCCAATAAATTTGTTCCCAGTAAAATTTTTTATAAATATCACGGTTAAATTTATAAAACCAGTTACGAGCGCTCTCTGTGAATTAATAATGTACTACGAGGTCTACCTGTTACCATTGTACAGCAACAAAGATAGGCTACTTAAATTAAAAATTAAGATTAAAGGACAAATAAATATCAGTTCAGAATAAGCACACAGAGAAAGCTATAGCGGAGTGACCAAGTTTCCCGCCAAAGTTAACCACTACTCAATCCATGTTTGGTATTTAGCAGTGTAGCATGTTCTTTTAAAATATTGAGCCGCCTCGGTGGCCTAGTGGATAGCGTACTGGGCTTTCATCCCGAGGACCCGGGTTCGATTCCCGGCCAGGGCTTGGCATTTTCATACGCTATAAATCATCCCATCGTCTGCATTAGCCTAAATGTGCACAATAGTCGGACGTTAAACACCAAAAAAAAAAAACTGGGTTTAAGCAAAAAAAAACTGGGTTAAACTTATGTTTAACGGCAAATCTTTTTTTTCGTTGGCAACTGTCTCAACTTTTTAAGTCGTGATGTACGTTGTCATTTATGATGTACCACGGAGCCATCACAACTTTCCAGGCCTCGTACATCCTAACGTTATTCTTCTTGGCAAAGCCTCAAAGCTGAATTCCATATCTCTAGATAGACTTTAGGATTCGCAATATAAAAGCAGTTTATTATATAAGGACAACTCCAAAACCTTCTAAGTAGCCAGTAAATTTTCCTATATTTTATTTTTTTTATTTATTTTAAGATTTACTCCCACATTGGAGCACTTTAATCAGCCCATACACCTCCATGTCCTCTTCTTCCGTTCCAAAAAAAACGCTAAACAACTTCTGGGTTCTAAGCGTTGTTTGTCCTTCACGGCATATCTTTTAATTTCGTTGGCAACTGTCTCAACTTTTAAGTCGTGATGTATATTGTCATTTCTGATGTACCACGGAGCCATCACAACGTTCCTAAGTACTTTATTCCTGATCACCCTAATGTTACTCTTCTTGGCGCAGCTCCAAAGCTGAACGTCAAGCTCCAGATTGGCTACTTCGAAAATAATGTGTTTTATGCATACTTATTATTTTTTTCTACGTCCGACTATTGTGCACACTTGGGCTAATGCAGACGATGGGATGATTTATAGCGTATGAAAATGCCAAGCCCTGGTCGGGAATCGAACCAGGGTCCTCGGGGTGAAAGCCCAATACGCTATCCACTAGGCCACCGAAGCGGCATGCATACTTATTGAAAAGTACTACAACAGTAAAGATGCCAAATGCAACACAAACACTGCTGACGGGAATAGCTGAAAGCGAAAGCGTGAATCCAATAGAACTTGCAGACAAAGCCATTCCGCAACCGTATTACAAAACTTTGCCTATCAACTATTCTAAGCAATTATAATAGATTAAACTTCCCCAAGTTTCATTCAACTTTAGGTGAAATCTTAGTCGCTTTTCCAATGAAACTTAAGAGACCAAATTAATTTCTTAAACAGTTTTAATAATTAACAACTAAATCAGACAACAAATAATTTGTGTGTGTGTGTGTGTGTGTGTGTGTGTGGTCTCTCTCTCTCGCTGTGTGTGTGTGTGTGTGGTCTCTCTCTTTCTCTCTCTCGCTGTGTGTGTGTGTGTGTGTGTGTGTGTGTGTGTGAGTGTGTGTGTGTGGTCTCTCTCTCTCTTTCTCTCTCTCGCTGTGTGTGTGTGTGTGTGTGGTCTCTCTCTCGCTCAATGTGTGTGTGTGTGTGTGTGTGTGTGTGGTCTCTCTCTCTCGCTGTGTGTGTGCGTGCGGGCGTGTGTGTGTGTGTATGTGTGTGGTCTCTCTTTCTCGCTCGCTCTGTGTGTGTGTGTTCTCTCTCGCGCTCTCTCTCTGTTTGTGTGTGTGGTCTCTCTCTTTCTCTCTCTCTCGCTCTGTGGGTGTGTGTGTGTGTGTGTGTGCGCGCGTGTGTGTGGTCTCATTCTCTCTCTCGCGGTCTGTGTGTGTGTGTGTGTGTGTGTGTGTGTGTGTGTGTGTGTGGTCTCTTTCTCGCTGTGTGTGTGTGTGTGGTCTCTTTCTCTCTTTCTCTCTCGCTGTGTGTGTGTGTGTGTGTGTGTGTGTGTGTGTGTGTGTGGTCTCTCTCGCTGTGTGTGTGTGTGTGTGTGTGTGTGTGTGTGTGTGTGTGGTCTCTCTCTCTCGCTGTGTGTGTGTGTGTGTGTGTGTGTGTGTGTGTGTGTGTGTGGTCTCTCTCTCTCTCTCTCTCTCTCTCGCTCAATGTGTGTGTGTGTGTTTGTGTATGTGTTTGGTCTCTCTCTCTCGCTCGCTCTGTGTGTGTGTGTGTGTGTGTGTGTGTGTGTTCTCTCGCTCTTTCTCTCTCTCTCTGTTTGTGTGTGTGGTATCTCTCTTTCGCTGTGTGTGTGTGTGTGTGTGTGTGTGTGTGTGCGCGCGTGTGTGTGTGTGGTCTCATTCTCTCTCTCTCTCTCTCTCTCTCTCTCTCTCTCTCTGTGTGTGTGTGTGTGTGTGTGTGTGTGTGTGTGTGTGGTCTCTTCCTCGCTGTGTGTGTGTGTGTGTGTGTGTGTGTGTGTGTGTGTGTGTGGTCTCTTTCTCGATGTGTGTGTGTGTGTGTGTGTGTGTGTGTGTGTGTGTGTGTGTGTGTGTGTGTGTGTGTGTGGTCTCTCTCGCTCCGTGTGCGTGTGCGTGTGTCTTAAGACGTTCATGTTCACAATTTTGGTTCCATTTGATTCAAACTTGACACAAAAATTCGTTCAACAATTTACAAAATAAAAGATATTTCAATTATTTTTTAAAAAATCGTACTTTTGTCTTCTTATTTTTTAAAAATTATTTTCACCAAGTTAATTAACGTTAAATACTGTATACATTCGTTATAATTAAGGCATTTTTTTGACGGCGTCCAGGGTTCGTTTTCTTACTTTCAATGTAATTTAAATATTTACCATCCTAATATATACACATTTTGATTATGACTGTGACGGTGAAATCGAAATTAAAAAAAAATTATTGAAAAGAAAAATAATTTAAGCGATTCGCTTCTATCAAGCCGACGTGCCAGCTGCGTGTTGCTTCCCGCTGTGGTCTGATGTTTAAAAAGAGCTCTGATTGGTCAGAGGCTATAATATTAGCAAACTGTCACGATTCGATGCAGTGGGTGCAGACTAGCTGCAACTATTGAGAGGATTTAGACGTTCCTCGCGGTACCCGAATCTAACACACACTTACACTTACAACACTATACTTACGACTTTAACACTTTACACTCACACTTACATTTAGGGAGGCGATAATAGCCTCAATTTGCTTTTCACCTTAAAATAACAACAAAAAATAGATTTTTTAAGACAATTTGTGAAGTTACTTTACGTAACAATTGTAACTGTTTTATAGTTTAAGTTTGCAGTTAATACTTTTCTACAGCATATTGGACTACCATTTAAAGACTGTTTAAGGAATGCATGAAGAAATTTTGATATTTCAAAAGTTACGTTCGATATATTTTAAAAAGATATTTTGTTTATTAAATCGAATTATGGATTTATTTTTGGATTTATTATGGATTTATTTTTGGATTTATTATGGATTTATTTTTGGATTTTATTATGGATTTATTACGGATTTATTTTTGGATTTATTATGGATTTATTTTTGGATTTTATTATGGATTTATTACGGATTTATTTTTGGATTTATTATGGATTTATTACGGATTTATTTTTGGATTTATTATGGATTTATTTTTAGATTTATTATGTATCTATTTTTGGATTTATTTATGGATTTTATTATGGATTTATTTTTGGATTTATTATGGATTTATTTTTGGATTTTATTATGGATTTATTTTTGGATTTATTACGGATTTATTTTTGGATTTATTATGGATTTATTACGGATTTATTTTTGGATTTATTATGGATTTATTACGGATTTATTTTTGGATTTATTATGGATTTATTTTTGGATTTTATTATGGATTTATTTTTGGATTTATTATGGATTTATTTTTAGATTTATTATTATGTATTTATTTTTGTATTTATTAAATGGAATTATGGATACGTTTTGTTTCCTATTTGTATCACACAGGATTTTATTTGCATTTTTGTATAGATGATATTAGATCAGATTGAATTTATTACACTCGATTAGGTAACACAATAAAAAAATACAGTAGGAATTTTGAAGTCTGCATGCAATATACCAGTCAGTCTACCGCGTCTGTGAACTGCGCACCTTAAGGTTTTAGTTTGAGCCGCAGTTACTCCCTATAACGCTGATCAAATCTTTGTGTGTCAAGAAACTGATTGCTTGACGAATCGACCGCCCCGCCGATTAGTCAACTAGTTAATTCGTTTGATTTCCAGCAAAAACCAAACACCGAAACGTACATAAAAGTGGGAGAAAAACAGTCCTGTATTAACTTATTATTCTTCTTAGTGCAAAATACCAACTTGTAAGCCGTTTTGGGGGAGCGCAGTTAATAAAAGATAAATTGGGGCGGCCACTACGCTATCGCTGTAGATCTTCATATTAACCATTAAAGTTTAGTGGATCCAAGGTAAGAACCCTTCCAAGATAAATAGCGGGCGCCCTTAGGGGTGTTTTGTGCAACATAAATACCGAGCACATTTAATTTAAGGCTCTATTTGCATGTTTATACGATTATTCCAATCTAACACCGTAACTAAACTAACACAATGGAGATGTCTGTATAATTAATTCTATTACGTAACAAAACCGGCAGCGCTCCACGGCCTACAAAGTGTGCGTTAGGGCAGGCTGCGGCGATGTTAAAGAGTCTCGGCACGCAGACGTGACTGAAGCGCATTTCCAACAGTAATTTTTTTATAATACTTTTTTTTGAAGCTGTCATATTTTCACATACACACACACACACGCACACGCACACACACCCACCCATGCACACGCACATACACATACACACGTGCTCGCATACAGACACACATACGCGCGCACACACACACACACGCACACAGCCACCCATCCACACGCGCGCGCACACACACACACACACACACACACACACACACACACACACACACACACACACACACATACACCCACCCACCCATCCACACACATGCACACAAACACACACACACACACACGCATATACCCACCCATCTACACGCACGCACACGCACCCACCCATCCACACGCACACACATACACACGCGCTCGCATACAGACACACATACGCGCACACACATACACGCGCGCACACGCACACAGCCACCCATCCACACGCGCGCGAGCGCACACACACACACACACATACACCCACCCACCCATCCTCAGACGCACACACACACACACGCGCGCGCGCATATACCCACCCATCCACACGCACGCACACGCACTCACCAACCCATCCACACACACACACACACACACACACACACACACACACACACACACACACACACACACGTACGTACGTACGTACCGAGTCAAGTCTTACCATAATTGCTGCTACAACAGCTATGATCTACGTTATGAAATATTGTAAACGCGCATTTTTGAAGAATCTATCAGCTGATAATTTCGCCATCGTCAAACAGCTGTTTTTCCCAAATTGCTAAGTTTTTTGTTGTGTTTATAATTATTACATAAATACACAACTGCGAACGTGACGTGATACATCAGCCAGTACTGACGTACACGGAAAAGATTATCATTTCAAAAACACAAAACTACGACTGTCTACCGGAATGTTAAACGCCTTCATTAAAACTTTGTTAGGTTCGACGGATTCAATGACGACTCCGGAGACAAATAAGTCGATGGCAGCTATTAAGAGCTCCCTGGGGCACGCAGGATCTGGCTTTTCCCGGCAATAAAACCAAGCAGTCATTTTGTAACTTAATTTCACTTCGCCAAGATTTAATTGCGATACAATTGTATTTATTTTCTTGCTCGAATAAAACGAGTTGAAACATTAAAAAAGTGAGCTGGACAGTAACAATGAAACCTAACCTTTAATGTTTGTAAGGTAATAAAATATTGTGAAAACTGTTTTTTTAGTTTAATAACTGAGAAACGCCATTATTTTTTACTCAACAGTAAATGTAAATAATAGTTCATTTCTTGCTAAATGGTTGAACTATTTAGGATGTTACTGGCGAATTTTTATTGCGAAATGAGCTACTGGAGTAGTCGTAATGGTAACATGAGCGCATATCACGACCTCCACCCTAGGACCCGGGTTCGATTCCCGGCGAGGGCTTGGCATTTTCATACGCCATAAATCATCCCGTCGTCTGCATTAGCCCAAGTGTGCACAATAGTCGGACGTTAAAAAAAAAAAATATCACGGCCTCCAAAACACGTATACGAGCTGTTTGGTACAACCAAAACCTAAGGACTCAAACAGAGGCAAATCGCAACGTTCACAAATAACAGCGGCCATTTTAACGATGTTCCGTTAACAAGGACGAACACAGTAATAAATCATAAAATTTAGTAATGCCTAAGAGATTTTACAGGAGTAAGTACACCTATATAACAAGAATGCGCATGTCTGGTAAATCACAGAATGAATAACAGTATCTTCAATGCAATGTGAACAGTAACGTCGTGTGAATATAGTTCCGTAAAAATTGGCTTAAAATCGTATGTATTATTCCGCGGGTGAACATGTGTTCGTCAGATAATAAGTTATAAAATAAAACAAAACAATACTAAAAAATCAATATTTTAACATTTTTTTTGTGTTTAACGTCCGACTATTGTGCACACTTGCACATCGACTATCGACTAGGCCAGGGGTCTCCAAAGTACGCCCGAGGGCCACATCCGGCCCGCGGAGAGCTAGCATACTTGAAAACTCCTTTTAGAGAACATATTTTTTATAGCAAATTAAATTTAGTTTACTGAAGTATTCTAATTTTATGTTGAATAATTATTAATATGACATCTACATTGATATAGAAGGGTTAGCGACAGAAGGTACTACCTATTTCCGCTTGTGTCCACCAGATGTCGTGTCACGTTACTCCTCATGGCTCGTACTCTACGACTAATCTAGAAATTACAGATAATGAAAGGAAAATTAATAATATGCAGTGTTGTCGTTTTGCGGACTTTAGTCCGATTTGCAGCCTTTTTTGAACGTTGCGTACTTTTTCGGACTTTTTTTTTTCATCAGTGGACTATTTCACTTTTTACCACCGGCAACAATGATAATATGGTTTTGGCCCTCGGAACTTACTGGAGTAATCAGTATGGCCCTAAGGCTGGAAAGTTTGGAGACCCTTGGACTAGGCCACCGAGGCGGCTAGAACCTAACTGTTCAGTTACTTAATACCAGCGATCTGGCGAGACAGCTGAGAAGAGTCAAGGTGTGTGATCTGGTTCTGTAAGGAAAGAAAAAGTGAAACCACGTGACCTAGTGGACAGTCTGTTTGGTGGATGTTTACTGGCAACAGTGAATTTGTTAGGGAAAGTTGTTTGAAACATGTTTATATATGTTCAATATATAAATATGTTTCAATTAAATTTCATATTATTAAAAAATTATTGAACAATTTCGCATCAACGATTGACAACGTCTTACTAGCGCGTAAACATTACATCGAAAATTATAAAACTTCACACTTTAAGTTTTCGAACACAAACTCAATGTTTATTTGTACAAGTACCAAGTTTTTGAAAAATAATGGTATTTAATAATAACGGCTTTGGTTTCGTTATACATTTTCCGCCTCTTTGTGCAGTTATAAATTTGGATTGTATTAAATCACCTGCTATTTTCGTTGCTTTCTATTTGTTGCCATGGTAACCAGTTTTCCCATTGTTGTATAATTCCAAAAAGAACTTTTGTTATTGTAAAATTGTAGATTTAAAAATAATAACGGCTTTGGTTCCGTTATAAATTTCCGCCTCTTTGTGCAGTTATAAATTTGGATTGTATTAAATCACCTGTTATTTTCGTTGCTTTCTATTTGTTGCCATGGTAACCAGTTTTCCCATTGTTGTATAATTCCAAAAAGAACTTTTGTTATTGTAAAATTGTAGATTTAAAAATAATAACGGCTTTGGTTCCGTTATAAATTTCCGCCTCTTTGTGCAGTTATAAATTTGGATTGTATTAAATCACCTGTTATTTTCGTTGCTTTCTATTTGTTGCCATGGTAACCAGTTTTCCCATTGTTGTATAATTCCAAAAGAACTTTTGTTATTGTAAAATTGTAGATTTAAAAATAATAACGGCTTTGGTTCCGTTATAAATTTCCGCCTCTTTGTGCAGTTATAAATTTGGATTGTATTAAATCACCTGTTATTTTCGTTGCTTTCTATTTGTTGCCATGGTAACCAGTTTTCTCATTGTTGTATAATTCCAAAAAGAACCTTTATTATTGTAAAATTGTAGATTTAAAAAAAAATTACCGTTTATTAGTTTCGAATTAAACAATGTACAGTAAAACCTCTCTATTACGAATCTCTTTATAACGACAAAATATGTATTGTAACTTTCTCTACTGCCAACAAAATTCCACGAATCTCTGCACACTTCCTGTTCTACTACCCTATTTCTCAGTTGAATGCACGTCATTCGAGTGTTAAACAGTGCGTGTGTGTCAACATCGAGTTTTTTGTGACTGGTACATTTTACAAGTAGTGCATTATTTTTCTATACTTTTACAATAGTGTATTGTCGTTTAAACGGAAAATTTTCTCGTTAGATGTAAAGGTTATAGTTTAGCATGAGTTAGAGAAAGGTTTGAATGAAGTAGATATTTGTCGAATTTTAATTTAGCTAGTTCTTCTGTTGGGACGATATTGAAAAGTAATGAAGGGCTCTAATAAAGGGAATAGCTTCGAGGAAATTCAAAAGACAGAATTCGAAGAAATTGATGAAGCAGTTCTGCAGTAGTTTTAACAATATATTGCTTTTTTCTCACAACTGCAGTACTTTATTGATACAGTATTATTTAATAAATATTGTTTTTCAAAGACTGTCATGTAATTTCACAGTAACAAACTTTTCTCTCAATACTTTAAATTGAAAATAGTGTATAACACGTTTTACGTTTTACAAATAAAACACATTTTATACGTTTTTACAGTCTCTCTCTCTCTCTTTTTCTCTCCTTCTCTCTCTCTCTCTAGCGGAAATCTCTTTAAAGCGGCGAAAACTAAAATTCTCTATAGAGAGGTTTTACTGTTCTTGTTGGTCTGTTATTTGACAAAAATTAAAGTTTCGTTATTCACCAATTAACAATGTTTGTTTAAAATGTAACAGACTTTACAAAATCTGTTTTTTTATCTCTGAAAACCGTTAAAAAAGTTTTTATACCGGAACTTATTTGAATAGTATTTTTTTATAACGTAATACAGGCCATTAGCCGCCATTAGGCGACGAAGCAGGTCCTGAACTTGCAGTTTGGGGGGACAGAAGCCTTACTTTACCGTAAGCAATTATGTTAATCCGTAATGTCAATATTGTACCAAGTTTATGGTGAGCTACCGATGTCAGAACCGGAGACTGTGTACAGGGCGGAGAAGCACTTGGCTGTTTATTATTGCGCAAATAAACGAGATATATTTCTAGAAATATTAAAAATAAAATCAGTTAATAAATTTTTAAAAACGTGCTTTCCTTTAATATGCGTGCTTTAAAAAACATTTACATTTAAATGTTACTTTTTGTTCTCCTCCTCCTCCTCCTTCTTTTTCTTGTTCTTTTTCTCCTTCTTCTTCTCCTCCTTCTTCTCCTCCTCCTTGTCCTCCTCATTTTCCTTCATCTTTTCTTCTTCTTCTTCTCCTCCTCATTCTCCTTTTCTTCTTCTCCTCATTCTTCTTCTTTATCTTCTTCTTCTCCTTCTTATTCTCCTCCTTCTTCTCCTTAATCTTCTTCTTCTTCTCCTTGTTCTTCTCCTTCTTTTCCTTTATCTTTTCTTCTTCTTCTCCTCCGCCTTCTCCTTAATCTTCTTCTTCTTCTCCTCCTTCTCCTTCTTTTCCTTTTCTTCTTTTTCTCCTCCTCCTTCTTCTCCTCATTCTTCTTCTTTTCTTCTTCTTCCTCTCTTTCTTCTTATTCTCCTTCTTCTTTTTCTCCTCCTCTGCCTCCTTCTTCTTATCCTCCTCCTTCTCCATATTCTCCTTCTTCTTCTTTTTCTCCTCCTCCTTCTTCTTCTATTATTAAAATAAATTATATATTATCTTTCATATATTATCACGATCGGATTTTTACCGAAAATAAGGACCTGTTTTATTGTAACTACATATATGCGTTACATACAGGTCCTTCAGAACACCTTGAGACCTCTCACGCCTCATACTTTACCACTTTAGCGCTTTAGAATAAAACAAAACCGACAAAAAGTGTATACACAAAATCAGTACAAAGTATCCCCGTGAGAACGCAGCACAATACAGGCATAAGTGACAAATGTTTTGTGTGTACCAAAACAGCTGATTGTTATAAAAAACATTCATGAAAGTAATATTTAAACGATTAACGTATCCAAGACTTATATAATTATTGAAAGTAGAATAGATAAGACCAGCTAGGTCAGTGTAAATGTTATTAAATGAGAGACTCTGCTTTTAGTAAACAGTAAATATTATATGGTAATTTATGTATGTAATGTGAAATTCGGGTATAGTAATTTTCTTTTGTAAATTTTTTAGTAATATACAATGTTAGTATTATGTCATTACTTTTTTTTAAATATAAAAGTAGAACAAATTAAGTCGTATTTTATAACATAAATATAATGGACGACATTGCTTTATTAACGGGTCATACAAATATTAACAGAAGTTCATGTTGAATGTTGACTAGAAATAGTAGTCCTTCGTGGCTTTACTTTGGAAGATATACACAGTAATCTTAAAGTATAAATATTTAATTAAAGATTAGTTAGTAATTAAATACCAGCCAATGGTATAATTTGAATTATTTTATTTAGAGAATTCATGTTTTTTGTACATTCCGTTGCGGATATCGATTTCATAAAATAAAACGTCCTGACGAAACCACTTTTCCTTTCCATTTGTGTACCAAGAAGGAAAGTTATGACTCCCACATTTCACAGGTCACTTCGAACATTATTTATAAAGAGGTTCTATATCACTGTTCGACTTCTTGCTGTAGGCTACATCTATATATATAAAAAGCAATGTCCTGACTGACTGACTGATCAACGTACAGCCCAAACTATAAAACCTGGAGACTTGAAATTTTGAGGATACCTTCGTTTTAATATGTAAGCGCGTACTAAGAAAGAATTTTGAAAAAAATTGATTTTAACTCCATTAAACTACTAACCCAGTCCAAATTTAATAAACAACGTACAGCCAATAGCTAGAGACTTGAAATTTTCAGGGTACCATCTTACAACAATGTCGAGATGCATTAAAAAAAGGATGCACTGAAAAACGATTTTCCAGTATGCAACCCCTAAAGAGGTAAACATGAGGTACAACAATTTTTATTGGAAGAAATATGTTTTTCATCTGACCTTCCTAAAACGTAACATAGTCACTCTTAAGTATAAGTAATGAAATAAATGTTTCACCTTTTCCCCAAAACGCATCCCCTAAAGAGATTGAAAGAAGGTATAAAATATAAAAAAGGGGTACAATTTTGTATTGAAAAAATATTTTTTTTTATCTTATATTCTAGAAATATGCTATGAAACACATATATCAACATTTTTCTGAATTCATCCCCTAAAAGAATAAAAATTGAAAAAGAGTTACCATGGGAGAAAAAAGAGTGTTTGCATTGGAGAAAAATATTTTTTATCACATTTTCTTAAAAGTAAAAAAAATATTTTAAAACACAAATTATGATACACGCAATTCAGTATTTTCCCCCGAATTCATCCCCTAAAAGGACAAAAATATAGAATAGGTATAAATGTTTGTATTGGACAAAAATATTTTTGATCAGATTGTCTTAAATTCGAACGGAACACGTTTGAAGACAATAAAACAACATATTCAGGTTATAATATTTTTTCATATTCACTGTAAAATAATCACGAGTTTAGATGATCACGCTTTTATTAATATATTTTTTTATGTTTCTAAATTATTACATTACTGAAACAGTTTAAGTTTCGTGGGCGAAGCAGCGACGGGTACTTTCGATTTTCACCATTTAAATTAGTCAGTTTCAGTTTAACCTAAAAATGCAAAATGTTATTCGTAATTATTTATAAATGCCTTAGAAATTATTTCATTTTTAAATTGTTGAAAGTAAAAAATTAACAATAATCACTGTCAAGAAGAAGTCAATTTTCAAAAATTATAAAATTTAATATCACATAAACTTATTGTGAAAATATTTTTACTTAACGTTAAAAAAATGAAAATGAATCTTGTCTGCCAAAATAGCGTGTTTTTTTCTAATAACTAAAAAAAAATCTGATTTTACCATCGTAATTAGATAACGTCTGCGAAATATTTTACATTTTGAAATTTGTACATTCATTAAAAATGAAATGTTGATGTCAATTGATTTTAAAATGCTAATTTATACATATTTTAATCTAAATACGTCGGTGGAATGAGGTTTTAAAAAAAGTGTAATTACAAATTTTATGATTTATTTCGAGATTTTGAATTTATAACCTGAAATTTCGCTGGCTACTACAAAAATCATTTTTAAGTGCCAAATTTAAGTAAAATATAAATTGGATAATTGCAAACGATAGATCCACACATATAATTTCATAGTCTTGGGTTTTGGGGAGACAATTGCAGTTAAAAACGATGGTGTTGGACACTAAGTTAACCTGGATTGTTCACCTGGGTCGCATCATGTGGTAAGCCAATAAGTCTTTAATGGCAGTTAGAAGAATGGTTGGCAAAACATGAGGACTGAGACCAGGAATGATTAAGTATATACTTCATATACTGAGATCATTAGACCATTAGACCTATGGTGTGCTTTGGTGACAAAGGTCGAGCAGAGGGGGCCAGAGAGTCTCTAAGTTGCAGAGGTTGGCCTGCCTGTGCATCACTGGCTATATGGCCAACGGCGGCCATGGAGATCATTCTTGGGTTTCCCCTATTGAACTTTTTGTCATGGGGGAGGCACGTAAAGTAGCTTACAGACTGCAGGGTGGTGGTGTCTGGTTGCCCTCTATTTATGGGCATGCTAGAAACACAGACAAGATCTTTGACTCAATCTTGTTGATGGGGACGGATTAGATAGTTAAACGGCACGTAGTATCTAGACCTTTTGACGTCAACTTGGCCTTTGAAGGGAGAGATCTTGTGTTGGAAAAACCTGGACACATAGTATGGTATACCTATGGCTCCAAGACAGTCAGGCACTGGTGCTGGGGTGTACGGTCTGAGACCGGGGTTAAAGAAAGTTATTACAATGGGACAGCATACAACAGTATTCCAGGCTGAAGTGATGGCCATCAATGACTGTGTTCGGGGCTTCAAGAAGGCACGTATTCATATTTATACCGATAGTCAGGCAGAAATAAAAGCACTTGCGGGTCCTATAATACAGTCCATGCTGGTCTGGGAGTGTTGGAAGAATCTTGAAGCTCTGTCCTTGGGCAACCGGATAAATCTTCACTGGGTTCCGGGGCATACACCACTGTGTTCAGTATAATGATCTGCCTTCCCTAGCTTCGTAAATTCTACTTTCGTTGACGCGTTTCGGAGAACCTCCATCTTCAAAAATTATATCTATACTGGTCACCAATATTATGGCCCGTCCTATTTATAATTTTCTATCTCCACCTAAATTTTTTTAGATTTTAAACATAATATCTGCTTGCGTTTAAAAATCTAAAAATTTTCAAAAATTATCACAAGGGACGACCGTTGAAGAGAAAGTTTGAAAGGAGCCAATCATAAGCGAGCGAAAACGTATTATTTAGAAGAGCCAATCAGAAGCGAGCACGTCAGGTTTAATGTACACGTGTTGAATAGAGGAGGGGTACGAGGTGGAGATAGAAAATTATAAATAGTTGAGGGTAATGAGGAGGCAGACCGACTGGCTGGACTTGAATCTGCATCTGAGCCGGCTTTAGGGCTTTCTTTATCGTTGACCAGGTCCGCTATTAATGGGTAGATTACATGCCAACACCAGGTAAGATGGGACAACCTTCATGGGCATTCCCATAGTAAACGTCTGTTAAGCAAAGTTCCTTCTGGAGGAATCAAAGGGACAGCAAATGTCCTAAGCAGAGCACAACTCAGGAGGATCCTAGGGCTCATAACAGGGCACTGTGGTCTGAGGGTGCACATGAACAGGATAGGTTTATACCACGGAGAAACCGTGTGTAGATTGTGCAGGAAGGACGAGGAAACTGCAGGTCACATAATTTATGATTGTGAAGCTCTTGCTAGTAGGAGGCTAGGGGTTTTTGGTTTCCAATACCCTAGGGATCTTCAGCACAGTGAGCTAGTCAGTGGGTTGTTGGAACTTATTAGGGACACCAATCTGCTGATCTAGGTATTTTAAGAGGTAAGTTGCACAATAGGTCAGTCGATCGCAGTGCCTGGGGTTGAACTGTCCCTTCCTCTAGTATATAATCTTAATCTTAATCTTCTCCTAGTTTTCTGTCGTAGCATCACTTTTACAAAGTTTCTAAAAAAAGAACTATTGAGAAAGAAGCATTTATGTTTTTTCCTGTATTTTCCCATCTAATGACTGGATCAAACAGAAAACTGAATTGTTCACTGACATTTGGGTGTTGTTAATTGGGTTGCACAATAGGTCAGTTGATCGCAGTGCCTGGGGTTGAACAAATCCCTTCCTCTAGAATATAATCTAATCTACACACAGTTTTCAAGGAATATTACAAAATGAAGGACATTTAAAAAAAACAAATTTAATAAATATATCCTGCTGTACTTATTTAAAAATACACGAACAAATACTTAAATGTACTAAACCTCGTGATTATGGTACCCAGTACTATGTAGTTATGAAGGTTATGTCGATAATGAAACTACATATTTAAATACTGATAAATTCCTATTCTGCAGCTCTGTTTATATTTTGTTCAGCGAATAACATAACCGTACAGCAATGTACTCTCTTTATTATTACCTGTACCCTAGGGATCTTCAGCTAGTCAGTGGATTGCTGGAACTTATTAAGGGCACCAGTCAACTTGACCTATTTTAAGAGGTTAAGTTGCACAATAGGTCAGTCTATCGCAGTGCCTGGAGTTGAATTATCCCTTCCTCTACTATATAATCTTAATCTTAATAGTCTTGGGTCCGGGTATAACCTTAATGGACTGTTTATTGGTCACTTTCTAATGTAAACTCTCGTATGTTAACTCCTTAAAAAAAGTAAGCCAATAGCAAATATAATAATCGAGAGCATATATCGTCTTTGTTTGCATCATTTTTCCATTATTACACTTTTTTAACTATCTAGACAATTTTCTACGAAATTAATATCGCAACTGTTATTTGTTTGTAACGTAGAGTTGATAATATTTCACAACGAATATTAAAGATGTCTGCATAAACCTCAGCACCAAGCGCGCGTATTAAATTTAGTTACAAAAGACGCCGGTATTTTAGTTATGGAATACCTCAGCCCGAGACACTTTGTCAATCCGTGCGCCTTCGCAACGTTAAATAATCCTCGGTGAAGACATAACTTTTACCTTTTGGCGCAGAAAGTGTTTTAGTCACTGCAGTGACGTTCTAGGCTACCGCTAGATGTCAGAACTTTGATCTAGCATTCGATTCTTTCCGGGGTTAAGATAAACATAAGTACCGTATAAAATAAATGCACGAAGTATTTCGTCCACTAGTCCAGACCGAAATTATGTATTTTTGAAGCCAAGCTTTTAATGTGAATAACAAAAGACCTGTCGAACGGAAATATGGAAGGACGAGCAAACAAATTTCGTCTCTTTATTTTAAATTCTTTTTATAGAGAAAATAAAACAAGCATTCTTATCGCAGAATAAGAATAACTTTCTTTTTCTTCCCCCTTGTCTGTAACAGTTTTGCTTATGAAAACGTTGTGTTGCTTTCGTCTACAACGTGCACGTTCGAAATTAATATAAACGTTTATTGTTAATATTGCTAGTTTTTAGCAACATAACCTGAAAGTTATTATCAGCTGATCGTTACGAATTAATATAAACCAATTGATCTTTTACTATAACTACAGTAAATAATATCTAAGCTAGGTTCACGTATTTATTTATTTAAACAATTTAAGATATTTGTAAATATATTTTCAGATTAATTATATATTCAGTAAAGATATCGTCAACAACAGTTTTGCTTCTGTCGGTAACTCCGCGAGTTCCACACGGGTACTTTTTCTGGTAAACAATTTTAATGCCGGTAAGACCTTGATTTTAAATTGATTAAGTACTTTTAATAAGTATCTTTTTATTAATCATGATGGGTATTTACGTTTCCTTGGATATCTATCAGTCTGTTTTTGTGTACATGATTGAAGACTAAATTGAAAAAAAAGTTCTTTTTAATTTTTTTTTTTTTTTTTTTTTTTTTTTTTGGTGTTTAACGTCCGACTATTGTGCACACTTGGGCTAATTCAGACGATGGGATGATTTTATAGCGTATGAAAATGCCAAGCCCTTGCCGGGAATCGAACCCGAGTCCTCGGGGTGAAAGCCTAGTACGCTATCCACTAGACCACCGAGGCGGCTAGTTCTTTTTGAAACCGTTAATATTATGTATATGTGAAACTATCAGTTTGGTTTTAACCCCGCAGGAGTGCAGACTAGCTGCACGTATTGAGAGGATTTAGACGTCTCTCGTGGAACCCAAGTCTAACACACACTTACTATTACAACACTACACTTGCGACTTTAACACTTTACACTCACACTTACATTTAGGGAAGCCGCCTCGGTGGCCTAGTTTATTGCGTACTAGCTTTCACTCCGAGGACCCGGGTTCGATTCCCGGCCAGGGCTTTGCATTTTCATACGCTATAAATCAACCCATCGTCTGCATTAGCCCAAGTGTGCACAATAGTCGGAAAAAAAATTGTGATTTAATCATTGCAGGTTATATTAGTGATTTTCTTGTAATTATGTAATTTTGCCGAGGTATTACGACTTGGCATTAAAGTACATACACGTTGGTCATTCTCTTTACGGTCCAATATGCATTTTAAAAGATAAGAATCAAATGTGAAACTGTTCTACTTGACTGCTTTAATCATGCAAGGGCTGTTTGTACCCTAAATGTTTAGAATAACGAGCGGATTGTCGGCGTAACGAACAACCCCCTCCCTTAATTAACTCACTGTAACAGTGAATTGTAAAGTTTTCCAGCCAATTTTCATTAAACACATTGCCATAGCGGACGATAGGTTTCGGCGTAATTAGAGAGTAGTGAAATTCTAATAGATTAATTTACAACCGAGATGGATTCTAATCAGAATAGACCAGGGGCGAGGGTAGTCAGGGGCTAATAGGAAAGAAGGGGCAACACTAAATCTGGAGCAACTTTATTGCCGGGGGCGTTTAATTAAAAGGGATCGTATTATGAATTTAGATTTTGTGTTACTTGGGATCCAATTTGGCGTAATTAAATCTGATTAAAGTAAGTGACGTGCGCGTGTTTAGATAAATTGTACAAACATTGCACTATAATTTGTGCAACACTATTTAATGAACTTTATTCTTTCATGGAGTACTTCAATAATGTGAGATCATAAGTGCAATTAGTGAATTTAGAGATGTTTTAATTAGTAAATTCCCATTTTTAGTATTTTTACATGAATCGTGCAATCATACAGTAACACAGAGATACCTGCTAACTCTGAAATTTTGTCCTGATGAATTTTGTCGATTCAAACTGCCGTACTTTTGATTCACAGCGTACTAGGCTATCACCCCGAGGACCTGGGTTCGATTCCCGGCCAGGGCTTGGCATTTTCATACGCTATAAATCATCCCCATCGTCTGCATTAGCCCAAGTGTGCACAATAGTCGGACGTTAAAAAAAAAAACTAAAATCTTGAATCATGCAAAATCTTTGAGATTGTTTCTAACTTTGAAACCTTGAATCATGAAATAACTTTGACATGGCTGCTAACTCTGAGTTTTTTGAATCATGCAACTTCGATATCGATGATAACGCTTTTCTTGAATCATACAGTTTCACTCTTGACAACTAACTTGAGATCGCTACTCTGAGATTTTAAACCATACAATAACTGCAAGATCGCTGCTAACTCTGTGATCAAGATCATGCAATAACTTTGAGCTCGCTGCTAACTTTGAGGTCTTGAATCATGCAATAACTTCAAGATCGTTGTCAACTTTGAAATCTTGAATCGTGCAATAACTTTGGGCTCGCTGCTAACTTTGAGGTCTTGAATCATGCAATAACTTCGAGATCGTTGATAACTCTGAAATCTTGAATCATAAAGCTTCACTCTTGAAAACTAACTTGAGATCGCTACTAACTATGAGATTTTAAACCATACAATAACTACGAGATCGCTGCTAATTCTGTGATCAAGATCATGCAATAACTTTGAGCTCGCTGCTAACTTTGAGGTCTTGAATCATGCAATAACTTCGAGATCGTTGATAACTCTGAAATCTTGAATCATAAAGCTTCACTCTTGAAAACTAACTTGAGATCGCTACTAACTATGAGATTTTAAACCATACAATAACTACGAGATCGCTGCTAACTCTGTGATCAAGATCATGCAATAACTTTGAGCTCGCTGCTAACTTTGAGGTCTTGAATCATGCAATAACTTCGAGATCGTTTATAACTCTGAAATCTTGAATCATACAGCTTCACTCTTGACAACTAACTTGAGATCGCTACTAACTCTGAGATTTTAAACAGTACAATAACGTGAGATCTTTGCTAACTCTGTGATCTTTAATCATGCAATAACTTTGAGCTCGCTGCTAACTTTGAGATCTTGAATCATGCCATAACTTCAAGATCGTTGTCAACTTTGAAATCTTGAATCGTGCAATAACTTTGAGATTACTAACTCTGAGATTTTGAACCATGCATTAACTTTTAGATCTAAAGTCTTTAAATCATGCAGTAAGTGCTTGATTTAGTAAGTGCTAAATCTAAAGTCTTTAATCGTGCAGTAACTTTGAGCTCGAATTTTGCTAATTTCGTTGATAAATCTTTAAAGATCTTGAATCTGCTAATGAATCATGTAATAAGTTTTTCATTTCGTTGATGAATGCTGAGATTTTAAATCTTGCAATAACTTTGAGATTGAATCTGCTAATTTAAATATCGCTGCTAACTGTAATCTTGAATCATGGTCTTGAATCGTTGATAACTCTGAAATCTTGAATCGAGACTCTTGACAACTAATTTGAGATCGCTACTAACTTAAATAACTAACTCTGTGATCTTTAATCATGCAATAATACTCGCTTCTTGAATCATGCAATAACTTCGAGATCGTTGATAACTCTGAAATCTTGAGCTTCACTCTTGAGAACTAACTTGAGATCGCTACTAACTCTATTATAACTGCGAGATCGCTGCTAACTCTGAGATTTTAAACAGTACAATAACGTGAGATTGCTGCTAACTCTGTGATCTTTAATCATGCAATAACTTTGAGCTCGCTGCTAACTTTGAGGTCTTGAATCATGCCATAACTTCAAGATCGTTGTCAACTTTGAAATCTTGAATCATGCAATAACTTTGAGATTCCTAACTCTGAGATTTTGAACCATGCATTAACTTTTAGATCTAAATCCTTTAAATCATGCAGTAAGTGCTAAATCTAAAGTCTTTAATCGTGCAGTAATTTTGAGATCTTGAATTATACAACGACTTTCATTTCGTTGATAAATTTGAGATTTAAAATCATGCAATAACTTTGAGATCGCTGCTAACTGAGATCTTGAATCATGTAATAAGTTTTAGATCATTGCTACCGTTGAGATATTGAGCCGTGCAATAACTTTGAGATCTTATAATATTTAATGACTTCTAGATCGTTGCCAACTGTGAGACCTTGAATCGTGAAATAATTTAAATGTCGCTTATAACTGTAATCTTGAATCATGCAATAATATTGAGATCGCTGCTAACTGACATCGTGAAACATGCAGCAACTTTTCGCTTGAATCGTGCAGTAATGTAGATCTCTGCTTCTACTAACTTTGAGATCTTGAATCATGCAATAATATTGAGATCGCTGCTAACTCTGACATCGTGAAACATGCAGCAATTTTTCGCTTGAATCATGCAGTAATGTAGATCTCTGCTTCTACTAACTTTGAGATCTTGAACCATGCAATAATATTGAGATCGCTGCTAACTCTGACATCGTGAAACATGCAGCAATTTTTCGCTTGAATCGTGCAGTAATGTAGATCTCGCTGCTAACTTTGAGATCTTGAATCATGCAATAATATTGAGATCGCTGCTAACTCTGACATCGTGAATCATGCAGCAACTTTTCGCTTGAATCATGCAGTAATGTAGATCTCTGCTTCTACTAACTTTGAGATCTTGAATTATGCAATTACTTCAGTCATTTAGTAACGTAGATATTACCGCGTCTGCAACTTGAAAAACTGCTTATCATTTTCACTATGTACCGTACACTTGAACAGTTGTGTAGCCTAGTTTTTAAAAAAAGTCCTTTTTTCAGCTGTTTATAGAGGTTGGCTGGGTTTAGTTCAGACCTTCAAGGTTCCAAACAGTAATTCCTGACTGCTCATTAAATTTTGCTCAGTATTTCTTGCATTTTTTTTTATAATAGTCACCTATTAGAGTTCTAAAGACAAACGTATTTTTTTATAAAAATTAATTCAGTGTCACAAAATTAAAACACAATAAAGTCCTGAGAGTCAATGACACCAAACCTAAATACTTGTCGCGGATGGATACATTGATTTTTCAATTTACTCTGTGTATGAAAGAAGTCTGGTGATTGATTGTGTTAAAAGTGAGTGGCCGATTCAATGGCCAAAGGTCGCCCACGTGTGAGCGTTCGCGTATGTATACATGCTTCAGCTTTGTGCCCAGACTGTCACTGTATTTTGTGAGAAATATGCATCACCGTACAAGTGTAACTGTGCTACAATATTATCTTAAAAGTGTTTATTGATAACGAAGAGTTTATTGATAAAAACAACTTTGTTTATTGATAAAAAAAACAGGCAGTGAAACATTTCCTGAAACATGTCAAAACAATATACAAAATATAGTTTTAAATTATCGTTATACATACCTCACTTTGTTGTAAATGACTTGTATATTGAACTCTCTTAAACGATTAGTATGAATCGAAAAAGTACTTAAATTATTAAAATAACGATTGAAACATTTTTCTTCAGTTTTGTGTTACAGATAATTCACTTCGTGTGCAGATTAGAAGAGGCTACATATTATTTCCCCCATGTTTATTCTCTGTTGCGCCATAAAGATTTTCCAAATAAACGTAATCTACACGATCTTTGCTTTAATCTTTACACGAAATATTTTGACGAACGTAAATATTTTCATTTTTTTACTTTTAATAAATTTACAGCTTTTAAATTCTATCGAATCCTAAATTATGTCTTCCTGTAGATATCCTAGGGTTTGTCTGGTTTGTGGTACATTCTTCTTAGTCTCTTGTCCTGTGATACCAACTTAAAAACTCACCTTTGGAATCTGTTCTCTGACGTCATAAGCATATATACCAAAGTAGTTGCTTTAACGTCGACCATAATGCACCCAACTCCCATAAAATTTATTTTTTTATTCTTGAAGAAAACCTGTGACAGTTACTAATAGCACTATGTTCAGCATAATGATCTGCCTTCCCTAGCTTCGTCAATTCTACTTTCGTTGACGCGTTTCGGAGAGCCTCCATCTTCAAAAACTATATCTATACTGGTCACCAATATTATGGCCCGTCCTATTTATAATTTTCTATCTCCACCTCGTACCCCTCCTCTATTCAACACGTGTACATTAAACCTGACGTGCTCGCTTCTGATTGGCTCTTCAAAATCATACGTTTTCGCTCGTTTCTGATTGGCTCCTTTCAAACATTGTCTTCAACGGTCGTCCCTTCTGTTAATTTTTGAAATTTTTTGATTTTTAAACGTAATATCTGCTTGCGACGATATCTGTTCATTTATTATGTTTTCTCCCTTTAATTTAGATTTTAAAATTTCCAAATTCTCTAAAATGTTCATACGTCTTCCTTTTTCTGGAGTAACTTCATTCAGTTTTTTATTTCTCGAGGTATGTTTCCCTTTTTATTAAATGCGACACATTCGAAACGTGTCAATGAAAGTAGAATTGACGAAACTAGGGAAGGCAGATCATTATACAGAACATAGTGATAATAATCCTAGCAGAGAAGAAGAAGAAGAACATAAAAAGATGTTACTAATAGCTAATACTATTTATTCATTTTCACTAGTTACACCCCAGAGCCACTAGCTGTAATATATTTCGTATACATGTAATGTCATATATACGTCTGTTTATTTGGATATTGTTTAATGCAACATAGTCACGAATTGCAATGCTGACAGTTTTGTGTCGTGCGTTTTCAGCTCCAACGTTTATAGTTGCCATATCGCTTGATTTTCCACACTGACCAGAGTTAGGCCGTTAAATACAAACGGACTAGAAGTGTAGCCACAATTATAAAAAACGTGCTGCATATTAGCGACTAAATTCCAAGTAGTTGCACTATCTGCCGCTAGGAACGCTGAAAGTTGCGAGGACAAGCGGGAAGACGTTTGAGAAAATAAACAGCACTATTATTTGTTTAACTGTAGTTGAACACTCTGCCGCAAGATGCCACCAACAACGAGCGCTCACATATCTCTCGTAAGGGTTGTCGTTTTATTTCAGCGTTTAGGCCTGTATATTGTGAGAAGTCCATTATGGTCTTTTAGACAGTCGTCAGTTCAGTTTCAGTCAAACTGTCAGTTTTTCCTACGTGTAAAGATTAAACACTGAAATGAGAATTGACGGGATGGATATTCATGTCAGTTCTTAGCATTCCCTAAGTGTAAATAAGAGCGTCATTCTGTCAATTCACTTGAAAATCTCGCCCAGTGCGTGTCGCGATAATAAGCCCAAAGGATCACGATTTTGTCGTCGAGTTCGTTGAAATTTATAAAACTCACCGTGTTCGTGGAACAAAACGGACGCACGCTATCACAATGCGACAAAAGGGAAGCTGCCTACACTCTCTTGCTAAGGAAATACCAGGAATAAGGTAAAAAAAGGGTACAAAGGCGATGGTAAAACCGAAAATTAACAGTCTACACTCAACTTATAACAAAGAACTTCAAAGAAGTGGAGCAGGAACTGGAGAAGTATTACAAAGAACGGAAACGAATAAGAACCGAACTGATCGCGTAAAAACAAACTTCTTCCGAACGGAAATGAAACGAGAACGGAAACTGATAGGATCGTTTATTAAAAGGCACTTATGTACACGTATAATCTGTGTTGAACACGTTTAACCCTAGAAGCGATGAACGACTTATAAGTCGTTCTTTAACCTTTGTTTTAACACATTTATCCTGTTGCAATCTTAATAAAATAAATACAGTTAGAAAGTAGAGATTCTAAGCTTTATTTAGCATGTTTTAGATTTATAAAGTTTACTTTTGATTTGTTTTAATAAAATCGCAAACAAACGCACGAACAGTTGCTTGCAATACTGCGAGTGGAATTTGTCAAAATGCCAATTTTCAAAAAAACATTCAATCGAGTAAATCATTAGCCACGTGATTTCGGTTGGTATCGTTTGAAAGATTAGATCTTTCTTTAGATTTCATCTGTTGACCATATTTGTCTGCAAGTTATAGTTTGGTAACTGTGATTTTTCAAACTATGGTCAACATTTGATGTAGAAATCTTCGAAATACATTTTTTTTTGTGTTTAACGTCCGATTATTGTGCACACTTGGGCTAGTGCAGACGATAGGATGATTTATAGCGTATTGAAAATGCCAAGCCCTCGCCGGGAATCGAACCCGGGTCCTCAGGGTGAAAGCCTAGTACGCTATCCACTAAGCCACCGAGGCGGCTTCCCTAAATGTGTGAGTGTAAAGTGTTAAAGTCGCAAGTGTAGTGTTGTAAGTGTAAGTGTGTGTTAGACTCCGGTACCGCGAGAGACGTCTAAATCCTCTCAATAGGTGCAGCTAGTCTATTTTTCAAAAAAATGCCAATTTTCAAAAAAAACATTCAACCGAGTACATCATTAGCTACGTGATTTTGGTTGGTATCGTTTGAAAGATTAGATCTTTCTGTAGATTTCATCTGTTGATCATATTTGTCTACAAGTTATAGTTTGGTAACTGTGATTTTTCAAACTATGGTCAACATTTGATGTAGAAATCTACGAAATACTTTTTTTTTTTGTGTTTAACGTCCGATTATTGTGCACACTTGGGCTAGTGCAGACGATGGGATGATTTATAGCTTATGAAAATGCCAAGCTCTCGCCGGGAATCGAACCCGGGTCCTCAGGGTGAAAGCCTAGTACGCTATCCACTAGGCCACCGAGGCGGCTTCCCTAAATGTAAGTGTGAGTGTAAAGTGTTAAAGTCGCAAGTGTAGTGTTGTAAGTGTAAGTGTGTGTTAGACTCCGGTACCGCGAGAGACGTCTAAATCCTCTCAATAGGTGCAGCTAGTCTATTTTTCAAAAAAATGCCAATTTTCAAAAAAAACATTCAACCGAGTACATCATTAGCCACGTGATTTTGGTTGGTATCGTTTGAAAGATTAGATCTTTCTATAGATTTTATCTGTTGACCATATTTGTCTGCAAGTTATAGTTTGGTAACTGTGATTTTTCAAACTATGGTCAACATTTGATGTAGAAATCTACGAAATACTCTTTTTTGTGTTTAACGTCCGATTATTGTGCACACTTGGGCTAATGCAGACGATGGGATGATTTATAGCGTTGAAAATGCCAAGCTCTCGCCGGGAATCGAACCCGGGTCCTCAGGGTGAAAGCCTAGTACGCTATCCACTAGGCCACCGAGGCGGCTTCCCTAAATGTGTGAGTGTAAAGTGTTAAAGTCGCAAGTGTAGTGTTGTAAGTGTAAGTGTGTGTTAGACTCGGGTACCGCGAGAGACGTCTAAATCCTCTCAATAGGTGCAGCTAGTCTATTTTTCAAAAAAATGCCAATTTTCAAAAAAAACATTCAACCGAGTAAATCATTAGCCACATGATTTTGGTTGGTATCGTTTGAAAGATTAGATCATCCTGTAGATTTTATCTGTTGACCATATTTTTCTACAAGTTATAGTTTAGTATCTATGATTTTTCAAAGTATGATCAACATTTGATGTAAAAATCTACGAAATACAGACCTCATCGAAAACAACGATTACTAGCCTGTTTTATGCTATAACTGAACGTAGTTTGTTCTATGAAATAGATTAAAAGTTGCTCTATAAAATAGTATATTTGTCATCTACGAAATCCAAAGGTCTAATATTCTATTTTGTCGCTAAAAGTGCACGATTTTCACGGTTTGCGCGGCAACTCTTTGTCTGCAAAGTTTTTAAAGAGAGTATAGTTTGCAAAGTATATCTTTTGTGAATATCATTAGAAAATGTAAGTTTTTAATAATTGTTTGGTGTTTTGAAGTGTTTAAAAATTTGTTATTAGATAATAATGTGTGAGATGAAAAGTGATTTATAAGTAAATGCAAGTTATAAAAGTGAATTTATCAGTAGGCTATGATAAAATAGACCACCTATTTTTATTTTATTTATTTTTCTTCTTTAGTTTATTTCCACTTAAGTAACATTCTTTTAACTTTTATTAATTTTAACGTTCCTTTTACATGTATCAATAATTTCATGGTATCTATTAGTAGTGTTTGTAAATTTGTTTTCATACCGACATTAAACGATTGTAAAATATTCTCTCCGAAAATGTGTACTAATTTCATTGTTTCGACCGTAACATAAAAAGTTATGAAGTTATTGAAAAATAAATTATATCGTTCTCTTCAGGATTAAATTTAGAAACTTTTGTATATCTTGAAAAAAATTTCAAAAAATGCTTACTATTTTTTCAAAGAGTGAATACAAACAAGTTTTTGTAAATTTGACAGAGAAAAATCACTTTTTCAATATATATTTTTTTAAATTTTTTCTCCAAACAAATGTCATACTTATGTTATATATTATTGTTCAGTGATTACATTTCTTCAAAATGGTATATAAATTATGTGGTTTTATTTGAGTTTACATATTGTTGTATACAACTGTATGTTTGGAGGTATTTTTCAGACGTTTGTGCCAAGAATAATTTTAATTTTCTCACATTTCACCCTTTAAGAATTTTATATATTTATAAATACAATCTTCTTTACATATAAATTTAGAAACTTTTGTATATTTTGAAAAAAAATACAAAAACGTTTTTCTATTTTTCCATAGGGCTCTAATTTGAGTTTTTAAATTAACGAACAGTGTTTTCTCTTATTCCAAAGATCATAACTGTCTTTAAAAAAATTTTTTTTTTTTTGCTTACAATCATTGACTTATATAGTTCTGAAAAAAATGATATACAACACTTTAAGTTTTAAATAGAAATTATATTTTTATTTTAATTTCAAACATTACTATGCACAGTACAAGTAAAACTGCTTACACTTCACTGTGTTCTGCATTACACTATTAGGATTAATTTCAGAGCCAAAAATAAAGCTCCTATGTTTACAGTCTTATTTTCGTCACACCGTTTAAACGCCAAGGGAGATTTCAAATAAACGGTCGGACGTTAAAAAATTGAAATGTTCACTTTTACGTTTTAATTACCGAAATAGGCTTACATTTAGACCTGTGTAGTTGGTGTACGTTGACATCAGTTCTAACAACATAACGTTGTGAAATGTAATATCAAAAATAACAACAACAAAGACAAAAAAAGAACACATACAAAACAAGTCGCGAAACAAAGGACGAAGTTCATTGTCAGAAGCATAAAGGACGACTGCGTCCTTCACCTCGAAAAATGGCTGGGCATTGTTTTGCCTGCATGTGTTTTGTATTTTATGTTCACATTCTTAGGTTACTACCCCGCAGGGGGGGTGTAGACTAGCTGCACCTATTGAGAGGATTTAGACGTCCCTCGCCGTACCCGAGTCTAATACACACTCACACTTACATTTAGGGAGGCGATAATAGCCTAAATGTGTTTTTCGCCTTAAAATAACAACAACAAAATTACAAAGTAGGCAGATTATAACTTGTTTATTAAATACGAGGGTTGATCAAATATAAACGAGACTGATTTTTTAAAAAAATTATTGCTTACTTACAAATTATTCTTGATACAACTTATTTTTCTACATAGTCTCCCGCACGAGTAACACATTTTTCCCACCGGATTGGAAGTTTTTTAATTCCATCTTCGTAAAAAGTTCTCGGGCGTTCATTGAGCCATTGGAGCACGAAGGTCTCCACCGCAGAATCGTCTTCGAAACGCTGGCCTCCAAGCGCCTCTTTGAGTGGCCCAAACAGGTGATAGTCGCAGGGTGATAAGTCTGGACTGTATGGGGGATGTTCCATTGGTTCCCAGCCAATTTGATCGAGTTTAAGCCTCGTAGCGTTCGCCGAATGTGGTCGGGCATTATCGTGAAGAAGAATGACGTTTCTCGCCGGTTTAGATTTCCTTTTCCTACGAAAAGACTGTTTTGCGGCCTCTAAAACATCGCAATAATATTGTGCTTTTATTGTGCGTCGTTGATGGAGGAAATCGACGTGAAAGGCGCCTTGATTGTCGAAAAATACAGTGGCCATTACCTTCCCGGCCGACGATCGTGATTTGGCCTTCAGAGGCGCCCTCTCTCCCCTCTTCCGCCACTCCATACTTGCCTGTTTCGACTCGGGAGTGTAATGGTGAACCCATGTTTCGTCACAGGTGACAATCCGGTTTAATAATGCCTCACCATCTCGTTCAAATTGGGTCAATAGTCGCTGGCAAATCTCCAAACGATTCCGTTTGTGAACGTCGGTCAAAATTCGTGGAACCCACCTTGCAGATACATTGCTGAGTTCCAGGTATGATGTAACGATTTTTTGAACGCTACCATAGCTCAACTGGAGTTCATCTGCAATAAATCGCAGCGATATACATCTGTCTTCGTCCAGGAGCTTCCGAACAGCATCAATGTTTTCGTCCGTGACGGAAGTGGTCGGGCGACGATCATAGCTGAGGTTTTCTACTGCTTCCCGTCCTTCGGCGAATTCCTTGTGCCAAGCAAAAACGCGAGCTCTTGACAGGGTCCTGTCCCCGTATTGAGCCGTCAATCTACGAAAGATTTCAGTCGGATTGACCCCCTCCTTGGCCAAAAACTTAATAATAATTCTCTGCTCCACGGAAACGTGCACTTCACTCTCACTCATTGTATAGTTTTATACTGAAGGGTCCGAACGGAAATGTTGCCCGTCCCAAACTTCCCAGGCTACCTGAAACCCCACCCTTTAGAGTTCAATGTCCAACGGAAAAGTTTTTAGAAAGTCAGTCTCGTTTATATTTGATCAACCCTCGTATAAAGGACTAAATAGTAGGCATTGATTTTGGCAGGTATAAATAACTTTGGCAGGTATTTTGATGAAATTATTCCTATTTTATATTAAAATAAGACTATATTTTTAAAACGATTTTTTTAAGAACCGAAAACCAAAAGTACAACATTAACAACAATGGAAATGGCTTTATTATCTTCATCGCACGATCAGATAATAGTAATGTTTCATTTTTGCTGTTTTTATACTAATATTTTAGCAAATTTCCATTAGAATATGAGATATTGGAAGAACAGAAAATAATGTGATAAAACAAAAGCCATATAGATTAGCTGCACCTATTGAGAGGATTTAGACGTCCCTCGCGGTACCCGAGTCTAACACACACTTACACTTACAACACTACACTTACATTTATTTAGGCGATAATAGCCTCAATGTGCTTTACGCCTTAAAATAACAACAACAAAAATCTTAGGTTACTATTATAAAATTGATTCAGTTAGTGTGCAGTTAATTATTTGATTTTATTGTTAAGAAACATTAAAATAATTAAAAATGAATACAAAACAATTCGCGTTCGTTACAAGCTATTTACAAAACGTTAATGGGTAATTTTTCTTTCCAATTGGAGACTTTTAAAATTACAACATTGTTAAAAATTTATTGCCCGTAAATAGTAGAAACAATTAGGAACATTATAAAATAAATGATGACGTAATCAAACTATTACGTTGTAGTTTGAAGCTGTTAAACCAGTTAAGTTATTTTTAGTTCTTTAATTATCGTAAAGTTTACGTGTTTGTTATTATTTACGTGGCTTAGTTTTATTTAAGTAGCTAAAGTAACTCGGTATTACGTGTGTTGTGGTATTGGGAGAGGAAAATTGATTGGCGTCCATTTTTAACGCAACTCAAGATTTTTGTATTTTAATAACTTTTTAAAATACTAAAATTTCTAAAAAAATTTTTAATGTAATTGGTAACAATTGAGTAATGATTTTTTTTAATTTGAAATATTTTTTTCTTTATTTTACGGTTTTTAGAATTTGTGTAAAATAAAAAAAAATGCTAGCAATTTGAAATGAACTTTATTTGATGTTATTAAAATTTTGTTAGTTTTTGAGTCATAGAGTTGCGTTTATTATAAAATACAAATTTTTAGCCTTGTTTTGTGTAGTTTTGTTTAGTTGTCTTGGTTTTTACTGAATTCCTTTTTCTCTTTTTAACTTCCATTCTTTAATCAATCACTGCCCTGAAAGTCGGAGCCATAAAATGTGATCCAATTCAGTACGTATCCAGCACGTATTCAGCACGTAATCAGCACGTATTCAGCACGAATTCAGCACGTATTCAGCACGTATTCAGTACGTATCCAGAACGAATTCAGCACGTATTCAGCACGTAACAGATCCTTTAGATCTAAATGCGTTCACCCACCTTAAAATGGTATTGCGGCTCGTTATTTCACCATGGCGCCCGATATGAAAGTGAAGTATCGTTGAGTTTCAACCACGGACTCACCACTTTTTACAAATGTGACGTACGCAAACACGCGATGCTCTTTCGTCCATAGTGGCATAATGGGGACTAAATGGCATGCAATGGGGAGTTGAGTGATGTCCACCGCGAGTCTCCTCCTTCACCGGTCGTCGAGTACAACGCGATTCAAAAACATCCATTACCCGTGGAACACCCTGTATATAGTTTAGCTACTTGCTAGTCATGTTACAAATAATAACAATAGAAGCACTGACTTCAATTACTAATGTTTGTATCAATGTACAGATTGTATACAAAATTTGAAAATATTTTAAAGTATTTCGTTTTTAGAAACCCATTTCTCATTGTCTTATTTTGCACCTGAACTGATAATAGAAAAGTTTGGTATTGACAGTTAATTTTGTAATAAAATAATAATAATATCGGTTAAAACGAGCAGCGACGTTGTCCGATGCCTAGATTCCACT
Organism: Callitettix versicolor; assembly: GCA_022606455.1. Classification (NCBI taxonomy): domain Eukaryota; kingdom Metazoa; phylum Arthropoda; class Insecta; order Hemiptera; family Cercopidae; genus Callitettix; species Callitettix versicolor. The sequence continues at coordinate 9,844,789 of CM040189.1, forward strand.
CTTTCTGATCTTCCCATTGTCCGATTTGTAATTTTCGACCACTCATAGCTTTACGGATTCCTTCCTTCCAGCTCTTTCTTGGTCTTCCTCTTGCCCTTTTCAAGGTCGGCACCCACTCCATTGCTCGTTTCGGCAGTCGCGCTTGGCTCATCCGTTGGACATGACCGTACCAAATTAACTGACTCCTCTCAATATCCTTTATAATCGTGTCCTCTATTCCCATCTGTTGACGAATTACCTCATTTCTTATTCTTTGGACTCTCGATATCCTAGCAGATCTTCTCAACGCATCCATTTCTACAGCCTCTATCCTTTTCTTGGTTTTTTCTTTAATTCTCCACGTCTCAGTTCCATATACTAAAAAAACTCATAATAATCGCATTATATATATTGAGCTTTTGTGATCTTGTTATATTCTTACTCTTTTTTTTTTTTGGTGTTTAACGTCCGACTATTGTGCACACTTGTGCTAATGCAGACGATGGGATGATTTATAGCGTAGGAAAATGCCAAGCCCTGGTCGGGAATCGAACCCGGGTTCTCGGGGTGAAAGCCCAGTACGCTATCAACTAGGCCACCTAGGCGGCCTATTCTTATTCCCATAATACGCCGTTCAAGCATCCTATTATTTTCTTTGTTTCTGTTATTTTCGATCTTATTTCGTTTTCATCCGTACCGCTTTTGTCGAACTTTACGCCCAAATATCTATACTTTTCACATAGTTGTATGTCCTCCTTAAAGTCAATGTCTGGACTACTTATTTTGTCACCTATACATAAATATTTTGTTTTTCCTATATTCATACATAATCCCCACTCTTCATATATTTCTTCTAACTTACGCGTCATCTATTGTAGTTCTTCTTTGTCTTGTGCAATTATAGTTTCGTCATCTGCAAACTTTAAAGTGTAAATCATCGAATCGTTTAAAGGTACCGAATCTAATCTACCGAAAGGTAAATCGGGGCAAGGTAATTTGACTAGTTTGATAGTATTTTTGCTAGTATCAGATAAGTTTTTACTGTCAATTTGTACCAAAAAGCTTACCTATTTAAAGTTGTATATCACGCAACAGTGATCTTGCACGTTTGTAATCCAAATCAGGTTTGATGTTGAAAATTCATTTCCATTACACCAGCAAAGAACTGTTCACTGAGATTATTTATTATTTTTAAAACTAAAATAATTTCTACCTTTTAAAATTACCTTGGAATGTACAAATAATTACAAGTATTTACGTAACACAAAGCGTGCAAGGATTAGCCTGTGCTGTACAAAGTTTAAACATACTTTAGAAACAACGGGAAAAGGGAATACCGTATGTATGCCTTGAGCAATTAGGTTAGGGAGTTGCTGCATATCCTTGGCCTGATAATCTGCAGAAGTATGCCATCCCCTTACTGCATACTCGTGGTATACATTCTGTTATATTATTTGTGAACTCTCAGAAACGGTAGAGTAATTTAACAAAATAAATGTAATTCTAAAGGTTATGAGTTTACGGTGTTTATTTTATTGATGAAGTACTGCTGAATTTTATTTATAATACTTCTTTGTACACAATGTATAAAAGTAACAGTACTGCTGAATTTTATTTATAATACTTCTTTGTACACAATATATAAAAGTAACAGTACTGCTGAATTTTATTTATAATACTTCTTTGTACACAATATGTAAAAGTAACAGTACTGCTGAATTTTATTTATAATACTTCTTTGTACACAATATGTAAAAGTAACAGTACTGCTGAATTTTATTTATAATACTTCTTTGTACACAATATGTAAAAGTAACAGTACTGCTGAATTTTATTTATAATACTTCTTTGTACACAATGTATAAAAGTAACAGTACTGCTGAATTTTATTTATAATACTTCTTTGTACACAATATATAAAAGTAACAGTACTGCTGAATTTTATTTATAATACTTCTTTGTACACAATATGTAAAAGTAACAGTACTGCTGAATTTTATTTATAATACTTCTTTGTACACAATATGTAAAAGTAACAGTACTGCTGAATTTTATTTATAATACTTCTTTTTGTACACAATGTATAAAAGTAACAGTACTGCTGAATTTTATTTATAATACTTCTTTGTACACAATATATAAAAGTAACAGTACTGCTGAATTTTATTTATAATACTTCTTTGTACACAATATGTAAAAGTAACAGTACTGCTGAATTTTATTTATAATACTTCTTTGTACACAATATATAAAAGTAACAGTACTGCTGAATTTTATTTATAATACTTCTTTGTACACAATATGTAAAAGTAACAGTACTGCTGAATTTTATTTATAATACTTCTTTGTACACAATATGTAAAAGTAACAGTACTGCTGAATTTTATTTATAATACTTCTTTGTACACAATATATAAAAGTAACAGTACTGCTGAATTTTATTTATAATACTTCTTTGTACACAATATGTAAAAGTAACAGTACTGCTGAATTTTATTTATAATACTTCTTTGTACACAATATATAAAAGTAACAGTACTGCTGAATTTTATTTATAATACTTCTTTGTACACAATATGTAAAAGTAACAGTACTGCTGAATTTTATTTATAATACTTCTTTGTACACAATATGTAAAAGTAACAGTACTGCTGAATTTTATTTATAATACTTTTTGTACACAATATATAAAAGTAACAGTACTGCTGAATTTTATTTATAATACTTCTTTGTACACAATATATAAAAGTAACAGTACTGCTGAATTTTATTTATAATACTTCTTTGTACACAATATGTAAAAGTAACAGTACTGCTGAATTTTATTTATAATACTTCTTTGTACACAATATGTAAAAGTAACAGTACTGCTGAATTTTATTTATAATACTTCTTTGTACACAATATATAAAAGTAACAGTACTGCTGAATTTTATTTATAATACTTCTTTGTACACAATATATAAAAGTAACAGTACTGCTGAATTTTATTTATAATACTTCTTTGTACACAATATATAAAAGTAACAGTACTGCTGAATTTTATTTATAATACTTCTTTGTACACAATATATAAAAGTAACAGTACTGCTGAATTTTATTTATAATACTTCTTTGTACACAATATGTAAAAGTAACAGTACTGCTGAATTTTATTTATAATACTTCTTTGTACACAATATGTAAAAGTAACAGTACTGCTGAATTTTATTTATAATACTTCTTTGTACACAATATATAAAAGTAACACAATCTATTCCCTAATTTCAATGTTGTTTTCATGTACTCTTCATTTAAGATGTTTTTATTCTTAGATACGAAAATGTGCTATTGATTAACTCACTTGTTTACAATTAACAAGTGCTGGTTATTTCATGAATTTGAAGGAAATAAATTGCATCAATTCTCAAAATTATTTGCAAATCCACATTCATTTCCAACAATCTGATAATCCGAATTTCAAGGACCCTTAAGTTTTTTCTTTAAAAAGTTTAACGTCAACTACCTTGAATTTGCGTTATTTTATAATTGTTGCTTGTATATTTATTAACCAGATTTAACACTTTTAATTTTATTAAATTTGAGCAAATATTTTATCTGTTCTAATAAATAACATCTATTCAAATTTCGGTTCGAACTTACTATACCTCCTACGCTATATCTGATAACTATATACAAAAAGTACGAAATCACAGCCTCTTAAAATTCATCAAATTTCAAACAGTCGAAATTCCAAGCTCCTTTACGATCCTAATTTTTTTTTTTTTTAACGTCCGACTATTGTGCACACTTGGGCTAATGCAGACGATGGGATGATTTATAGCGTATGAAAATGCCAAGCCCTGGCCGGGAATCGAACCCGGGTCCTTGGGGTGAAAGCCCAGTACGCTATGCACTAGGCCATCGTGGCGGCTTTCCTAAGGGAGTGGATTTATAGACAAAATATCCGGGAATAAAAAAGTCTTCAAATATCCGTAGGAAGTGTCTTCAAGACATTTTTATGAATGCTGTCGTTATTTAAAATGGCTAACCGATTTTCTAAATTTAAAATTTTGACTTTTACTGTAGCGAAGGTAAACCTTGTTTTGTAATGCAAGTAACTACCAAGAGCTCTAGTGGTCAAGTTAGAAGAATCACACTGTTCACTTTTCTCTTACAACTATTAAAAATAATCGATATTATTAAACAGCATTTTCGAAGTCTCGCTGACGTGATAGAAGCGCATTTCGGAAAACACAACCGTGTTCTAATAGGTTTTGTTCGGATTTAATCTTCCAATGACGGCAGCTGCAATATATATTTTGCAATTGACATTTGCTATAAATTACAAAATTTATCTCGTATTTTTAATACGTTTTGCATTATTTGTACCACATTAATGACTGAAAACAATGAAGGAATCTTGCACAGAAAACTATCCGGAATGTTATGAAACAGCGATGTTGTGTTCGAATGTTAGTTGACAGTGTCAACACGGACTGGCTGCACAGTCAATGTTGACACAGAGATGAAACTAAACTTACCAGTGAATGTCAGTAGCAGATTGGTAAATGTACATCTGGAGATTATAGTATGTTGAAATACTGGTTGTTTCAATTATTATTTCGCCGTGTGTATGTTTGGCGCAGTGTTTGTTTGAAATTGAATATTGCCAAGAGTAGTTAATTAGTTTTAATTGTGTTTGGCGTTCGTATAAATTATTACAACTGACCTGCATATACTATCGTGTATACTTTAGTGTATAGTATTGTGTTTACTTTAGTTTATATTACAGTGTACACTATCGTGTATACTAAAGGGTATTCTATCGCGTATACTATCGTGCATACTGTAGTGTCTACTATCGTGTATACTGTAGTGTATACTATAGCATTTACTATCGAGCTTACTGTAGTGGATAATATCGCGTATACTGTAGTGTATACTATCGCGTATACTATAGTGTATAATATCGTGTATACTATCGCGTATAGTATCGTGTATACTGTCTTGTTTACTATCGCGTATACTATCGTGTATACTGTAGTGTATACTATAGCGTATACAGTAGTGTATACTATAGCGTATACTATCGTGCATCCTGTAGTGGGTACTATCGTGTAAACTATCATGTATACTATCGCGTATACTGTCCTCTATACTATCGTTTATACTATAATGTCTACTGTAGTATATACTATAGCGTTTATTATCGAGCTTACTGTAGTGGATAATATCGTGTATACTATAGTGTATAATATCGTGTATACTATCGCGTATACTGTCTTGTTTACTATCGTATCTACTATCGCGTATACTATAGTGTATAATATCGTGTATACTATCGCGTATAGTATCGTGTATACTATATTTTTTACTATCGCGTATACTATCGTGCATACGGTAGTGGATACTATCGTGTATACTGTCGTGCATACTGTAGTGGATACTATCGTGCATACTATAGTGTATAATATCGTGTAAACTGTCGCGTATACTATCGTGTATACTATCGCGTGTACTATCGTGTATACTATAGCGTATATTAACGTGCATACTGTAGTGGATACTTTCATGTATACTATCGTGTAAACAATAGTGTTTACTATAGCGTATACTATCGTGTATATTGTCTTGTATACTATCGTGTATACCATAGCGTGTACTATCGTGTATACTGTAGTGGATACTATCGTGTATATTATAGTGTATAATAGCTGTATACTGTCTTGTATACTATCGCGTATACTATAGTGTATACTATCGTGTATTATTACTTTACACAAACATTTCACTATTTTAGGTTAGATTATAACAAAATGTCTACTTTAAATAAATTACTGTCAAACCGTGTCTCATAGATGGAAGTTCAATATGGGTTGAGTGCTGTTTCAACACTGATTGGACAGCACTGGTCAATGTTGACATCTTGGTCAAGTTAAAACATCGTTCACGATATAACCTACTTTAATATTGGCTCGGGTCGTAAAATGTTAACACTTAATGGTTTTCATCAAACACATTAAGATAATCATAAAAAAACAAATGTCCTGTTTTATCACTTAATTGTTTTGCACATTTTAATTATAAAATGATCTATTTCAGCTGGCACCTCAATAAGACGCAGACCAATGACTGGTGTGTGTTTTTGAAGTGTACAATTTGTGTTATAGTCAATATATTACAGTAATAAAAAATATGATCGACCACTCTGCTCAAAACCTGCCTTTATTGGCATTTAAAATTTGATTTTATTAGAAAATAAACTAAAAGGCGGTCATATTTCAGTTATATCAGTCATTTGTTTGTTCTCTGGCGATGTGCACAAGATAAAAAAAATACAAGTGTGGAACTTGGGGAGTTATCTACAAAAGCGAAGCTTTTCTTAACGATATCTGTTGAACATACGAAGTGTGTTCAGAAAGTAACAAGAATTTTAATTTGTTGAACAAAATATTTATTTATTCTTCTACATTGATGTTGTCGCCTTCAAAATAGTCCCCTTTGGAGATTATGCACTTGTGCCAGCGCTTCTTCCAATTCTCGAAACACTTCTCAAACTCGATCTTTGAGATAGCCTTTAGTTCTTCAAGCGATGCGATTTTAATGTCATCTACGGCTGTAAAACGACTGCCCTTTAAGGTTCTCTTTATTTTTGGAAATAGGAAAAAGTCACACGGAGCCTTGTCTGACGAATATGGAAGCTAGGGCATCGTTACAGTACTGTTTTTGTCCATAAACTTGTTGTTGATTCACAAACAAGCAATGAAGTGTGAGCATTATCGTGGTGCAAAAGCCATGAATTGTTTTTACACAGATCCGGGCGTTTTTTGTGATTCGGCGATTGTCCATAACCATTTCTTTCACTTTTTCCACGTTTTCATCGGTTGGTGATGTGCTGGGGCGTCCAGGGCGTTCGTCATCTTCAACGTCTTCACGGCCTTCTTGGAAACGCTTATACCACTCGTAAACTCTTGCTTTACTTTACTCATGGCAGACTCACCATAGGCCTTTGTTAACATTTCACACTGTTACACTTTTTTCCGTAAAATTTGATACAAATTCTTTGATCCATTTCTTTTAACAAACGAAAATCGCCGAGCTCATAAAAACACGTCTAACCTTAGTGGCTGTCACAGACAAAGTGAACAATGAAAACAGCTGAAAGTTTTATCATACTTCAAGGGCATGTAATACCAACATAATAAAAAAAATGTTTGACAATCGGACTCTCCAAGCCCGAGAAATTTAAAAATTCTCGTTACTTTCTGAACACACCTTGTATATAATTATTTTGAAAATATGTTTACAAATATCTTATTTTCTTTAAATAAATAAATACGCGAACCTAGCTTAGATATCATTTACTGTAGTTCTAGTAAAAAGATCAGTTGTTTCAAATTAAATCGTAACGATCAGCTGATTTCATTGAACAGCTGATAGGCTACATAATAAATTTCAGGTTATGTTGTTGAAAACCAGCTATATTACCAACAATTATTTTAACGTTTTTATTAATGTCTAATGTATTATAAACGGTTACAACGTGTCTTCAACTAAGTCAAAATATCGAAACCGAAGCAATACAACGTTTTTGTATAACACGCGTGTACTGTTATCGAAAAGGAGGAATAAAAAGAGACAGAAATAGAAATGAAATTCGTTTGCTCGTTCGTTCCTTATTTCCGTTACAATATTCCGTTTGGAAGACTTTTTTCTATTCACTCCACTCGCCAAAGCTAATATTAAAAGCTTAGCATCAATACCATAAACTCTAAATTCAAGTACGATTTATCATATGATAATTTAACATAAAACAGCTGTTTCTTCATAGCTTTACCTTACGAATAGGTTAGGTTAGGTTGTTTCTATTAAGTTGTAACGTAAACCTTAAGATTTGCAACGTAATTTCAACAAATGCCTACATGTCTTAATACGAAACGCTGTAAAAATGAGTCTATTGTCGAATTTCACATTTTGCTGCAATTGAATTCAGTTTCTAGCCTGAAAAAGCTCTCCAATCATTAATATTTAATTTTAGGCTCGATTTCACAATCAAACCTGTCCAAAATAAGAAATACATTAATCATGGTATAAACAAAAATAACAATTATACAGATATAATTTGTCTTATTCTTTTAAAGATTATAGAATGCACCAATGAGAGGCACAGAATAGTGTGCTGGTTGACTAACCTGCAGGCGTATGGTTTTATTATTACTAACTTACATCGCGTTAGTTAACTATATTGTTGGTTTTATTGGTTATAACTGCATTGCTACTCTAAGCAAATCAATACACAATACATAACTTTATTACCAGCTGCATAACGCTTTGTTCTCCTTAATCTCTTTGTTACGTAATTGCCATAAACTACTTTATTGTGAAGGCATTGTCCTCTTCATTTTCTTTTACTTCTTGTTATATTTAAAATGCCAAAAATGCATCCATTTTTAACGTATTTAAATTTACTGCTAAGATTATAATCAAACCTGTTCAATTTTTTTTTTTTTTTTTTTTTTTAACGTCCGACTATTGTGCAAAATTGGGCTAATGCAGACGATGGGATGATTTATAGCGTATTAAAATGCCAAGCATTGGCCGGGAATCGAACCTCTTCAGTGTGAAAGCCCAGTACGCTATCAACTAGGCCACCGAGGCGGCTCTATGCTGTTTTTATACTTACGCCTATATATTTTGTGTGTGTGTGTGTGTTTAACGTCCGACTATTGTGCACACTTGGGCTAATGCAGACGATGGTATGATTTATTGCGAGTGAAAATGCCAAGCCCTGACCGGGATTCGAACCCGTGTCCTCGGGGTAAAAGCCCAATACGCTATCAACTAGGCTACCGAGGCGGCTCTATGCTGTCTTTATACTTACGCCTATATATTTTGTGTGTTTAACGTCCGACTATTGTGCACACTTGGGCTAATGCAGACGATGGGATGATTTATAGCTTATGAAAATGCCAAGCCCTCGCCGAGAATCGAACCCGGGTCCTTGCGGTGAAAGCCTTATACGTGATCCAGTAGGCCACCGAGGCGGCTTTTTTTTAAGGAAATGTATTGCTGAAAATTACAACTGTTTACACTGATCATTCACAGTGAAAACGTCTGAATTTCACGGACAATGCCGTGCTAGTTGTTCCTTACATACAAGCAGACATCTTTAATTTGCTACAAATATTCGTAACGTACTGTTCACGATCTCCTAAAACAGTTATTTAAATTATTAATATAAAAGTAATTAAAAATAAGCCTAACTTCCCAAAATCGGTTTAGTATAAATTTCGTCTCCTTTCTCAGTTCAAAAAGCATAGCATTGTTTATGCATATAAAATATAACATTAGCAACGTACTTTGTTTGTCAGGTCGCAACTGTGAAATTCACAATTAGTTAAAATATTGTAACTTTTTTTCAAAAAAAACGTTATTTTTTATAAATACGGTGTCATTTTTATTGATAGCCAACCGCCTCGGTGGCCTAGTTGATAGCGTACTGGGCTTTCACCCCGAGGACCCGGGTTCGATTCCCGGCCAGCGCTTGTGCATTTTCGTACGCTATAAATCATCCCATCGTCTGCATTAGCCCAAGTGTGCACAATAGTCGGACGTTAAACACAAAAAAAATTAAAATAATTTTATAATAGAATTTTATCAGCTTTTAATTTTACACAATGCCTTGAACCGTCCAACTATTTGACCAATAAAGAAATTTACACGAGCCTCCGTTGGTCAAATCTGTTCAAAATTACATTTGCAACAATAAATATTTAATTAAAGACATTAAATCAGACAGATATAATTCATGATATTCTTCTAAAGAGTATAGAATACACCAATGAGTGGTTATAAGAAATAATGTGCACGTTGATAATCCTGCAGGCGTATAGTTTTTTTAGTATAATTTTTATCTAGTAAGTTAAATATATATTATTACATTTTCATTGGTGGTAACTATAACCTAATAGCTACTGACAGCAAATCAATAAACACAACTTTACTGGCCTGCAGCATTACGCTTTGTACTCTTTTAATCTCCTTTTTACATAATTACCAATATTAATTCAATTTCTCTGTTAAACTGCTGCTTTTAACAGCTGACACATGACTTTATCTGACAGATGTTCATAACATCTTGCGGTAATATATAAAAGTTTTTAGCTAATTGAAATAAAATAATTCTGGCACGCAACTGTCTCGCTGAAGCGATGGAAACGTATTTTTTGTAATTTTGATTTCACCGTCCGAAACAGTGCTAAAATCTGTATATTTTAGTTTTTTTTTTACTTTCTAATTGCAGGTATATTATGAGGCTCAATGTTGTATCCAGCCTTTCCAAAATATTAACAAATATAATTGAAAGAATTACCAGCATTTGTAAATGGTTTATCTTATTCTTGTAAAGTTTAGAATACACCATTGAGAAGTTATACGAGGTGTGGCTATTAAATAACGAGACTGACGCGGCGGCGGAACAAGTGCGCATGCGCCATTGACCGACAGCTGTTTAGTGCGATGCTTTCTCTTCAGAATGCAGTTAGTCTCGTTTGTGTAACCAACACCGTTTAGTCATAACCATCATTTCCGTTAGTGTTGTTATTTTGTTTTGCCGGAAAAAATGGTTTGTGTAATAATAGAGCAACGAATTCTTGTTAAATTTCACTTCAAACTTGGAAAAACCGCGACTGAAACTTATAACTTACTGAAAAAAGTGTATGTCAGTGAATGTTTATCGCGGGCACGTGTTTTGAATGGTTTAAGCGTTTTCAAGACGGCCGACAAGACGTTGAAGATGATTCGCGGCCAGGTCGCCCTTCAACATCAACAACGGATGACAATGTCGAAAAGGTTGCTAATTTGATTCGGTCTGACCGTCGATTAAGTATTCGTGCAATTGATGAAACTGTGCGCATTGATAAAGAATGTGTACGGCAGATTTTACGTGACAATTTGAACATGCGAATAGTGTGTGCCAAAAATTCTCACGTTTGAACAACAAGCAGCTAGAAAAAATGTTTGTACTGAATCTTTGGATTCAATTGAAAATGACCCAAATTTATTGGAAAGGATAATAACATGTGATGAATCGTGGTTTTTGACGTATGATCTGGAAACAAAGCGCCAATCCATGCATTGGAAGACTCCAACTTCACCGAGAGCATAAAAGCAAGAATCAGCAAATCAAAATTTAAAGCAATGAAGATGGTTTTTTTCGATATTCATGGGATTGTGTGCCTTCACTGGGTTCCTGAAGGTCAAACAATTAATCAATATTACTATCTTGAGGTACTTGGTAAACTACGTGAAAGAGTAAGGAAAAAACGACCCGAAATGTGGAAGGACAAATCATGGGTTTTCCGCCAAGACAATGCGCCAGCTCATTCAGCGTTATCTGTCAAGAGGTTCTTGGCCAAGTACAGCATCCCAGTGTTAGAACATCCACCTTACTCACCAGACCTTGCACCATGTGACTCCTATCTGTTCTCTAAGTGAAAGGGACGAGATTTGAGTCCATGGAAGCTGTAAAAGTGAAAGCGGCAAGAGTCCCGAAGGAGTTGACAGAAGATGACTTCCAGCACTGTTTCCAACAATGGAAATTTCGCATTGAGCGTTGTAGGGATACAGAAGGGGTGTATATTGAAGGTGATAATAAGTAATTATGTATAAAATGAAAATAAAACTTTTTACAACGTCATTCTCGTTATTTAATAGCCACACCTCGTATAAAATATACTGAGCATTTGGTGTTTACGTTTCTGCAGTGTATTCGAATTGGTTATGTGTTATGTAGTGTATTGTAAAACAGACTATTGTCGTCAAAATTGCAACAAATTATATTTTTAAATAATTATAGTAGTTTCTTGTGTCTAAAATGTTATATCTTAAAGAATTTAATATTTAAATAATATTTTAACTATTAAAACATTTTATTTCGTATACAATCTTAAATAAAATATAAATATGAAATATTTTAAAAATAAGTCTAAATTATTCAATAAACAGACTAGTCTAGTTTATAAGAAATAAAAATGTAACCTTTTCTAGTGATTGTATATTTATAACACTAAAACGTGTGTTCATATTGTGTATGTAATTATAAATTCCAGCAATACCAATGTAATTCCATCAATACCAATGTAATTCCAACAATACCAATGTAATATGTAGGCCTAAGGAAGAAGTATTTGCCCGGCAAAATTGCTAACAAAGTCATTAAATTTCATAAAATATTCTTCTCTTGTTATCCATGCATGAAAAGAAGGGTGACCGGATCTTCAAAGCGTAGGTTGTAAAAAGAACTAGTCACTCAAAAGAACGACTTTGTCCATCACTAAATTTGAGGCTCAATTTAAAATCCAGCCTTCTTTTTTTAATAAAGAAGAAGATTGAGCAAGCATATAGGAATGATTTTTGTCGTAGTTCTAATGTTTAGAACAACTAATGAGACGATACATAAATTTACTTAATGCACACTTTGCAAGTATATAACCTGCAAAGTATAATGGACAACTACATTGTTATAAATTGCAAGCGCTTAAAGTAAACCCGTATTTCGTATACAGTATATGATACAATTATGAACACTTATTGAAGCTCAATTACGTAATCAAGCCTACCCAAAATTATGTGATATTAGTTGAAACAGTTTATTACAACTAATTTCACTTGATAATAGTTTAATTTTACTATTAAAAGTATATAATAGAACTTCGAGAGGTTTGAAAAACAACATAACCTTAACATTGCCTAACCTCCAGGCGTTTTTTTCAAGCAGTTCTCTCTCTTTCGTATAGAGTACAATACCAGGCTCTCTCTCTCTCTCTCTCTCTCTCTCGTATAGAGTACACAACTTTGAAAACTAAATTTTACTAACTTTCTGTTTAAAAAAAGTACATGTTTATCTCGTTTTTCTAAAATAACTAGTGCTATTTTTATTATATGTTACCTATTACAATAGTATATACAAAAATGAGATCCAGAGGTCAGCATCGGCGCTTAAATATCACGTATTTTCCGATGCGGATTGTCTTACGGATCAGCAATAATTGAAAAATTTCACTAAACCATGTTGAAAAAATGTATTTATACGAGGTGCGGCTATTAAATAACGAGACTGACGCTGCGGCGGAACAAGTGCGCTTGCGCCAACCGCCATCTGTTTAGTGTGTAGCTTTCTCTTCAGAATGCAGTTAGTCTCGTTTGTGTAACCAACACCGTTTAGTTATAACCTTCATTTCCGTTAGTGTTATTTTGTTTTGCCGGAAAAAACGGTTAGTGTAATAATAGAGCAACGAATTGTTAAATTTCACATCAAACTTGGAAAAAACGCTACTGAAACTTATAATTTACTGAAAGAAGTGTATGGCAGTGAATGTTTATCGCGGGCACGTGTTTAGAATGGTTTAAGCGTTTTCAAAATGGCCGACAAGACGTTGAAGATGATTCGCGGCCAGGATGATCTTCAACGTCAAAAACGGATGACAATGTCGAAAAAGTTCGTAATTTGATTCGGTCTGACCGTCGATTAAGTATTCGTAAGAATGTGTACGGCAAATATTGTAATACTGTAATTCTGTAGTTTAAAGAAATCATTAGTAATTGAAAGCCTGTTTCACTTGGCCTACAAACAGCTGATATGGAAGTACTTTACGTTGTTAAAAGCTCGTTATAGACAAAGTTTTAATGGAAACGGCAAAGAATTCAACACGGGTTTTTTTATAAAAAAAGTTTGTTGCTGGAATTTACGACCTCACTGCTAAGTCCCGTTCAACAACCCTGACTGTTTATTACCTTTGGTAAACATTATTACCCGATATTTTTGTAAGCTCATATTTTTTTTATTAAATTATCGTACGATTCGAGTGACTAACAAAGAGTTGATCACAACAATTAGTACAGTTTAAAATGACGTATTTTGCGGTTTCCAGAATGAAAACTACCTGTTTGCGAACATTTCCACAAGTAATAGACGTTGTGGGTTGTGTTAAAATGAAGCCAATAGTTAAGTTTCAAATTTTTTTTTTGTGTTTAACGTCCGACTATTGTGCACACTTGGGCTAATGCAGACGATGGGATGATTTATAGCGTATGAAAATGCCAAGCCCTCGCCGGAAACCTTAAAGGGCCGTCGTTTTACAGCCGTAGATGACATTAAAAGCGCATCGCTGAAAGAACTAAAGGCTGTCTCAAAGATGGAGTTTGAGAAGTGTTTCGAGGATTGGAAGAAGAGCTGGCACAAGTGCAAAATCTCCAATGGGGACTATTTTGAAGGCGACAACATCAATGTAGAAGAATAAATAAATATTTTGTTCACAAAATTAAAATTCTCGTTACGTTCTGAACACACCTCGTATATCGGACACATTTGAAAGTGCCTCATTCTAACTGATTATCTCTATCGGTACTTTACCATATTGATATGTTTAGAACAGAATTTTTATTAAGTTGTAACATGGTAATTAACTTTAAGATTTGCAACGTAATTACAACAAATGCTTTTCATTACGAAACGCCGGAATATTGTGTCCGGTGTCGGGACAGATGTAAAAATGTTTTCAACTGTAATTCAATTTTTTTTATCTAAGCTGGTGCACTTTAGGCATCTGTATTATTATTAATATAATTTTCAATATTGTATTTGCAGTTTTTGTAGCTGCGAGCGCAACACGCGGTTTTGTCAGGTTTCACATCACATATTTAATTTGAGGCTCGATTTTACAATCAAACCTGTCCAAAATTGAAGTAACAAAAATATAAGATTAAAGAAATATAGTACAAATATAATTTATGTTATTCTACTAAAGAGTATACGAGTATAATACACCAGTGAGAGGTCACAAACCAAATGTGCAGGTTGACTAACTTGCAGGCGTACATTTTTATTATTATATTGAAGTTAACACTTCTGGTGAAGTATGGATGTATGTTTTGCACGGGAAAAATTCAGTTTGTCGTCACTCATCACGATTATATACATTTTTGTTTTAAAATGTATTTTTTAAGTGAAAACTTGTATGTTCGCGCCATTAAATTATATACTCAGTCCAACTTAATTATTTAGTTTTGTGCCAAGTGTTAACTGTGTAACAGTGACGTCTTGTACGTTATTATATATTGGTAGGTGTGAATAATAAATATTTAAATTATTTTAAACGCCATTGTACTACTTACCCAGTCCAACTTTATTTAGTATTTAGTTTTATGACAAGTGTTAACTGTGTAACAGTGACGTTTTATACGTTATTATATATTGGTATGTGTGAATAATAAATATTTAAATGCCATTATACTACTTATCCAGTGCAAATGAATTATTTAATATTCAGTTTTATGATGTGTGTTTACTGTAGGCTACAACAGTGACGTTTTAATAATATTTTATACTTCTTAATGTAATATTTTAAATATGAAAGTTTATGTTTGTTATTCAATCACACATTATCTACTTAACAGATTGAGATGTAATTTAAAATGAACATGATTTAGGTACCTGAGATGGACATAGATGTATTTCCGTTTTAAAAATCTGAATCCCTGTTATTATTTATTATAAAATAATTGTTTATAAGCTTACATTTGCAATGATTTTAATTGAAACAATCTTCTAATTCCAAACAAATTTACATTTCCAAATTAAAATATTGCAGTTTCCATTGAAGTTGGCATTTACAATGACAATTAATAAGTAACAGGAATACATTTGGGACTCCGTTCTTCTCCCATGGGCAGTTATAGCCTATTCTAGTGTCGAGTATCAGGAATTTATGTCTTGGCAAAAAACCATAAAATCATATAATATTGTATTTAGAAATATATTAAACTGAAATGAACGTACTCATGATTTTGAAAATCGACTATAATTTTTATTTTGTGGTGTAAAATATACAGCCATAACCCGTGATAAGAAGTAGTCACTTCTGTCGGCAGTCATGCCACTGCCACCTTTTTTATTATTTTCATTATTACTCATTTACATTTTGTAAGATAAATATACCACATTGCCTTCCTTTTTCTTATAACCCCATAGCAACTCCAAGCATTCTAAAAACTATTCAATATTGTATTTGTAGTTTTGGTAGTTGTGAGCATAACACGCAGTAAGTTTAGGGTCTCAAATTTAAAAGCTGAGATATTTAAATTGAGGCTCAATTGTAAAATCAAACCTGTCCAAAATTTGAAGATAAAATGCTTTACAAAACAGAAAAAATAATCATACAAATATATTTTATGTTAATCTGCTAAAGAGTATAGAATACACCAGTGAGAGGCACAGAAATAATGTGCAGGTTGACTAACTTGTAGGCGTATTGATTTATTATTATGTTTGCTTTACATCTTGTAAGTTAACTATATCTATTTGTAGTGTTTAACGTCCGACTATTGTTGATTATTGACGGAGTGTTCAATAGACCTATTCTTGTCACTGTTTATTCGGACTTTTGCCGTAACTCGTGT
This sequence comes from Callitettix versicolor, assembly GCA_022606455.1. Classification (NCBI taxonomy): domain Eukaryota; kingdom Metazoa; phylum Arthropoda; class Insecta; order Hemiptera; family Cercopidae; genus Callitettix; species Callitettix versicolor. Next base: position 9,861,208 of record CM040189.1, read on the forward strand.
GTATAGAAAGAATAATATGCATTTCGAGAAACAGACACTTCAGAACAAGATTTGATCCATACTCACTGAACATTCTGTTTTCATACTGTACACTTATAATGAAGACAAATTACGTTTATTTCAGTTGTTTTCGTGTAAACTTGAACAGTATTTTTTTAAATTTCAAATTGAATAAAATGACAAGTTGTGCATTTATGTTTAACCAAAATCTGATTTTCGTTGTAGCCGAAATCCTTCCTGGGTACTAATTTAATTTATGGGTTTTTTTCATTTTCTTGGTTATAAAACGAATCCTTTTGTTTGATTTTACAGCAAATTTCTTTTAATTGGTTAGAAATACAGGGTGCGGCTCAATTCTGCATTTTCGAAGAGGCTGTGGAAGGCTAGAAAGTGGGCTGGGCTAGTTGTCTACGTTACCGTTGTAGTACCCCTGTAAAAGCGCTTCAGTCGCCGTGGATTTTTGTTTATATTTTCAGGCGAAAAGCACCAAGTGTTTAGTAAAAGAAATTTATTTATATACCATAAATTTTATTAAAATTAATTACTTTTATTTCAGTTTTATTCTTTCTATGTGAGCAAAATTTAAAGCAAATATGATCAACCGATGTTGAGATTTTAGGTTGATATTCTGTGTCAGTAAGTTATGAACAGACGTTTTGGTGAGAAATGCATGTGAGACAGTTCGTGCACAATGTTTTTACAATTTAATAGTTAGAGGGTGTGATATAAATTCAAGATTTATAACCTAAAAATTAAGTTTTTTTTATTTTAAGGCGAAAAGTACATTAAGGCTATTATCACCTCCATAAATGTAAGTGTGAGTGAATGTTAAATTTGTAAGTGTAGTGTTGTATGTGTACAATTTAGTTATACTCGGGTACCGCGTGGAACGTCTAAATCCTCTCAATGGGTGCTTCTAGTCTGCACCACCCTGCGGGTCCGTTACTGTGTAACAGTGGTTAAAGCTACTAAAGGTCGTTTGGCTTAAAATATTCCACCCGAAACCATGCGATTTTCTTCTTGAGAGTTTCTAAAGGATAAAGTGGAAGAACGACCTCGTACAGTTGAAGAACTCAAGGCAAGAATCCGCCTGGATATTCAGAAAATTTCCCAGCTTATGTGATGTGCTGAGCAACATCGGAAAAGCGCCTGCAATAATGCATTACTCGGGAAGGACACCATCTTACCGATGTTATTTTTAAACAATGAATAATTATATTAATGTTTCTTAATAGCTTTTTAATGTAGCCTATAACAAGATGGCGGCAATGACATTTTGAAGAAATTATCCGTTTATTTTTCAAAAATGCAGGATTGACTGCCGCACCCTGTACTCTTCAAGTTATACATGTATATTTAGTATCTGACACATTTTTAAGTGCGTCATTCTAACTGAATATCTCTATCGGTACTTTACCACATTGATATGTTTAGAACAGAATGTTTATTAAGTTGTAACATGGTTATTAACTTTAAGATTTGCAACGTAATTACAACAAACGCTTTTCATTACGAAACGCTGGAATACTGTGTCTGGTGTCGGGACAGATGTAAAAATGTTTTCAACTGTAATTAATTTTTTTTATCTAAGAAGGTGGTGCACATTAGGCGTCTGTATTATTATTAATATAATTTTCAATATTGTATTTGCAGTTTTTGTAGCTGCGAGCGCAACACGCGGTTTTGTCAGTTTTCACATCACATATTTAATTTGAGGCTCGATTTTACAATCAAACCTGTCCAAAATTGAAGTAACAAAAATAAAAGTTGAAAGAAATATAGTACAAATATAATTTATGTTATTCTACTAAAGAGTATACGAGTATAATACACTAGTGAGAGGTCACAAACAAAATGTGCAGGTTGACTAACTTGCAGGCGTACATTTTTATTATTATATTGAAGTTAACACTTCTATCGAAGTATGGATGTATGTTTTGCACGGGGAAAAATTCAGTTTGTCGTCACTCATCACGATTATATACATTTTTGTTTTAAAATGTATTTTTGAAGTGAAAACTTGTATGTTCGCGCCATTATATTACTTACCCAGTCCAACTTAATTATTTAGTTTCATGTCAAGTGTTAACTGTGTAACAGTGACGTTTTATACGTTATTATATATTGGTAGGTGTGAATAATAAATATTTAAATTATTTTAAACGCCATTATACTACTTACCCAGTCCAACTTTTTTTAGTATTTACTTTTATGACGAGTGTTAACTGTGTAACAGTGACGTTTTATACTTTATTATATATTGGTAGGTGTGAATAATAAATATTTAAATGCCATTATACTACTTATCCAGTGCATGTGAATTATTTAGTATTCAGTTTTTTGATATGTGTTAACTGTAGGCTACGACAGTGACGTTTATAATAATATTTTATACTTCTTAATGTAATATTTTAAATATGAAAGTTTATGTTTGTTATTCAATCACAAATTAACTACTTAACAGATTGAGATGAAATTTAAAATGAACATGATTTAGGTACCTGAGATGTATTCCCGTTTTAAAAATCTGAATCCCTGTTATTATTTATTATAAAATTATTGTTTATAAGCTTACGTTTGCAATGATTTTAATTGAAACAATCATATAATTCCAAACAACCTGCCTTTCCAAATTAAAATATTGCAGTTTCCATTGAAGTTGGTATTTACAATGACAATTAATAAGTAACAGGAATACATTTGGGACTCCGTGCTTCTCCCATGGTCAGTTATAGGCTATTCTAGTGTCGAGTAACAAAAATCTATGCCTTGGCAAAAAACCACAAAATTATATAATATTGTATTTAGAAATATATTAAACTGAAATGAACGTACTCATGATTTTGAAAATCGACTATAATTTTTATTTTGTGGTGTAAAATTTATAGCCATAACCCGTGATAAGAAGTAGTCACTTCTGTCGGCAGTCATGCCACTGCCACCTTTTTTATAATTTACATTATTACTCATTTATATCTTGTAAGTTAAATATACCACATTGCCTTCCTTTTTCTTATAACCCCATAACAACTCCAAGCATTCTAAAAACTATTCAATATTTTATTTGTAGTTTTGGTAGTTGTGAGCATAACACGAAGTAAGTTCAGGGTCTCGAATTTAAAATGTTAGATATTTAAATTGAGGCTCAATTATAAAATCAAACCTGTCCAAAATTTGAAGTAAAAATGCTTTACTAAACGGAAAAAATAATCATACAAATATATTTTAAGTTAATCTTCTAAAGAGTATAGAATACACCAGTGAGAGGCACAGAAATAATGTGCAGGTTGACTAACTTGCAGGCGTATTGATTTATTATTATGTTTGCTTTACATCTTGTAAGTTAACTATATCTATTTGTAGTTTTTTAGTAGCTGATAGCATAACACTCAACTTGGTCACATTCTCCTTATCTTACATATTTAAATTGAGGCTCTACTTTTTTTTAAAATCAAACCTGTCCAAAAATAAACATACATTCTAATCGCAAACAAAAAAAGTCATACAGATATAATTTGTTATTCCTCTAAATAGCAACACACCAGTGAGAGCCACAGAAATAACACGCGGGTTGACTAACTTACAGGCGTATAGTTTTATTATTACTGATTTACGTCTAGTAAGTTAAATCAGTTTCTTAAATATTATTACCCTTATATTGGTTATTACCCTATAGGTACTCCCAGAAAATCAATAAACAATACATTAATACCTACAGAATAACATGCTTTGTTCTTTTAAATATTTGTTACGTAATTTCCGAAAATTGATGCAACTTTTTTTTACTGCTAGAGATTGTGTTCCTTTGAAAGCTTTGTTCTCTTTCATCACCTTGTTACATTAAGAATGACAAAAATTGAACCAACTTCTCTTTCGCTGCTAGTTATTATGTGTTCCTTTGAATGCTTTGTTCTCTTTAATCTCCTTTTTACACGAAAAAAGACAAAACTCGATCCAACTTGTGTTTTTCTGTTAGATATTATGTGTTCCTTTGATTGCTTTGTTCTCTTTAATCTCCTTTTTACTTGAAAAATGACAAAAATCGATCCAACTTCTGTTTTGCCGCTAGATATTATGTGTTCCTTTGAATGCTTTGTTCTCTTTAATCTCCTTTTTACATGAAAAAGGACACAAATCGATCCAACTTGTGTTTTTCTGCTAAATATTATGTGTTCCTTTGAAGTCTTTGTTCTCTTTAATTTCCTTTTTACATTAAAGATGACAAAAATTGATCCAACTTCTGTTTTGCTGCTAGATATTATGTGTTCCTTAGAATGCTTTGTTCTCTTTAATCTCCTTTTTATATTAAAAAGACAAAAATTGATCCATGTTTAAATTACATTTTTAATATGAGGCTCGATTTTACAATCAAACCTGCCCAAAATTAGACATAAAATAAGAATTCAAACATAATAATAATAATAATACCATATAATTTATCTTATTCTTTTAAACATTCTGGAATACACAAGTGAGAGGTTACAAAAATAATACGCACGTTAACTAACCTGTAGGGGTAAAGTTTTATTATTACTGATTTACAAATCTTGTAAGTTAACTGTATATCATTAACTTCTTACACGTTATAACTCTATGGCTACTCCCGACAAATCAACAAACAATACATAACTACTACCTGCCACGTAGCGCATGTTAATCTTTAATTTCGTTGTGACATTTAGGATGACAAAAATTGATCCAACATCCCTGTTATGTTGCTAGAGCCGTTGTAATGCTTTACTTTGAAGTCTCTGTTACCTTTAAGTCTTGTTAAATTGTGCTGCTAGTACCCAGGCTTTCCTATGAAGGCTTTGTTCTCTTTAATCTTCTTGTTACATTTATAACGACAAAAATTGGTCCATAATTAAGTGAATATTTATAATGAGGCTCGATTTTACAATCAAACCTGTCCAAAATTAAATACAAATTAACAGTGTTTAGAAAAATAACAATCATAAGGATATAATTTACGTTATTCATCTAAAGAGTATAGAATACACCAGTGAGAGGTCACCAGAATAATGCGCACGTTGACTAACTTGTAGGCGTATATTTTTATTATTACTCATTTATATATTGTAAGTTGAATATATCGTATTGCCTTCCTATTTGTTATAACCCCATAGCAACTCCAAGATTTCTACAAACTATTAATATTGGGTTCTGTTTAATCTTTTTGTTGCATTTAATTACCAAATTTTATCCTACTTCACTTTAGTGCTGCTAGAGCCGTTAAAAATGCTTTACTATGAAGACTTTGTTCTCTATAATCTCTTTCTTACATTTAAATTGCCAAAAATTGATCCTACATCTCTGTAGTGCTGCTAGAGCTGTTGAACTTGCTTTACTGTGAAGACTTTGTTCTCTATAATCTCTTTCTTACATTTAAATTGCCAAAAATTGATCCTACATCTCTGTAGTGCTGCTAGAGCTGTTGAACTTGCTTTACTGTGAAGACTTTGTTCTCTATAATCTCTTTCTTACATTTAAATTGCCAAAAATTGATCCTACATCTCTGTAGTGCTGCTAGAGCTGTTGAACTTGCTTTACTGTGAAGGCTTTGTTCTCTATAATCTCTTTCTTACATTTAAATTGCCAAAAATTGATCCTACATCTCTGTAGTGCTGCTAGAGCTGTTGAACTTGCTTTACTGTGAAGACTTTGTTCTCTATAATCTCTTTCTTACATTTAAATTGCCAAAAATTGATCCTACATCTCTGTAGTGCTGCTAGAGCTGTTGAACTTGCTTTACTGTGAAGACGTTGTTCTCTATAATCTCTTTCTTACATTTAAATTGCCAAAAATTGATCCTACATCTCTGTAGTGCTGCTAGAGCTGTTGAACTTGCTTTACTGTGAAGGCTTTGTTCTCTATAATCTCTTTCTTACATTTAAATTGCCAAAAATTGATCCTACATCTCTGTAGTGCTGCTAGAGCTGTTGAACTTGCTTTACTGTGAAGGCTTGTTCTCTATAATCTCTTTCTTACATTTAAATTGCCAAAAATTGATCCTACATCTCTGTAGTGCTGCTAGAGCTGTTGAACTTGCTTTACTGTGAAGGCTTTGTTCTCTATAATCTCTTTCTTACATTTAAATTGCCAAAAATTGATCCTACATCTCTGTAGTGCTGCTAGAGCTGTTGAACATGCTTTACTGTGAAGGCTTTGTTCTCTATAATCTCTTTCTTACATTTAAATTGCCAAAAATTGATCCTACATCTCTGTAGTGCTGCTAGAGCTGTTGATCTTGCTTTACTGTGAAGGCTTTGTTCTCTATAATCTCTTTCTTACATTTAAATTTGCAAAAATTGATCCTACATCTCTGTAGTGCTGCTAGAGCTGTTGAACTTGCTTTACTGTGAAGGCTTTGTTCTCTATAATCTCTTTCTTACATTTAAATTGCCAAAAATTGATCCTACATCTCTGTAGTGCTGCTAGAGCTGTTGAACTTGCTTTACTGTGAAGGCTTTGTTCTCTATAATCTCTTTCTTACATTTAAATTGCCAAAAATTGATCCTACATCTCTGTAGTGCTGCTAGAGCTGTTGAACTTGCTTTACTATGAAGGCTTTGTTCTCTATAATCTCTTTCTTACATTTAAATTGCCAAAAATTGATCCTACATCTCTGTAGTGCTGCTAGAGCTGTTGAACTTGCTTTACTGTGAAGGCTTTGTTCTCTATAATCTCTTTCTTACATTTAAATTGCCAAAAATTGATCCTACATCTCTGTAGTGCTGCTAGAGCTGTTGAACTTGCTTTACTATGAAGGCTTTGTTCTCTATAATCTCTTTCTTACATTTAAATTACCAAAAATTGATCCTACATCTCTGTAGTGCTGCTAGAGCTGTTGAACTTGCTTTACTGTGAAGGCTTTGTTCTCTATAATCTCTTTCTTACATTTAAATTACCAAAAATTGATCCTACATCTCTGTAGTGCTGCTAGAGCTGTTGAACTTGCTTTACTGTGAAGACTTTGTTCTCTATAATCTCTTTCTTACATTTAAATTGCCAAAAATTGATCCTACATCTCTGTAGTGCTGCTAGAGCTGTTGAACTTGCTTTACTGTGAAGGCTTTGTTCTCTATAATCTCTTTCTTACATTTAAATTGCCAAAAATTGATCCTACATCTCTGTAGTGCTGCTAGAGCTGTTGAACTTGCTTTACTGTGAAGGCTTTGTTCTCTATAATCTCTTTCTTACATTTAAATTGCCAAAAATTGATCCTACATCTCTGTAGTGCTGCTAGAGCTGTTGAACTTGCTTTACTGTGAAGGCTTTGTTCTCTATAATCTCTTTCTTACATTTAAATTGCCAAAAATTGATCCTACATCTCTGTAGTGCTGCTAGAGCTGTTGAACATGCTTTACTGTGAAGGCTTTGTTCTCTATAATCTCTTTCTTACATTTAAATTGCCAAAAATTGATCCTACATCTCTGTAGTGCTGCTAGAGCTGTTGAACTTGCTTTACTGTGAAGGCTTTGTTCTCTATAATCTCTTTCTTACATTTAAATTGCCAAAAATTGATCCTACATCTCTGTAGTGCTGCTAGAGCTGTTGAACTTGCTTTACTGTGAAGGCTTTGTTCTCTATAATCTCTTTCTTACATTTAAATTGCCAAAAATTGATCCTACATCTCTGTAGTGCTGCTAGAGCTGTTGAACTTGCTTTACTGTGAAGGCTTTGTTCTCTATAATCTCTTTCTTACATTTAAATTGCCAAAAATTGATCCTACATCTCTGTAGTGCTGCTAGAGCTGTTGAACTTGCTTTACTGTGAAGGCTTTGTTCTCTATAATCTCTTTCTTACATTTAAATTGCCAAAAATTGATCCTACATCTCTGTAGTGCTGCTAGAGCTGTTGAACTTGCTTTACTATGAAGGCTTTGTTCTCTATAATCTCTTTCTTACATTTAAATTACCAAAAATTGATCCTACATCTCTGTAGTGCTGCTAGAGCTGTTGAACTTGCTTTACTGTGAAGGCTTTGTTCTCTATAATCTCTTTCTTACATTTAAATTACCAAAAATTGATCCTACATCTCTGTAGTGCTGCTAGAGCTGTTGAACTTGCTTTACTGTGAAGGCTTTGTTCTCTATAATCTCTTTCTTACATTTAAATTACCAAAAATTGATCCTACATCTCTGTAGTGCTGCTAGAGCTGTTGAACTTGCTTTACTGTGAAGGCTTTGTTCTCTATAATCTCTTTCTTACATTTAAATTACCAAAAATTGATCCTACATCTCACTGTTGTGCTGCTAGAGCTGTTGAACTTGCTTTACTATGAAGGCTTTGTTCTCTATAATCTCTTTCTTACATTTAAATTACCAAAAATTGATCCTACATCTCTGTAGTGCTGCTAGAGCTGTTGAACTTGCTTTACTGTGAAGGCTTTGTTCTCTATAATCTCTTTCTTACATTTAAATTGCCAAAAATTGATCCTACATCTCTGTAGTGCTGCTAGAGCTGTTGAACTTGCTTTACTGTGAAGGCTTTGTTCTCTATAATCTCTTTCTTACATTTAAATTGCCAAAAATTGATCCTACATCTCTGTAGTGCTGCTAGAGCTGTTGAACTTGCTTTACTGTGAAGGCTTTGTTCTCTATAATCTCTTTCTTACATTTAAATTGCCAAAAATTGATCCTACATCTCTGTAGTGCTGCTAGAGCTGTTGAACTTGCTTTACTGTGAAGGCTTTGTTCTCTATAATCTCTTTCTTACATTTAAATTGCCAAAAATTGATCCTACATCTCTGTAGTGCTGCTAGAGCTGTTGAACTTGCTTTACTGTGAAGGCTTATTTCTCTATAATCTCTTTCTTACATTTAAATTGCCAAAAATTGATCCTACATCTCTGTAGTGCTGCTAGAGCTGTTGAACATGCTTTACTGTGAAGGCTTTGTTCTCTATAATCTCTTTCTTACATTTAAATTGCCAAAAATTGATCCTACATCTCTGTAGTGCTGCTAGAGCTGTTGAACTTGCTTTACTGTGAAGGCTTTGTTCTCTATAATCTCTTTCTTACATTTAAATTGCCAAAAATTGATCCTACATCTCTGTAGTGCTGCTAGAGCTGTTGAACTTGCTTTACTGTGAAGGCTTTGTTCTCTATAATCTCTTTCTTACATTTAAATTGCCAAAAATTGATCCTACATCTCTGTAGTGCTGCTAGAGCTGTTGAACTTGCTTTACTGTGAAGGCTTTGTTCTCTATAATCTCTTTCTTACATTTAAATTGCCAAAAATTGATCCTACATCTCTGTAGTGCTGCTAGAGCTGTTGAACTTGCTTTACTATGAAGGCTTTGTTCTCTATAATCTCTTTCTTACATTTAAATTGCCAAAAATTGATCCTACATCTCTGTAGTGCTGCTAGAGCTGTTGAACTTGCTTTACTGTGAAGGCTTTGTTCTCTATAATCTCTTTCTTACATTTAAATTGCCAAAAATTGATCCTACATCTCTGTAGTGCTGCTAGAGCTGTTGAACTTGCTTTACTATGAAGGCTTTGTTCTCTATAATCTCTTTCTTACATTAAAATTACCAAAAATTGATCCTACATCTCTGTAGTGCTGCTAGAGCTGTTGAACTTGCTTTACTGTGAAGGCTTTGTTCTCTATAATCTCTTTCTTACATTTAAATTACCAAAAATTGATCCTACATCTCTGTAGTGCTGCTAGAGCTGTTGAACTTGCTTTACTGTGAAGACTTTGTTCTCTATAATCTCTTTCTTACATTTAAATTGCCAAAAATTGATCCTACATCTCTGTAGTGCTGCTAGAGCTGTTGAACTTGCTTTACTGTGAAGGCTTTGTTCTCTATAATCTCTTTCTTACATTTAAATTGCCAAAAATTGATCCTACATCTCTGTAGTGCTGCTAGAGCTGTTGAACTTGCTTTACTGTGAAGGCTTTGTTCTCTATAATCTCTTTCTTACATTTAAATTGCCAAAAATTGATCCTACATCTCTGTAGTGCTGCTAGAGCTGTTGAACTTGCTTTACTGTGAAGGCTTTGTTCTCTATAATCTCTTTCTTACATTTAAATTGCCAAAAATTGATCCTACATCTCTGTAGTGCTGCTAGAGCTGTTGAACATGCTTTACTGTGAAGGCTTTGTTCTCTATAATCTCTTTCTTACATTTAAATTGCCAAAAATTGATCCTACATCTCTGTAGTGCTGCTAGAGCTGTTGAACTTGCTTTACTGTGAAGGCTTTGTTCTCTATAATCTCTTTCTTACATTTAAATTGCCAAAAATTGATCCTACATCTCTGTAGTGCTGCTAGAGCTGTTGAACTTGCTTTACTGTGAAGGCTTTGTTCTCTATAATCTCTTTCTTACATTTAAATTGCCAAAAATTGATCCTACATCTCTGTAGTGCTGCTAGAGCTGTTGAACTTGCTTTACTGTGAAGGCTTTGTTCTCTATAATCTCTTTCTTACATTTAAATTGCCAAAAATTGATCCTACATCTCTGTAGTGCTGCTAGAGCTGTTGAACTTGCTTTACTGTGAAGGCTTTGTTCTCTATAATCTCTTTCTTACATTTAAATTGCCAAAAATTGATCCTACATCTCTGTAGTGCTGCTAGAGCTGTTGAACTTGCTTTACTGTGAAGGCTTTGTTCTCTATAATCTCTTTCTTACATTTAAATTGCCAAAAATTGATCCTACATCTCTGTAGTGCTGCTAGAGCTGTTGAACTTGCTTTACTATGAAGGCTTTGTTCTCTATAATCTCTTTCTTACATTTAAATTGCCAAAAATTGATCCTACATCTCTGTAGTGCTGCTAGAGCTGTTGAACTTGCTTTACTGTGAAGGCTTTGTTCTCTATAATCTCTTTCTTACATTTAAATTACCAAAAATTGATCCTACATCTCTGTAGTGCTGCTAGAGCTGTTGAACTTGCTTTACTGTGAAGGCTTTGTTCTCTATAATCTCTTTCTTACATTTAAATTACAAAAATTGATCCTACATCTCTGTAGTGCTGCTAGAGCTGTTGAACTTGCTTTACTGTGAAGGCTTTGTTCTCTATAATCTCTTTCTTACATTTAAATTACCAAAAATTGATCCTACATCTCTGTAGTGCTGCTAGAGCTGTTGAACTTGCTTTACTATGAAGGCTTTGTTCTCTATAATCTCTTTCTTACATTTAAATTACCAAAAATTGATCCTACATCTCTGTAGTGCTGCTAGAGCTGTTGAACTTGCTTTACTGTGAAGGCTTTGTTCTCTATAATCTCTTTCTTACATTTAAATTGCCAAAAATTGATCCTACATCTCTGTAGTGCTGCTAGAGCTGTTGAACTTGCTTTACTGTGAAGGCTTTGTTCTCTATAATCTCTTTCTTACATTTAAATTGCCAAAAATTGATCCTACATCTCTGTAGTGCTGCTAGAGCTGTTGAACTTGCTTTACTGTGAAGGCTTTGTTCTCTATAATCTCTTTCTTACATTTAAATTGCCAAAAATTGATCCTACATCTCTGTAGTGCTGCTAGAGCTGTTGAACTTGCTTTACTGTGAAGGCTTTGTTCTCTATAATCTCTTTCTTACATTTAAATTGCCAAAAATTGATCCTACATCTCTGTAGTGCTGCTAGAGCTGTTGAACTTGCTTTACTGTGAAGGCTTTGTTCTCTATAATCTCTTTCTTACATTTAAATTGCCAAAAATTGATCCTACATCTCTGTAGTGCTGCTAGAGCTGTTGAACTTGCTTTACTGTGAAGGCTTTGTTCTCTATAATCTCTTTCTTACATTTAAATTGCCAAAAATTGATCCTACATCTCTGTAGTGCTGCTAGAGCTGTTGAACTTGCTTTACTGTGAAGGCTTTGTTCTCTATAATCTCTTTCTTACATTTAAATTGCCAAAAATTGATCCTACATCTCTGTAGTGCTGCTAGAGCTGTTGAACATGCTTTACTGTGAAGGCTTTGTTCTCTATAATCTCTTTCTTACATTTAAATTGCCAAAAATTGATCCTACATCTCTGTAGTGCTGCTAGAGCTGTTGAACATGCTTTACTGTGAAGGCTTTGTTCTCTATAATCTCTTTCTTACATTTAAATTGCCAAAAATTGATCCTACATCTCTGTAGTGCTGCTAGAGCTGTTGAACATGCTTTTACTGTGAAGGCTTTGTTCTCTATAATCTCTTTCTTACATTTAAATTGCCAAAAATTGATCCAACATCTCTGTAGTGCTGCTAGAGCTGTTGAACTTGCTTTACTGTGAAGGCTTTGTTCTCTATAATCTCTTTCTTACATTTAAATTGCCAAAAATTGATCCTACATCTCTGTAGTGCTGCTAGAGCTGTTGAACTTGCTTTACTGTGAAGGCTTTGTTCTCTATAATCTCTTTCTTACATTTAAATTGCCAAAAATTGATCCAACATCTCTGTAGTGCTGCTAGAGCTGTTGAACTTGCTTTACTGTGAAGGCTTTGTTCTCTATAATCTCTTTCTTACATTTAAATTGCCAAAAATTGATCCTACATCTCTGTAGTGCTGCTAGAGCTGTTGAACTTGCTTTACTGTGAAGGCTTTGTTCTCTATAATCTCTTTCTTACATTTAAATTGCCAAAAATTGATCCTACATCTCTGTAGTGCTGCTAGAGCTGTTGAACATGCTTTACTGTGAAGGCTTTGTTCTCTATAATCTCTTTTCTTACATTTAAATTGCCAAAAATTGATCCTACATCTCTGTAGTGCTGCTAGAGCTGTTGAACTTGCTTTACTGTGAAGGCTTTGTTCTCTATAATCTCTTTCTTACATTTAAATTGCCAAAAATTGATCCTACATCTCTGTAGTGCTGCTAGAGCTGTTGAACTTGCTTTACTGTGAAGGCTTTGTTCTCTATAATCTCTTTCTTACATTTAAATTGCCAAAAATTGATCCTACATCTCTGTAGTGCTGCTAGAGCTGTTGAACTTGCTTTACTGTGAAGGCTTTGTTCTCTATAATCTCTTTCTTACATTTAAATTGCCAAAAATTGATCCTACATCTCTGTAGTGCTGCTAGAGCTGTTGAACTTGCTTTACTGTGAAGGCTTTGTTCTCTATAATCTCTTTCTTACATTTAAATTGCCAAAAATTGATCCTACATCTCTGTAGTGCTGCTAGAGCTGTTGAACTTGCTTTACTGTGAAGGCTTTGTTCTCTATAATCTCTTTCTTACATTTAAATTGCCAAAAATTGATCCTACATCTCTGTAGTGCTGCTAGAGCTGTTGAACTTGCTTTACTGTGAAGGCTTTGTTCTCTATAATCTCTTTCTTACATTTAAATTGCCAAAAATTGATCCTACATCTCTGTAGTGCTGCTAGAGCTGTTGAACTTGCTTTACTGTGAAGGCTTTGTTCTCTATAATCTCTTTCATACATTTAAATTGCCAAAAATTGATCCAACTTCACTATTGTTCTGGTAGAGGCGTTAAACATGCTTTGCTTTGAAGATTTTGTTTTCTTTAGTCTACTTCTTTTTTTCCAAAATGCCAAAAGTTGATCCTACTTCTCTGTAGTACTGTTAGAGCTGTTGAACATACTTTAATATGAAAGCTTTGTTCTCTATAATCTATTTCTTATATTTAAATTGCCCAAAATTGTTCCAACTTCACTGTTGTGCTGCTGGAGCCGTTAAACATGCTTTGCTAATAAGTTTTTGTTTTAAGTCTACTTATTTTTTTCCAAAATGCCATAAATTGATCATACATCTCTATAGTGCTGCTGAACATGCTTTACAATGAAGGCTTTGTTCTCTATAATCTCTTTCTTATTTTTAAATTGCCAAAAATGGTTCCAACTTCACTGATGTGTTGCTAGAGCCGTTAGACATGCTTTGCCATGAAGTTTTTGTTTTCTTTAGTCTACTTGTTTTTTTTTCCAAAATACCAAAAATTGATCATACATCTCTGTAGTGCTGTTGAACATACTTTAATATGAAATCTTTGTTCTCTATAATCTCTTTATTACATTTAAATTGCCAAAAATTGATCCAACTTCACTGTTGTGCTGCTAAAGCCGTTAAACATGCTTTGCTATGAAGATTTTGTTTTCGTTAGTCTACTTGTTTTTTTCCAAATTGCCAAAAATTGATCCTACATCTCTGTAGTGCTGCTAGAGCTGTTGAACATGTTTTACTTTGAAGGCTTTGTCCTCTATAATCTATTTCTTACATTTAAATTGCCAAAAATTGATCCAGCTTCACTATTGTGCTGCTAGAGCCGTTAAACATGCTTTGCTATGAAGGCATGTTTTCTTTTAATTTCCTTGTTACATGTAAATTGGCAAAAATTGAGGCAACTTCCAAGTAGTAGTGCTAATAAGTAAGCTTTGCTATGAAGGCTTTGTTTTCTTTAATGTATTTGTTACATTGAAAATGTCAAAAATCGGTCAAACATCTCTATAGTGCTCCTGGAGCCATTGATCATGAAGGATTTGTTCTCTTTAATTTGCTAGATACATTTAAGTTGCCAAAAATTCAAAACCCTGTATTTATAAGTGTACAATGTGCATGCTGGTCATTTTATTTTGTGTATATACTACAACCATAGATACGTATTGAGGCTCAAATGTATCATCAAGCCTACCCAAAATTAAATATATTTATATAAAATTAATATGCTAATATCACGAGTTAATTGCTTTGGTTTACTATTAAAAGTGTAAAATACAGCAACGAGAGGTTACAGAAACTATGTTCTCTCAAACACGGTCTAACACGCAGGCGCAAAGAAAGTAGTATATATTGTACTGTAATAATAGAAATTGTTAGCCTGTAGTTAGCAGCTACAGCTTTATTCTCTCTCTCTCTCACACACACACACGTCGTATCGTATACTTTTCTTATATCTGTTAAATTAAACTGTGAACAGAATGACAAGTCACGCTTCCGATTCGTAATGGTGGTTAAGAAGTTCGTATATTTTTATAAAGTTGACCGGATTCCTTCTGTTTCTTCCTGAACCAGTTTAAAGTCCTTGCGGGGGTTAGTTCACTATCGTGTATTAAGTGGTCCTTCAAGATGCGAGGTGGTGCTTGCAGTAATGTAATAATCTAGCGCACATCGCATTGCGAACCAATGAGAAGCGAGTATTGGTTGACGGGAAAATTGTGAACTTAGTTAGCAGGCTTAGGCTATTTGAAAGCCGGGAGAGAAGTTCGGGAATTTACAGTGGCTGGTTTTTATTGTTAGTAAGCGAAACTAGGCTGTGTAACGTCGTTTGTATGTTGTTTCTGTATTTGTAAAAGATATCTATCCTTCTAATTGCCTGTATATTTAATTCCGGAGACTAAACGATTGAATTCAACAATATATGTATACAATTCTGTAATGGCAGATCTCAGGATCATATTTGTAGTTTTTTTTAAAAAGAATGTTTTTGCCGAGAGTTTTTTAAAAAATGACAAAAACATTATTCATTTTAATGTTATATTTGTCTCAACAAGTGTAATATGACTTATTCGAGAATGCTTGTTTGATTATTTGCTTTTGCTTTGATTTGTTGTGACCATTTAATCATTTCACTTCACGCCGTGTAAGGTAATTCTGTACACTTTTGTCTTTGAATATAATGAATGGAACTGTAGGTCGTGTACAAATATTACAATGGTCTTTGTAAAAAGTCCATTGTTACACTTGTATTACAAAACGTGTTGTCAATAATGAGATTTTTTTTGTGTTTAACGTCCGACTATTGTACACAAATTGGGTTAATGCAGACGATGGGATGATTTATAGCGTATGAAAATGCCAAGCCCTGGCCGGGAATCGAACCCGGACCCTCGGGGTGAAAGCCCAGTAACAAAACGTGTTGTAAATAATGAGATTTTGTTTGGTGTTTAACGTCCGACTATTGTACAGAAATTGGGTTAATGCAGACGATGGGATGATTTATAACTTATGAAAATGCCAAGCCCTGACCGGAAATCGAACCCGGGCCCTCGGGGTGAAAGCCCAGTAACAAAACGTGTTGTAAATAATGAGATTTTTTTGTGTTTAACGTCCGACTATTGTACACAAATTGGGTTAATACAGACTATGGGATGATTTATATCTTATGAAAATGCCAAGCCCTGACCGGAAATCGAACCCGGGCCCTCGGGGTGAAAGCGAAGTAACAAAACGTTTTGTCAATAATGAGAAAAGAAACAATTGGATGAGAGAAACAATTTAAACCATTACAAATCTGTCTGGAAAATAACTAAAGTCAGGTAGAATTTTATTAAATTTGTATGAAATGAATGTTTTTAAAATGCCTGATTATTGACGGAATATTCAATAGACCAATTCGTGTCACTGTATATTCAGACTTTTGCCATAATTTGTGTGTATAGAAACAATAATATGCATGTTACATTATATATTTTTTAACGTCCGACTATTGTAGCTTTCACTCCGAGGACCCGGGTTCGATTCCCGGCCAGGGCTTAGCATTTTCATACGCTATAAATCATCCCATCGTCTGCATTAGCTCAAGTGTGCACAATAGTCGGACGTTAAAAAAAAAAAAAAAAAAAAAAAAAAATATGCACACTTGGGCTAATGCAGACGATGGGATGATTTATAGCGTATGAAAATGCTAAGCCCTGGCCGGGAATCGAGCCCGGGTCCTCGTAGTGAAAGCCCAGTACGCTATCAACTAGGCCACCGAGGCGGCTTCGCGTAAGTTTAAGGCAGCTTATAAATTTATTAATTTTCCATTTATAAATCTGATTCTTTTTTTGTTCACAGGTAAGTTGCTGAATTATGAAAATACTCACCAAAATCAGGCAAGTAGAAAGTGATCATTTAAAAAAATATTATCTCTAAGTTCCAGAAAATATTACAGGTCCTATGGTGTTTTAACAATAGCTGTTAACGTGTTCTCAGCTATTAAATAACACATATGTCCGAGTGATACTGAGTTCGTTCATTTTTGCGTTTTATTGGCCTTAGTCACGTGACTTAGTTTTTAAGTTTGTTTGTCTCTTGTTTTCGAATCTTGGAATCAGCTGGTCGTTAAATTAGCAATGAATTTAAATTAATAACAAAATTAGCTGATTGTTGTCATATGTTCTTTGTGATACTGTCTGATCTGCGAAATATGTTACATTTGTTGTTTGACAATCCAGTACGCTTTATAGCCACTATAGGGCTACAAGGTTTCAAACATACAGTTAACAAAACTATCCATATAGATGCGTTAAAGTATACAAATATGTACATACATAAGTAACACAGCATTGAATTCATTTTTAATTTCAATTACGTTTGTTAAATGTATCGTTATTATTATTTATTGAGTTTTTTTGTGTGTTTAACGTCCGACTATTGTGCACATTTGGGCTAATGCAGACGATAGCTTGGCGTATGAAAATGCCAAGCCCTGGCCGGGAATCGAATCCATGCCCTCGGGATGACAGCGTAGTACGCTTCACTAGGCCACCGAGGCGGCTCAATAATGAGAAGAGAAATACAGTAGTTGGATGAAAGAAACAATTTAAACCATTACAAATCTGTCCGGAAAATAACTAAGGATCTTGTTTGTAGAATTTTATTAAATTTGAATGAAATGAATGTTTTTAAAATGCTTGATTATTGACGGAGTGTTCAATAGACCTATTCCTGTCACTGCTTATTCGGACTTTTGCCATAACTCGTGTGTATAGAAACAATAATATGCCTTTCGAGAAACAGACACTTGATTCATACTGACTGAAAATTCTGTTTTCTTCTCGTACACTTATAATGAAGACAAATTACGTTTATTTCAGTTGTTTTCGTATAAACTTAAACAGTAATTTTTAAAATTTCAAATTGAGTAGAATGACTAGTTGTGCATTTTTTGTATAACCAAAATCTGATTTTCGTTGTAGCCGAAATCCTTCGTGGGTACTAATTTAATTTAAAATGTTTTTCATTTTCTTGGTTATAAAACGAATCCTCTTTTTTGATTTTACAGCAACTTTCTTTTAATTGTGAGAAATACAGGGTGCGGCGTCAATCCTGCATTCTTGAAGATGCTGTGGAAGGCTAGAAAGTGGGCTGGGTTAGTTGTCAACGTTACCGTTGTAGTACCCATCTCAAGGCGCTTCAATCGCCGTGGATTTTTTTTATATTTTCAGGCGGAAAGCACTAAATGTTTAATAAAAGAAATTTATTTTTAAACCATAAATTTTATTAAAATTATTTACTTTTATTTCAGTTTTATTCTTTCTATGTGAGCAAAATTTAAAGCAAATATGATCAAACGATGTTGAGATTTTAGGTTGATATTCTGTGTCAGTAAGTTCTGAACAGACGTTTTGGTGAGAAATTCATGTGAGAAAGTTCGTATACAATGTTTTTACAATTTAATAATTAGAGGGTGTGAAATAAATTCAGTATTTATTACCTAAAAATTAGGTTTTTTTTATTTTAAGGCGAAAAGCACATTAAGGCTATTATCGCCTCCATAATTGTAAGTGTGAGTGAGTGTTAAAGTTGTAAGTGTAGTGTTGTATGTGTACAATTTAGTTATACTCGGGTACCGCGAGGAACGTCTAAATCCTCTCAATGGGTGCATCTAGTCTGCACCACCCTGCGGGGCAGTGGCTGTGGAACAATGGTTAAAGTTACAAACGGTCGTTTGGCTTAAAATATTCCACCCGAAACCATGCGATTTTCTTCTTGAGAGTTTCTAAAGGATAAAGTGGAAGAACGACCTCGTACAGTTGAAGAACTCAAGGCAAGAATCCGCCTGGAAATTCAGAAAATTCCACAGCTTATGTGATGTGATGAACAACTTCGGAAAATCGCCTGCAATAATGCATTAATCGGGAAGGACACCATCTTACCGATGTTATTTTTAAACAATGAATAATTATGTTAATGTTTCTTAATAGCTTTTTAATGTAGCCTATAACAAGATGCTATTATCGCCACCCTGAATGTAAGTGTTAAAGTTGTAAGTGTAGTATTGTATGTCTAAAAGTGCATTAGAGTCGAGTACCGCGAAAAAACGTCTAAATCCTCTCAATGGGTGCATCTAGTCTGCACCCCCCTGCGGGGCAGTGGCTGTGGAACAGTGGTTAAATCTACAAACGGTCGTTTGGCTTAAAATATTCGACCCGAAACCATGCGATTTTCTTCTTGAGAGTTTCTAAAGGATAAAGTGGAAGAACGACCTCGTTCAGTTGAAGAACTCAAGGCAAGAATCCACCTGGAAATTCAGAAAATTCTACAGCTTATGTGATGTGCTGAGCAACTTCGGAAAATCGCCTGCAATAATGCATTAATCAGGAAGGACACCATCTTACCGATGTTATTTTTAAGCAATGAATAATTATATTAATGTTTCTTAATAGCTTTTTAATGTAGCCTATAACAAGATGGCGGCAATGACATTTTGAAGAAATCATGCGTTTATTTTTCAAAAATGCAGGATTGACTGCCGCACCCTGTACTCTTCAAGTTATACATGTATATTTACTATCGGACACTTTCTTTAAGTGCGTCATTCTAACTGATTATCTCTATCGGAACTTTACCATATTGGTATGTTTAGAACAGAATTTTTATTAAGTTGTAACATGGTTATTAACTTTAAGATTTGCAACGTAATTACAACAAACGCTTTTCATTACGAAACGCTGGAATATTGTGTCTGGTGTCGGTACAGATGTAAAAATGTTTTCAACTGTAATTAATTTTTTTTATCTAAGATACTGGTACACTTTAGGCATCTGTGTTATTATTAATATAATTTTCAATATTGTATTTGCAATTTTTGTAGCTGCGAGCGAAACACGCGGTTTTGTCAGATTTCACATCACATATTTGAGGCTCGATTTTACAATCAAACCTGTCCAAAATTGAAGTAACAAAGTAAAAGAATAAAGAAATATAGTACAAATATAATTTATGTTATTCTACTAAAGAGTATACGAGTATAATACACCAGTGAGAGGTCACAAACTTAATGTGCAGGTTGACTAACTTGCAGGCGTACATTTTTATTATTATATTGAATTTTTTTTTGGTGTTTAATGTCCGGCTATTGTGCACACTTGGGCTAAAGCAGACGGTGGGATGATTTATAGCGTATGAAAATGCCAAGCCCTCGCCGGGAATCGAACCCGGATCCTCGGGGTGAAAGCCTAGTACGCTATCCACTAGACCACCGGGCGGCTTATTATATTGAAATTAATATTTCTGGCGAAGTAAAGATGTATGTTTTGCACGGGGAAAAATTCAGTTTGCCGTCACGCATCACGCTTATATATATTTTTCTTTTAAAATGTATGTTTGAAGAGAAAACTTGTATGTTCGCGCCATTATATTACTTACCCAGTCCAACTTAATTATTTAGTTTTGTGCCAAGTGTTAACTGTGTAACAGTGACGTTTTATACGTTTATTATATATTGGTAGGTGTGAATAATAAATATTTAAATTATTTTAAACGCCATTATACTACTTACCCAGTCCAACTTTTTTTAGTATTTACTTTTATGACGAGTGTTAACTGTGTAACAGTGATGTTTTATACGTTTATTATATAGTGGTAGGTGTGAATAATAAATATTTAAATGCTACTATACTACT
Source organism: Callitettix versicolor (assembly GCA_022606455.1). Classification (NCBI taxonomy): domain Eukaryota; kingdom Metazoa; phylum Arthropoda; class Insecta; order Hemiptera; family Cercopidae; genus Callitettix; species Callitettix versicolor. The sequence continues at coordinate 9,881,756 of CM040189.1, forward strand.
TATTCAGTGCAACTGAATTATTTAGTATTCAGTTTTGTGATATGCGTTTGTCACTGTAGGCTACTATAGTGACGTTTTAATAATATTTAAACTTCTTAATATAATATTTTAAATTTGAAAGTTTATGTGTGTGTTTTTGTTTGTTATTCAATCACACATTAACTACTAGACCGACTGAGATGAAATTTAAAATGAACATGTATTATGTACCTGAGATGGACATAGATGTATTCCCGTTTTAAAAATCTGAATCGCTGTTATTATTTATTATAAAATTATTGTTTATAATCTTACATTTGCAATGATTTTAATTGAAACAATCTTATAATTTCAAACAACCTGCCTTCTTAAATTAAAATATTGCAGTTTCCGTTGAAGTTTGCATTTACAATGACAATTAATAAGTCAAAGGGTTAGATAATAAAAGTAGAAGGAATTTGGGACTCCGTGCTTCTCCCATGGTCAGTTATTGCCTATTCTAGTGTCCAGTAGCAAAAATCTATGTCTTAACAAAAAATCATATAATATTGTAATTAGAAATATATTAAACTGAAATAAACGTATTCATGATTTTGAAAATCGACTATAAATGTTATTTTATGGTGTAAAATATATAGCCAAAAACCGTGATAAGAAGTAGTCATGCCACTGGCACCTTTTTTTATAATTTTCATTATTACTCATTTACATCTTGTAAGTTTAATATACCCGCATTGCCTTCATATTTCTTATAACCCCATATCAACTCCAAGCATTCTAAAAACTATTCAATATTGTATTTGTAGTTGTAGTTGTGAGCATAACACGCAGTAAGTTCAGGTTTTGGAATTTAATGGCTTAGATAGTTTAATTGAGGCTCAATTATAAAATCAAACCTGTCCAAAATTTGAAGTAAAAATACTTTACTAAAACGGAAAAAATAATCATACAAGTATATTTTAAGTTAATCTTCTAAAGAGTATAGAATACACCAGTGAGAGGCACAGAAATAATGTGCAGGTTGACTAACTTGTAGGCGTATTGATTTATTATTATGATTGCTTTACTTCTTGTAAGTTAACTATATCTATTTGTAGTTTTTTTGTAGCTGATAGCATAACACTCAACTTGGTCACATTCTCCATATATTACATATTTAAATTGAGGCTCTACTTTTTTTTAAAAATCAAACCTGTCCAAAAATAAACATACATTCTAATCGCAAACAAAAAAAAGTCATACAGATATATTTTATGTTATTCCTTTAAATAACAACACACCAGTTAGAGCCACAGAAATAACGCGCCGGTTGACGAACTTACGGTAAAATAATAAAAATACGTCTAACACGGGTTTTGGGTGATAAGAAACCAATTTTTTAAAAGAATACTGCATAACCAAACTGACACAGTTGTTAGGCCTAACAAGGTGATGCGTGAAAAACCTTTATATTTTTTTAAAGAATACTACATATCCTAACTGATACGATTGTTAGGCCTATCACGGTGATGTGTGAAAAAAACCTTTACTTTTTAAAGAATACTCCAACCACCACTGATTATACCTGTAGGAGTAACGCTTGCCTATGACGTAAACTCTGCCATTATTTTCAGAGGATATTATTGTTTGAACAGGTGCACCGGATTATTTAAAGTAACTCAAAATGCTACAGTCTGAGCGGTCTTCAATAAACACCGTGGCTTTTCTTCAGATTTTCGTTTGCCGAATTTCAAATTCTCAGGCTGAGCCTGAAAATTTCATGTATTCATGTAATTTCAGTACATACATGTAGAAATCATAAAGATTTTTTTTGTAGTAAAACGCCATTATATAACTCGGATTACTCAGAGCATTAACACAATATTAAACTTAACAGATTGAAAAGAATTTTCTTTGACACCAAATCAAAATATGTAGCACACGTTGAAAGGAAACAACATTCTTAAAGGGAACAACATCCCACAACATTCTTAAAGGTCGTGATCAAGAAATTCACAGATTTTTAAAAAAAGGTTACAAATATGGGAAATTTGTCAACTAGGCGGCTCAATAATGAGAAGGAAATAGTTGAATGAAAGAAACAATTTAAACCATTACAAATCTGTCCGGTAAATAACTAAGGACCTTGTAGAATTTTATTAAATTTGTATGAAATAAATGTTTTTTAAATGCCTGATGATTGACGGAGTTCAATAGACCTATTCCTGTCACTGTTTATTCGGACTTTTGCCATAACTTGTGTGTATAGAAACAATAATATGCATTTCGAGAAACAGACACTTGAGAACAAGATTTGATCCATACTCACTGAACATTCTGTTTTCTTCTCGTACACTTATAATGAAGACAAATTACTTTTATTTCTGTTGTTTTCGTATAAACTTAAACAGTATTTTTTTTAATTTCAAATTGAGTAAAATGACTAGTTGTGCATTTTTGTATAACCAAGATCTGATTTTTGTTGTAGCCGAAATCCTTCGTGGGTACTAATTTAATTTAAAAGGTTTTTCATTTTCTTGGTTATAAAACGAATCCTCTTGTTTGATTTTACAGCAACTTTCTTTTAATTGGGAGAAATACAGGGTGCGGCGTCAATTCTGCATTTTTGAAGAGGCTGTGGAAGGCTAGAAAGTGGGCTTCGCTAGTTGTCTACGTTACCGTTGTAGTATCCCTCTAAAAGCGCTTCAGTCGCCGTGGATTTTTTTTATATTTTCAGACGAAAAGCACCAAGTGTTTAATAAAAGAAATTTATTTATAAACCATTAATTTTATTAAAATTAATTACTTTTATTTCAGTTTTATTCTTTCTATGTGTGGCAAAATTTAAAGCAAATATGATCAAACGATGTTGAGATTTTAGGTTGATATTCTGTGTCAGTAAGTTCTGAACAGACGTTTTGGTGAGAAATTCATGTGAGAAAGTTCGTGCACAACGTGTTTACAATTTAATAGTTAGAGGGTGTGAAATAAATTCAAGATTTATTACCTAAAAATTAGGTTTTTTTTATTTTAAGGCGAAAAGCACATTAAGGCTATTATCGCCTCCATAATTGTAAGTGTGGGTGAATGTTAAAGTTGTAAGTGTAGTGTTGTATGTGTACAATTTAGTTATACTCGGGTACCGCGAGGAACGTCTAAATCCTCTCAATGGGTGCATCTAGTCTGCACCACCCTGCGGGGCCGTTACTGTGGAACAGTGGTTAAAGCTACAAAAGGTCGTTTGGCTTAAAATATTCGACCCGAAACCATGCGATTTCTTCTTGAGAGTTTCTAAAGGATAAAGTGGAAGAACGACCTCGCACAGTATGTTGAGCGAAGTATGTTTTGCACGGGGAAAAATTCAGTTTGTCGTCACTCATCACGATTATATACATTTATATTTTGAAATGTATTTTTTAAGTGAAAACTTGTATGTTCGCGCCATTATGTTACTAACCGAGTCTAACTTAATTATTTAGTTTTGTGCCAAGTGTTAACTGTGTAACAGTGACGTTTTATACGTTTATTATATATTGGTATGTGTGAATAATAAATATTTTAAATTATTTTAAACGCCATTATACTACTTACCCAGTTCAACTTTATTTAGTATTTAGTTTTATGACAAGTGTTAACTGTGTAACAGTGACGTTTTATACGTTATTATATATTGGTATGTGTGAATAATAATTATTTAAATGCCATTATACTACTTACCCAGTGCAACTGAATTATTTAGTATTCAGTTTTGTGATATGTGTTAACTGTAAGCTACAACAGTGACGTTTTAATAATATTTTGTACTTCTTAATATAATATTTTAAATTTGAAAGAAATTATTATTTAATGTGTTTTTTATTCAATCACACATTAACTACTGGACCGATTGAGATGAAATTTAAAATGAACATGGTTTGGATACCTGAGATGGACATAGATGTATTTCCGTTTTAAAAATCTGAATCCCTGTTATTATTTATTATAAAATTATTGTTTATAAGCTTACATTTTCAATGATTTTAATTGAAACAATCTTATAATTCCAAACAACCAGCCTTTACAAATTAAAATATTGTTTTTCTGTTGAAGTTTGCATTTACAATGACAATTAATGTCACAGGGTCAGATATTAAGAGTAGCAGGAATACATTTGGGACTCCGTGCTTCTCCCGTGGTCAGTTATAGCCTATTCTAGTGTCGAGTAGCAAAAACCATAAAATCATATAATATTGTATTTAGAAATATATTAAACTGAAATGAACGTACTCATGATTTTGAAAATCGACTATACATTTTATTTTTGGTGTAAAATTAATAGCTATAATACGTGATAAAAAGTAGTCACTTCTGTCGGCAGTCGTGCACTGCTACCTTTTTTATTATTTTCAATATTACTCATTTACATATTGTAAGCTAAATGTACCGCATTGCCTTCCTATTGGTTATAACTCCATAGCAACGCCAAGCATTCTAAAAACTATTCAATATTGTAGTAGTTGTGAGCATAACTCGCAGTAAAGTTTATAGGTTCTCGAAATTAAAATGTTGGATATTTAAATTGAGGCTCAATTGTACAATCAAACCTGTCCAAAATTTGAAATAAAAATGATTTACTGAAAGAAAATAATCATACAAATATAATTTATGTTAATCTTCTAAAGAGTATAGAATACACCAGTGAGAGGCACAGAAATAACACGCGGTTTGACTAACTTGCAGGCGTATAGATTTATTATTACTGATTTACGTTTAGTAAGTTAAACTTGGTAGGTACCTGAATATTATTACCTTTTTATTGGTTATTACCCAATAACTACTCCCAGCAAATCAATAAACAATACATTACTAACTACAGAAAAACACGTTTTATTCTTTGAAATCTTTGTTACGTAAATTCCGAAAATTGATCTAACTTCTGTTTTGCTGCTAGATATTATGTGTTCCTTTGAAGGCTTTGTTATATTTAATCTCCTTGTTACATTAAATGTGACAAAAATTAATTCAATTTATTATTTCCTGCTAGGGTTTATGTGTTCCTTTGAAGGCTTTGTTATATTTAATCTCCTTGTTACATTAAAAATGACAAAAATTAATTCAATTTCTGTTTTTCTGCTAGGGATTATGTGTTCCTTTGAAGGCTTTGTTGTATTTAATCTCCTTGTTACATTAAAAATGACAAAAATTAATTCAATTTCTTATTTCCTGCTAGGGATTATGTGTTCCTTTGAAGGCTTTGTTATATTTAATCTCCTTGTTACATTAAAAATGACAAAAATTAATTCAATTTCTTATTTCCTGCTAGGGATTATGTGTTCCTTTTAAGGCTTTGTTGTATTTAATCTCCTTGTTACATTAAGAATGACAAAAATTAATTCAATTTCTTATTTCCTGCTATGGATTATGTGTTCCTTTGAAGGCTTTGTTATATTTAATCTCCTTGTTACATTAAGAATGACAAAAATTAATTCAATTTCGATTTTTCTACGAGGGATTATGTGTTCCTTTGAAGGCTTTGTTCATTTTAATATCTTTGTTACATTAAAAATGACAAAAATTGATCCAACTTCTGTTTTGCTGTTAGAGATTATGTGTTCCTTTGAATGCTTTGTTCTCTTTAATCTCCTTGTTAAAATAAAAATGACAAAAATTGATCCAACTTCTGTTTTGCTGTTAGAGATTATGTGTTCCTTTGAATGCTTTGTTCTCTTTAATCTTGTTAAAATATAAATGACAAAAATTGATCCATGTTTAAATTAAATTTTTAATATGAGGCTCGATTTTACAATCAAACCTACCCAAAATTAGACATAAAATAAGAATTCAAACATAATAATAATAATACCTTATAATTTATCTTATTCTTTCAAACATTCTGGAATAAACAAGTGAGAGTTTACAAAAATAATACACACGTTATCTAACCTGTAGGCGTATAGTTTTATTATTACTGATTTACAAATCTTGTAAGTTAACTGTATATCATTAACTTCTTATACGTTATAACTCAATGGCTACTCCCGACAAATCAACAAACAATACATAACTACTACCTGCCACGTAACGTATGGTTATCTTTAATTCCGTTGTCACATTTAGGATGGCAAAAATTGATCCAACATCCCTGTTATGTTGCTAGAGCCGTTGTAATGCTTTACTTTGAAGTCTCTGTTACCTTTAAGTCTTGTTAAATTGTGCTGCTAGTACCCAGGCTTTCCTATGAAGGCTTTGTTCTCTTTAATCTTCTTGTTACATTTATAACGACAAAAATTGGTCCATAATTAAGTGAATATTTATAATGAGGCTCGATTTTACAATCAAACCTGTCCAAAATTAAATACAAATTAACAGTGTTTAGGAAAATAACAATCATAAGGATATAATTTATGTTATTCATCTAAAGAGTATAGAATACACCTGTGAGAGGTCACCGAAGTAATGCACACGTTGACTAACTTGCTGGCGTACATTTTTATTTTTATAATATTAATTATTACTCCTTTACATCTTGTAAGTTGTATATATCTCATTGCCTTGCTATTTGTTATAACCCCATAGCAACTCCTGGGATTCTACAAACTATTAATGTTATGTTCTCTTTAATCTTTTTGTTACATTTAATTTCCAAATTTGTCCAACTTCACTGTCGGCTGCTAGAGCCGTTAAACATGCTTTGCTATGAAATTTTTTTTGTCTACTTGTTTTTTTTTCCAAAATCCCAAAAATTGATCCTACATCTCTATAGTGCTTATAGAGCTGTTGAACATGCTTTACTGTGAAGGCTTTGTTCTCTATAATCTCTTTCTTACATTTAAATTGCCAAAAATTGATCCAACTTCACTGTTGTGCTGCTAGAACCGTTAAACATGCTTTGTTATGAAGCTTTTTTTTGTCTACTTGTTTTTTTTTCCAAAATCCCAAAAATTGATCCTACATCTCTATAGTGCTTATAGAGCTGTTGAACATGCTTTACTACGAGAGGCTTTGTTCTCTATAATCTCTTTCTTACATTTAAATTGCCAAAAATTGATCCAACTTCACTGTTGTGCTGCTAGAGCCGTTAAACATGCTTTGCTATGAAGTTTTTGTTTTCTCAAGTCTACTTTTTTTTTCCAAAATCACCAAAATTGATCCTACATCTCTATAGTGCTTATAGAGCTGTTGAACATGCTTTACTATGAAGGCTTTGTTCTCTGTAAGGTTAGAAAATGGGCTGGACTAGTTGTCAACGTTACCGTTGTGTTCCCCATCTCAAAGCGTTTCAGTCGCTGTGGATTTTTGTTGTTGTTATTTTAAGGCGGAAAGCACATTGAGGCTATTATCAGCTCCCTAAATGTAAGTGTGAGTGAGTGTTAAAGTTGTAAGTGTAGTGTTGTATGTGTAAAAGTGTGTTAGATTCGGGTACCGCGAGGGACGTCTAAATCCTCTCAATAGGTGCAACTAGTCTGCGGGGCAGTCGCTGTGGAACAGTGTTTAAAGCTACAAACGGTCGTTTATCGTTTATACCCGACCTCACACCATGCCATTTTTTCTTGAGCGTTTCTAAAGAGTAAAGTGTATGAAGAACGACCTCGTACAGTTGAAGAACTCAAGGCAAGAATCCGCCTGGAAATTTAGAAAATTTCCCAGCTTATGTTCCGTGATGTGATGAATAACTTCGGAAAATCGCCTGCAATAATGCATTAATCGGGAAGGACACCATCTTACCGATGTTGTTTTTAATCAATGAATAATTATATTAATGTTTCTTAAATTCTTTTTAATGTATAATAAGATAGTAGCAATGACATTTAGAAAAAAATCATTCATTTATTTTTCAAAAATGCAGGATTGCTGCCGCACCCTGTACTCTTCAAGTTATTCTTGTATATTTAGTATCTGACACATTTTTATGTGTGTCATTCTAACTGATTATCTCTATCGGTACTTTACCACATTGATATGTTTAGAACAGAATTTTTATTAAGTTGTAACATGGTTATTAACTTTAAGATTTGCAACGTAATTACAACAAACGCTTGTCATTTCAATACGAAACGCTGGAATATTGTGTCTGGTGTCGGGACAGATGTAAACCTGTTTTCAACTTTAATTCAATTTTTTTTATCTAAGAAGATGGTGCACTTTAGGCATCTGTATTATTATTAATATAATTTTCAATATTGTATTTGCAGTTTTTGTAGCTGCGAGCGCAACACGCGGTTTTGTCAGATTTCACATCACATATTTAATTTGAGGCTCGATTTTACAATCAAACCTGTCCAAAATTTAAGTAACAAAAATAAAAGATTAAAGAAATATAGTACAAATATAATTTATGTTATTCTACTAAAGAGTATACGAGTATAATACACCAGTGAGAGGTCACAAACAGAATGTGCAGGTTGACTAACTTGCAGGCGTACATTTTTATTATTATATTGAAGTTAACACTTCTGGCAAAGTATGGATGTATGTTTTGCACGGGGAAAAATTCAGTTTGTCGTCACGCATGACGCTTTTATATATTTTTTTGTTTTAAAATGTATTTTTGAAGAGAAAACTTGTATGTTCGCCCCATTATATTACTTACCCAGTCCAACTTAATTATTTAGTTTTGTGTCAAGTGTTAACTGTGTAACAGTGACGTTTTATACGTTATTATATATTAGTAGTTGTGAATATTAATTATTTAGATGCCATTATACTACTTACCCAGTGCAGCTGAATTATTTAGCAGTCAGTTTTGTGATATGTGTTAGCTGTAGGCTACAACAGTGATGTTTTAATAATATTTTATATTCCTAATATAATATTTTAAATTTGAAAGTTTATGTGTTTGTTTTTTATTCAATCACACATTAACTACTGGACCGATTGAGATGTAATTTAAAATGAACATGGTTTAGGTACCTGAGAAGGACATAGATGTATTTCCGTTTTAAAAATCTGAATCACTGTTATTATTTATTATAAAATTGTTGTTTATATGCTTACATTTGCAATGATTTTAATTGAAACAATCATATAATTCCAAACAACCAGCCTTTACAAATTAAAATATTGTTTTTCCGTTGAAGTTTGCATTTACAATGACAATTAATGTCACAGGGTCAGATATTAAGAGTAGCAGGAATACATTTGGGACTCCGTGCTTCTCCCGTGGTCAGTTATAGCCTATTCTAGTGTCGAGTAGCAAAAAACCATAAAATCATATAATATTGTATTAAGAAATATATTAAACTGAAATGAACGTACTCATGATTTTGAAAATCGACTATACATTTTATTTTTGGTGTAAAATTAATAGCTATAATACGTGATAAAAAGTAGTCAATTCTGTCGGCAGTCATGCCACTGCTACTTTTTATTATTTTCAATATTACTCATTTACATATTGTAAGCTAAATATACGGCATTGCCTTCCTATTTGTTATAACTCCATAGCAACGCCAAGCATTCTAAAAACTATTCAATATTGTATTTGTAGTTGTGAGCATAACTCACAGTAAAGTTTAGGCTCTCGAATTTAAAATGTTAGATATTTAAATTGAGGCTCAATTGTAAAATCAAACCTGTCCAAAATTTGAAATAAAAATGATTTACTGAAAGAAAATAATCATACAAATATAATTTATGTTAATCTTCTAAAGAGTATAGAATACACCAGTGAGAGGCACAGAAATAACATGCGGTTTGACTAACTTGCAGGCGTATAGATTTATTATTACTGATTTACGTTTAGTAAGTTAAACTTGGTAGGTACCTGAATATTTTTACCTTTTTATTGGTTATAACCCAATAGCTACTCCCAGCAAATCAATAAACAATACATTACTAACTACAGAAAAACACGTTTTATTCTTTGAAATCTTTGTTACGTAAATTCCGAAAATTGATCTAACTTCTGTTTTGCTGCTAGATATTATGTGTTCCTTTGAAGGCTTTGTTGTATTTAATCTCCTTGTTACATTAAAAATGACAAAAATTAATTCAATTTCTGTTTTTCTGCTAGGGATTATGTGTTCCTTTTAAGGCTTTGTTGTATTTAATCTCCTTGTTACATTAAAAATGACAAAAATTAATTCATTTTCTTATTTCCTGCTAGGGATTATGTGTTCCTTTGAAGGCTTTGTTGTATTTAATCTCCTTGTTAAAATAAAAATGACAAAAATTGATCCATATTTAAATTACATTTTTAATATGAGGCTCGATTTTACAATCAAACCTACCCAAAATTAGACATAAAATAAGAATTCAAACATAATAATAATAATACCTTATAATTTATCTTATTCTTTTAAACATTCTGGAATACACAAGTGAGAGGTTACAAAAATAATACGCACGTTAACTGACCTGTAGGCGTATAGTTTTGTTATTACTGATTTACAAATCTTGTAAGTTAACTGTATATCATTAACTTCTTATACGTTATAACTCAATGACTACTCCCGACAAATCAACAAACAATACATAACTACTACCAGCCACGTAACGTATGGTTATTTTTAATTTCGTTGTGACATTTAGGATGACAAAAATTGATCCAACATCCCTGTTATGTTGCTAGAGCCGTTGTAATGCTTTACTTTGAAGTCTCTGTTACCTTTAAGTCTTGTTAAATTGCGCTGCTAGTACCCAGGCTTTCCTATGAAGGCTTTGTTCCCTTTAATCTTCTTGTTACATTTATAACGACAAAAATTGGTCCATAATTAAGTGAATATTTATAATGAGGCTCGATTTTACAATCAAACCTGTCCAAAATTAAATATAGATTAAGAGTGTTAAAAATAACAATCATACAGATATAATTTAATTTATTCTACTAAAGAGTATAGAATACACCAGTGAGAGGTCACCAGAATAATGCACACGTTGACTAACTTGCAGGCGTATAGATTTATTATTATAATTTTCATTATTACTTATTTACATCTCGTAAGTTGAATATATCGCATTGTCTTCCTATTTGTTATAACCCCATATCAACTCCGTGAATTCTACAAACTATTAATGTTATGTGCTCTTTCATCTTTTTTTTTATTTAATTACCAAATTTTACGGCTAGGGCCGTTAGACATGCTTTGCTATGAAGTTTTTGTTTTCTTTAGTCTACTTGTTTTTTTCCCAATATACCAAAAATTGATCCTACATCTCTGTAGTGCTGCTAGAGCTGTTGAACATGCTTTACTATGAACGCTTTGTTCTCTATAATCTCTTTCTTACATTTAAATGTCCAAAAATTGATCCAACTCACTGTTGTGCTGCTGGAGCCGTTAAACTTACTCTGCTATGAAGTTTATGTTTTCTTTAGTCTACTTGTTTTTTTCCAAAATGCCAAAAATTGATCCTACATCTCTGTAGTGCTGCTAGAGCTATTGAACATGCTTTACTATGAAGGCTTTGTTCTCTATAATCTCTTTCTTACATTTAAATTGCCAAATATTGATCCAACTTCACTGTTGTGCTGCTAGAGCCGTTAAATACGCTTTGCTATGAAGTTTTTGTTTTCTTTAGTCTACTTGGTTTTTTTCCAAAATGCCAAAAATTGATCCTACATCTCTGTAGTAATGTTAGAGCTGTTGAACATGCTTTACTATGAAGGCTTTGTTCTCTATAATCTCTTTCTTACATTTAAATTACCAAAAATTGATTCTACATCTCTATTGTGCTGCTAGAGTTGAACATGCTCTACTATCAAAGCTTTGTTCTCTATAATCTCTTTCTTACATTTAAATTGCCAGAAATTGATCCAACTTCACTGTTGTGCTGCTAGAGGCGTTAAACATGTTTTGCTATGAAGGCATGTTTTCTTTTAATTTCCTTGTTACATTTAAATTGCCAAAAATTGATCAACTTCCTTGTTGTGGTGCTAATAAGTTAAATTTTGCAATGAAGGCTTTGTTTTCTTTAATGTATTTGTTACATTGAAAATGTCAAAAATCGGTCAAACATCTCTATAGTGCTCCTGGAGCCATTGATCATCAAGGATTTGATCTCTTTAATTTGCTAGATACATTTAAGTTGCCAAAAATTCAAAACCCTGTATTTAAGCGTACAATGTGCATGCTAGTCATTTTATTTTGTATATATACTACAACCATAGATACGTATTGAGGCTCAAATGTATAATCAAGCCTACCCAAAATTAAATATATTTATATAAAATTAATATGATAATATTACGTGTTAATTGCTTTGGTTTACTATTAAATGTGTAAAATACAGCAACGAGAGGTTACAGAAACTATGTTCTCTCTAACACGGTCTAACACGCAGGCGCAAAGAAAGTAGTGTATATTGTACTGTAATAATAGAAATTGTTTGCCTGTAGTTAGGCTGCTACAGCTTCTCTCTCTCTCTCTCTCTCTCTCTCTCTCTCTCACGTTGTATCGTATACTTTTCTTATATCTGTTAAATTAAACTGTGAACAGAATGACAAGGCACGCTTCCGGTTCGTAATGGTGGTTAAGAAGTTCGTATATTTTTATAAAGTTGACCGGATTCCTTCTGATTCTTCCTGAACCAGTTTAAAGTCCTTGCGGGGGTTAGTTCACAGTCGTGTATTAAGTGGTCCTTCAAGATGCGAGGTGGTGCCTGCAGTAATGTAATAATCTAGCGCACATCGCATCGCGAACCAATCAGAAGCGAGTATTGGTTGACGGGAGAATTGTGAACTCGTTTAGCAGGCTTAGGCTATTTGAAAGCCGGGAGAGAAGTTCTGGAATTTACAGTGGTAGGTTTTTGTTGTTAATAAGCGAAACTAGGCAGTGTAACGTCGTTTGTATGTTGTTTCTGTATTTGTAAAAGATATCTATCCTTCTAATTGCCTGTATATTTAATTCCGGAGACTAAACGATTGAATTCCACAAAATATGTATACAATTCTGTAATGGCAGATCTCAGGACTATATTTGCAGTTTTTTAAAAGTACGTTTTGCTAAGAATTAAAAAAATGACAAAAACATTATTCATTCTAACGATATATTTGTCTCAACAAGTGTAAAATGACTTATTCGAGAATGCTTGTTTGATTATTTGCTTTTGCTTTGATTTGTTGTGACCATTTAATCATTTTACTTCACGCTGTGTTAAGTAATTCTGTACATTTTTGTCTTTGAATATAATGAATGGAACTGTAGGTCGTGTGCAAATATTACAATGGTCTTTGTAAAAAGTCCATTGTTACACTTGTACTACAAAACGTGTTGTAAATAATGAGATTTTTTTTGTGTTTAACATTCGACTATTGTACACAAATTGGGTTAATGCAGACGATGGGATGATTTATAGCGTATGAAAATGCCAAGCCCTGACCGGGAATCGAACCCGGGCCCTCGGGGTGAAAGCCCAGTAACAAAACGTGTTGTCAATAATGAGATTTTTTTTTGGTGTTTAACGTCCGACTATTGTGCACACTTGGGCTAATGCAGACGATGGGATGATTTATAGCGTAAACTTACAAGTTTATTAATTTTCCATTTATAAATCTGATTTTTTTTTTTGTTCACAGGTAAGTTGCTGAATTATGAAAATACTCACCAAAATCAGGCAAGTAGGAAGTGATCATTTAAAAAAATGTTACTCAAAGTTCCAGAAAATATCACAGGTCCTATGATGTTTTAACTATAGTTAACGTGTTCTCAGCTATTAAATAACACATATGTCCGAGTGATATTGAGTTCGTTCTTTTTTGCGTTTTATTGGACTTAGTCACGTGACTTAGTTTTTGTTTTGTTTGTCTCTTGGTTTTTCTAATCTTGGAATCAGTTGGTCGTTTAATTAACAATGAATTTCAAATTAATAACAAAATCAGCTGATTGTCATATGTTCTTTGTAATACTGTCTGATCTGCGAGATATTTTACTTTGTTGTTATGACAATCAAGTACGCTTTATAGCCAGTATAGGGCAACAAGGTTTCAAACAAACAGTTAACAAAACTATCCATGTAGATGCGTTAAACTATATAAATAGGTACATATATAGATAATACAGAATTGAATTCATTTTTAATTTCAATTACGTTTGTTAAATATATCGTTATGATTATTTATTGAGTTTTTTTTTGTGTTTAACGTCCGACTATTGTGCTCACTTGGGCTAATGCAGACGATGGCTTGGCGTATGAAAATGCCAAGCCCTGGCCGGGAATCGAACCCGGGCCTTCGGGGTGAAAGCCCACTACGCTGTCAATTAGGCGGCTCAATAATGAGAAGAGAAATAGTTGGATGAAAGAAACAATTTAAACCATTACAAATATGTCTGGTAAATAACCTTGTCTGGTAAGGACCTTGTAGAATTTTATTAAATTTGTATGAAATGGATGTTTTTTAAAATGCCTGATGATTGACGGAGTATTCAATAGACCTATTCCTGTCACTGTTTATTCGGACTATTGCCATAACTTGTGTGTATAGAAACAATAATATGCATTTCGAAAAACAGACACCTGAGAACAAGATTTGATCCATACTCACTGAACATTCTGTTTTCTTCTCGTACACTTATAATGAAGACAAATTACGTTTATTTCAGTTGTTTTCGTATAAACTTGAACAGTATTTTTTTAAATTTCAAATTGAGTAAAATGACTAGTTGTGCATTTTTTGTATTACCAAAATCTGATTTTCGTTGTAGCCGAAATCCTTCCTGGGTACTAATTTAATTTATGGGGTTTTTTCATTTTCTTGGTTATAAAACGAATCCTCTTGTTTGATTTTACAGCAAATTTCTTTTAATTGGGAGAAATACAGGGTGCGCCGTCAATTCTGCATTTTTGAAGAGGCTGTGGAAGGCTAGAAAGTGGGCTGGGCTAGTTGTCTACGTTACCGTTGTAGTACCCCTCTAAAAGCGCTTCAGTCGCCGTGGATTTTTTATATTTTCAGGCGAAAAGCACCAAGTGTTTAATAAAAGAAATTTATTTATAAACCATAAATTTTATTAAAATTATTTACTTTAATTTCAGTTTTATTCTTTCTATGTGAGCAAAATTTAAAGCAAATATGATCAAACGATGTTGAGATTTTAGGTTGATATTCTGTGTCAGTAAGTTCTGAACAGACGTTTTGGGGAGAAATTCATTTGAGAAAGTTCGTGCACAATGTGTTTACAATTTAATAGTTAGAGGGTGTGAAATAAATTCAAGATTTATTACCTAAAAATTAGGTTTTTTTTATTTTAAGGCGAAAAGCACATTAAGGCTATTATCGCCTCCATAAATGTAAGTGTGAGTGAATGTTAAAGTTGTAAGTGTAGTGTTGTATGTGTACAATTTAGTTATACTCGGGTACCGCTAGGGACGTCTAAATCCTCTCAATGGGTGCATCTAGTCTGCACCACCCTGCGGGGCCGTTACTGTGGAACAGTGGTTAAAGCTACAAAAGGTCGTTTGGTTAAACTATTCCACCCGAAACCATGCGATTTCTTCTTGAGAGTTTCTAAAGGATAAAGTGGAAGAACGACCTCGTACAGTTGAAGAACTCAAGGCAAGAATCCACCTGGAAATTCAGAAAATTCCACAGCTTATGTGATGTGCTGAGCAACTTCGGAAAATCGCCTGCAATAATGCATTAATCAGGAAGGACACCATCTTACCAATGTTATTTTTAAACAATGAATAATTATATTAATGTTTCTTAATAGCTTTTTAATGTAGCCTATAACAAGATGGCGGCAATGACATTTTGAAGAAATCATGCGTTTATTTTTCAAAAATGCAGGATTGACTGCCGCACCCTGTACTCTTCAAGTTATACTTGTATATTTAGTATCTGACATTTTTAAGTGCGTCATTCTAACTGATTATCTCTATCGGCACTTTACCATATTGATATGTTTTTTTTTTTAAGTTGTAACATGGTTATTAACTTTAAGATTTGCAACGTAATTACAACAAACGCTTTTCATTACGAAACGCTGGAATATTGTGTCCGGTGTCGGGACAGATGTAAAAATGTTTTCAACTGTAATTAATTTTTTTTATCTAAGAAGCTGGTGCACATTAGGCGTCTGTATTATTATTAATATAATTTTCAATATTGTATTTGCAGTTTTTGTAGCTGCGAGCGCAACACGCGGTTTTGTCAGATTTCACATCACATATTTAATTTGAGGCTCGATTTTACAATCAAACCTGTCCAAAATTAAAGTAACAAAAATAAAAGATTAAAGAAATATAGTACAAATATAATTTATGTTATTCTACTAAAGAGTATACGAGTATAATACACCAGTGAGAGGTCACAAACAAAATGTGCAGGTTGACTAACTTGCTGGCGTACATTTTTATTATTATATTGAAATTAATATTTCTGGCGAAGTATGGATGTATGTTTTGCACGGGGAAACTTCAGTTTGTCGTCACACATCACGATTATATATATTTTTGTTTTAAAATGTATTTTGAAGTGAAAACTTGTATGTTCGCCCCATTATGTTACTTACCCAGTCCAACTTTATTTAGTTTTGTGACAAGTGTTAATTGTGTAACAGTGACGTTTTATAGGTTTATTATATATTGGTAGGTGTGAATAATAAATATTTAAATGCCATTATACTACTTATCCAGTGCAAATGAATTATTTAGTATTCAGTTGTGTGATATGTGTTAACTGTAGTCTACGACAGTGAAGTTTATAATAATATTTTATACTTCTTAATGTAATATTTTAAATATGAAAGTTTATGTTTGTTATTCAATCACACATTAACTACTTAACAGATTGAGATGAAATTTAAAACGAACATGGTTTAGGTACCTGAGATGGACATAGATGTATTCCCGTTTTAAAAATCTGAATCCCTGTTATTATTTATTATAAAATTATTGTTTATAAGCTTACATTTGCAATGATTTTAATTGAAACAATCTTCTAATTCCAAACAAATTTACATTTCCAAATTAAAATATTGCAGTTTCCATTGAAGTTGGCATTTACAATGACAATTAATGTCACAGGGTCAGATATTAAGAGTAGCAGGAATACATTTGGGACTCCGTGCTTCTCCCGTGGTCAGTTATAGCCTATTCTAGTGTCGAGTAGCAAAAAACCATAAAATCATATAATATTGTATTAAGAAATATATTAAACTGAAATGAACGTAATCATGATTTTGAAAATGATAAATAAATTTTATTTTATGGTGTAAAATATATAGCCATAACCCGTGATAAGAAGTAGTCACTTCTGTCGGCAGTCGTGCCACTGATAACTTTTTATAATTATCATTATTACTTATTTACATATTGTAAGTTAAATATACCGCATTGCCTTCCTTTTTCTTATAACCCCATAGCAACTCCAAACATTCTAAAAACTATTCAATATTGTATTTGTAGTTTTGGTGGTTGTGAGCATAACTCGCAGTAAGTTCAGGTTCTCGAATTTAAAATGTTATTTAAAATTGAGGCTCAATTGTAAAATCAAACCTGTCCAAAATTTAAAATAAGAATGAACTATTAAATGAAAATTATGATCTTACAAATATATTTTATGTTAATCTTCTAAAGAGTATAGAATACACTAGTGAGAGGCACAGAAATAATGTGCAGGTTGACTAACTTGTAGGCAGTGAAACTAGGCAGTGTAATGTCGTTTGTATGTTGTTTCTGTATTTGTGAAAGATATCTATCTATCTTGTGAAGATATCTAAGTGCCTGTATATTTAATCAAGGAGACTAAACGATTGAATTCAACAATATATGTATACAGTTCTGTAATGGCAGATCTCAGGATCATATTTGTAGTTTTTTTTAAAAAGAATGTTTTTGCCGAGAGTTTTTTAAAAAAATGACAAAAACATTATTCATTTTAATGTTATATTTGTCTCAACAAGTGTAATATGACTTATTCGAGAATGCTTGTTTGATTATTTGCTTTTGCTTTGATTTGTTGTGACCATTTAATCATTTCACTTCACGCCGTGTAAGGTAATTCTGTACATTTTTGTCTTTGAATATAATGAATGGAACTGTAGGTCGTGTACAAATATTACAATGGTCTTTGTAAAAAGTCCAATGTTACATTTGTACTACAAAACGTGTTGTCAATAATGAGATTTTTTTTGTGTTTAACGTCCGACTATTGTACACAAATTGGGTTAATGCAAACGATGGGATGATTTATAGCGTATGAAAATGCCAGGCCCTGGTCGGGAATCGAACCCGGGCCCTCGGGGTGAAAGCCTAGTAACAAAACGTGATGTCAATAATGAGATTTTTTTTTGGTGTTTAACGTCCGACTATTGTACACAAATTGGGTTAACGCAGACGATGGGATGATTTATAGCTTATGAAAATGCCAAGCCCTGGCCGGAAATCGAACCCGGGTCCTCGGGGTGAAAGCCCAGTAACAAAACGTGTTGTCAATAATGAGACAAGAAACAATTGGATGAGAGAAACAATTTAAACCATTACAAATCTGTCCGGAAAATAACTAAGGACTTTGTAGAATTTTACTAAATTTGTATGAAATGAATGTTTTTAAAATGCCTCATTATTGACGGAGTATTGAATAGACTAATTCGTGTCACTGTTTATTCGAACTTTTGCCATAATTTGTGTGTATAGAAACAATAATATGCATGTTACATTATATTTTTTTTAACGTCCGACTATTGTAGCTTTCACTCCAAGGACCCAGGCTCGATTCTCGGCCAGGGCTTAGGATTTTCATACGCTATAAATCATCCCATCGTCTGCATTAGCCCAAGTTTGCAGAATAGTCGGACGATAAACACAAAAAAAAAATGTGCACACTTGGGCTAATGCAGACGATTTGAAGATTTATTCCGTATGAAAATGCTAAGCCCTGGCCGGGAATCGAGCCCGAGTCCTCGTAGTGAAAGCCCAGTACGCTATCAACTAGGCCACTGAGGCGACTTCGCGTTTCAATAAACAAATTACGTTTATTTCAGTTGTTTTCATATAAACTTAAATAGTATTTTTTTTTATTTCAAATTGAGTAATATGACTAGTTGTGCATTTTTTGTACAACCAAGATCTGATTTTTGTTGTAGCTGAAATCCTTCGTGGGTACTAATTTAATTAAAAGGGTTTTTTCATTTTCTTGGATATAAAACGGATCCTCTTGTTTGATTTTTACAGCAACTTTCTTTTAATTGTGAGAAATACAGGGTGCGGCGTCAATCCTGCATTTTTCTAGAGGCTGTGGAAGGCTAGAAAGTGATCTAGGCTAGTTGTCGACGTTACCGTTGTGGTCCCCATCTCAAGGCGCTTCAATCGCCGTAAATTTTTTTTATATTTTAGGCGGAAAGCACTAAATGTTCAATAAAAGAAATTTATTTATAAACCATAAATTTTATTAAAATTAATTACTTTTATTCTCTCTATGTGAGCAAAATTTAAAGCCAAATATGATTAACCGATGTTGAGATTTTAGGTTGATATTCTGGCTCAGTAAGTTCTGAACAGACGTTTTGGTGAGAAATTCATGCGAGACAGTTCATGCACAATGTTTTTACAATTTATAGTTAGAGGTGTGAAATAAATTCAGCATTTAATACCATAAAAATATATTTTGTTTTAATTATAAAGCGAAAAGGACATTAAGGCTATTATCGCCTCCCTGAATGTAAGTGTTAAAGTTGTAAGTGTAGTATTGTATGTCTAAAAGTGTATTAGACTCGAGTACCGCGAGGAACGTATAAATCCTCTCAATGGGTTCAACTAGTCTGCACCCCCCTGCGGGGCAGTGGCTGTGGAACAGTGGTTAAAGTTACAAACGGTCGTTTGGCTTAAAATATTCGACCCGAAACTATGCGATTTTTTCTTAAGAATTTCTAATGAGTGAAGTGGAAGAACGACCTCGTACAGTTCAGAAACTCAAGGCAAGGGTCCGCCTGAAAATTCAGAAACTTTACCAGCTTATGTTCCGTTATGTGATGGACAACTTGGGAAAATCGCCTGCCATAATGTATTAGTCGGGAAGGACTCCATCTTACCGATGTTATTTTTAAGCAATGAATAATTACATTAATGTTTCTTAATAGCTTTTTAATGTAGCCTATAACAAGATGGCGGCAATGACATTTTGAAGAAATCATGCGTTTATTTTTCAAAAATGCAGGATTGACTGCCGCACCCTGTACTCTTCAAGTTATACTTGTATATTTACTATCGGACACTTTCTTTAAGTGCGTCATTCTAACTGATTATCTCTATCGGAACTTTACCATAATCATATGTTTAGAACAGAATTTTTATTAAGTTGTAACATGGTTATTAACTTTAAGATTTGCAACGTAATTACAACAAACGCTTTTCATTACGAAACGCTGGAATAATGTGTCCGGTGTCGGGACAGATGTAAAAATGTTTTCAACTGTAATTAATTTTTTTATCTAAGAAGCTGGTGCACTTTAGGCATCTGTATTATTATTAATATAATTTTCAATATTGTATTTGCAGTTTTTGTAGCTGCGAGCGCAACACGCGGTTTTGTCAGATTTCACATCACATATTTAATTTGAGGCTCGATTTTACAATCAAACCTGTCCAAAATTGAAGTAACAAAAATAAAAGTTGAAAGAAATATAGTACAAATATAATTTATGTTATTCTACTAAAGAGTATACGAGTATAATACACCAGTGAGAGGTCACAAACAAAATGTGCAGGTTGACTAACTTGCAGGCGTACATTTTTATTATTATATTGAAATTAATATTTCTGTTGAAGTATGGATGTATGTTTTGCACGGGGAAACTTCAGTTTGTCGTCACACATCACGATTATATATATTTTTGTTTTAAAATGTATTTTTGAAGTGAAAACTTGTATGTTCGCGCCATTATATTACTTACCCAGTCCAACTTAATTATTTAGTTTTGTGACAAGTGTTAATTGTGTAACAGTGACGTTTTATACGTTTATTATATATTGGTAGGTGTGAATAATAAATATTTAAATGCCATTATACTACTTATCCAGTGCAAATGAATTATTTAGTATTCAGTTGTGTGATATGTGTTAACTGTAGGCTACGACAGTGAAGTTTATAATAATATTTTATACTTCTTAATGTAATATTTTAAATATGAAAGTTTATGTTTGTTATTCAATCACACATTAACTACTTAACAGATTGAGATGAAATTTAAAACGAACATGGTTTAGGTACCTGAGATGGACATAGATGTATTCCCGTTTTAAAAATCTGAATCCCTGTTATTATTTATTATAAAATTATTGTTTATAAGCTTACATTTGCA
Source organism: Callitettix versicolor (assembly GCA_022606455.1). Taxonomy (NCBI): domain Eukaryota; kingdom Metazoa; phylum Arthropoda; class Insecta; order Hemiptera; family Cercopidae; genus Callitettix; species Callitettix versicolor. The sequence continues at coordinate 9,902,926 of CM040189.1, forward strand.
ATGATTTTAATTGAAACAATCTTCTAATTCCAAACAAATTTACATTTCCAAATTAAAATATTGCAGTTTCCATTGAAGTTGGCATTTACAATGACAATTAATGTCACAGAGTCAGATATTAAGAGTAGCAGGAATACATTTGGGACTCCGTGCTTCTCCCGTGGTCAGTTATAGCCTATTCTAGTGTCGAGTAGCAAAAAACCATAAAATCATATAATATTGTATTAAGAAATACGAGGGCTATTCAGAAAGTAGATTACGTTTTTGGATAAAAAAAAAACTAAGTACAGGAAAAAAATTGTATTATATACATTTGAAAGAGGAACTAAAATACTATTTTTCGACATAATCGCCAAACAAATTTAGACATTTGTCATATCGGTGAACTAGCTTTGAAATTCCCGTGTCGTAGAATTCCGCCGCCTGTGACGCCAGCCAGTCAGTCACGCCCGCGCGGAGATCTGCGTCGTCATCGAAGCGCTGTGTTGCAAGCCAAGTCTTCATCTTCGGGAATAAGTGGAAATCACTAGGTGCCAGGTCCGGACTGTAGGGTGAACGAAGTAATGTTCATGACGAAGAGAAGAGTGGCAGACCGAGCATTGTGAGTGATGAGCTGGTTGCAAATGTCAATGAAAAAATTCGTGAAAACCGCCGTTTCACAATAACCGAACTTTCACTTTGTTTCCCACAAGTTTCGCGAACATTGTTGTACGAAATTGTCACCAAAAAGTTAGGATACCATAAGTTTTGTGCCAGACGGGTGCCAAAGTTCCTGACAGAACAGCACAAGGGTCAGCGTATGGCTGCATCGTTGTCATTTCTGGACGCTTACGACAAAGATGGTGAATCATTTCTTGATCGCATCGTAACGGGAGATGAGACTTGGGTTAAGCACGTTACCTGTGAGACAAAACTACAGTCTATGGAGTGGGGGCACACAAATTACCCCAAAAAACCGAGGAAATGTTTGCAAACCCTGTCAGCAAGGAAGATCATGGCGACCGTTTTTTGGGACAGGAAAGGTGTTCTTCTGGTTGACTTCCTAGAACGTGGAGCAACCATAAACTCAGAAAGGTATTGCCAAACATTACGAAACTTAAGACGAGCTATCCAGAACAAGCGGAGAGGAAAACTGAGTACAAAAGTGTTGTTTTTGCACGACAATGCCCGCCCTCACACGGCAAATCGAACAAAAGACGTCTTGACGGCCTTCAAGTGGGAGATTTTCCCTCATCCACCCTACAGTCCGGACCTGGCACCTAGTGATTTCCACTTATTCCCGAAGATGAAGACTTGGCTTGCAACACAGCGCTTCGATGACGACGCAGATCTCCGCGCGGGCGTGACTGACTGGCTGGCGTCACAGGCGGCGGAATTCTACGACACGGGAATTTCAAAGCTAGTTCACCGATATGACAAATGTCTAAATTTGTTTGGCGATTATGTCGAAAAATAGTATTTTAGTTCCTCTTTCAAATGTATATAATAAAATTTTTTTCCTGTACTTAGTTTTTTTTTTATTCAAAAACGTAATCTACTTTCTGAATAGCCCTCGTATATTAAACTGAAATGAACGTAATCATGATTTTGAAAATGATAAATAAATTTTATTTTATGGTGTAAAATATATAGCCATAACCCGTGATAAGAAGTAGTCACTTCTGTCGGCAGTCGTGCCACTGCCAACTTTTTATAATTATCATTATTACTATTTACATATTGTAAGTTAAATATACCGCATTGCCTTCCTTTTTCTTATAACCCCATAGCAACTCCAAGCATTCTAAAAACTATTCAATATTGTATTTGTAGTTTTGGTGGTTGTGAGCATAACACGCAGTTAGTTCAGGTTCTCGAATTTAAAATGTTATTTAAAATTGAGGCTCAATTGTAAAATCAAACCTGTCCAAAATTTAAAATAAGAATGAACTATTAAATGAAAATTATGATCTTACAAATATATTTTATGTTAATCTTCTAAAGAGTATGGAATACACTAGTGAGAGGCACAGAAATAATGTGCAGGTTGTCTAACTTGTAGGCAGTGAAACTAGGCAGTGTAATGTCGTTTGTATGTTGTTTCTGTATTTGTGAAAGATATCTATCTATCTTGTGAAGATATCTAAGTGCCTATATATTTAATCTCGGAGACTAAACGATTGAATTCAACAATATATGTATACAGTTCTGTAATGGCAGATCTCAGGATCATATTTGTAGTTTTTTTTAAAAAGAATGTTTTTGCCGAGAGTTTTTAAAAAAAATGACAAAAACATTATTCATTTTAATGTTATATTTGTCTCAACAAGTGTAATATGACTTATTCGAGAATGCTTGTTTGATTATTTGCTTTTGCTTTGATTTTTGTTGTGACCATTTAATCATTTCACTTCACGCTGTGTTAAGTAATTCTGTACACTTTTGTCTTTGAACATAATGAATGGAACTGTAGGTCGTGTACAAATATTACAATGGTCTTTGTAAAAAGTCCATTGTTACACTTGTACTACAAAACGTGTTGTCAATAATGAGATTTCTTTTTCGTGTTTAACGTCCGACTATTGTACACAAATTGGGTTAATACAGACAATGGGATGATTTATAGCGTATGAAAATGCCAAGCTCTGACCGGGAATCGAACCCTGGCCTTCGGGGTGAAAGCCCAGTAACAAACATCATAGGACCTTTAATATTTTCTGGAACTTAGAGTTAATATTTTTTTAAATGATCACTTTCTACTTGCCTGATTTTGGTGAGTATTTTCATAATTCAGCAACTTACCTGTGAACAAAAAAAAATCAGATTTATAAATGGAAAATTAATAAATTTATAAGCTGCCTTAAATTTACGCGAAGTCGCCTCGGTGGCCAAGTTGATAGCGTACTGGGCTTTCACTACGAGGACCCGGGTTCGATTCCCGGCCAGGGCTTGACATTTTCATACGCTAAATCATCCCATCGTCTGCACTAGCCCAAGTGTACATTTTTTTTTTTTTGTGTTTAACGTCCGACTATTGTGCACACTTGGGCTAATGCAGACAATGGGATGATTTATAGCGTATGAAAATACCAAGCCCTGGCCGAGAATCGAACCTGGGTCCTCGGGGTGAAAGCTACAATAGTCGGACGTTAAAAAAAATATAATGTAATATGCATATTATTGTTTCTATACACACAAATTATGGCAAAAGTCCGAAAAAACCGTAACATGAATAAGTCTATTGAATATTCCGTCAATAATCAGGCATTTTAAAAAACATTAATTTAATACAAATTTAATAAAATTCTACCTGACTTTAGTTATTTTCCAGACAGATTTGTAATGGTTTAAATTGTTTCGTTCATCCAATTGTTTCTTTTCTCATTATTTACAACACGTTTTGTTACTGTGCTTTCACCCTGAGGACCCGGGTTCGATTCCCGGCCAGGGCTTGGCATTTTCATACGCTATTGTCTGCATTAGCCCAAGTGTGCGCAATAGTCGGACGTTAAACACAAAAAAAATCTCATTGACAACACGTTTTGTAGTACAAGTGTAACAATTGACTTTTTACAAAGACCATTGTAATATTTGTACACGACCTACAGTTCCATTCATTATATTCAAAGACAAAAGTGTACAGAATTACCTTTCACGGCGTGAAGTGAAATGATTAAATGGTCATAACATATCAAAGCAAAACCAAATAATCAAACAAGCATTCTCGAATAAGTCATTTTACACTTGTTGAGACAAATATATCGTTAGAATGAATAATGTTTTTGTTATTTTTAAAAATTCTCAGCAAAAACATTCTTTAAAAAAAAACTGCAAATATAGTCCTGAGATCTGCCATTACAGAATTGTATACATATATTGTTGAATTCAATCGTTTAGTCTCCGGAATTAAATATCTATAGAACTTATAAGGAGAGATATCTTTCACAAATACAGAAACAACATACAAACGACGTTACACAGCCTAGTTTCACTTACTAACAACAAAAACCAGCCACTGTAATTTCCGGAACTACTCTCCCGGCTTTCAAATAGCCTAAGTTTGCTAAGTTCACAATTCTCCCGTCAACCAATACTCGCTTCTGATAGGTTCGCTTCTGATTGCGATGTGCGCTAGATTATTACATTACTGCAGGCACCACCTCGCATCCTAGGACCACTCAATACACGACAGCCAACTAACACCAGCAACAACTTTAAAGACCGCAGCTGGTTCAGGAAGAAACAGAAGGAATCCGGTCAACTTTATAAAAATATACGAACTTCTTAACCACCATTACGAACCGGAAGCGTGCCTTGTCATTCTGTTCACAGTTAAATTTAACAGATATAAGAAAAGTATACAATACGAAGTGAGAGAGAGAGGAAACATGTAGCTGCTAACTACAGGCTAACAATTTCTATTATTACAGTACAATATATACTACTTTCTTTGCGCCTGCGTGTTAGACCGTGTTTGAGAGAACATAGTTTCTGTAACCTCTCGTTGCTGTATTTTACACATTTAATAGTAAACCAAAGCAATTAACACGTAATATTATCATATTAATTTTATATAAATATATTTAATTTTGGGTAGGCTTGATGATACATTTGAGCCTCAATACGTATCTATAATAAAATGACCAGCATGCACGTTGTACGCTTATAAATACAGGGTGTTGAATTTTTGGCAACTTAAATGTATCTAGCAAATTAAAGAGAACTAATCCTTCATGATCAATGGCTCCAGGAGCACTATAGAGATGTTTGACCGATTTTTGACATTTTCAATGTAACAAATACATTATAGCCTATAACTGACCATGGGAGAAGCACGGAGTCCCAAATGTATTCCTGCTACTCTTAATATCTGACCCTGTGACTTATTAATTGTCATTGTAAATGCCAACTTCAGTTGAAACTGCAATATTTTAATTCGGAAAGGCAGGTTGTTTGGAATTATAAGATTGTTTCAATTAAAATCATTGAAAATGTAAGTTTATAAACAATAATTTTATAATAAATAATAACAGGGATTCAGATTTTTAAAACGGGAATACATCTATGTCCATCTCAGGTACCTAAACCGTGTTCATTTTAAGTTTCATCTCAATCTGTTAAGTAGTTAATGTGTGATTGAATAACAAACATAAACTTTCATATTTAAAATATTACATTAAGAAGTATAAAATATTATTATAAACTTCACTGTTGTAGCCTACAGCTAACACATATCACACAACTGAATACTAAATAATTCATTTGCACTGGATAAGTAGTATAATGGCATTTAAATATTTATTATTCACACCTACCAATATATAATAACGTATAAAACGTCACTGTTACACAGTTAACACTTGACATAAAACTAAATAAAGTTGGACTGGGTAAGTAACATAATGGGGCGAACATACAAGTTTTCACTTAAAAAATACATTTTAAAACAAAAATGTATATAATCGTGATGCGTGACGACAAACTGAATTTTTCCCCGTGCAAAACATACATCCATACTTCCCAAGAAATATTAACTTCAATATAATAATAAAAATGTACGCCTGCAAGTTAGTCAACCTGCGTATTATGTTTGTGACCTCTCACTAGTGTATTATACTCGTATACTCTTTAGTAGAATTATATCTGTATTATATTTCTATAACCATTTATTTTTGTTTTTTCAATTTTGGACAGGTTTGATTGTAAAATCGAGCCTCAAATTAAATGTGATGTGAAATCTGACAAAACCGCGTGTTGCGCTCGCAGCTACAAAAACTGCAAATACAATATTGAAAATTATATTAATAATAATACAGATGCCTAATGTGCAACAGTATCTTAGATAAAAAAAAGTTGAACTACAGTTGAAAACAGGTTTACATCTGTCCCGACACCACAGTATTCCGGCGTTTCGTATGAAAATGAAAAGCGTTTGTTGTAATTACGTTGCAAATCTTAAAGTTAATAACCATGTTACAACTTAATAAACATTCTGTTCTAAACATATCAATATGGTAAAGTACCGATAGAGATAATCAGTTAGAATGACGCACATAAAAATGTGTCAGATACTTAAAATATACATGTATAACTTGAAGAGTATGGGGTGCGGCTGTCAATCCTGAATTTTTGAAAAATAAACGCATGATTTCTTCAAAATGTCATTGCCACCATCTTGTTATACATTAAAAAGCTATTAAGAAACATTAATATAATTATTCATTGCTTAAAAATAACATCAGTAAGATGGTGTCCTTCCTGATTAATGCATTATTGCAGGCGATTTTCCGAAGTTGCTCAGCACATCACATAAGCTGTGGAATTTTCTGAATTTCCAGGCGGATTCTTGCCTTGAGTTCTTCAACTGTACGAGGTCGTTCTTCCACTTTATCCTTTAGAAACTCTCAAGAAGAAAATCGCATGGTTTCGGGTGGAATATTTTATGCCAAACGACCTTTTGTAGCTTTAACCACTGTTCCACAGTAACGGCCCCGCAAGGGGTGCAGACTAGATGCACCCATTGAGAGGATTTAGACGTTCCTCGCGGTACCCGAGTATAACTAAATTGTACACATACAACACTACACTTACAACTTTAACATTCACTCACACTTACATTTATGGAGGCGATAATAGCCTTAATGTGCTTTTCGCCTTAAAATAAAAAAAACCTAATTTTTAGGTAATAAATCTTGAATTTATTTCACACCCTCTAACTATTAAATTGTAAACACATTGTGCACGAACTTTCTCACATGAATTTCTCCCCAAAACGTCTGATCAGAACTTACTGACACAGAATATCAACCTAAAATCTCAACATCGTTTGATCATATTTGCTTTAAATTTTACCACACATAGAAAGAATAAAACTGAAATAAAAGTAAATAATTTTAATAAAATTTATGGTATATAAATAAATTTCTTTTACTAAACACTTGGTGCTTTTCGCCTGAAAATATAAACAAAAATCCACGGCGACTGAAGCGCTTTTAGAGGGGTACTACAACGGTAACGTTGACAATAGCCCAGCCCACTTTCTAGCCTTCCACAGCCTCTTCAAGAAATCAGGATTGACACCGCACCTGTATTTCTCCCATTTAAAAGAAAGTTGCTGTAAAATCAAACAAGAGGATTCGTTTTATATCCAAAAAAATGAAAAAAACCCTATAAATTAAATTAGTACCCACGAAGGATTTCGGCTACAACGAAAGTCAGATTTTGGTTATACAAAAAATGCACTAGTCATTTTACTCCATTTGAAATTTAAAAAAATATACTGTTTAAGATTATACGAAAACAACTGAAATAAACGTAATTTGTCTTCATTATAAATGTACAGTATGAAAACAGAATGTTCAGTGAGTATGGTTCAACTCTTGTTCTCAAGTGTCTGTTTCTCGAAATGCATATTATTGTTTCTATACACACAAATTATGGCAAAAGTCCGAATAAACAGTGACAGGAATAGGTCTATTGAATACTCCGTCAATAATCAGGCATTTTAAAAACATTCATTTCATACAAATTTAGTAAAATTCTACAATATGTTTAGTTATTTTCCAGACAGATTTGTAATGGTTTAAATTGTTTCTTTCATCTAACTATTTCTCTTCTCATTATTGAGCCGCCTCGGTGGCCTAGTTGTCAGGGTATTGGGCTTTCACCCCGAAGACCCGGATTCCATTCCCGGCCAGGGTTTGGCATTTTCATACGCCAAGCCATCGTCTGCATTAGCCCAAGTGTGCACAATAGTCGGACGTTAAACACACAAAAAAACTACAAATAGATATAGTTAACTTACAAGAAGTAAAGCAACCATAATAATAAATCAATACGCCTACAAGTTAGTCAACCTGCACATTATTTCTGTGCCTCTCGCTGGTGTATTCTATACTCTTTAGAAGATTAACATAAAATATACTTGTATGATTATTTTTTCTGTTTTGTAAAGCATTTTATCTTCAAATTTTGGACAGGTTTGATTTTACAATTGAGCCTCAATTTAAATATCTCAGCTTTTAAATTTGAGACCCTGAACTTACTTCGTGTTATGCTCACAACTACCAAAACTACAAATACAATATTGAATAGTTTTTAGAATGCTTGGAGTTGCTATGGGGTTATAAGAAAAAGGAAGGCAATGTGGTATACTTAGCTTACAAAATGTAAATGAGTAATAATGAAAATAATAAAAAAGGTGGCAGTGGTAAGACTGCCGACAGAAGTGACTACTTCTTATCACGGGTTATGGCTGTATATTTTACACCACAAAATAAAAATTATAGTCGATTTTCAAAATCATGAGTACGTTCATTTCAGTTTAATATATTTCTAAATACAATATTATACGATTTTTTGCTAAGACATAGATTTTTGCTACTGGACACTAGAATAGGCAATAACTGACCATGGGAGAAGCACGGAGTCCCAAATTCCTTCCACTTTTAATATCTAACCCTTTGACTTATTAATTGTCATTGTAAATGCAAACTTCAACGGAAACTGCAATATTTTAATTTAAGAAGGCAGGTTGTTTGGAATTATAAGACTGTTTCAATTAAAATCATTGCAAATGTAAGCTTATAAACAATAATTTTATAATAAATAATAACAGGGATTCAGATTTTTAAAACGGGAACACATCTATGTCCATCTCAGGTACCTAAAGCATATTCATTTTAAATTTCATCTCAATCTGTTAAGTAGTTAATGTGTGATTGAATAACAAACATAAACTTTCATATTTAAAATATTACATTAAGAAGTACATAATATTATTAAAACGTCACTGTTGTAGCCTACAGTTAACACATATCACACAACTGAATACTAAATAATTCATTTGCACTGGGTAAGTAGTATAATGGCATTTAAATATTTATTATTCACACCTAACAATATATAATAAACGTATAAAACGTCACCGTTACACAGTTAACACTTGACATAAAACTAAATAAAGTTGGACTAAAAACTTACAGTGAAAGCACAGTAACAAAACGTGTTGTCAATAATGAGAAAAGAAACAATTGGATGAAAGAAACAATTTAAACCATTACAAATCTTTCTGGAAAATAACTAAAGATCAGGTAGAATTTTATTAAATTTGTATTAAATGAATGTTTTAAAAATGCCTGATAATTGACGGAATATTCAATAGATTTATTCAAGTCACTGTTTATTCGGACTTTTGCCATAATTTGTGTGTATAGAAACAATAAAATGCATTTTACATTATATATTTTTTTTAACGTCCGACTATTGTAGCTTTCACTCCGAGGACCCAGGTTCGATTCTCGGCCAGGGCTTGGTATTTTCATACGCTATAAATCATCCCATCGTCTGCATTAGCCCAAGTGTGCACAATAGTCGGACGATAAACAAAAAAAAAAAAAAATGTGCACACTTGGGCTAATGCAGACGATTGGATGATTTATAGCGTATGAAAATACCAAGCCCTGGCCGGGAATCGAACCCGGGTTCTCGGGGTGAAAGCCCAGTACGCTATCAACTAGGCCACCGAGGCAGCTTTGCGTAAGTTTAAGGCAGCTTATAAGGTAATTAATTTTCCATTTATAAATCTGATTCTTTTTTTGTTCACAGGTAAGTTGCTGAATTATGAAAATACTCACCAAAATCAGGCAAGTAGGCAGTGATCATTTAAAAAAATATTTACTCAAAGTTCCAGAAAGTATCACAGGTCCTATGATGTTTTAACTATAGTTAACGTGTTCTCAGCTATTAAATAACACATATGTCCGAGTGATATTGAGTTCGTTCTTTTTTGCGTTTTATTGGACTTAGTCACGTGACTTAGTTTTTAGGTTTGTTTGTCTCTTGGTTTTCGAAGTTGGAATCAGCTGGTCGTTAAATTAACAATGAATTTAAATTAATAACAAAATCAGCTGATTGTCATATGTTCTGTGTAATATTGTCTGATTTGCGAGATGCGTTACATTTGTTGTTATGACAATCCAGTACGCTTTATAGCCAGTATAGGGCAACAAGGTTTCAAACATACAGTTAACAAAACTATCCATATAGATGCGTTAAAGTATACAAATATGTACATACATAGATAATACAGCAGTGAATTCATTTTTAATTTCAATTACGTTTGTTAAATGTATCGTTATGATTATTTATTGAGTTTTTTTGTGTGTTTAACGTCTGACTATTATGCACACTTGGGCTAATGCAGACGATGGCTTGACGTAAAAATATGCCAACCTGGCCGGGAATCGAACCCATGCCCTCGGGATGAAAGCCCAGTACGCTGACAACTAGTCCACCGAGGCGGCTCAATAATGAGAAGAGAAATAGTTGGATGAAAGAAACAATTTAAACCATTACGAATCTGTCCGGAAAATAACTAAGGACCTTGTAGAATTTTATTAAATTTGTATGAAATGAATGTTTTTAAAATGCCTGATAATTGACGGAGTATTCAATAGACCTATTCCTGTCACTGTTTATTCGGACTTTTGCCATAATTTGTGTGTATAGAAACAATAATATGTATTTCGAGAAACAGACACTTGAGAACAAGATTTGAACCATACTCACTGAACATTCTGTTTTCTAACTGTACACTTATAATGAAGACAAATTACGTTTATTTCAGTTGTTTTCGTATAAACTTGAACAGTATTTTTTAAAATTTCAAATTGAGTAAAATGACTAGTTGTGCATTTTTGTATAACCAAAATCTGATTTTCGTTGTAGCCGAAATCCTTCCTGGGTACTAATTTAATTTATGGGTTTTTTTCATTTTCTTGGTTATAAAACGAATCCTCTTGTTTGATTTTACAGCAAATTTCTCTTAATTGGGAGAAATACAGGGTGCGGCGTCAATTCTGCATTTTTGAAGAGGCTGTGGAAGGCTAGAAAGTGGGCTGGGCTAGTTTTCAACGTTACCGTTGTGGTCCCCATCTCAAGGCGCTTCAATCGCCGTAAATTTTTTTTATATTTTAGGCGGAAAGCACTAAATGTTCAATAAAAGAGATTTATTTATAAACCATAAATTTTATTAAAATTATTTACTTTAATTTCAGTTTTATTCTTTCTATGTGAGCAAAATTTAAAGCAAATATGATCAACCGATGTTGAGATTTTAGGTTGATATTCTGTATCAGTAAGTTATGAACAGACGTTTTTGTGAGAAATTCATATGAGAAAGTTCGTGCACAATGTGTTTACAATTTAATAGTTAGAGGGTGTGAAATAAATTCAAGATTTATTACCTAAAAATTAGGTTTTTTTTATTTTAAGGCGAAAAGCACATTAAGGCTATTATCGCCTCCATAAATGTAACTCGGGTACCGCGAGGAACGTCTAAATCCTCTCAATGGGTGCATCTAGTCTGCACCACCCTGCGGGGCCGTTACTGTGGAACAGTGGTTAAAGCTACAAAAGGTCGTTTGGCTTAAAATATTCGACCCGAAACCATGCGATTTTTTCTTGAGAGTTTCTAAAGGATAAAGTGGAAGAACGACCTCGTACAGTTGAAGAACTCAAGGCAAGAATCCACCTGGAAATTCAGATAATTCCACAGCTTATGTGATGTGCTGAGCAACTTCGGAAAAGCGCCTGCAATAATGCATTAATCAGGAAGGACACCATCTTACCGATGTTATTTTTAAACAATGAATAATTATATTAATGTTTCTTAATAGCTTTTTAATGTAGCCTATAACAAGATGGCGGCAATGACATTTTGAAGAAATCATGCGTTTATTTTTCAAAAATGCAGGATTGACTGCCGCACCCTGTACTCTTCAAGTTATACTTGTATATTTAGTATCTGACACATTTTTAAGTGCGTCATTCTAACCGATTATCTCTATCGGAACTTTACCATATTGATATGTTTAGAACAGAGTGTTTATTAAGTTGTAACATGGTTATTAACTTTAAGATTTGCAACGTAATTACAACAAATGCTTTTCATTACGAAACGCCGGAATATTGTGTCCGGTGTCGGGACAGATGTAAAAATGTTTTCAACTGTAATTAATTTTTTTTATCTAAGCTGGTGCACTTTAGGCGTCTGTATTATTATTAATATAATTTTCAATATTGTATTTGCAGTTTTTGTAGCTGCGAGCGCAACACGCGGTTTTGTCAGATTTCACATCACATATTTAAATTGAGGCTCGATTTTACAATCAAACCTGTCCAAAATTGAAGTAACAAAAATAAAAGATTAAAGAAATATAGTACAAATATAATTTATGTTATTCTACTAAAGAGTATACGAGTATAATACACCAGTGAGAGGTCACAAACAAAATGGGCAGGTTGACTAACTTGCAGGCATACATTTTTATTATTATATTGAAGTTAACACTTCTGGCGAAGTATGGATGTATGTTTTGCACGGGGAAAAATTCCATTTGTCGTCACTCATCACGATTATATACATTTTTGTGTTAAAATGTATTTTTTAAGTGAAAACTTGTATGTTCGCGCCATTAAATTATATAACCAGTCCAACTTAATTATTTAGTTTTGTGTCAAGTGTTAACTGTGTAACAGTGACGTTTTGTACGTTATTATATATTGGTAGGTGTGAATAATAAATATTTAATTTATTTTAAACGCCATTGTACTACTTACCCAGTCCAACTTTATTTAGTTTTATGTCAAGTGTTAACTGTGTAACAGTGACGTTTTATACGTTTATTATATATTGGTAGGTGTGAATGATAATTATTTAAATGACATTATACTACTTACCTAGTGCAACTGAATTATTTAGTATTCAGTTTTATGATGTGTGTTTACTGTAGGCTACAACAGTGACGTTTTAATAATATTTTATACTTCTTAATGTAATATTTTAAATATGAAAGTTTATGTTTGTTACTCAATCACACATTAACTACTTAACAGATTGAGATGAAATTTAAAATGAACATGGTTTAGGTACCTGAGATGGACATAGATGTATTCCCGTTTTAAAAATCTGAATCCCTTTTATTATTTATTATAAAATAATTGTTTATAAGCTTACATTTGCAATGATTTTAATTGAAACAATCTTATAATTCCAAACAACCTGCATTTCCAAATTAAAATATTGCAGTTTCCATTGAAGTTGGCATTTACAATGACAATTAATAAGTAACAGGAATACATTTGGGACTCCGTGCTTCTCCCATGGTCAGTTATAGCCTATTCTAGTGTCGAGTAACAAAAATCTATGCCTTGGCAAAACACCACAAAATCATATAATATTGTATTTAGAAATATATTAAACTGAAATGAACGTACTCATGATTTTGAAAATGATAAATAAATGTTATTTTATGGTGTAAAATATATAGCCATAACCCGTGATAAGAAGTAGTCACTTGTGTCGGCAGTCGTGCCACTGCCACCTTTTTATAATTTTCATTATTACTCATACATATATAGTAAGTTAAATATACCGCATTGCCTTCATATTTCTTATAACCCCATAGCAACTCCAAGCATTCTAAAAACTATTCAATATTGTATTTGTAGTTTTGGTAGTTGTGAGCATAACACGAAGTAAGTTTAGGGTCTCGGATTTAAAAGCTGAGATATTTAAATTGAGGCTCAATTGTAAAATCAAACCTGTCCAAAATTTGAAGTAAAAATGCTTTACTAAACAGAAAAAATAATCATACAAGTATATTCTAAGTTAATCTTCTAAAGAGTATAGAATACACCAGTGAGAGGCACAGAAATAATGTGCAGGTTGACTAACTTGCAGGCGTATAGATTTATTATTATGGTTGCTTTACATCTTGTAAGTTAACTATATCTATTTGTGGTTTTTTAGTAGCTGATAGCATAACACTCAACTTGGTCACATTCTCCTTATCTTACATATTTAAATTGAGGCTCTACTTTTTTAAAAAAATCAAACCTGTCCAAAAATAAACATACATTCTAATCGCAAACAAAAAAAACGTCATACAGATATAATTTATATTATTCCTTTAAATAGCAACACACCAGTGAGAGCCACAGAAATAACACGCGGGTTGACTAACTTACAGGCGTATAGTTTTATTATTACTGATTTACGTCTAGTAAGTTAAACTAGGTACTTACTGAATATTATTACCCTTATATTGGTTATAACCCAATAGCTACTCCCACCAAATCAATAGACAATACATTACTACATACAGAATAACATGCTTTGTTCTTTTAAATATTTGTTACGTAATTTCTAAAAATGGATGCAACTTTTTTTTGCTGCTAGAGATTGTGTTCCTTTGAAGGCTTTGTTCTCTTTCATCACCTTGTTACATTAAGAATGACAAAAATTGAACCATCTTCTCTTTCGCTGCTAGTTATTATGTGTTCCTTTGAATGCTTTGTTCTCTTTAATCTCCTTTTTACATGAAAAAAGACAAAAATTGATCCAACTTGTGTTTTTCTGCTAGATATTATGTGTTCCTTTGAATGCTTTGTTCTCTTTAATCTCCTTTTTACTTGAAAAATGACAAAAATCGATCCAACTTTTATTTTGCTGTTAGATAATATGTGTTCCTTTGAAGGCTTGGTTCTCTTTAATCTCCTTTTTACATGAAAAAAAAAAACAAAAATCGATCCAACTTCTGTTTTGCCGCTAGATATTATGTGTTCCTTTGAAGGCTTTGTTCTCTTTAATTTCCTTGTTACATTAAAGATGACAAAAATTGATCCAACTTCTGTTTTGCTGCTAGAGATTATGTGTTCCTTTGAATGCTTTGTTCTGTTTAATCTCCTTTTTTATATTAAAAAGACAAAAATTGATCCATGTTTAAATTAAATTTTTAATATGAGGCTCGATTTTACAATCAAACCTGTCCAAAATTAGACATAAAATAAGAATTCAAACATAATAATAATAATAATACCATATAATTTATCTTATTCTTTTAAACATTCTGGAATACACAAGTGAGAGGTTACAAAATAATACGCACGTTAACTAACCTGTAGGGGTAAAGTTTTATTATTACTGATTTACAAATCTTGTAAGTTAACTGTATATCATTAACTTCTTATACGTTATAACTCAATGGCTACTCCCCGACAAATCAACAAACAATACATAACTACTACCAGCCACGTAACGTATGGTTATCTTTAATTCCGTCGTCACATTTAGGATGACAAAAATTGATCCAACATCCCTGTTATGTTGCTAGAGCCGTAGTAATGCTTTACTTTGAAGTCTCTGTTACCTTTAAGTCTTGTTAAATTGTGCTTCTAGTACCCAGGCTTTCCTATGAAGGCTTTGTTCTCTTTAATCTTCTTGTTACATTTATAACGACAAAAATTTGTCCATAATTAAGTGAATATTTATAATGAGGCTCGATTTTACAATCAAACCTGTCCAAAATTAAATATACATTAAGAGTGTTAAAAATAACAATCATAAGGATATAATTTACGTTATTCATCTAAAGAGTATAGAATACACCAGTGAGAGGTCACCAGAATAATGTGCACGTTGACTAACTTGCAGGCGTATATTTTTATTATTACTCATTTATATATTGTAAGTTGAATATATCGCATTGCCTTCCTATTTGTTATAACCCCATAGCAACTCCAAGATTTCTACAAACTATTAATATTGGGTTCTGTTTAATCTTTTTGTTGCATTTAATTACCAAATTTTATCCAACTTCACTGTTGTTCTGCTAGAGCCGTTAAAAACGCTTTACTATGAAGACTTTGTTCTCTATAATCTCTTTCTTACATTTAAATTGCCAAAAATTGATCCAACTTCACTGTTGTTCTGTTAGACCCGTTAAAAACGCTTTACTATGAAGACTTTGTTCTCTATAATCTCTTTCATACATTTAAATTGCCAAAAATTGATCCAACTTCACTGTTGTTCTGCTAGACCCGTTAAAAACGCTTTACTATGAAGACTTTGTTCTCTATAATCTCTTTCATACATTTAAACTGCCAAAAATTGATCCAACTTCTCTGTTGTTCTGTTAGACCCGTTAAAAACGCTTTACTATGAAGACTTTGTTCTCTATAATCTCTTTCATACATTTAAATTGCCAAAAATTGATCCAACTTCTCTGTTGACTGGTAGACCCGTTAAAAACGCTTTACTATGAAGACTTTGTTCTCTATAATCTCTTTCATACATTTAAATTGCCAAAAATTGATCCAACTTCACTGTTGTGCTGCTAGAGGCGTTAAACATGCTTTGCTATGAAGACTTTGTTCTCTATAATCTCTTTCATACATTTAAATTGCCAAAAATTGATCCAACTTCACTGTTGTGCTGCTAGAGGCGTTAAACATGCTTTGCTATGAAGATGTTGTTTTCTTTAGTTTACTTCTTTTTTTCCAAAATGCCAAAAATTGATCATACATCTCTGTAGTACTGTTAGAGCTGTTGAACATACTTTAATATGAAAGCTTTGTGCTCTATAATCTCTTTCTTACATTTAAATTGCCAGAAATTGATCCAACTTCACTGTTGTGCTGCTAGAAGCGTTAAACATGCTTTGTTATGAAGGCATGTTTTCTTTTAATTTCCTTGTTACATTTAAATTGGCAAAAATTGAGGCAACTTCCAAGTAGTGGTGCTTGTAGAAAAACAAGTGATAGGGAGAAAAATGCTACAGGCTCAGAGATTAGTACTGTTGACTGTCACAAGAGCGTACAGAACAGTATCAAGAGGGGCGATATTGGTAGTAGCAGGAACTATGCCAATAGATTTGGTAGCATTGAGGAGGTATAAAGTGTACTAGTACAGTGTGGGAGCTAGAGTCCTGGTAGAAGACCGGGAAATGGAACAAGGCCTTACAAAAGGTGAAGCAAAAGGAATGTTGACGAGATGGGCTACAACAGTATGGCAGAAGAGATGGGACGAATAAGAAAATGGAAGAACAACGTACAGGTGGTTCCCGAAGATTGTAGGCAGACGGAAGCTGAAGTGGCTTGACACTGATCACTACTTGACGCAGATGGTTACAGGACATGGAGACTTTAATGCGTACTTCCATAAGTTCGGAAAGAGAAGTTCACCTCACTGTGATTGTGGAAATCAGTATGAAGACTCCTGGCACACACTTTTAGACTGTGAAAGATTCACGCTGGCTCGGGAACAATTAGAGAAAAACCTAGAAGACCTGGATCTGTCCCTCCGCGGTGACGTCTCTGTGTTGTTGGCGAGTGTCGAGGCGGCGAATTTTCTCCGAGAGTTTGTGGCTGAAATACTAAAAGCTAAGAGGATGAATGAGAGTGTGTGAATTGCACCATGTATAAATAGTGTACCTGAGGCATAGCTGTCACTATGGCTCAGGTAAAAACTTAATTCCGCAAGAATAACTAAGGTTGTTATATGGACTTGCTAAATTTTTGGTTTTGTTTTGCAGTTTCTTTTTATTTCTTATATAGTTAATATTTGTTAGATCATAAGTATAAGTATAAGTATAAGTCATAAAGGCACAAAGGCACAATGGCACACTGGTTAATTTCTTTTTTTCGAAAGTAGGGTTTAATTACAATGGCAGATGCATTTTTAGGGTATAAGTTTCATTTGAGTTTTTAAATAATTGTATTAGATGTAAGTTAGGAATAAGATGTTTAGTAGATATAAGATTTAGAAGAATGTAAATGCGAAGCGCGGCTAAATAGGGGGTATAATGGGCACACGCCCGGATATACCCTCTAAGCTTGTAGTTATGAAGCTAGTAATGAAAAAAAAAAAAAAAAAAAAAAAAAAAAAAAAAAGACCACTTAGGCGGCTCAAAAATCTTCTTTTTTTATTGTTCACAGGTAAGTTGCTGAATTATGAAAATAATCACCAAAATCAGGCAAGTAGGAAGTAAACATTAAAAAAAATATTAACTCTTAAGTTCCAGAAAATATCGCAGGTCCTATGATGTTTTAACTATAGTTAACGTGTTCTCAGCTATTAAATAACACATATGTCCGAGTGATATTGAGTTCGTTCTTTTTTGCGTTTTATTGGACTTAGTCACGTGACTTAGTTTTTAGGTTTGTTTGTCTCTTGGTTTTTCGAATCTTGGAATCAGCTGGTCGTTAAATTAGCAATAAATTTAAATTAATAACAAAATCAGCTGATTGTCATATGTTCTTTGAATACTGTCTGATCTGTGAAATATGTTACATTTGTTGTTATGGAAATCAAGTACGCTTTATAGCCAGTATAGGGCAACAAGGTTTCAAACATACAGTTAACAAAACCATTCATATAGATGCGTTAAAGTATATAATAGGTACATATATAGATATTACAGAATTGAATTCATTTTTAATTTCAATTACGTGTGTTAATTGTATCGTTATGATTATTTTTGAGTTTTTTTGAGTGTTTAACATCCGACTATTGTGCACACTTGGGTTAATGCAGACGATGGCTTGGCGTATGCAAATGCCAAACCCTGGCCGGGAATCGAACCCATGCCCTCGGGATGAAAGCCCAGTACGCTTCACTAGGCCACCGAGGCGGCTCAATAATGAGAAGAGAAATAGTTGAATGAAAGAAACTATTTAAACCATTACAAATCTGTCCGGTAAATAACTAAAGACCTTGAAGAATTTTACTAAATTTGTATGAAATAAATGTTTTTAAAATGCCTGATAATTGACGGAGTATTCAATAGACTTATTCCTGTCACTGTTTATTCGGACGTTTGCCATAACTGGTGTGTATATAAACAATAATATGCTTTTCGAGAAACAGACACTTGAGAACAAGATTTGAACCAAACTCACTGAACATTCTGTTTTCTTCTCGTACACTTATAATGAAGACAAATTACGTTTATTTCAGTTGTTTTCGTATAAACTTGAACAGTATTTTTTTAAATTTCAAATTGAGTAAAATGACTAGTTGTGCATTTTTGTATAACCAAAATCTGATTTTCGTTGTAGCCGAAATCCTTCCTGGGTACTAATTTAATTTATGGGGTTATTTCATTTTCTTGGTTATAAAACGAATCCTCTTGTTTGATTTTACAGCAAATTTTTTTTAATTGGGAGAAATACAGGGTGCGGCGTCAATTCTGCATTTTTGAAGAGGCTGTGGAAGGCTAGAAAGTGGGCT
The DNA here is from genome assembly GCA_022606455.1 of Callitettix versicolor. NCBI lineage: Eukaryota > Metazoa > Arthropoda > Insecta > Hemiptera > Cercopidae > Callitettix > Callitettix versicolor. Next base: position 9,921,977 of record CM040189.1, read on the forward strand.
TCGCTAGTTGTCTACGTTACCGTTGTAGTACCCATCTAAAAGCGCTTCAGTCGCCGTAGATTTTTTTATATTTTCAGGCGAAAAGCACCAAGTGTTTAATAAAAGAAATTTATTTATAAACCATAAATTTTATTAAAATTAATTACTTTAATTTCAGTTTTATTCTTTCTACGTGAGCAAAATTTAAAGCAAATATGATCAAACGATGTTGAGATTTTAGGTTGATATTCTGTGTCAGTAAGTTCTGAACAGACGTTTTGGGGAGAAATGCATGTGAGACAGTTCGTGCACAATGTGTTTACAATTTAATAGTTAGAGGGTGTAAAATAAATTCAAGATTTATTACCTAAAAAATAGGTTTTTTTTATTTTAAGGCGAAAAGCACATTAAGGCTATTATCGCCTCCATAAATGTAAGTGTGAGTGAATGTTAAAGTTGTAAGTGTAGTGTTGTATGTGTACAATTTAGTTATACTCGGGTACCGCGAGGAACGTCTAAATCCTCTCAATGGGTGCAACTAGTCTGCACCCCCCTGCGGGGCCGTTACTGTGGAACAGTGGTTAAAGCTACAAAAGGTCGTTTGGCTTAAAATATTCGACCCGAAACCATGCGATTTTCTTCTTGAGAGTTTCTAAAGGATAAAGTGGAAGACCGACCTCGTACAGTTGAAGAACTCAAGGCAAGGATCCGCCTGGAAATTCAGAAAATTCCACAGCTTATGTGATGTGCTGAGCAACTTCGGAAAAGCGCCTGCAATAATGCATTAATCAGGAAGGACACCATCTTACCGATGTTATTTGTAAGCAATGAATAATTATATTAATGTTTCTTAATAGCTTTTTAATGTAGCCTATAACAAGATGGCGGCAATGACATTTTGAAGAAATCATGCGTTTATTTTTCAAAAATGCAGGATTGACTGCCGCACCCTGTACTCTTCAAGTTATACTTGGATATTTAGTATCTGACACATTTTTAAGTGCGTCATTCTAACTGATTATCTCTATCGGAACTTTACCATATTGATATGTTTAGAACAGAGTGTTTATTAAGTTGTAACATGGTTACTAACTTTAAGATTTGCTACGTAATTACAACAAATGCTTTTCATTACGAAACGCCGGAATATTGTGTCCGGTGTCGGGACAGATGTAAAAATGTTTTCAACTGTAATTAATTTTTTTTATCTAAGCTGGTGCACTTTAGGCGTCTGTATTATTATTAATATAATTTTCAATATTGTATTTGCAGTTTTTGTAGCTGCGAGCGCAACACGCGGTTTTGTCAGATTTCACATCACATATTTAAATTGAGGCTCGATTTTACAATCAAACCTGTCCAAAATTGAAGTAACAAAAATAAAAGATTAAAGAAATATAGTACAAATATAATTTATGTTATTCTACTAAAGAGTATACGAGTATAATACACCAGTGAGAGGTCACAAACAAAATGGGCAGGTTGACTAACTTGCAGGCATACATTTTTATTATTATATTGAAGTTAACACTTCTGGCGAAGTATGGATGTATGTTTTGCACTGGGAAAAATTCCATTTGTCGTCACTCATCACGATTATATACATTTTTGTGTTAAAATGTATTTTTTAAGTGAAAACTTGTATGTTCGCGCCATTAAATTATATAACCAGTCCAACTTAATTATTTAGTTTTGTGTCAAGTGTTAACTGTGTAACAGTGACGTTTTGTACGTTATTATATATTGGTAGGTGTGAATAATAAATATTTAATTTATTTTAAACGCCATTGTACTACTTACCCAGTCCAACTTTATTTAGTTTTATGTCAAGTGTTAACTGTGTAACAGTGACGTTTTATACGTTTATTATATATTGGTAGGTGTGAATGATAATTATTTAAATGACATTATACTACTTACCTAGTGCAACTGAATTATTTAGTATTCAGTTTTATGATGTGTGTTTACTGTAGGCTACAACAGTGACGTTTTAATAATATTTTATACTTCTTAATGTAATATTTTAAATATGAAAGTTTATGTTTGTTACTCAATCACACATTAACTACTTAACAGATTGAGATGAAATTTAAAATGAACATGGTTTAGGTACCTGAGATGGACATAGATGTATTCCCGTTTTAAAAATCTGAATCCCTTTTATTATTTATTATAAAATAATTGTTTATAAGCTTACATTTGCAATGATTTTAATTGAAACAATCTTATAATTCCAAACAACCTGCATTTCCAAATTAAAATATTGCAGTTTCCATTGAAGTTGGCATTTACAATGACAATTAATAAGTAACAGGAATACATTTGGGACTCCGTGCTTCTCCCATGGTCAGTTATAGCCTATTCTAGTGTCGAGTAACAAAATCTATGCCTTGGCAAAACACCACAAAATCATATAATATTGTATTTAGAAATATATTAAACTGAAATGAACGTACTCATGATTTTGAAAATGATAAATAAATGTTATTTTATGGTGTAAAATATATAGCCATAACCCGTGATAAGAAGTAGTCACTTGTGTCGGCAGTCGTGCCACTGCCACCTTTTTATAATTTTCATTATTACTCATACATATATAGTAAGTTAAATATACCGCATTGCCTTCATATTTCTTATAACCCCATAGCAACTCCAAGCATTCTAAAAACTATTCAATATTGTATTTGTAGTTTTGGTAGTTGTGAGCATAACACGAAGTAAGTTTAGGGTCTCGGATTTAAAAGCTGAGATATTTAAATTGAGGCTCAATTGTAAAATCAAACCTGTCCAAAATTTGAAGTAAAAATGCTTTACTAAACAGAAAAAATAATCATACAAGTATATTCTAAGTTAATCTTCTAAAGAGTATAGAATACACCAGTGAGAGGCACAGAAATAATGTGCAGGTTGACTAACTTGCAGGCGTATAGATTTATTATTATGGTTGCTTTACATCTTGTAAGTTAACTATATCTATTTGTGGTTTTTTAGTAGCTGATAGCATAACACTCAACTTGGTCACATTCTCCTTATCTTACATATTTAAATTGAGGCTCTACTTTTTTAAAAAAATCAAACCTGTCCAAAAATAAACATACATTCTAATCGCAAACAAAAAAAACGTCATACAGATATAATTTATATTATTCCTTTAAATAGCAACACACCAGTGAGAGCCACAGAAATAACACGCGGGTTGACTAACTTACAGGCGTATAGTTTTATTATTACTGATTTACGTCTAGTAAGTTAAACTAGGTACTTACTGAATATTATTACCCTTATATTGGTTATAACCCAATAGCTACTCCCACCAAATCAATAGACAATACATTACTACATACAGAATAACATGCTTTGTTCTTTTAAATATTTGTTACGTAATTTCTAAAAATGGATGCAACTTTTTTTTGCTGCTAGAGATTGTGTTCCTTTGAAGGCTTTGTTCTCTTTCATCACCTTGTTACATTAAGAATGACAAAAATTGAACCATCTTCTCTTTCGCTGCTAGTTATTATGTGTTCCTTTGAATGCTTTGTTCTCTTTAATCTCCTTTTTACATGAAAAAAGACAAAAATTGATCCAACTTGTGTTTTTCTGCTAGATATTATGTGTTCCTTTGAATGCTTTGTTCTCTTTAATCTCCTTTTTACTTGAAAAATGACAAAAATCGATCCAACTTTTATTTTGCTGTTAGATAATATGTGTTCCTTTGAAGGCTTGGTTCTCTTTAATCTCCTTTTTACATGAAAAAAAAAAACAAAAATCGATCCAACTTCTGTTTTGCCGCTAGATATTATGTGTTCCTTTGAAGGCTTTGTTCTCTTTAATTTCCTTGTTACATTAAAGATGACAAAAATTGATCCAACTTCTGTTTTGCTGCTAGAGATTATGTGTTCCTTTGAATGCTTTGTTCTGTTTAATCTCCTTTTTATATTAAAAAGACAAAAATTGATCCATGTTTAAATTAAATTTTTAATATGAGGCTCGATTTTACAATCAAACCTGTCCAAAATTAGACATAAAATAAGAATTCAAACATAATAATAATAATAATACCATATAATTTATCTTATTCTTTTAAACATTCTGGAATACACAAGTGAGAGGTTACAAAAATAATACGCACGTTAACTAACCTGTAGGGGTAAAGTTTTATTATTACTGATTTACAAATCTTGTAAGTTAACTGTATATCATTAACTTCTTATACGTTATAACTCAATGGCTACTCCCGACAAATCAACAAACAATACATAACTACTACCAGCCACGTAACGTATGGTTATCTTTAATTCCGTCGTCACATTTAGGATGACAAAAATTGATCCAACATCCCTGTTATGTTGCTAGAGCCGTAGTAATGCTTTACTTTGAAGTCTCTGTTACCTTTAAGTCTTGTTAAATTGTGCTTCTAGTACCCAGGCTTTCCTATGAAGGCTTTGTTCTCTTTAATCTTCTTGTTACATTTATAACGACAAAAATTTGTCCATAATTAAGTGAATATTTATAATGAGGCTCGATTTTACAATCAAACCTGTCCAAAATTAAATATACATTAAGAGTGTTAAAAATAACAATCATAAGGATATAATTTACGTTATTCATCTAAAGAGTATAGAATACACCAGTGAGAGGTCACCAGAATAATGTGCACGTTGACTAACTTGCAGGCGTATATTTTTATTATTACTCATTTATATATTGTAAGTTGAATATATCGCATTGCCTTCCTATTTGTTATAACCCCATAGCAACTCCAAGATTTCTACAAACTATTAATATTGGGTTCTGTTTAATCTTTTTGTTGCATTTAATTACCAAATTTTATCCAACTTCACTGTTGTTCTGCTAGAGCCGTTAAAAACGCTTTACTATGAAGACTTTGTTCTCTATAATCTCTTTCTTACATTTAAATTGCCAAAAATTGATCCAACTTCACTGTTGTTCTGTTAGACCCGTTAAAAACGCTTTACTATGAAGACTTTGTTCTCTATAATCTCTTTCATACATTTAAATTGCCAAAAATTGATCCAACTTCACTGTTGTTCTGCTAGACCCGTTAAAAACGCTTTACTATGAAGACTTTGTTCTCTATAATCTCTTTCATACATTTAAACTGCCAAAAATTGATCCAACTTCTCTGTTGTTCTGTTAGACCCGTTAAAAACGCTTTACTATGAAGACTTTGTTCTCTATAATCTCTTTCATACATTTAAATTGCCAAAAATTGATCCAACTTCTCTGTTGACTGGTAGAGGCGTTAAACATGCTTTGCTATGAAGACTTTGTTCTCTATAATCTCTTTCATACATTTAAACTGCCAAAAATTGATCCAACTTCTCTGTTGTTCTGTTAGACCCGTTAAAAACGCTTTACTATGAAGACTTTGTTCTCTATAATCTCTTTCATACATTTAAATTGCCAAAAATTGATCCAACTTCACTGTTGTTCTGCTAGACCCGTTAAAAACGCTTTACTATGAAGACTTTGTTCTCTATAATCTCTTTCATACATTTAAACTGCCAAAAATTGATCCAACTTCTCTGTTGTTCTGTTAGACCCGTTAAAAACGCTTTACTATGAAGACTTTGTTCTCTATAATCTCTTTCATACATTTAAATTGCCAAAAATTGATCCAACTTCTCTGTTGACTGGTAGAGGCGTTAAACATGCTTTGCTATGAAGACTTTGTTCTCTATAATCTCTTTCATACATTTAAACTGCCAAAAATTGATCCAACTTCTCTGTTGTTCTGTTAGACCCGTTAAAAACGCTTTACTATGAAGACTTTGTTCTCTATAATCTCTTTCATACATTTAAATTGCCAAAAATTGATCCAACTTCTCTGTTGACTGGTAGAGGCGTTAAACATGCTTTGCTATGAAGACTTTGTTCTCTATAATCTCTTTCATACATTTAAACTGCCAAAAATTGATCCAACTTCTCTGTTGTTCTGTTAGACCCGTTAAAAACGCTTTACTATGAAGACTTTGTTCTCTATAATCTCTTTCATACATTTAAATTGCCAAAAATTGATCCAACTTCACTGTTGTTCTGCTAGACCCGTTAAAAACGCTTTACTATGAAGACTTTGTTCTCTATAATCTCTTTCATACATTTAAACTGCCAAAAATTGATCCAACTTCTCTGTTGTTCTGTTAGACCCGTTAAAAACGCTTTACTATGAAGACTTTGTTCTCTATAATCTCTTTCATACATTTAAATTGCCAAAAATTGATCCAACTTCTCTGTTGACTGGTAGAGGCGTTAAACATGCTTTACTATGAAGACTTTGTTCTCTATAATCTCTTTCATACATTTAAACTGCCAAAAATTGATCCAACTTCTCTGTTGTTCTGTTAGACCCGTTAAAAACGCTTTACTATGAAGACTTTTGTTCTCTATAATCTCTTTCATACATTTAAATTGCCAAAAATTGATCCAACTTCTCTGTTGACTGGTAGACCCGTTAAAAACGCTTTACTATGAAGACTTTGTTCTCTATAATCTCTTTCATACATTTAAATTGCCAAAAATTGATCCAACTTCACTGTTGTGCTGCTAGAGGCGTTAAACATGCTTTGCTATGAAGACTTTGTTCTCTATAATCTCTTTCATACATTTAAATTGCCAAAAATTGATCCAACTTCACTGTTGTGCTGCTAGAGGCGTTAAACATGCTTTGCTATGAAGACTTTGTTCTCTATAATCTCTTTCATACATTTAAATTGCCAAAAATTGATCCAACTTCACTGTTGTGCTGCTAGAGGCGTTAAACATGCTTTGCTATGAAGACTTTGTTCTCTATAATCTCTTTCATACATTTAAATTGCCAAAAATTGATCCAACTTCACTGTTGTGCTGCTAGAGGCGTTAAACATGCTTTGCTATGAAGATGTTGTTTTCTTTAGTTTACTTCTTTTTTTCCAAAATGCCAAAAATTGATCATACATCTCTGTAGTACTGTTAGAGCTGTTGAACATACTTTAATATGAAAGCTTTGTTATCTATAATCTCTTTCTTACATTTAAATTGCCAAAAATTGATCCAACTTCACTGTTGACTGGTAGAGGCGTTAAACATGCTTTGCTATGAAGATGTTGTTTTCTTTAGTTTACTTCTTTTTTTCCAAAATGCCAAAAATTGATCATACATCTCTGTAGTACTGTTAGAGCTGTTGAACATACTTTAATATGAAAGCTTTGTTATCTATAATCTCTTTCTTACATTTAAATTGCCAGAAATTGATCCAACTTCACTGTTGTGCTGCTAGAAGCGTTAAACATGCTTTGTTATGAAGGCATGTTTTCTTTTAATTTCCTTGTTACATTTAAATTGGCAAAAATTGAGGCAACTTCCAAGTAGTGGTGCTTGTAGAAAAACAAGTGATAGGGAGAAAAATGCTACAGGCTCAGAGATTAGTACTGTTGACTGTCACAAGAGCGTACAGAACAGTATCAAGAGGGGCGATATTGGTAGTAGCAGGAACTATGCCAATAGATTTGGTAGCATTGAGGAGGTATAAAGTGTACTAGTACAGTGTGGGAGCTAGAGTCCTGGTAGAAGACCGGGAAATGGAACAAGGCCTTACAAAAGGTGAAGCAAAAGGAATGTTGACGAGATGGGCTACAACAGTATGGCAGAAGAGATGGGACGAATAAGAAAATGGAAGAACAACGTACAGGTGGTTCCCGAAGATTGTAGGCAGACGGAAGCTGAAGTGGCTTGACACTGATCACTACTTGACGCAGATGGTTACAGGACATGGAGACTTTAATGCGTACTTCCATAAGTTCGGAAAGAGAAGTTCACCTCACTGTGATTGTGGAAATCAGTATGAAGACTCCTGGCACACACTTTTAGACTGTGAAAGATTCACGCTGGCTCGGGAACAATTAGAGAAAAACCTAGAAGACCTGGATCTGTCCCTCCGCGGTGACGTCTCTGTGTTGTTGGCGAGTGTCGAGGCGGCGAATTTTTCTCCGAGAGTTTGTGGCTGGAATATTAAAAGCTAAGAGGATGAATGAGAGTGTGAGAATGGCACCATTTATAAATAGTGTACCTGAGGCGTACATGAGTCACTATGGCTCAGGTAAAAACTTAATTCCGCAAGAATAACTAAGGTTGTTATATGGACTTGCTAAAGTTTTGCAGTTTCTTTTTATTTTATTTCTTATATAGTTAATAGTTGTTAGATCATAAGTATAAGTATAAGTATAAGTCATAAAAGGCACAAAGGCACAATGGCACAATGGTTAATTTCTTTTTTTTAGAAAGTAGGGTTAATATAATGGCAGTTGCATTTTTAGGGTATAAGTTTCATTTGAGTTTTTTTAAATAATTGTATTAGATGTAAGTTAGGAATAAGATGTTTAGTAGATTTAAGATTTAGAAGAATGTAAATGCGAAGCGCGGCTAAATAGGGGGTATAATGGGCACACGCCCGGGTATACCCTCTAAGTATGTAGTTATGACGCTAGTAATGAAAAAAAAAAAAAAAAGACCACTTAGGCGGCTCAAAAATCTTCTTTTTTTTATTGTTCACAGGTAAGTTGCTGAATTATGAAAATAATCACCAAAATCAGGCAAGTAGGAAGTAAACATTAAAAAAAATATTAACTCTTAAGTTCCAGAAAATATCGCAGGTCCTAATATGTTTTAACTATAGTTAACGTGTTCTCAGCTATTAAATAACACATATGTCCGAGTGATATTGAGTTCGTTCTTTTTTGCGTTTTATTGGACTTAGTCACGTGACTTAGTTTTTAAGTTTGTTTGTCTCTTGGTTTTTCTAATCTTGGAATCAGCTGGTCGTTTAATTAACAATGAATTTAAATTAATAACAAAATCAGCTGGTTGTCATATGTTCTTTGTAATACTGTCTGATCTGCGAGATATTTTACTTTGTTATGACAATCCAGTACGCTTTATAGCCAGTATAGGGCAACAAGGTTTCAAACATACAGTTAACAAAACTATTCATATAGATGCGTTAAAGTATATAATAGGTACATATATGGATAATACAGAATTGAATTCATTTTTAATTTCAATTACGTTTGTTAAATGTATCGTTATGATTATTTATTGAGTTTTTTTTGTGTTTAACGTCCGACTATTGTGCACATTTGGGCTAATACAGACAAAGGGATGATTTATAGCGTATGAAAATGCCAAACCCTGGCCGGGAATCGAACCCATGCCCTCGGGGTGAAAGCCCAGTACGCTGACAACTAGGCGACTGAGGCGGCTCAATAATGAGAAGAGAAATAGTTGAATGAAAGAAACAATTTAAACCATTACGAATATGTCCGGAAAATAACTAAGTATCTTGTAGAATTTTATTAAATTTGTATTAAATAAATGTTTTTAAAATGCCTGATTATTGACGGAGTGTTCAATAGACCTATTCTTGTCACTGTTTATTCGGACTTTTGCCATAATTTGTGTGTATAGAAACAATAATATGTATTTCGAGAAACAGACACTTGAGAACAAGATTTGATCCATACTCACTGAACATTCTGTTTTCTTCTCGTACACTTATAATGAAGACAAATTACGTTTATTTCAGTTGTTTTCGTATAAACTTAAACAGTATTTTTTTAAATTTCAAATTGAGTAGAATGACTAGTTGTGCATTTTTTGTATAACCAAAATCTGATTTTCGTTGTAGCCGAAATCCTTCGTGGGTACTAATTTAATTTATTGGTTTTTTTCATTTTCTTTGATATAAAATGAATCCTCTTGTTTGATTTTACAGCAAATTTCTTTTAAATGGGAGAAATACAGGGTGCGGCGTCAATCCTGCATTTTTGAAGATGCTGTGGAAGACTAGAAAGTGGGCTTCGCTAGTTGTCTACGTTACCGTTGTAGTATCCCTCTAAAAGCGCTTCAGTCGCCGTGGATTTTTTTTATATTTTCAGGCGAAAAGCACCAAGTGTTTAATAAAAGAAATTTATTTATAAACCATTAATTTTATTAAAATTAATTACTTTTTTCAGTTTTATTCTTTCTATGTGAGCAAAATTTAAAGCAAATATGATCAAACGATGTTGAGATTTTAGGTTGATATTCTGTGTCAGTAAGTTCTGAACAGACGTTTTGGTGAGAAATGCATGTGAGACAGTTCGTGCACAATGTGTTTACAATTTAATAGTTAGAGGGTGTAAAATAAATTCAAGATTTATTACCTAAAAATAGGTTTTTTTATTTTAAGGCGAAAAGCACATTAAGGCTATTATCGCCTCCATAATTGTAAGTGTGGGTGAATGTTAAAGTTGTAAGTGTAGTGTTGTATGTGTACAATTTAGTTATACTCGGGTACCGCGAGGAACGTCTAAATCCTCTCAATGGGTGCATCTAGTCTGCACCACCCTGCGGGGCCGTTACTGTGGAACAGTGGTTAAAGCTACAAAAGGTCGTTTGGCTTAAAATATTCGACCCGAAACTATGCGATTTTTTCTTGAGAGTTTCTAAGGAGTAAAGTGGAAGAACGACCTCGTACAGTTGAAGAACTCAAGGCAAGAATCCGCCTGGAAATTCAGAAAATTCCACAGCTTATGTGATGTGCTGAGCAACTTCGGAAAATCGCCTGCCAGAATGCATTAATCAGGAAGGACACCATCTTACCGATGTTGTTTTTAAGCAATGAATAATTATATTAATGTTTCTTAATAGCTTTTTAATGTAGCCTATAACAAGATGGCGGCAATGACATTTTGAAGAAATCATGCGTTTATTTTTCAAAAATGCAGGATTGACTGCCGCACCCTGTACTCTTCAAGTTATACTTGTATATTTAGTATCTGACACATTTTTAAGTGCGTCATTCTAACTGATTATCTCTATCGGAACTTTACCATATTGATATGTTTAGAACAGAATTTTTATTAAGTTGTAACATGGTTATTAACTTTAAGATTTGCAACGTAATTACAACAAACGCTTTTCATTACGAAACGCTGGAATAATGTGTCCGGTGTCGGGACAGATGTAAAAATGTTTTCAACTGTAATTAATTTTTTTATCTAAGCTGGTACACTTTAGGCGTCTGTATTATTATTAATATAATTTTCAATATTGTATTTGCAGTTTTGTAGCTGCGAGCGCAACACGCGGTTTTGTCAGATTTCACATCACATATTTAAATTGAGGCTCGATTTTACAATCAAACCTGTCCAAAATTGAAGTAACAAAAATAAAAGATTAAAGAAATATAGTACAAATATAATTTATGTTATTCTACTAAAGAGTATACGAGTATAATACACCAGTGAGAGGTCACAAACAAAATGGGCAGGTTGACTAACTTGCAGGCATACATTTTTATTATTATATTGAAATTAACACTTCTGGCGAAGTATGGATGTATGTTTTGCACGGGGAAAAATTCATTTGTCGTCACGCATCACGATTATATACATTTTTGTTTTAAAATGTATTTTTAAGTGAAAACTTGTATGTTCGCGCCATTAAATTATATAACCAGTCCAACTTAATTATTTAGTTTTGTGTCAAGTGTTAACTGTGTAACAGTGACGTTTTATACGTTATTATATATTGGTAGGTGTGAATAATAAATATTTAATTTATTTTAAACGCCATTGTACTACTTACCCAGTCCAACTTTATTTAGTTTTATGTCAAGTGTTAACTGTGTAACAGTGACGTTTTATACGTTTATTATATATTGGTAGGTGTGAATGATAATTATTTAAATGACATTATACTATTTACCTAGTGCAACTGAATTATTTAGTATTCAGTTTTATGATGTGTGTTTACTGTAGGCTACAACAGTGACGTTTTAATAATATTTTATACTTCTTAATGTAATATTTTAAATATGAAAGTTTATGTTTGTTTTTACTCAATCACACATTAACTACTTAACAGATTGAGATGAAATTTAAAATGAACATGGTTTAGGTACCTGAGATGGACATAGATGTATTCCTGTTTTAAAAATCTGAATCCCTTTTATTATTTATTATAAAATAATTGTTTATAAGCTTACATTTGCAATGATTTTAATTGAAACAATCTTATAATTCCAAACAACCTGCATTTCCAAATTAAAATATTGCAGTTTCCATTGAAGTTGGCATTTACAATGACAATTAATAAGTAACAGGAATACATTTGGGACTCCGTGCTTTCCCATGGTCAGTTATAGCCTATTCTAGTGTCGAGTAATAAAATCTATGTCGAGTGGCAAAACACCACAAAATCATATAATATTGTATTTAGAAATATATTAAACTGAAATGAACGTACTCATGATTTTGAAAATGATAAATAAATGTTATTTTATGGTGTAAAATATATAGCCATAACCCGTGATAAGAAGTAGTCACTTGTGTCGGCAGTCGTGCCACTGCCACCTTTTTATAATTTTCATTATTACTCATACATATATAGTAAGTTAAATATACCGCATTGCCTTCATATTTGTTATAACCCCATAGCAACTCCAAGCATTCTAAAAACTATTCAATATTGTATTTGTAGTTTTGGTAGTTGTGAGCATAACACGAAGTAAGTTTAGGGTCTCGAATTTAAAAGCTGAGATATTTAAATTGAGGCTCAATTGTAAAATCAAACCTGTCCAAAATTTGAAGTAAAAATGATTTACTAAACAAAAAAATAATCATACAAGTATATTCTAAGTTAATCTTCTAAAGAGTATAGAATACACCAGTGAGAGGCACAGAAATAATGTGCAGGTTGACTAACTTGTAGGCGTATAGATTTATTATTATGATTGCTTTACATCTTGTAAGTTAACTATATCTATTTGTGGTTTTTAGTAGCTGATAGCATAACACTCAACTTGGTCACATTCTCCTTATCTTACATATTTAAATTGAGGCTCTACTTTTTTTTTTAAAAATCAAACCTGTCAAAAATAAACATACATTCTAATCGCAAACAAAAAAACGTCATACAGATATAATTTATATTATTTCTTTAAATAGCAACACACCAGTGAGAGCCACAGAAATAACACGCGGGTTGACTAACTTACAGGCGTATAGTTTTATTATTACTGATTTACGTCTAGTAAGTTAAACTAGGTACTTACTGAATATTATTACCCTTATATTGGTTATAACCCAATAGCTACTCCCACCAAATCAATAGACAATACATTACTATCATACAGAATAACATGCTTTGTTCTTTTAAATATTTGTTACGTAAATTTCAAAAATGGATGAGTTCTTTTTTGCTGCTAGAGATTTGTGTTCCTTTGAAGGCTTTGTTCTCTTTCATCACCTTGTTACATTAAGAATGACAAAAATTGAACCATCTTCTCTTTCGCTGCTAGTTATTATGTGTTCCTTTGAATGCTTTGTTCTCTTTAATCTCCTTTTACATGAAAAAAAGACAAAAATTGATCCAACTTGTGTTTTTCTGCTAGATATTATGTGTTCCTTTGAATGCTTTGTTCTCTTTAATCTCCTTTTACTTGAAAATGACAAAAATCGATCCAACTTTTATTTTGCTGTTAGATAATATGTGTTCCTTTGAAGGCTTGGTTCTCTTTAATCTCCTTTTACATGAAAAAACAAAAATCGATCCAACTTATCTTTTAACATTTGTAGAGATTTATAATTCAATTGTTGCAAACGTTACAACTGTTTGTTTGAGGTGTTTAACGTTTTATGAAATGTGCAATTCGTATTAGTGCGAATATCTTTGTAGAAGGTAGGAAAATGTAAGGGTAGAATTGGCTTAGATTAACAGATATAAGCATTGTGAGAGGTAAAAGATTTGAGAGATGGGTATAAAGTTATGAGACTGGGAATGAAAATGGCAATAGAAGTGGAATGGACAAGGCTACGTAGGTGAAGACAATGATGGGAGATGCTAACAGGATCAGATGGTGACAAGCTACGAAAGTGAAGCGACTATGTATTGAGGAATCAGTGGTAACTGGAATTTAACTTGAAGATGGTAGAGGAAGAATTATGACCTAAAGTGGACAACGGATGACTCATGGTTGTGCGGAAGATTCAAAGCTGGGACTTAACTGAAAACAGTAGGACTGAGATTGTAGCAGAACTATGTGGCTGACTTCGCGACTTTCTAGAGTTCGGCAGAATTTAACTAGGTGAATTGAAAGTTGGATGATGTACATTATTGACATGTTAATACTCTGTAGACTAGTGAAAGATAGTGCTAGGAACAATTAAATGAACTTGGCTTTATTTCTTTGTTTTATTTGTAGTCTAGGTAGTAAGTTAGCAGTTTTAATGGCTAAATTCGAATAGGAAATGGTGTGATATTTGAAGTTTAATTAAATGCAGAGCTGTATAGGGTTAATATTGAAATAATAGTTATATAGGAATAGGTTATGATTAAATATTAATAAAATAGAGCTAAGTGTAAAAAGCCCTTAGCCAAAGCTTGTAGTTTTAAGTTAAGTCAAATTATAAAATAGATACATTAGAGTATAATTCTTATTTAATATTCCAGATATGTAATTATGAATAAGTTCTAAAAAAAGAAATAGTCAAATATTTGGTTCATTTCTTTTGAGTTTATAAGTAAGCCAGTCTAGTTTAGTTTAGTTTCATATTGGTTATGAATATAGCTAATTAGATAAATTAAAAATTATCAGTGATTGATATCTGAATGTTGTTTGTAACTTGTGTTGAACTTAGTATGTATACTATGCAAAGTCAACATAGTTCAAACTTTATGTATAATATATTGTATTAAATTTACAGTTAATCAATATAATACATGTAATTAGCAAATTTAATATTAAAAATCTCTTGTTATTTGTATTCGTTAATATATATGGTTTTGAATTAAACTAATCAACAATCACATAGTTGACATACGTTCAATAATGAGTAATTGAGGAATTGAATCGAATGAACTATAAATTCATCTGTAGTTAATACAGAGACTATTAGATTAACATAATTTATAGAGAGTATTGAGAATCAATTCGAAATTTCTAAACTTATGCACTTAGCCGTTCAAGCTTAATTTTAAATTGTAAATATGTTTAAAAATTGAAATTGGATATCATGACTTTTAACTTTAACAAATTTTACTATTGTATTAATTTAAAATTCTCTATAATCTCTTTCATACATTTAAATTGCCAAAAATTGATCCAACTTCACTGTTGTTCTGCTAGACCCGTTAAAAACGCTTTACTATGAAGACTTTGTTCTCTATAATCTCTTTCATACATTTAAATTGCCAAAAATTGATCCAACTTCACTGTTGACTGGTAGAGGCGTTAAACATGCTTTGCTATGAAGACTTTGTTCTCTATAATCTCTTTCATACATTTAAATTGCCAAAAATTGATCCAACTTCACTGTTGTGCTGCTAGAGGCGTTAAACATGCTTTGCTATGAAGACTTTGTTCTCTATAATCTCTTTCATACATTTAAATTGCCAAAAATTGATCCAACTTCACTGTGCTGTGCTGCTAGACTTTGGCGTTAAACATGCTTTGCTATGAAGACTTTGTTCTCTATAATCTCTTTCATACATTTAAATTGCCAAAAATTGATCCAACTTCACTGTTGTGCTGCTAGAGGCGTTAAACATGCTTTGCTATGAAGACTTTGTTCTCTATAATCTCTTTCATACATTTAAATTGCCAAAAATTGATCCAACTTCACTGTTGTGCTGCTAGAGGCGTTAAACATGCTTTGCTATGAAGACTTTGTTCTCTATAATCTCTTTCATACATTTAAATTGCCAATAATTGATCCAACTTCACTGTTGTGCTGCTAGAGGCGTTAAACATGCTTTGCTATGAAGACTTTGTTCTCTATAATCTCTTTCATACATTTAAATTGCCAATAATTGATCCAACTTCACTGTTGTGCTGCTAGAGGCGTTAAACATGCTTTGCTATGAAGACTTTGTTCTCTATAATCTCTTTCATACATTTAAATTGCCAAAAATTGATCCAACTTCACTGTTGTGCTGCTAGAGGCGGTAAACATGCTTTGCTATGAAGACTTTGTTCTCTATAATCTCTTTCATACATTTAAATTGCCAAAATTGATCCAACTTCACTGTTGTGCTGCTAGAGGCGTTAAACATGCTTTGCTATGAAGACTTTGTTCTCTATAATCTCTTTCATACATTTAAATTGCCAAAAATTGATCCAACTTCACTGTTGTGCTGCTAGAGGCGTTAAACATGCTTTGCTATGAAGATGTTGTTTTCTTTAGTTTACTTCTTTTTTTCCAAAATGCCAAAAATTGATCCTACTTCTCTGTAGTACTGTTAGAGCTGTTGAACATACTTTAATATGAAAGCTTTGTTCTCTATAATCTCTTTCTTACATTTAAATTGCCAAAAATTGATCCAACTTCACTGTTGTGCTGCTAGAAGCGTTAAACATGCTTTGCTATGAAGATGTTGTTTTCTTTAGTTTACTTCTTTTTTTCCAAAATGCCAAAAATTGATCCAACTTCTCTGTAGTACTGTTAGAGCTGTTGAACATACTTTAATATGAAAGCTTTGTTATCTATAATCTCTTTCATACATTTAAATTGCCAATAATTGATCCAACTTCACTGTTGTGCTGCTAGAGGCGTTAAACATGCTTTGCTATGAAGACTTTGTTCTCTATAATCTCTTTCATACATTTAAATTGCCAAAAATTGATCCAACTTCACTGTTGTGCTGCTAGAAGCGTTAAACATGCTTTGCTATGAAGATGTTGTTTTCTTTAGTTTACTTCTTTTTTTCCAAAATGCCAAAAATTGATCCAACTTCTCTGTAGTACTGTTAGAGCTGTTGAACATACTTTAATATGAAAGCTTTGTTATCTATAATCTCTTTCATACATTTAAATTGCCAATAATTGATCCAACTTCACTGTTGTGCTGCTAGAGGCGTTAAACATGCTTTGCTATGAAGACTTTGTTCTCTATAATCTCTTTCATACATTTAAATTGCCAATAATTGATCCAACTTCACTGTTGTGCTGCTAGAGGCGTTAAACATGCTTTGCTATGAAGACTTTGTTCTCTATAATCTCTTTCATACATTTAAATTGCCAAAAATTGATCCAACTTCTCTGTTGTTCTGTTAGACCCGTTAAAAACGCTTTACTATGAAGACTTTGTTCTCTATAATCTCTTTCATACATTTAAATTGCCAAAAATTGATCCAACTTCTCTGTTGACTGGTAGAGGCGTTAAACATGCTTTACTATGAAGACTTTGTTCTCTATAATCTCTTTCATACATTTAAACTGCCAAAAATTGATCCAACTTCTCTGTTGTTCTGTTAGACCCGTTAAAAACGCTTTACTATGAAGACTTTGTTCTCTATAATCTCTTTCATACATTTAAATTGCCAAAAATTGATCCAACTTCTCTGTTGACTGGTAGACCCGTTAAAAACGCTTTACTATGAAGACTTTGTTCTCTATAATCTCTTTCATACATTTAAATTGCCAAAAATTGATCCAACTTCACTGTTGTGCTGCTAGAGGCGTTAAACATGCTTTGCTATGAAGACTTTGTTATCTATAATCTCTTTCTTACATTTAAATTGCCAGAAATTGATCCAACTTCACTGTTGACTGGTAGAGGCGTTAAACATGCTTTGCTATGAAGATGTTGTTTTCTTTAGTTTACTTCTTTTTTTCCAAAATGCCAAAAATTGATCATACATCTCTGTAGTACTGTTAGAGCTGTTGAACATACTTTAATATGAAAGCTTTGTGCTCTATAATCTCTTTCTTACATTTAAATTGCCAAAAATTGATCCAACTTCACTGTTGTGCTGCTAGAAGCGTTAAACATGCTTTGTTATGAAGGCATGTTTTCTTTTAATTTCCTTGTTACATTTAAATTGGCAAAAATTGAGGCAACTTCCAAGTAGTGGTGCTTGTAGAAAAACAAGTGATAGGGAGAAAAATGCTACAGGCTCAGAGATTAGTACTGTTGACTGTCACAAGAGCGTACAGAACAGTATCAAGAGAGGCGATATCGGTAGTAGCAGGAACTATGCCAATAGATTTGGTAGCATTGAGGAGATATAAAGTGTACCAGTACAGTGTGGGAGCTAGAGTCCTGGTAGAAGACCGGGAAATGGAACAAGGACTTACGAAAGGTGAAGCAAAAGGAGTGTTGACGAGATGGGCTACAACAGTATGGCTGAAGAGATGGGACGAATCAGAAAATGGAAGAACAACGTACAGGTGGTTCCCGAAGATTGTAGGCAGACGGAAGCTGAAGTGGCTTGACACTGATCACTACTTGACGCAGATGGTTACAGGACATGGAGACTTTAATGCGTACTTGCATAAGTTCGGAAAGAGAAGTTCACCTCACTGTGATTGTGGAAATCAGTATGAAGACTCCTGGCACACACTTTTAGACTGTGAAAGATTCACGCTGGCTCGGGAACAATTAGAGAAAAACCTAGAAGACCTGGATCTGTCCCTCCGCGGTGACGTCTCTGTGTTGTTGGCGAGTGTCGAGGCGGCGAATTTTCTCCGAGAGTTTGTGGCTGAAATACTAAAAGCTAAGAGGATGAATGAGAGTGTGGTGAATGGCACCATGTATAAATAGTGTACCTGAGGCATAGCTGTCACTATGGCTCAGGTAAAAACTTAATTCCGCAAGAATAACTAAGGTTGTTATATGGACTTGCTAAATTTTTGGTTTTGTTTTGCAGTTTCTTTTTATTTCTTATATAGTTAATATTTGTTAGATCATAAGTATAAGTATAAGTATAAGTCATAAAGGCACAAAGGCACACTGGTTAATTTCTTTTTTTCGAAAGTAGGGTTTAATTACAATGGCAGATGCATTTTTAGGGTATAAGTTTCATTTGAGTTTTTAAATAATTGTATTAGATGTAAGTTAGGAATAAGATGTTTAGTAGATTTAAGATTTAGTAGAATGTAAATGCGAAGCGCGGCTAAATAGGGGGTATAATGGGCACACGCCCGGGTATACCCTCTAAGCTTGTAGTTACAAAGCTAGTAATGAAAAAAAAAAAAAAAAAAAAAAAAAAAAAAAAAAAAAGACCACTTAGGCGGCTCAAAAATCTTCTTTTTTTATTGTTCACAGGTAAGTTGCTGAATTATGAAAATACTCACCAAAATCAGGCAAGTAGGAAGTAAACATTAAAAAAAATATTAACTCTTAAGTTCCAGAAAATATCGCAGGTCCTATGATGTTTTAACTATAGTTAACGTGTTCTCAGCTAGTAAATAACACATATGTCCGAGTGATATTGAGTTCGTTCTTTTTTGCGTTTTATTGGACTTAGTCACGTGACTTAGTTTTTAGGTTTGTTTGTCTCTTGGTTTTTCTAATCTTGGAATCAGCGGATCGTTTAATTAACAATGAATTTAAATTAATAACAAAATCAGCTGATTGTCATATGTTCTTTGTAATACTGTCTAATCTGCGAGATATGTTACATTTGTTGTGATGGCAATCAAGTACGCTTTATAGCCAGTATAGGGCAACAAGGTTTCAAACATACAGTTAACAAAACTATCCATATAGATGCATTAAAGTATACAAATATACATATATAGATAATAATGCATTGAATTCATTTTTAATTTCAATTACGTTTGTTAAATGTATCGTTATGATTATTTATTGAGTTTTTTTGAGTGTTTAACGTCCGACTATTGTGCACACTTGGGCTAATGCAGACGATGGCTTGGCGTATGAAAATGCCAAGCCCTTGCCGGGAATCGAACCCATGCCCTCGGTGTGAAAGTGTAGTACGCTGTCAACAAGGCCACTGAGGCGGCTCAATTATGAGGAGAGAAATAGTTAGATGAAAGAAACTATTTAAACCATTACAAATCTGTCTGGAAAATAACTAAACATCTTGTAGAATTTTATTAAATTTGTATGAAATAAATGTTTTGATATGTTTAGAACAGAATGTTTATTAAGTTGTAACATGGTTATTAACTTTAAGATTTGCAACGTAATTACAACAAACGCTTTTCATTACGAAACGCTGGAATAATGTGTCCGGTGTCGGGACAGATGTAAAAATGTTTTCAACTGTAATTAATTTTTTTTATCTAAGATACTGGTACACATTAGGCATCTGTATTATTATTAATATAATTTTCAATATTGTATTTGCAGTTTTTGTAGCTGCGAGCGCAAAACGCGGTTTTGTCTGATTTCACATCACATATTTAATTTGAGGCTCGATTTTACAATCAAACCTGTCCAAAATTGAAGTAACAAAAATAAAAGAATAAAGAAATATAGTACAAATATATATTTATGTTATTCTACTAAAGAGTATACGAGTATAATACACCAGTGAGAGGTCACAAACAAAATGGGCAGGTTGACTAACTTGCAGGCGTACATTTTTATTATTATATTGAAGTTAACACTTCTGGCGAAGTATGGATGTATGTTTTGCACGGGGAAAAATTCAGTTTGTCGTCACTCATCACGATTATATACATTTTTGTTTTAAAATGTATTTTTTAAGTGAAAACTTGTATGTTCGCGCCATTATATTATATACCCAGTCCAACTTAATTATTTAGTTTTGTGCCAAGTGTTAACTGTGTAACAGTGACGTTTTGTACGTTATTATATATTGGTAGTGTGAATAATAAATATTAAAATTATTTTAAACGCCATTATACTACTTAACCAGTCCAACTTTATTTAGTTTTATGTCAAGTGTTAACTGTGTAACAGTGACGTTTTACACGTTTATTATATATTGGTAGGTGTGAATAATAAATATTTAAATGCCATTATACTACTTATCCAGTGCAAATGAATTATTTATTATTCAGTTTTGTAATATGTGTTAGCTGTAGGCTACAACAGTGAAGTTTATAATATTATTTTATACTTCTTAATGTAATATTTTAAATATGAAAGTTTATGTTTGTTATTCAATCACACATTAACTACTTAACAGATTGAGATGAAACTTAAAATGAACACGGTTTAGCTACCTGAGATGGACATAGATGTATTCCCGTTTTAAAAATCTGAATCCCTGTTATTATTTGTTATAAAATAATTGTTTATAAGCTTACATTTGCAATGATTTTAATTGAAACAATCTTATAATTCCAAACAACCTGCCTTTCCGAATTAAAATATTGCAGTTTCAATTGAAGTTGGCATTTACAATGACAATTAATAAGTCACAGTTCAGATATTAAGAGTAGCAGGAATACATTTGGGACTCAGTGCTTCTCCCATGGTCAGTTATAGGCTATTCTAGTGTCGAGTACAAAGAATCTATGTCTTGGCAAAAAAACCGTAAAATTTAGAAATATATTAAACTGAAATGAACGTACTCATGATTTTGAAAATGATAAATAAATGTTATTTTATGGTGTAAAATATACAGCCATAACTCGTAATAAGAAGTATTCTGTCGGCAGTCGTGCCGTTGCCACCTATTTTATAATTTACATTATTACTCATTTACATCTTGTAAGTTAAATATACCCGCATTGCCTTCATATTTCTTATAACCCCATAGCAACTCCAAGCATTCTAAAAACTATTCAATATTGTATTTGTAGTTTTGGTAGTTGTGAACATAACTCGCAGTAAGTTCAGGGTCTCGAATTTAATGGCTTAGATAGTTTAATTGAGGCTCAATTGTAAAATCAAACCTGTCCAAAATTTGAAGTAAAAATGATTTATTAAACGAAAATAATGATCATACAAATATAATTTATGTTAATCTTCTAAAGAGTATAGAATACACCAGTGAGAGGCACAGAAATAATGTGCAGGTTGACTAACTTGTAGGCGTATTGATTTATTATTATGTTTGCTTTACATCTTGTAAGTTAACTATATCTATTTGTAGGTTTTTAGTAGCTGACAGCACAACACACAACTTGGTCACATTCTCCTTATCTTACATATTTAAATTGAGGCTGTACTTTTTTTTAAAAATCAAACCTGTCCAAAAATAAACATACATTCTAATCGCAAACAAAAAAAAGTCATACAGATATAATTTATGTTATTCCTTTAAATAACAACACACCAGTGAGAGCCACAGAAATAACACGCGGGTTGACTAACTTACAGGCGTATAGTTTTATTATTACTGATTTACCTTTAGTAAGTTAAACTAGGTACTGAATATATATATATAGGTACCCTTATAATGGTTATTACCCAATAGGTACTCCCAGAAAATCAATAAACAATACATTAATACCTACAGAATAACATGCTTTGTTCTTTTAAATCTTTGTTACGTAATTTCCGAAAATTGATCCAACTTCTGTTTTGCTGCTAGATATTATGTGTTCCTTTGAAGGCTTTGTTGTATTTAATCTCCTTGTTACATTAAAAATGACAAAAATTAATTCAATTTCTTATTTCCTGCTAGGGATTATGTGTTCCTTTTAAGGCTTTGTTGTATTTAATCTCCTTGTTACATTAAGAATGACAAAAATTAATTCAATTTCTTATTTCCTGCTATGGATTATGTGTTCCTTTGAAGGCTTTGTTATATTTAATCTCCTTGTTACATTAAAAATGACAAAAATTAATTCAATTTCTTATTTCCTGCTAGGGATTATGTGTTCCTTTTAAGGCTTTGTTGTATTTAATCTCCTTGTTACATTAAGAATGACAAAAATTAATTCAATTTCTTATTTCCTGCTATGGATTATGTGTTCCTTTGAAGGCTTTGTTATATTTAATCTCCTTGTTACATTAAAAATGACAAAAATTAATTCAATTTCTTATTTCCTGCTAGGGATTATGTGTTCCTTTGAAGGCTTTGTTATATTTAATCTCCTTGTTACATTAAAAATGACCAAAATTAATTCAATTTCTTATTTCCTGCTAGGGATTATGTGTTCCTTTGAAGGCTTTGTTATATTTAATCTCCTTGTTACATTAAAAATGACAAAAATTAATTCAATTTCGATTTTTCTACGAGGGATTATGTGTTCCTTTGAAGGCTTTGTTCTCTTTAATCTCCTTGTTACATTAAAAATGACAAAAATTGATCCAACTTCTGTTTTGCTGTTAGAGATTATGTGACCTTTGAAGGCTTTGTTATATTTAATCTCCTTGTTACATTAAAAATGACAAAAATTAATTCAATTTCGATTTTTCTACGAGGGATTATGTGTTCCTTTGAATGCTTTGTTCTCTTTAATCTTGTTAAAATAAAAATGACAAATATTGATCCATATTTAAATTACGTTTTTAATATGAGGCTCGATTTTACAATCAAACCTGTCCAAAATTAGACAAAAAATAAGAATTCAAACATAATAATAATAATAATAATAATACCATATAATTTATCTTATTCTTTTTAACAGTCTGGAATACACAAGTGAGAGGTTACAAAAATAATACGCACGTTAACTGACCTGTAGGCGTATAGTTTTGTTATTACTGATTTACAAATCTTGTAAGTTAACTGTATATCATTAACTTCTTATACGTTATAACTCCATGGCTACTCCCGACAAATCAACAAACAATACCTAACTACTACCTGCCACGTAACGCACGGTTATCTTTAATTGCGTTGTCACATTTAGGATGGCAAAAATTGATCCAACATCCCTGTTATGTTGCTAGAGCCGTTGTAATGCTTTACTTTGAAGTCTCTGTTACCTTTAAGTCTTGTTAATTTGTGCTGCTAGTATCCAGGCTTTCCTATGAAGGCTTTGTTCTCTTTAATGTCCTTCTTATATTTATAACGACAAAAATTTGTCCATAATTAAGTGAATATTTATAATGAGGCTCGATTTTACAATCAAACCTGTCCAAAATTAAATACAAATTAACAGTGTTTAGAAAAATAACAATCTTAAGGATATAATTTACGTTATTCATCTAAAGAGTATAGAATACACCAATGAGAGGTCACCAGAATAATGTGCACGTTGACTAACTTGCAGGCGTATATTTTTATTATTACTCATTTATATATTGTAAGTTGAATATATCGCATTGCCTTCCTATTTGTTATAACCCCATAGCTACTCCTGGGATTCTACAAACTATTAATGTTATGTGCTCTTTAATCTTTTTGTTACATTTAATTTCCAAATTTGTCCAACTTCACTGTTGTGCTGCTAGAGCCGTTAAACATGCTTCGCTATGAAATTTTTTTTGTCTACTTGTTTTTTTTCCAAATCCAAAAAATTGATCCTACATCTCTATAGTGCTAATAGAGCTGTTGAATTTGCTATACTGTGAAGTCTTTGTTCTCTATAATCTCTTTCTTACATTTAAATTGCCAAAAATTGATCCAACTCACTGTTGTGCTGCTAGAACCGTTAAACATGCTTTGCTATGAAGTTTTTTTTGTCTACTTGTTTTTTTTCCAAAATCCCAAAAATTGATCCTACATCTCTATAGTGCTTATAGAGCTGTTGAACATGCTTTACTGTGAAGGCTTTGTTCTCTATAATCTCTTTCTTACATTTAAATTGCCAAAAATTGATCCAACTTCACTGTTGTGCTGCTAAAGCCGTTAAACATGCTTTGCTATGAAGTTTTTGTTTTCTTTAGTCTACTTGTTTTTTTCCAAAATGCAAAAAATTGATCCTACATCTCTGTAGTAATGTTAGAGCTGTTGAACAGACTTTACTATGAAGGCTTTGTTCTCTATAATTTCTTCCTTACATTTAAATTGCCAAAAATTGATCCAACTTCACTGTTGTGCTGCTAAAGCCGTTAAACATGCTTTGCTATGAAGTTTTTGTTTTTTTAGTCTACTTGTTTTTTTCCAAAATGCCAAAAATTGATCCTACATCTCTGTAGTAATGTTAGAGCTGTTGAACAGACTTTATTATGAAGGTTTTGTTCTCTATAATCTCTTTCTTACACTTAAATTGCCAAAAATTGATCCAACTTCACTGTTGTGCTGCTAAAGCCGTCAAACATGCTTTGCAATGAAGTTTTTTTTCTTTAGTCTACTTGTTTTTTTCCAAAATGCCAAAAATTGATCCTACATCTCTGTAGTGCTGCTAGAGCTGTTGAACATGCTTTACTATGAAGGCTTTGTTCTCTATAATCTCTTTCTTACATTTAAATTGCCAAAAATTGATCCAACTTCACTGTTGTGCTGCTAAAGCCGTCAAACATGCTTTGCAATGAAGTTTTTTTTCTTTAGTCTACTTGTTTTTTTCCAAAATGCCAAAAATTGATCCTACATCTCTGTAGTGCTGCTAGAGCTGTTGAACATGCTTTACTATGAAGGCTTTGTTCTCTATAATCTCTTTCTTACATTTAAATTGCCAAAAATTGATCCAACTTCACTGTTGTGCTGCTAAAGCCGTCAAACATGCTTTGCAATGAAGTTTTTTTTCTTTAGTCTACTTGTTTTTTTCCAAAATGCCAAAAATTGATCCTACATCTCTGTAGTGCTGCTAGAGCTGTTGAACATGCTTTACTATGAAGGCTTTGTTCTCTATAATCTCTTTCTTACATTTAAATTGCCAAAAATTGATCCAACTTCACTGTTGTGCTGCTAAAGCCGTCAAACATGCTTTGCAATGAAGTTTTTTTTCTTTAGTCTACTTGTTTTTTTCCAAAATGCCAAAAATTGATCCTACATCTCTGTAGTAATGTTAGAGCTGTTGAACATGCTTTACTATGAAGGCTTTGTTCTCTATAATCTCTTTCTTACATTTAAATTACCAAAAATTGATTCTACATCTCAATTGTGCTGCTAGAGTTAAACATGCTTTGCTGTCAAAGCTTTGTTCTCTATAATCTCTTTCTTACATTTAAATCCAAAAATTGATTCTACATCTCTATTGTGCTGCTAGAGTTAAACATGCTTTGCTGTCAAAGCTTTGTTCTCTATAATCTCTTTCTTACATTTAAATTGCCAAACATTGATCCAACTTCACTGTTGTGCTGCTAGAGCCGTTAAACATGCTTTGCTATGAAGGCATGTTTTCTTTTAATTTCCTTGTTACATTTAAATTGGCAAAAATTGAGGCAACTTCCAAGTAGTAGTGC
The DNA here is from genome assembly GCA_022606455.1 of Callitettix versicolor. Taxonomy (NCBI): domain Eukaryota; kingdom Metazoa; phylum Arthropoda; class Insecta; order Hemiptera; family Cercopidae; genus Callitettix; species Callitettix versicolor. The sequence goes on from CM040189.1 coordinate 9,947,950, forward strand.
TAATAAGTAAGTTTTGCTATGAAGGCTATGTTTTCTCTAATGTATTTGTTACATTGAAAATGTCAAAAATCGGTCAAACATCTCTATAGTGCTCCTGGAACCATTGATCATGAAGGATTTGTTCTCTTTAATTTGCTAGATAGATACATTTAAGTTGCCAAAAATTCAAAACCCTGTATTTAAGCGTACAATGTGCATGCTGGTCATTTTATTTTGTATATATACTACAACCATAGATACGTATTGAGGCTCAAATGTATCATCAAGCCTACCCAAAATTAAATATATTTATATAAAATTAATATGATAATATCACGTGTTAATTGCTTTGGTTTACTATTAAAAGTGTGAAATACAGCAACGAGAGGTTACAGAAACTATGTTCTCTAAAACACGGTCTAACACGCAGGCGCAAAGAAAGTAGTATATATTGTACTGTAATAATAGAAATTGTTAGCCTGTAGTTAGCAGCTACAGCTTTTCTCTCTCTCTCTCTCTCTCTCATGTTATATCGTATACTTAACTTATATCTGTAATATTAAAACTGTGACTAACTGTGAACAGAATGACAAGTCACGCTTCCTGTTCGTAATGGTGGTTAAGAAGTTCGTATATTTTTATAAAGTTGACCGGATTCCTTCCGTTTCTTCCTGAACCAGCTGCGGTCTTTAAAGATGTTGCTGGTGTTAGTTGGCTGTCGTGTATTGAGTGGTCCTAGGATGCGAGGTGGTGCCTGCAGTATTGTAATAATCTAGCGCACATCGCATTGCGAACCAATCAGAAGCGAGTATTGGTTGACGGGAGAATTGTGAACTTAGCAGGCTTAGGCTATTTGAAAGCCGGGAGAGTAGTTCCGGAATTTACAGTGGCTGGTTTTTGTTATTAATAAGCGAAACTAGGCAGTGTAACGTCGTTTGTATGTTGTTTCTGTATTTGTGAAAGATATCTATCCTTCTAATTGCCTATATATTTAATTCCGGAGACTAAACGATTGAATTCAACAATATATGTATACAACTCTGTAATGGCAGATCTCAGGACAATATTTGCAGTTTTTTTTAAAGAATGTTTTTGCTGAGAATTTTTAAAAATAACAAAAACATTATTCATTCTAACGATATATTTGTCTCAACAAGTGTAATATGACTTATTCGAGGATGTTTGTTTGATTATTTGCTTTTGCTTTGATTTGTTGTGACCATTTAATCATTTAACTTCACGCCGTGTAAGGTAATTCTATACATTTTTGTCTTTGAATATAATGAATGGAACTGTAGGTCGTGTACAAATATTACAGTGGTCTTTGTAAAAAGTCCATTGTTACACTTGTACTACAAAACGTGTTGTCAATAATGAGATTTTTTTTGTGTTTAACGTCCGACTATTGTGCACACTTGGGCTAATGCAGACGATGGGATGATTTATAGCGTATGAAAATGCCAAGCCCTGGCCGGGAATCGAACCCGGGCCCTCGGGGTGAAAGCCTAGTAACAAAACGTGTTGTCAATAATGATTTTTTTTTTGGTGTTTAACGTCCGACTATTGTACACAAATTGGGTTAACGCAGACGATGGGATGATTTATAGCGTATGAAAATGCCAAGCCCTGACCGGAAATCGAACCCGGGTCCTCGTAGTGAAAGCCCAGTAACAAAACGTGTTGTAAATAATGAGATTTTTTTTGGTGTGTAACGTCCGACTATTGTACACAAATTGGGTTAATGCAGACGATGGGATGATTTATAGCGTATGAAAATGCCAAGCCCTGATCGGAAATCGAACCCGGGCCCTCGGGGTGAAAGCCCAGTAACAAAACGTGTTGTCAGTAATGAGAAAAGAAACAATTGGATGAGAGAAACAATTTAAACCATTACAAATCTGTCTGGTACGAAGGTTGATCAAATATAAACGAGACTGATTTTTTAAAAAAATTATTGCTTATTTACAAATTATTCTTGATACAACTTATTTTTCTACATAGTCTCCCGCACGAGTAACACATTTTTCCCACCGGATTGGAAGTTTTTTAATTCCATCTTCGTAAAAAGTTCTCGGGCGTTCATTGAGCCATTGGAGCACGAAGGTCTCCACCGCAGAATCGTCTTCGAAACGCTGGCCTCCAAGCGCCTCTTTGAGTGGCCCAAACAGGTGATAGTCGCAGGGTGATAAGTCTGGACTGTATGGGGGATGTTCCATTGGTTCCCAGCCAATTTGATCGAGTTTAAGCCTCGTAGCGTTCGCCGAATGTGGTCTGGCATTATCGTGAAGAAGAATGACGTTTCTCGCCGGTTTAGATTTCCTTTTCCTACGAAAAGACTGTTTTGCGGCCTCTAAAACATCGCAATAATATTGTGCATTTATTGTGCGTCGTTGATGGAGGAAATCGACGTGAAAGGCGCCTTGATTGTCGAAAAATACAGTGGCCATTACCTTCCCGGCCGACGATCGTGATTTGGCCTTCAGAGGCGCCCTTTCTCCCCTCTTCCGCCACTCCATACTTGCCTGTTTCGACTCGGGAGTGTAATGGTGAACCCATGTTTTGTCACAGGTGACAATCCGGTTTAATAATGCCTCACCATCTCGTTCAAATTGGGTCAATAGTCGCTGGAAAATCTCCAAACGATTCCGTTTGTGAACGTCGGTCAAAATTCGTGGAACCTACCTTGCAGATACTTTGCTGAGTTCCAGGTTTGATGTAACGATTTTTTGAACGCTACCATAGCTCAACTGGAGTTCATCTGCAATAAATCGCAGCGATATACGTCTGTCTTCGTCCAGGAGCTTCCGAACAGCATCAATGTTTTCGTCCGTGACGGAAGTGGTCGGGCGACGATCATGGCTGAGGTTTTCTACTGCTTCCCGTCCTTCGGCGAATTCCTTGTGCCAAGCAAAAACGCGAGCTCTTGACAGGGTCCTGTCCCCGTATTGAGCCGTCAATCTACGAAAGATTTCAGTCGGATTGACCCCCTCCTTGGCCAAAAACTTAATAATAATTCTCTGCTCCACGGAAACGTGCACGTCACTCCCACTCATTGTATAGTTTTATACTGAAGGGTCCGAACGGAAATGTTGCCCGTCTCAAACCTCCCAGGCTACCTGAAACCCCACCCTTTAGAGTTCAATGTCCAACGGAAAAGTTTTTAGAAAGTCAGTCTCGTTTATATTTGATCAACCCTCGTAAATAACTAAGGACCTTGAAGAATTTTATTAAATTTGTATGAAATGAATGTTTTTAAAATGCCTGATAATTGTCGGAATATTCAATAGATTTATTCAAGTCACCGTTTATTCGGACTTTTGCCATAATTTATGTGTATGGAAACAATAATATGCATGTTACATTATATATTTTTTTTAACGTCATACTATTGTAGCTTTCACTCCGAGAACCCAGGTTCGATTCTCGGCCAGGACTTGGCATTTTCATACGCAATAAATCATCCCATCGTCTGCATTAGCCCAAGTGTGTACAATAGTCGGACGATAAACACAAAAAAAAAAAAAAAAATGTGCACACTTGGGCTAATGCAGACGATGGGATGATTTAGCGTATGAAAATGTCAAGCCCCGGCCGGGAATCGACCCCGGGTTCTCGGGGTGAAAGCCCAGTACGCTATCAACTAGGCCACCGAGGCGGCTTCGCGTTAGTTTAAGGCAGCTTATAAATTTATTAATTTTCCATTTATAAATCTGATTCTTTTTCACAGGTAAGTTGCTGAATTATGAAAATACTCACCAAAATCAGGCAAGTAGGAAGTAAATATTTAAAAAAATATTAACTCTAAGTTCCAAAAAATATCACAGGTCCTATGATGTTTTAACTATAGTTGTTAACGTGTTCTCAGCTAGTAAATAACACATATGTCGGAGTGATATTGAGTTCGTTATTTTTTGCGTTTTATTGGACTTAGTCACGTAACTTAGTTTTTAAGTTTGTTTGTCTCTTGGTTTTTCTAATCTTGGAATCAGCGGATCGTTTAATTAACAATGAATTTAAATTAATAACAAAATCAGCTGATTGTCATATGTTCTTTGTAATACTGTCTAATCTGCGAGATATGTTACATTTGTTGTGATGGCAATCAAGTACGCTTTATAGCCAGTATAGGGCAACAAGGTTTCAAACATACAGTTAACAAAACTATCCATATAGATGCGTTAAAGTATACAAATATACATATATAGATAATAATGCATTGAATTCATTTTTAATTTCAATTACGTTTGTTAAATGTATCGTTATGATTATTTATTGAGTTTTTTTTTTGTGTTTAACGTCCTACTATTGTGCACTCTTGGGTTAATGCAGACGATGGCTTGGCGTATGAAAATGCCAAGCCCTGGCCGGGAATCGAACCCGGGCCCTCGGGGTGAAAGCCTAGTATGCTGACAACTAGGCCACCGAGGCGGCTCAATATCGAGAAGAGAAATAGTTGGATGAAAGAAACAATTTAAACCATAAAAAACTGTCCGGTAAATAACTAAGGACCTTGTAGAATTTTATTAAATTTTATGAAATTAATGTTTTTAAAATGCCTGATAATTGACGGAGTATTCAATAGACCTATTCCTGTCACTGTTTATTCGGACTTTTGCCATAACTCGTGTGTATAGAAACAATAATATGCTTTTCGAGAAACAGACACTTGAGAACAAGATTTGATCCATACTCACAGAACATTCTGTTTTCTAACTGTACACTTATAATGAAGACAAATTACGTTTATTTCAGTTGTTTTCGTATAATCTTAAACGGTATTTTTTTTAAATTTCAAAAGGAGTAAAATGACTAGTGCATTTTTTGTATAACCAAAATTTGATTTTCGTTGTAGCCGAAATCCTTCTTAGGTACTAATTTAATTTATGGGGTTTTCTCATTTTCTTGAATATAAAACGAATCCTCTTGTTCGATTTTACAGCAACTTTCTTTTAAATGGGAGAAATACAGGATGCGGCGTCAATCCTGCATTCTTGAATATGCTGTGGAAGGCTAGAAAGTGGGCTTCGCTAGTTGTCTACGTTGCCGTTGTAGTACCCCTCTAAAAGCGCTTCAGTCGCCGTGGATTTTTTATATTTTCAGGAGAAAAGCACCAAGTGTTTAGTAAAAGAAATTTATTTATAAACCATAAATTTTATTAAAATTATTTACTTTAATTTCAGTTTTATTCTTACTATGTGAGCAAAATTTAAAGCAAATATGATCAAACGATGTTGAGATTTTAGGTTGATATTCTGTGTCAGAAAGTTCTGAACAGACGTTTTGGGGAGAAATTCATGTGAGAAAGTTCGTGCACAATGTGTTTGCAATTTAATAGTTAGAGGGTGTGAAATAAATTCAAGATTTATTACCTAAAAATTAGGTTTTTTTTATTTTAAGGCGAAAAGCACATTAAGGCTATTATCGCCTCCATAAATGTAAGTGTGAGTGAATGTTAAAGTTGTAAGTGTAGTGTTGTATGTGTACAATTTAGTTATACTCGGGTACCGCTAGGGACGTCTAAATCCTCTCAATGGGTGCAACTAGTTCTGCACCGTTTGGCCTGCGGGGCCGTTACTGTGGAACAGTGGTTAAAGCTACAAAAGGTCGTTTGGTTAAACTATTCCACCCGAAACCATGCGATTTCTTCTTGAGAGTTTCTAAAGGATAAAGTGGAAGAACGACCTCGTACAGTTGAAGAACTCAAGGCAAGAATCCACCTGGAAATTCAGAAAATTCCACAGCTTATGTGATGTGCTGAGCAACTTCGGAAAATCGCCTGCAATAATGCATTAATCAGGAAGTGACACCATCTTACTGATGCAATGCAATTGAGAGTTTCTAAAGGATAAAGTGGAAGAACGACCTCGTTCAGTTGAAGAACTCAAGGCAGATCCGCCTGGAAATTTAGAAAAGGACATGTTCCGTGATGTGATGAACAACTTCGGAAAATGGCCTGCAAGGATGAATTGATGTACCGATGTTATTTTTAAGCAATGAATAATTAATTAATGTTTCTTAATAGCTTTTAATGTATAACAAGATGGTGGCAATGACATTTTGAAGAAATCATGCGTTTATTTTTCAAAAATTCAGGATTGACAGCCGCACCCCATACTCTTCAAGTTATACATGTATATTTTAAGTATCTGACACATCTTTATGTGCGTCATTCTAACTGATTATCTCTATCGGTACTTTACCATATTGATATGTTTAGAACAGAATGTTTATTAAGTTGTAACATGGTTATTAACTTTAAGATTTGCAACGTAATTACAACAAACGCTTTTCATTACGAAACGCCGGAATACTGTGTCTGGTGTAGGGACAGATGTAAACCTGTTTTCAACTGTAGTTCAACTTTTTTTTATCTAAGATACTGTTGCACATTAGGCATCTGTATTATTATTAATATAATTTTCAATATTGTATTTGCAGTTTTTGTAGCTGCGAGCGCAACACGCGGTTTTGTCAGATTTCACATCACATACTAGCTGTTACCCGTTGCGGCTTTGCCTGCAATTATAATGTAGGCTATAAAATTTATAGTCGATTTTCAAAATCAGAATAGAATTTTTATATATTTCTATTTATAATATTATACGATTTATGGTTTTCGGCCAAGAAATATACATTTTTGCTACTCGATACTCTAAAACAGGGTCCTGTCATATTTTAATAAAATACAGTATTATTAAAAAATAACTATTAATCAATTAAACTGGAATAGTATTGTGTTTATCTCAGGTACCTAAACCGTGTTCACACCAAATTTAATCTCAATTGGTCCAGTAGTTAAAGTGTGATTGAATAACAAACAAATAAACAAAAACAAACTTTCAGAAATATAATATGATTACCTGTTAACCGTCACGGCTTTTCCCGCAATCGTAATATACATTAAAGATCACGCATCACCGTGTTAGGACCAACAACCGTGTCTGTTAGGTTATGGTGTATTTCTTTTTTAAAATAAAGGTTTTTTAACGCACCACCGTGTTAGTTAAGTTATGGAGTACTCTTTAAAAAAAATTAAGGCTTTTTTCCTGCATCACCGTATTAGGCCCAACAACCGTGTCAGTTAGGTTCTGGAGTACTATTTTTAAAAAATAAATAAAGGTGTTTTTAATGCATCAACGCGTTAGGCTTAACAACCATGTTAGTTAACTTATGCAGTATTCTTTAAAAAAATATAAAGATTTTTCACATCATCACCATGGCCTAACAAACGTGTCAGTTAAGGTTTGGAGTACTCTTAAAAAAAAATAACGGTTTTTTTTTCACGCATCACCATGTTAGACTTAACAACCGTGTCAGTTAAGGTTTGAAGTACTCTTTAAAAAAAACCGTTTTTTCACACATCGCCATAATAGGCCCAACAACCATGTCAGTTAGGTTATGTGGTATTCTTTAAAAAAAATATAAAGGTTTTTTTACGCACCACCGTGTCAGTTAGGATATGTAGCCTAGTATTCTTTAAAAAAATATAAAGGTTTTTTCACGCATCACCGTGTTAGGCCTAACAACCGTGTCAGTTAGGATATGTAGAATTCTTTAAAAAAATATAAAGGTTTTTCACACATCATCGTGTAGGCCCAACAACCGTGTCAGGATATGTCGTATTCTTTAAAAAAATATAAAGGTTTTTTCACGCATCACTGTGTTAGACCTAATAACCGTGTTAGTTAAGTTACTCTTTAAAAAAAATATAACGGTTTTTTTCATGCATCACCTTATTAGGCCCAACAACCGTGTCAGTTAGGTTATAAGTACTATTTAAAAAAAATTAATAAAGGTTTTTTTAATGGATCACCGTGTTAGGCATAACAACCATGTTAGTTAGCTTATGGAGTATTCTTTTAAAAAACTATAAAGTATTTTTCACGCATTACCATGGTAGACCTAACAACCGTGTCAGTTAAGGTTTTCAGTACTATTTAAAAAAAATAAAGGTTATTTTTCACACATTACCGTGATAGGCCCAACAACCGTGTCAGTTAGGATATGTAGTATTCTTTAAAAAAATATAAAGGTTTTTCACACTTCACCGTGATAGGCTCAACATTCGTATCAGTTATGTTATGTAGTATTCTTTAAAACATTATACAGGTTTTTTCACGCATCACCGTGTTAGGCCTAACAACCATGTCAGTTAGGATATGTAGTATTCTTTAAAAAAATATAAAGGTTTTTCACACATCACAGTGTTAGGCCTAACAACCGTGTCAATTAGTTTATGTAGTATTCTAAAAAAAATAAAGGTTTTTTTCACCATCACCATGATAGGCCCAACAACCGTGTCAGTTGGGATATGTAGTATTCTTAAAAAAAATGAAAAGGTTTTTCACGTATCACCGTTTTAGGCCTAACAACCGTGTCAGGATATATAGTAGGCTATTTAAAAAAAAAATATATAGGTTTTTTCATGAATCACCTTGTTAGGCCTAACAACCTTGTCAGTTTGGTTATGCAGAATTCTTTTAAAAAATTGGTTTCTTATCACCCAAAACCCGTGTTAGTCGTATTTTTATTGTTTTACCGATTTACAACACGTTACTGATTTTCGCCTGGTACCAATTTTGAGGTTATGTTGGTCACTTTTATTTTAGATTTTATCGTACTTCTCGTGCTTTCATATTTTGGATTCTTGCTCTTGGGCACATAATAAAGCATTTTAGTAACAAAAATATCGAAAAATATAGGTTATGCTACACTGCATATTTACTATTTTTCATGTAATGTAATTACACAAATATATATACTACCTTACAATTGGCACACTGTGTAGGGATTTGTTTACATTTAATATTGAAAATTCAACACAATGTAACAAATTAAAGTCAGTTATGAAAAAATTTCAACTAAAATATGAAAATGTTACATTAAAAACAATAATTTTGCAATAAATAAAACACAGATTAAGATTATTAAAATAGGATTGAATCTATGTTCATCTCAGGTAACTAAATCACATGTCCAGTAAATAACTACAATTAACACATGACACAAAACTAAAACTGATAATTATTTTGGGCTGGGTAAGTAGTATAATGACGTTTTGTAAAACGGGAATAGGCCTATATGTATCTCTGATACTTAAACCATATTCGTACCAAATTTCATCTCAATTGGTCAAGTGGTTAAAGTGTGATTGAATAACAAACAAACAAACAAACAAGCAAACAAACAAACAAACAAACAAACACACAAACTTTCAGAAATATAATATGAATTAGATTAGATTATTGAGATGAAATTTAAAATGAACATGGTTTGGATACCTGAGATGGATATAGATGTATTTCGGTTTAAAAATCTGAATCCTGTTATTATTTATTATAAAATTATTGTTTATAAGCTTACATTTGCAATGATTTTAATTGAAACAATCTTATAATTCCAAACAACCTGCATTTCCAAATTAAAATATTGCAGTTTCCATTGAAGTTGGCATTTACAATGACAATTAATAAGTAATAGGATTACATTTGGGACTCCGTGCTTCTCCCATGGTCAGTTATAGCCTATTCTAGTGACGAGTAGCAAAAAACCATTAAATCATATAATATTGTATTTAGAAATATATTAAACTGAAATGAACGTACTCATGATTTTGAAAATCGACTATAATTTTTATTTTGTGGTGTAAAATATACAGCCATAACTCGTGATAAGTAGTCACTTCTGTCGGCAGTCATGCCACTGCCACCTTTTATTATTTTCAATATTACTCATTTACATTTTGTAAGCTAAGTTAACTATATCTATTTATTGAGTTTTTTGTGTGTTTAACGTCCGACTATTGTGCTCACTTGGGCTAATGCAGACGATGGCTTGGCGTATGAAAATGCCAAACCCTGGCCGGGAATCGAACCCATGTCCTCGGGGTGAAAGCCCACTACGCTGTCAATTAGGCCACTCAATAATGAGAAGAGAAATAGTTGAGATGAAAGAAACAATTTAAACCATTACAAATATGTCCGGTAAATAACCTTGTCTGGTAAGGACCTTGTAGAATTTTATTAAATTTGTATTAAATGGATGTTTTTAAAATGCCTGATGATTGACGGAGTATTTAATAGACCTATTCCTGTCACTGTTTATTCGGACTATTGCCATAATTTGTGTGTATAGAAACAATATTATGCATTTCGAGAAAACAGACACCTGAGAACAAGATTTGATCCATACTCACTGAACATTCTGTTTTCTTCTCGTACACTTATAATGAAGACAAATTACTTTTATTTCTGTTGTTTTCGTATAAACTTGAACAGTATTTTTTTAAATTTCAAATTGAGTAAAATGACTAGTTGTGCATTTTTTGTATTACCAAAATCTGATTTTCGTTGTAGCCGAAATCCTTCCTGGGTACTAATTTAATTTATGGGGTTTTTTCATTTTCTTGGTTATAAAACGAATCCTCTTGTTTGATTTTACAGCAAATTTCTTTTAATTGGGAGAAATACAGGGTGCGCCGTCAATTCTGCATTTTTGAAGAGGCTGTGGAAGGCTAGAAAGTGGGCTGGGCTATTGTCAACGTTACCGTTGTAGTACCCCTCTAAAAGCGCTTCAGTCGCCGTGGATTTTTGTTTATATTTTCAGGCGAAAAGCACCAAGTGTTTAGTAAAAGAAATTTATTTATATACCATAAATTTTATTAAAATTATTTACTTTTATTTCAGTTTTATCCTTTCTATGTGTGGCAAAATTTAAAGCAAATATGATCAAACGATGTTGAGGTTTTAGGTTGATATTCTGTGTCAGTAAGTTCTGAACAGACGTTTTGGTGAGAAATTCATGCGAGAAAGTTCGTGCACAATGTGTTTACAATTTAATAGTTAGAGGGTGTGAAATAAATTCAGAATTTATTACCATAAAAATATATTTTGTTTTAATTTTAAGGCGAAAAGCACATTAAGGCTATTATCGCCTCCATAAGTGTAAGTGTGAGTGAATGTTAAAGTTGTAAGTGTAGTGTTGTATGTGTACAATTTAGTTAGACTCGAGTACCACGAGGAACGTCTAAATCCTCTCAATGGGTGCAACTAGTCTGCACCCCTTGCGGGGCCGTTACTGTGGAACAGTGGTTAAAGCTACAAAAGGTCGTTTGGCATAAAATGTTCCACCCGAAACCATGCGATTTTCTTCTTGAGAGTTTCTAAAGGATAAAGTGGAAGAACGACCTCGTACAGTTGAAGAACTCAAGGCAAGAATCCGCCAGGAAATTCAGAAAAAAATCGCCTGCAATAATGCATTAATCGGGAAGGACACCATCTTATCGATGTTATTTTTAAGCAATGAATAATTATATTAATGTTTCTTAATAGCTTTTTAATGTAGCCTATAACAAGATGGCGGCAATGACATTTTGAAGAAATCATGCGTTTATTTTTCAAAAATGCAGGATTGACTGCCGCACCCTGTACTCTTCAAGTTATACTTGTATATTTAGTATCTGACACATTTTTAAGTGCGTCATTCTAACTGATTATCTCTATCGGAACTTTACCACATTGATATGTTTAGAACAGAATGTTTATTTAGTTGTAACATGGTTATTAACTTTAAGATTTGCAACGTAATTACAACAAACGCTTTTCATTTCATTACGAAACGCTGGAATAATGTGTCCGGTGTCGGGACAGATGTAAAAATGTTTTCAACTGTAATTAATTTTTTTTATCTAAGAAGCTGGTGCACTTTAGGCATCTGTATTATTATTAATATAATTTTCAATATTGTATTTGCAGTTTTTGTAGCTGCGAGCGCAACACGCGGTTTTGTCAGATTTCACATCACATATTTGAGGCTCGATTTTACAATCAAACCTGTCCAAAATTGAAGTTACAAAGTAAAAGAATAAAGAAATATAGTACAAATATAATTTATGTTATTCTACTAAAGAGTATACGAGTATAATACACCAGTGAGAGGTCACAAACCAAATGTGCAGGTTGACTAACTTGCAGGCGTACATTTTTATTATTATATTGAAGTTAACACTTCTGGCGAAGTATGGATGTATGTTTTGCACGGGGAAAAATTCAGTTTGTCGTCACGCATCACGATTATATGACATGTTTTTTTTTGTTTTAAAATGTATTTTTATTTTTGTTTTAAAATGTATTTTTTTAGTGAAAACTTGTATGTTCGCGCTATTATATTACTTACCCAGTCCAACTTAATTATTTAGTTTTGTGTCAAGTGTTAACTGTGTAACAGTGACGTTTTATACGTTATTATATATTGGTAGTTGTGAATATTAATTATTTAGATGCCATTATACTACTTACCCAGTGCAACTGAATTATTTAGCAGTCAGTTTTGTGATATGTGTTAACTGTAGGCTACTATAGTAACGTTTTAATAATATTTTATATTTCTTAATATAATATTTTAAATTTGAAAGTTTATGTGTTTGTATTTTATTCAATCACACATTAACTACTGGACCGATTGAGATGAAATTTAAAATGAACATGGTTTGGATACCTGAGATGGACATAGATGTATTTCCGTTTTAAAAATCTGAATCCCTGTTATTATTTATTATAAAATTGTTGTTTATGAGCTTACATTTGCAATGATTTTAATTGAAACAATCTTATAATTCCAAACAACCTGCATCTCCAAATTAAAATATTGTTTTTCCGTTGAAGTTTGCATTTACAATGACAATTAATGTCACAGGGTCAGATAATAAGAGTAGCAGGAATACATTTGGGACTCCGTGCTTCTCCCGTGGTCAGTTATAGCCTATTCTAGTGTCGAGTAGCAAAAAACCATAAAATCATATAATATTGTATTTAGAAATATATTAAACTGAAATGAACGTACTCATGATTTTGAAAATCGACTATACATTTTATTTTTGGTGTAAAATTAATAGCTATAATACGTGATAAAAAGTAGTCACTTCTGTCGGCAGTCGTGCACTGCTACCTTTTTTATTATTTTCAATATTACTCATTTACATATTGTAAGCTAAATGTACCGCATTGCCTTCCTATTGGTTATAACTCCATAGCAACGCCAAGCATTCTAAAAACTATTCAATATTGTAGTAGTTGTGAGCATAACTCGCAGTAAAGTTTAGGTTCTCGAAATTAAAATGTTGGATATTTAAATTGAGGCTCAATTGTACAATCAAACCTGTCCAAAATTTGAAATAAAAATGATTTACTGAAAGAAAATAATCATACAAATATAATTTATGTTAATCTTCTAAAGAGTATAGAATACACCAGTGAGAGGCACAGAAATAACACGCGGTTTGACTAACTTGCAGGCGTATTGATTTATTATTACCGATTTACGTCTAGTAAGTTAAACTTGGTAGGTACCTGAATATTTTTACCTTTTTATTGGTTATAACCCAATAGCTACTCCCAGCAAATCAATAAACAATACATTACTACCTACAGAAAAACACGTTTTATTCTTTGAAATCTTTGTTACGTAAATTCCAAAAATTGATATGAGTTCTGCTTTGCTGCTAGAGATTATGTGTTCCTTAGAAGGCTTTTTTCTCTTTAATCTCCTTGTTATATTAAAAATGACAAAAATTGATCCAACTTCTGTTTTGCTGCTGGAGATTATGTTTTCCTTTGAAGGCTTTGTTCTCTTTAATCTCTTTGTTATATTAAAAATGACAAAAATTGATCCAACTTCTGTTTTGCTGCTGGAGATTATGTTTTCCTTTGAAGGCTTTGTTCCCTTTTATCTCCTTGTTACAATAAAAATGACAAAAGGTGATCCATGTCAATATTACATTATTAAAATGAGGCTAGATTTTGCAATCAAACCAATCCAAAATTACACATAGAATCAGAATACAAAAATAACGATAATATTAACATTTAATTTATCTTATTCTTTAAACAGTGTGGAATACAGAAGTGAGAGGTTACAAAAATAATACACATGTTAACTAACCTGTAGGCTATAGTTTTATTAATATAATCTTTATTAATACTGATTTACAAATCTTGTAAGTTAATTATATATCATTAACTTCTTATACGTTATAACTCCATGGCTACTCCCGACAAATCAACAAACAATACATAACTACTACCTGCCACGTAACGCACGGTTATCTTTAATTGCGTTGTCACATTTAGGATGACAAAAATTGATCCAACATCCCTGTTATGTTGCTAGAACCGTTGTAATGCTTTACTTTGAAGTCTCTGTTACCTTTAAGTCTTGTTAAATTGTGCTGCTAGTACCCAGGCTTTCCTATGAAGGCTTTGTTCTCTTTAATCTTCTTGTTACATTTATAACGACAAAAATTGGTCCATAATTAAGTGAATATTTAAAATGAGGCTCGATTTTACAATCAAACCTGTCCAAAATTAAATATAGATTAAGAGTGTTAAAAATAACAATCATACAGATATAATTTAATTTATTCTTCTAAAGAGTATAGAATACACCAGTGAGAGGTCACCGAAGTAATGCACACGTTGACTAACTTACAGGCGTACATTTTTATTTTTATAATATTAATTATTACTCCTTTACATCTTGTAAGTTGAATATATCGCATTGCCTTGCTATTTGTGATAACCCCATAGTAACTCCTGAGATTCTACAAACTATTAATGTTATGTTCTCTTTAATCTTTTTGTTACATTTAATTTCCAAATTTGTCCAACTTCACTGTTGTGCTGCTAGAGCCGTTAAACATGCTTTGCTATGAAATTTTTTTTGTCTACTTGTTTTTTTTCCAAATCCCAAAAATTGATCCTACATCTCTATAGTGCTTATAGAGCTGTTGAACATGCTTTACTGTGAAGGCTTTGTTCTCTATAATCTCTTTCTTACATTTAAATTGCCAAAAATTGATCCAACTTCACTGTTGTGCTGCTAGAACCGTTAAACGTGCTTTGCTATGAAATTTTTTTTGTCTACTTGTTTTTTTTTTCCAAAATCCCAAAATTGATCCTACATCTCTATAGTGCTTATAGAGCTGTTGAACATGCTTTACTGTGAAGGCTTTGTTCTCTATAATCTCTTTCTTACATTTAAATTGCCAAAAATTGATCCAACTTCACTGTTGTGCTGCTAGAGCCGTTAAACATGCTTTGCTATGAAATTTTTTTTGTCTACTTGTTTTTTTTTCCAAAATCCCAAAAATTGATCCTACATCTCTATAATGCTTATAGAGCTGTTGAACATGCTTTACCGTGAAGGCTTTGTTCTCTATAATCTCTTTCTTACATTTAAATTGCCAAAAATTGATCCAACTTCACTGTTGTGCTGCTAGAACCGTTAAACGTGCTTTGCTATGAAATTTTTTTTGTCTACTTGTTTTTTTTTTCCAAAATCCCAAAAATTGATCCTACATCTCTATAGTGCTTATAGAGCTGTTGAACATGCTTTACTGTGAAGGCTTTGTTCTCTATAATCTCTTTCTTACATTTAAATTGCCAAAAATTGATCCAACTTCACTGTTGTGCTGCTAGAACCGTTAAACATGCTTTGCTATGAAGTTTTTTTTGTCTACTTGTTTTTTTTTTCCAAAATCCCAAAAATTGATCCTACATCTCTATAGTGCTTATAGAGCTGTTGAACATGCTTTACTGTGAAGTCTTTGTTCTCTATAATCTCTTTCTTACATTTAAATTGCCAAAAATTGATCCAACTTCACTGTTGTGCTGCTAGAGCCGTTAAACATGCTTTGCTATGAAGTTTTTTTTTGTCTACTTTTTTTTTTTTCCAAAATCCCAAAATTGATCCTACATCTCTATAGTGCTTATAGAGCTGTTGAACATGCTTTACTGTGAAGGCTTTGTTCTCTATAATCTCTTTCTTACATTTAAATTGCCAAAAATTGATCCAACTTCACTGTTGTGCTGCTAGAGCCGTTAAACATGCTTTGCTATGAAGTTTTTTTTGTCTACTTGTTTTTTTTCCAAAATCCCAAAAATTGATCCTAAATCTCTATAGTGCTGCTAGAGCTGTTGAACATGCTTCACTATGAAGGCTTTGTTCTCTGTAAGGCTAGAAAATGGGCTGGACTAGTTGTCAACGTTACCGTTGTGTTCCCCATCTCAAAGCGTTTCAGTCGCTGTGGATTTTTTTGTTGCTATTTTAAGGCGAAAAGCACATTGAGGCTATTATCGCCTCCCTAAATGTAAGTGTTAGTGAGTGTTGTAAGTTGTAAGTGTAGTGTTGTATGTGTAAAAGTGTGTTAGATGCGGGTACCGCGAGGGACGTCTAAATCCTCTCAATAGGTGCAACTAGTCTGCGTTGCAGTCGCTGTGGAACAGTGTTTAAAGATACATACGGTCGTTTATCGTTAAATACCCGACCTCACACCATGCCATTTTTTCTTGAGCGTTTCTAAAGTGTAAAGTGTATGAAGAACGACCTCGTACAGTTGAAGAACTCAAGGCAAGAATCCGCCTGGAAATTTAGAAATTCCTCAGCTTATGTTCCGTGATGTGATGGACAACTTCGGAAAATGTCCTGCAATAATGCTTTACTCGGGAAGGACACCATCTTATCGATGTTATTTTTAAACAATGAATAATTATGTTAATGTTTCTTAAATGCTTTTTAATGTATAACACGATGGAAGCAATGACATTTTGAAAAAATCATGCGTTTATTTTTCAAAAATGCAGGATTGACTGCAGCACCCTGTACTCTTCAAGTTATACGACGTGTATTGAGAAAGTAACGAGAATTTTTAAATTTCGCGAGCTTGGAGATTTCGATTGTCAAACCTTTTTTATTATTTTGGTATGCCCTTGAAGTATGATAAAACTTTCAGTGGTTTTCATTGTTGACTTTGTCGTTGACAGCCATAAGGTTAGACGTGTTTTTATGAGCTCGTCGATTTTCGTTTGTTAAAAGAAATGGATCAAAGAATTTGTATCAAATTTTGCGTAAAAATGGAATAAAGTGTAACAAAGTGTGTGAAATGTTATCAAATACCTATGGTGAGTCTGCTATGAGTAAAGCAAGAATTTACGAGTGGCATAAGCGTTTCCAATAAAGCCGTGAAGACGTTGAAGATGACGAACGTCCTGGATGCTCCAGTATATCAACGACCTATGAAAACGTAGAAAAAGTGAAAGAAATGGTTATTAACAATCGCCGAATCACAGTTAGAGAGGTCGCTGATGATGTTGGCATATCGACTGGAAGTGTTTCGAGGATTGGAAGAAGCGCTGGAGCAAGTGCATTATCTCCAATGGGGACTATTTTGAAGGATCAATGTCGAAGTATAAATAAATATTTTGTACAAAAAATAAAATTCTCGTTACTTTCTGAACACACCTCGTATACAGTAAGTACAGCAATGGCCCCAATACACTTCCTTGTTGCACACGTGCACTGATCTCTTTAAATTACGAATATTCACATCCACACTTCACATTGAACTGTAAGGTAGGATCTTAGAATTTCATAGTATTGTTTAGAAAATTCTCGTTCCAGTTTGTATATTAAGCCCTTATACCACTCCTTGTCAAATGCCTGGGAGACATCAAGAAAGACACATAAGCGAACTTTCCTTCCTTCAACTCTAACTTGTATTGATTAGGATTATGACCTATTCTTCCCGTCATAAAGGCTTCCGCGGTTTCGAAACTCTATAGTTTCATCTTCAGGCCGTTATAAAAAATGTTAAATTCCTCTGTCAACGTCGTCACAAAGTCAAACAAAACATTAATCACAAACACTGAGCACAATTACACGTTTAAAATTTTCATCATGAAATTCGGCTTGGCCAAGCTACACACGCGACTCGTACGTCGTTACATTCCGGACTGCGGAGTCTCCATTATTATATTATATTAACCTACGAAGGTTGATCAAATATAAACGAGACTGATTTTTAAAAAATGTATTGCTTACTTACAAATTATTCTTGATACAACTTATTTTTCTACAGAGTCTCCCGCACGAGTAACACATTTTTCCCACCGGATTGGAAGTTTTTTAATTCTATCTTCGTAAAAAGTTCTCGGGCGTTCATTGAGCCATTGGAGCACGAAGGTCTCCACCGCAGAATCGTCTTCGAAACGCTGGCCTCCAAGCGCCTCTTTGAGTGGCCCAAACAGGTGATAGTCGCAGAGTGATAAGTCTGGACTGTATGGGGGATGTTCCATTGGTTCCCAGCCAATTTGATCGAGTTTAAGCTTCGTAGCGTTCGCCGAATGTGGTCTGGCATTATCGTGAAGAAGAATGACGTTTCTCGCCGGTTTAGATTTCCTTTTCCTACGAAAAGACTGTTTTGCGGCCTCTAAAACATCGCAATAATATTGTGCATTTATTGTGCGTCGTTGATGGAGGAAATCGACGTGAAAGGCGCCTTGATTGTCGAAAAATACAGTGGCCATTACCTTCCCGGCCGACGATCGTGATTTGGCCTTCAGGTTTTCTACTGCTTCCCGTCCTTCGGCGAATTCCTTGTGCCAAGCAAAAACGCGAGCTCTTGACAGGGTCCTGTCCCCGTATTGAGCCGTCAATCTACGAAAGATTTCAGTCGGATTGACCCCCTCCTTGGCCAAAAACTTAATAATAATTCTCTGCTCCACGGAAACGTGCACTTCACTCTCACTCATTGTATAGTTTTATACTGAAGGGTCCGAACGGAAATGTTGCCCGTCT
This sequence comes from Callitettix versicolor, assembly GCA_022606455.1. Lineage (NCBI taxonomy): Eukaryota > Metazoa > Arthropoda > Insecta > Hemiptera > Cercopidae > Callitettix > Callitettix versicolor. The sequence continues at coordinate 9,966,559 of CM040189.1, forward strand.
ACGCCCGTCCCAAACCTCCCAGGCTACCTGAAACCCCACCCTTTAGAGTTCAATGTCCAACGGAAAAGTTTTTAGAAAGCCAGTCTCGTTTATATTTGATCAACCCTCGTGTATTATCTGATTAATTCTGTGTCTAATAGGAATGGAATAAAGAGAAAGGAATGTTCATAATTTTTAAACTAAGAAAACCGTATTATTGACCAATATGTATTTACAAAAGAAGCTCGACAGCGCATGACTTATGCCAGAAGGATTCTAAGTTGGTGCAAGTATCAAGGAGCAAAACCATTAATGAACCATTAGCTAAATGAAGACTAGAGAGTACCTATGGATGAACACAGTACCCAGATAATCCCTCATGTACCGCTTGGATGCATAAATTATACAAGAACCTTTTAAAATGTACAAGTTACTTTTTCCAGTAATGGACCCAATGGACCTTTTCTTAAGAACCGTCTGACAACAGGATGCATTATGTTCAGCTGACATAGTTGTACATTTTAAGCTGGGCGATTTTTCATATTTTTAATAGTTTCAATTTATTTGAAAAAGAGATTTTGTTAATTTTTATATTTACTTTTTGTAATTTTTTAATACTGTGATTAAATTAGTAATAAAGGTAGGTTTAAAGATAAAACAAGATTATGACGTCATCTGTTGTAGTTTTAAAGAAAAAGTACCTCAGATTTATGCTTGTGAATATAAGGACAACTGACATTTTTTTATTGACTACAGTTATAATAAAATTAGAATTTTTTTAATGATTGTTGAACAGCTTTAAAGTACAAAGTTCTGTCTGTCCGTAGATAGACGACGTAAACATTTTTCTAATGATAACATTTTGTCTGTTAACAAATTTTGTGTGTAGCGAACGAGTGGAACAACAGCAAATAAAATAAATAAATAAATAAATAATTTTCACCTGTCTGCTGTTCTTGTGTTAAAATACCTGCCTGCATCGTTGCGTCGCGAGCTCACAAATTAGAGAGCAACCCTCGGGGAATGCAAGACCCGACAATCCTTTAAGTCGAAAACACAATCCCCCCCCTTACCGAGTCCTCGTTCTTTTACCTTATGTACAAGTACACTCTTTAGATATACATGTCAGTTTATAATTCGTTGATATCCTGGATAAATATAGGTAACTGTGGTATATTTCAAATATTTATACTAAACATATTTTAGTAAATTGTAAACAAATATTGCAAAAAAACTTTCTCACTTACAGTTACACCAGGTTCATAGAGTTACTACTGTAATTGAAAGGGGATTTGAAGAAAAGAAATTTACTAGTGCAGCCTTTTTAGACATTCAGGTTTTTGATAAAGTATGGCACGAGGGGCTTGTTTTCAAACTTAGCAGGATGTTGCTGGGGAATTATTGCCGACTACTTCAATCATACCTTACAAACAGGAAATTTAGAGTAATGGTCGAAGAATCAAAAAGAAGATTTTTGTGCTGAAGTTTGAAACGAATCAAAAAAATTTCAACAGTGAACGTGCTAAAATACACACACATGCATACACGCGCGCGCACATACACACGCACGCACGCGCGCACACGCACGCACGCACGCCCACGTGCACATACGCACGCGCGCACACAAACACACACGCGAGCGCGCATATACACGCACACACGCACACATACACACACACACACAGAAAGCGATTTATTTTATTTGCATACAATAATATTTTTATTGGAAAATCGCTACACACACTTGCGCGCACACTCCCGCACACACGCACACGCACATGCATACACACGCGCGCGCACATACACACTTACACACGCACGCACGCGCACACACACATACACACACGCGCGCACATACACACATACACATGCACGCACGCGCGCGCGCATGCGTAATACACATACACACACACACACACACACACACACACACAGAAAGCGATTTATTTTATTTGCATACAATAATATTTTTATTGGAAAATCGCTACACACACGTGCGCGCACACTCACGCACACTCGCACACGCACATGCATACACATTCGCGCGCACATACACACTTACACACGCACGCACGCGCGCACACGCATACACACACGCGCGCGCACATACACACATACACATGCACGCACGCGCGCGCGCGCACACACACACACACACACAGAAAGCGATTTATTTTATTTGCATACAATAATATTTTTATTGGAAAATCGCTACACACACGTGCGCGCACACTCACGCACACATGCATACACACGCGCGCGCACATACACACACACGCAAGCACGCGCGCGCACACACACACACAGACACACACACATAGAAAGAGATTTATTTTATTGGCATACAGTAATATTTTATTGGAAAATCGCTATCTCTCTCTCTCTCTCTCTCTCTCTCTCTCTCTGTGTGTGTGTGTGTGTGTGTGTGTGTGTGTGTGTGTGTGTGTGTGTGTGTGTGTGTGTGTGTGTGTGTGTGTGTGTGTGTGTGTGTGTGTGTGTGTGTGTGTGTGTGTGTGTGTGTGTGTGTGTGTGTGTGTGTGTGTGTGTGTGTGTGTGTGTGTGTGTGTGTGTGTGTGTGTGTGTGTGTGTGTGTGTGTGTGTGTGTGTGTGTGTGTGTGTGTGTGTGTGTGTGTGTGTGTGTGTGTGTGTGTGTGTGTGTGTGTGTGTGTGTGTGTGTGTGTGTGTGGTGTGTGTGTGTGTGTGTGTGTGTGTGTGTGTGTGTGTGTGTGTGTGTGTGTGTGTGTGTGTGTGTGTGTGTGTGTGTGTGTGTGTGTGTGTGTGTGTGTGTGTGTGTGTGTGTGTGTGTGTGTGTGTGTGTGTGTGTGTGTGTGTGTGTGTGTGTGTGTGTGTGTGTGTGTGTGTGTGTGTGTGTGTGTGTGTGTGTGTGTGTGTGTGTGAATTTATGCTTGTGAATATAAGGACACCTGACATTTTTTTTTATTTACTACAGTTATAATAAAATTAGAATTTTTTTAATGGTTGTTGAACAGCTTTAAAGTACAAAGTTCTGTCTGTCCATAGATAGATGACGTAAACATTTTCTAATGATAACATTTTATCTGTCAACAAATTTTGTGTGTAGCGAACGAGTGGAACAACAGCAAATATAATTTTCACCTATCTGTTGTTCTTGTGTTAAAATACCTGCCTGCATATAGGATATCGTTGCGTCGCGAGCTCAAATTAGAGAGCAACCCTCGGGGAATGGAAAACCCGACAATCCTTTAAGTCGAAAACACAATCCCCCCTTACCGAGTCCTCGTTCTTTTACCTTACGTACACGTACACTCTTCTATAGATACACATGTCAGTTTATAATTCGTTAAAATATTCTGGATAAATATAGGTAACTATGTGGTATATTTCAAATATTTATACTAAATATATTTTAGTAAATTGTAAACAAATATTGCAAAAACTTTCTCACTTACAGTTACACCAGGTTCATAGAGTTACTACTGTAATTGAAAGGGGATTTGAAGAAAAGAAATTTACTAGTGCAGCCTTTTTTGATATTCAACAGGCTTTTGATAAAGTGTGGCACGAGGGGCTTGTTTTCAAACTTAGCAGGATGTTGTCGAGGAATTGTTACCGACTACTTCAATCATACCTTACAATTTAGAGGAATGGTCGAATCTGAATCAGCTCAATAATTGCAGGAGTTCCACAAGGTAGTGTTCTGGGACCTATTCTTTATCTGGTATACACAGCGGATATCCCAACTTCAAATAAAACCTACATTTGACGATGATACTGTGATAATGACTCGTAAATCCCAAGCTGAAGCGACAGCAAATCTTCAGTAACACAGTGAACAGAAGACTGGAAAATTAAAGTCAACGAACTAAAGTCTACTCGTGACATTTTCATTGCGGTACATAGATCCAAGTTACGGGGTGTATCTTAATAATAAACGAATTGCACAGAGTAAATCTGCTAAATATCTTGGAATGCATCTTGATGAACGCCTTATGTGGAAGCATCATGTATGTAAGAAAGCAGAGCAAATCAAACAAAAACTGCGTGATTTGTATTGGCTGATGGGACAAAAATGTTTGACCTTCAGGAACCCAGTGAAGGCACACAATCCCATGAATTTCGAAAAAAACAATCATCATTGCTTTAAATTTTGACTTGCTGATTCTTGCTTTTTTGGCTCTCGGTGAAGTTGGGATCTTCCAATGCATGTATTGGCGCTTTGTTTCCGGATCATACGAAAAACGCCACGATCCACCACATGTTATTATCTTTTCCAATAAATTTGGGTCATTTTCAATGGCATCCAAAGTGTCAGTAGAAACATTTTTGCGAGCTGCTTGTTGTTCAAACTTGAGAATTGTGGCACCATTTTGGCACACACTTTTCGCATGTTCAAATTGTCACGTAAAATTTGCCGTACACATTTTTCATCAACGCATACAGTTTCACCAATTGCACGAATACTTAATCGACGGTCAGATCGAATCAAATTTGCAACTTTTTCGACATTGTCATCCGTTTTTGACGTTGAAACGCGACCTGGCCGCGAATCATCTTCAACGTCTTGTCGGCCATCTTGAAAATGCTTAAATCATTCAAAAACACGTGCCCACGATAAACATTCACTACAATACACTTCTTTCAGTAAATTATAAGTTTCATTAGTGGTTTTTCAAGTTTGAAGTGAAATTTAACAATTCGTTGCTCTATTATTACACTAACCATTTTTTCCGGCAAAACAAAATAACACTAACGGAAATGAAGGTTATGGCTAAACGGTGTTGGTTACGGTGAAAGCTTCACACTAAACAGCTGTCGGTCAATGGCGGTTGACTTGTTCCGCCGCAGCGTCAGTCTCGTTATTTAATAGCCACACCTCGTATTGTAGCAATAGAATTAAACTGGTTCTGATTTGATTGGCGACTCCTCCGATAAAACTATTTCATTACTATGCAACTGGAAAATGTCGAGTTTGAACTATCGCACAAAGTTTTTATTAGAACCGCGTGCACTGTGAAGTTGATCTCATTGTACCGCACTGTTGTCGGGAACAATATAATTGTGCTTTACGAGTGTTACGAGTGCATATAACGGCCAAACTGTTTCTGCACTAAATATTGACTTTATTACTGCGGTTGGTTAAATACAAATTGTCCCTGCAACTGTTAGTACGTTGCATTTATTGGCTTTGTTATACGTTGCTGTATTAAATGTTGTGGTAAAGTTGTAGACACTATATATATATATATATATATATATATATATATATATATATATATATATATATATATATATATATATATAATTATAAATAGAGTATTTCGTTAACGTAACGCTTATTGTTATTATTTTGTTTATGCACATAAATTAATTTATAATTATTTGAAACGAACAATAAGGTTAGTTTCATTTTTATTACTTAAAAAAAATGATATTTTTAACTCTTTAAAAAAATTTCAACATATTTTACAATTTTAGACTATTTACAGAAACCAGCATTGTAAACACAATAAAAGTCTGTACATTTTTAAAACTCTTAATTTATTGGCGCATTTTCATTTAGAAATGAGCTATTGGAGCAGCCATTATTGTAAGGTCCAGTCCCGGGGCCTTGAAATGAGCGCTGATTCTGACCTAGTGGTCACGTTAAATGTATATTCGTTTTGCAGGGGTTCAGACTAGCTGCACCTATTGAGAGGATTTAGTACCTTCACAGTACCCGAGTTACACACACTTACGACTTTAACACTTAACACTTACGTAGGCGATAATAGCCTAAATGTGCGTTTCGCCTTAAAATAACGGAAAAAATGCAATTTAAATTCTAATATGCAGTTTTTGGTGCTGATAAAATTGCGGAGGGTAATTAAACGTGAGGTCAGAATTTCGATGAAAGATAAGATTTTAAAAAATATTTCTGGAACTTCTCTTTCACACGTTAGCGACACAGCTGCGTGCCGCGTTTGTTCTTGTCTATCAATTTTGATTCTGTATAAACAATTTTGATGACCATTTTCGGGTTTCTTCAATAGAATGTTTCCATTTACATATTCAGCTCTGTGTTTGTTTCTTTTTTGTGTTTAACGTCCGACTGTTGTGCACGCTTGGGCTAATGCAGACGATGGGATGATTTATAGCGTATGAAAATGCCAAGCCCTGGCCGGGAATCGAACCCGGGTCCTCTGGGTGCTTGTGTCCATTATATGATACTCAGTTTTCATTATATTTGTTGATATAAAGTAAAGTGATTTTTTTATAAACGCCTCTATTTTGGTAAAATGTAACACAAAACAATACAGAAATAGTACTTATTGCTTTTTCTTAAAGAAATCCGCTTCAGAAGGTATTGACAAAAAAAAGTCATATTAGGAAGTAATTCATCTAAATTAATAAAGATATATAATTAAATATAAATACAAAAGAAAAAACACCCCTATTAGTTCTAAGCATTTGCAATGAAGCGAATTACAAACACAAATATAAAATATTAAAAATATAAGGGACATAAATTTTAAAAATTGTATCTTACTTCATGTAACCGTAGTGAAGTGTAATATTCCGGTCAGAAAATCACTTTAAAATTTAGTTTCTCGGAAAAACCTATTTTAAATAGTTGCTATGTTTCTATGTCAGGTATCCTTAAAGGTTACTCGAATGCGAAAAAGTTTTCTGCAGATTTTTCAAGCAACTTATTAAATTTTGTGCCACCCTGTGACAGTGAAGGAAGCGCCGCGTGACAAGTGTAATACGTGACAGGTCTAAGTTGTTACACCTGGGACTCTGAGACTGAACCTTGTTAACGACCCCGCGCAGGGGTATGGCTACTTTTTTTTATGTTCCTCGTGATTAAATATTTTGGCGGAGAAAGATAACTCCTCCGAGGGTACAATTATTTTTTCGTTTTATGTTCCTCGCGATTAAATCTTTTTTGGCGGGAAAAGATAATTCTCGCGGGGTACGTATATTTTTCGTATTATGTTCCTCGTGATTAAATCTTTTTTGGCGGGAAAAGATAATTCTCGCGGGGGTACGATTATTTTTCGTTTTATGTTCCTCGTGATTAAATCTTTTTTGGCGGGAAAAGATAATTCTCGCGGGGTACGTATATTTTTCGTATTATGTTCCTCGTGATTAAATCTTTTTTGGCGGAGAAAGATAACTCCTCCGAGGGTACAATTATTTTTTCGTTTTATGTTCCTCGTGATTAAATCTTTTTTGGCGGGAAAAGATAATTCTCGCGGGGTACGTATATTTTTCGTATTATGTTCCTCGTGATTAAATCTTTTATGGCGGGAAAAGATAATTCTCGCTGGGTACGATTATTTTTTCGTTTTATGTTCCTCGTGATTAAATCTCTTTTGGTGGGGAAAGATAACTCCCACGAGGGTACAATTATTTTTTCGTTTTATGTTCCTCGTGATTAAATCTTTTATGGCGGGAAAAGATAATTCTCGCTGGGTACGATTATTTTTTCGTTTTATGTTCCTCGCGATTAAATCTTTTTTGGCGGAAAAAGATAATTCCACGAGGGTACAATTTTATGTTTTTTCGTATATTTTTCATGTTTATGTTCCTCAATTAAATCTTTTTTGGCGGGAAAGATAACTCCCACGAGGGTACAATTATTTTTTCGTTTTATGTTCCTCGTGATTAAATCTTTTGGCGGGGAAGGATAACTCCCACGAGGGTACAATTATTTTTTCGTTTTATGTTCCTCGCGATTAAATCTTTTTGGCGGAAAAGATAATTCTCGCGAGGGTACGTATATTATTTTTTCGTTTTATGTTCTTGATTAAATCTTTTGATTAAATCTTTTTTGGGGAAAGATAACTCCCACGAGGGTACAATTATTTTTTCGTTTTATGTTCCTCGTGATTAAATCTTTTGGCGGGAAAGGATAACTCCCACGAGGGTACAATTATTTTTTCGTTTTATGTTCCTCGCGATTAAATCTTTTGGCGGGGAAGGATAACTCCCACGAGGGTACAATTATTTTTTCGTTTTATGTTCCTCGTGATTAAATCTTTTTGGCGGGAAAGATAATTCTCGCGAGGGTACAATTATTTTTTCGTTTTATGTTCCTCGCGATTAAATCTTTTGGCGGGGAAGGATAACTCCCACGAGGGTACAATTATTTTTTCGTTTTATGTTCCTCGTGATTAAATCTTTTGGCGGGGAAGGATAACTCCCACGAGGGTACAATTATTTTTTCGTTTTATGTTCCTCGCGATTAAATCTTTTTTTGGCGGGAAAAGATAATTCTCGCGGGGGTACGATTATTTTTCGTTTTATGTTCCTCGTGATTATATATTTTTGGCGGGAAAAGATAATTCTCGCTGGGGTACGATTATTTTTTCGTTTTATGTTCCTCGCGATTAAATCTTTTTTGGCGGGAAAAGATAATTCTCGTGGGGGTACGATTATTTTTTCGTTTTATGTACCTTGTGATTAAATCTTTAGGTGGAGAAAGATAACCACTGCGGAGGTTACTCCTACTTTCTTGTTTCATGTTCCGTATGTTTAAATATTTTGACGGGGAAAAATAATTCGCGATTGGTACACGATTTTTTTTGGTTTATGCCTTTCGCACGTGTAAGATTTTCCCCATTCACTTCTGTTTCAAGATGGCGGCCCCTGATTTAACGATGACGAGTGTACGCAGTTTTGGTCAAACATATTGGCCGATTGTTTTGAAATTTAGCACGATCCACAAACAACCGAAGAAGTATTTATAAGATTTTCCCTTTTTTATTTCCGTTTCAAGATGGCCTCTTGTTTAACGTTGAGAATGTTGTCGCTGGTTATTTCCTGTATATTGGTTGACCGCTTCATGGAGAAAGAACATTGCTAATAAAGTAGGTCCAATAAATTTTTCTCGCAAATAATACGGTTTCCGGTTAAATTGACGGAAAATGTTACGAGCGCTGTCGTGGAGCGTTATTATTTTTTCGTAATTTTTGAACTGCTAGTACATTTTGATTAAATCTTTTAAACGAATGCGCTAGAAAAACAAATGAAACAATTTGAATTTCTATGTTCAGTTTGATCTGCCTTCCTAGCTTTCAATTCTTTCGTTGTTTCGGAGAACCTCCATCTTCAAAAACTCATCTATACTCTAATTGAAGAACCTCCATCTTCAATATCTAATAGAGTATAAATATAGTTTTTGAAGATGTAGGTCTCCGAAACGCGTCAACGAAAGTAGAATTGACGAAGCTAGGGAAGACAGATCATTATACTGAACATAGTGACAATAATCCCAGCAGAAAAGAAGAAGAATATAAAAAGAATTTGAGAATTTTTACTAACCTAACCTAACCTAATATTAAAAATAGAATGAAATATCCTTAAGTTAGTCAGTCAATCAGTCAGTAAGTCAGTCAATCAGTCAGTTAGTCAGTCAATTAGTCAGTCAGACAATCAGTTAGTCAGTCAATCAGTCAGTTAGTCAGTCAATCTGTCAGTTAGTCAGTCAATCAGTCAGTTAGTCAGTCAATAAGTTAGTCAGTCAATCAGTCAGTAAGTCAGTCAATCAGGCAGTCAATCAGTCAGTTAGTAAGTCAATTAGTCAGTTAGTCAGTCAATTAGTCAGTTAGTCAGTCAATTAGTCAGTTAGTCAGTAAATCAGTCATTTAGTCAGTCAATCAGTCAGTTAGTCAGTCAATCAGTCAGTTAGTCGGTCAAGCAGTCAGTTAGTCAGTCAATCCGTCAGTTAGTCAGTCAGTAAGTCAGTTAGTCAGTCAATCAGTCAGTTAGTCAGTCAATCAGTCAGTTAGTCAGTCAATAAGTCAGTTAGTCAGTCAATCAGTCAGTTAGTCGGTCAATCAGTCAGTTAGTCAGTCAATCCGTCAGTTATTCAGTCAGTAAGTCAGTTAGTCAGTCAATCAGTCAGTTAGTCAGTCAATCAGTCAGTTAGTTAGTCAATCAGTCAGTTAGTCATTCAATCAGTCAGTTAGTCAGTCAATCAGTTAGTCATTCAATCAGTCAGTCAGTCAATCAGTCAGTTAGTCAGTCAATCAGTCAGTTAGTCAGTTAATCAGTCAGTAAGTCAGTCAATCATTCAGTTAGTAAGTCAATTAGTCAGTTAGTCAGTCAATTAGTCAGTAAGTCAGTCAATCAGTTAGTCATTCAATCAGTTAGTCAGTCAATCAGTCAGTTAGTCAGTCAACCAGTCAGTTAGTCAGTCAATCAGCCAGTTAGTCAGTCAATCAGTCAGTAAGTCAGTCAATCAGTCAGTCAGTTTGTCAATCAGTCAGTTAGTCCGTCAATCAGTGAGTTAGTCAGTCAATCAGTCAGTAAGTCAGTCAATCAGTCAGACACATAACTGGAAATGAAACAAATGCCCTACTTCGATGACGTTTTGTCCGAGTTCGTGGCCTCGTTCCCCAAATCTTAATTTTTTTTTTAAAAACCAAAATTTTACAACCTTCATGAGTCGGAAATGTCCTTAAATTTGGCAATTATGATTTTTATCGAGTTTTCTTAAAAGTTATGGAGAAATTCAACAAAACATGAAACAAAAATTAAAACAGAAGCTTTAAAAATCAACCTAAATAGATTTTGATCTACAAAATCTGGGTGGAATTATTCTCTTATTAATAAGTGGGTATAATGTAGATCTATTTTAAAATATCAAATTTTTAGCTTTTAATTGGGTTTGCGGTAAATTTTAATTAAAAATGAATATTTAATCCGTAACAACAAGCTGCACGTTGTTCTAATAACTAAACTTTTACGTGCAGTGTGCCAGGAACGATAAAGCTCGCGGAGGATTAACAAAGTAAATAAATGTACCGGTTGAAAATATGGGATTTTACTTTATACAAACAACAGCTGTTTTATAAAATTAAATTGATATTTCGTGCCAGAGTTGTGCCGTGTGATTTATTTTTTAATTTTGTACAATTTTATCGCTAGTGCAATTTTCTGTAGCCTATGCAAATACTAATATTAGAAATTTATTGCAAATATTTTTTATGAAACAAACTCTCAGATTCGGAAACAGAGGTTGTTCGAAAATTGTCGAAAAACAAATCGAAAAATTGCCTCATTTGTGACAATCGGTTAAATTTTACTCATACATGAAGATTTATAACTTAATGCTAAATTTTAAATAAAAGAAATTCACTTGTTTCCTAGACTAAATCGAAAAAAACAAATTCCCACGGCGGTCAAGGTTGTTTTGGTCCTTTTCGATACAATGTAAAAGTGTTTTTCATTTTATTTAAACATTTGCTACACTGACTTCAGTTATGTATATTTATAAACAACAAAATTAAATTAAAATAATTTTAATAATCTAGGAATTAAAAGGTTTCAAAAAATCACTTGCAATAAAGACGAGGCGACTGATGTTTTATGAGCACATCAGCAGAATGAAACCAGAAAGAATAGCGAAAAGAGTGCTGACTTTCCAGGAAAATAGGAAAACAAATTCCATGGTTCAAGGAAGTCCATCAGGATCTGACTGGATGTGGAATGAGCGCTGAAGAGGTACATATGGACATATGTGGGAGGAAGATATCTGCTGCTGAGTTGAAGAGAATCCAAGAGGCTAGGAAAAGAGTGCTGACTTTCCAGGAAAACACAAATTCCACGGCTCAAAGAAGTCCATCAGGATCTGACTAGGTGTGGAATGAGCGCTGAAGAGGCACAAAATAGGGACACGTGTGGGAGGAAGATATCTGCTGCTGAGTTGAAAGACATCTCTTAAGAGAATCCAAGAGGAAGGAGGCTATGAAAAAAGTGATGATTTTCCAAGAAAACAGGAAAACAGATTCCATGGCTCAAGGAAGTCAATCAAGATCTGACTAGGTGTGGAATGAGCTTTGAAGAGGTACAAAATATGGACACGAGTGGAAGGAAGATATCTGCTGCTGAGTTGAAAGACATCTCTTAAGAGAATCCAAGAGGAAGGAGGCTATGAAAAAAGTGATGATTTTCCAAGAAAACGGGAAAACAAATTCCATGGCTCAAGGAAGTCCATCAGGATCTGACTAGATGTGGAATGAGCGCTGAAGAGGAACAAAATATGGACACGTGTGGGAGGAAGATATCTGCTGCTGAGAAAGACATCTCTGAAGAGAATCCAAAAGGAAGGAGGCGAGTGGTTTCGGAGGCGAAACGTCATATAATGAGCCAGGGAATGAAGAAGTAAAAGGAAACAAGGGTTTAAGAGGAAGATAGTTGTATTATTGTAGTGCGTAGATGGCTGTATAAAATTTTAAAAAAACTAGGCAATCTTTACAGTGCATTCCGTTAACTCAAAAACTGTTTTCTTTAGGGGAAGGATACAGTAACCCAAATTTTATTTGAGTATTGGGTAACTGTCGATCAAAATAGGGCTAAGATACCGGTCAGTCTGCTACGTCCCTAAAATTCGCACCTCAAGATCGAAGGTTCGAGACGCAGTTACTACTGTAAAGCTTTACGCTTCCAGTTAACGCCGATCCTTCGTCCTCATTAGTAACTGGATAAAGTAAGGACATTAAGAAAAGAAAACGAGGTTAAAATCTGTCGGGCGAATTTTGAGAAAATCAGATTTACTATCATTAAAAGAGCTTGTTTACTCAAGATATGGACTAACGTTGGACTGCATGCCAAACGATTATGTCATCAAAAGTATTTTAGCCTCCAGCAATGTGCACAGAAACGTATGTGGAGACGTCTTAATCAACGCTATATTTTGTATCTGTTTAACCTAAAAACAAATACTGTAAATATATTTTAATATTCAAGGTCGATGTTTCCATACATCGTAAAATGTTAAAGTAAAAATATCAGTTCAAAACTGTTGCGTTTAACAGAAGTAATATTTTTGGTTACTAAAGACGTGATTTTTGATAACTGTTAGCTACCAAATCATAACCTTGCTAGCGATAAAGTTATACAAAATTAAAAAATAAATCACACGGCACAACTCTGGCGCGAAATATCAATTTAATTTTATAAAACAGCTGTTGTTTGTACAAACTAAAATCCCATATTTCCAACCGGTACATTTATTTACTTTGTTAATCCTCCGCGAGCTTTATCGTTCCTGGCACACTGCACGTAAAAGTTTAGTTATTAGAACAACGTGCAGCTTGTTGTTACGGATTAAATATTCATTTTTAATTAAAATTTACCGCAAACCCAATTAAAAGCTAAAAATTTGATATTTTAAAATAGATCTACATTATACCCACTTATTACTGAGTGAATAATTCTACTCAGACAGACAGACAAACAGAACTATTTCTGTAGACGAAAATCTGATGAAGAATTTTGATAAATTAGGCTGATTTTTTCGTAAAGCGTGTTGGGATAAATAATAACACGTTTTGTTGAATTTTCCCCTAATTTTTTAAGAAATAAAGAATTTGTGTTTTCCTGGAAAGTCAGCACTCTTTTCCTAGCCTCTTGGATTCTCTTCAACTCAGCAGCAGATATCTTCACATCTAGTCAGATCCTGATGGACTTCCTTGAGCCGTGGAATTTGTGTTTTCCTGGAAAGTCAGCACTCTTTTCCTAGCCTCTTGGATTCTCTTCAACTCAGCAGCAGATATCTTCCTCCCACATATGTCCATATTTACCTCTTCAGCGCTCATTCCACATCCAGTCAGATCCTGATGGATTTCCTTGAACCATGGAATTTGTTTTCCTATTTTCCTGGAAAGTCAGCACTCTTTTCGCTATTCTTTCTGGTTTCATTCTGCTGATGTGCCCATAAAATATCAGTCGCCTCGTCTTTATTGCAAGTGATTTTTTGAAATATTTTAGTGCCTAGATTATTAAAATTATTTTAATTTAATTTTGTTGTTTATAAATATACATAACTGAAGTCAGTGTAGCAAATGTTTAAATAAAATGAAAAACACTTTTACACTGTATCGAAAAGGACCAAAACAACCTTGACCGCCGTGGGAATTTGTTTTTTTCGATTTAGTCTAGGAAACAAGTGAATTTCTTTTATTTAAAATTTAGCATTAAGTTATAAATCATCATGTATGAGTAAAACTTAACCGATTGTGACGAATGAGGCAATTTTTCGATTTGCTTTTCGACATCTTTTGAACAACCTTTATTTCCGAATCTGAGAGTTTGTTTCATAAAAAATATTTGCAATAAATTTCTAATATTAGTATTTGCATAGGCTACAGAAAATTGCAAACAAAAAATGTTACAGTAAACACAGAAATAGTTTTGCGTGCTCTCAAATTGACAGCGCTGACTTTTTTTTTCAATTTGTCGTAAAATTTTGTAAAAAGACAGAAAACGTATTAAAGATGTTGAATGGATTAATTTCAGTTATATAAGACAGATGATTATGCAATTTATGCACAGATAGATTCAAAGAAAATAAACTTTTTTAAAACAACCGTTTCCGCGGTACGTCAACTTTAAGGTTATGTTTGCTCTTATTGTTTCAAGGTAGTGGTGCGGCAGAAAACACAAAACTGTTAAAAAACTGCTTTTCTATACACGACTAACAAAATGCTTTTTCAAACGGAAAGTTGTTAAACAGGGAACGGACTGTTCTATTCGAACGTTGCCGCAAGCGCTAAAACTGTTTTCCTGCTGTTTGTCTGCTAACTGCTTTTATGCTTTTTCCCTTTATTCCAAAGTTGCTTGTTGCTTGTAGTGAAGTAAAAACTGTTTGGTCAATGTCAACGTTTATCTCTATTTTGTTGCGAGTTGTAGTAACAACCTCTCACATTTTGTAGATACAGAGCCTAATTTTATTTAAACATATTTTTTATATTTATTATGAATCATCATAATTTTTTAATCAACTAAAACTATTCTAAATCGTTTGCATTTTGGTAAATACGCAAAGGACTATTTAATTTTTAAGTAAAAAAAAGGATGCTTCTATTAGAAATTCATTACGTTTTGTAAATATAAAATGGCATACATAATTATTACGTTTTGAGAATGTAATTTAATTATTACTACACTTATAAGGATTATTTTTTTCTAAATGCATTATACCCAAAAACAATTTAAGAACATGGTGGTAATGGGAATGAAAAAGTAGTCTTAGAAAACTGATGGTGTGTGCTTTATGTTTTAGCTGCTAATACAACTTTGAGTTTCAGTTTTCTAAACCTGTTTTTTCCAACTGTTTTAAAAGCCAGCTTTTTTTTCCTCAACAAACTGTTTGTTGACGTTTTGTAAAAATAGCAGAAACGCCCACATCTATTTCAAGGTTATATAGCGGTAAGCACCCACGAGATTATTCGCAATATGGTCTGAAATGTAATCACATAGTAAAAAAAAAACAAAATCACAAAAAAACAAAATTAAGGCTGCGTCTGTTTCTAGACAGTTTACGTAACAAATACATCGCCCAATTCCCTAAGACACTTTCAGCGGCTGCAAATCGGTCGATAAATTAGTTCAAAGTGATTAAAACCATTTGCCGGCTTTGTAAACAGTTACCGTTCTGTCGCCACACAAGCGGCCAGGGGTTAACACGACGTTGCAATGCTCGTAACATTAAATGTAACGGCCACCAGAGCGCACTGTGCCACTTCCGGTAAATTTATCTGCTTTACGTCGGAGTGGAGATGTGTTTACAAAAATAACGGTTATGGTTGTACTCTACATTTTCCGGTTAGGTGTGCGAATACAACGCGAATAAATAAAAAGCGATTACAGCGCTCTCTATTTCCCGGGATAAACGGGAAATAAGCAATTTAGCACACACTGAAGTAGAACGGGTAGTAGTAGCAACGTATGCGAAAGAAAAGTGTTTGTTTTAAAAGGATATTTCATTCTCTTTTGATATTAGGTTAGGTTAGGTTAGTAGAAATTCTCAAATTCTTTTTATATTCTTCTTATTTTCTGCTGGGATTATTGTCACTATGTTCAGTATAATGATCTGCCTTCCCTAGGTTCGTCAATTCTACTTTCGTTGACGCCTTTCGGAGAACCTCCATCTTCAAAAACTATATCTATACGATATTAGATATTGAAGATGGAGGTTCTCCGAAATGCGTCAAAGAAAGTAGAATTGACGAAGCTAGGGAAGGCAGATCATTATACTGAACATAGAAATTCTCAAATTGTTTCATTTGTTTTAAAACTAGCGCATTCGCGTAAACATAAACACCAAATGCCTGACTGTCGAGTGACGCACAAACCTTGCTTTCTTCGGCACTATTTTCCCACAAAACAATACGGCACTATTTTTTTCGCAAATACGTAAGAAAACTCAGTCAACAGTGGGTTAATGTTAGTTACCAAACCTGTTATGTTTTCATATCACTGGGTATTATTATTAATTTTAGTCAGTCTACTGTAAGAAAATTAACAGACACATCGACTTTTCCACGATATCGTTAGTTTCTTATTACACTGAACTTTGTTTAGTAAGAAGTGAAAGTAAAGTACTAATAAAATAGTTTAAAAATGTGCAAAATAAATATCATTCTTCTTCTACAAAAATACGTCGTTGTCCGGAATGTAACGACGTACGAGTCGCGTGTGTAGCTTGGCCAAGCCGAATTGCATGATGAATATTTTAAACGTGTAATTGTGCTTAGTGTTTGTGATGTATGTTTTAATGTTTTGTTTGACTTGGTGACGACCTCGACAGAGGGATTTAACATTTTGTATAACTGCCTGAAGATGGAACAATAGAGTTTCGAAACCGCGGTAGACTTTATGAGGTGAGTTGGTAGACCACTGACGGGAAGAATTATAATCCTAATTATACAAAAATACAAGTACACTGTAATTAGTAATAAACATTTGAACAACTAGATAAATATACAAATAAACGTATTTATTGTAGGCCAATTTATACAAAATAATAATACAAATATATATTATAATATAAATACATATCTATGGCCAGTGTGTCGTTAGGGGAGTCGTTTTTCAAAAATTAATTTATTACACTGAGAAAAAACAAAACAAAAAAATCATATTTTTAAACAAAATTTCTAAACCTCAGTTATAAACGTTAGAAAAAAATTAACAAATTCTTATTATGAAGTTTAAAATCCTAAACATTACGAACACCAACACATTCTACAACGTTTTTCTTCTTTTCGTTTCACCCTCTTTGGGGTACGCTGAATCAATCATTTCTTGCGCGCTGTACTTTTCTTTGTTCCCAGTAGCTCTTCATTCTTTCCGATCTTCTCTTCCTCTCATCTTCCGAAATGACAGGTTTAGGTCTTATTTTGGTTTTATCTTGGAATCTTATTCTTTCGTCCTTGGTACTTATCTTAGCAGTTTGGTCAAGCAGTGAATTTTCCGTAATTTTTAATTCTATTAAGTCTTTTTCAATTTCTTTAAACCAGTTCGGTTTTGTTTTACGATTATGGAAAAAATCAAACACCTGTTTCGTCAATCTATTGGAGTTCATTCTAAGAAGATGGCCGTAAAAATTTATTCTCCTTTTTCTCATAGTATCTGACAGTTTTTCAATTTTCTTATAGAGAGCTTCATTTCTTACATATATTACCTTATTATCCTGAAATTTTGTTCCTATAATTTTTCTTAAGATGGAATTTTTCTTACCTGGAATTTTCTGAATAAGATCATCCAATTGGTTCCAAAAAGCCTCTACTTTTTCCTTGTTTTTCTTGTTGTCTTCATTTATAGGGGCATGTGCATTGACAATTGTGTCTACAACGTTTTATTGTTTTTAAATTAAACAATAATTCCACTCGCTTACTACACCAATATGTACTGCTACTAGTGTCTACAGTATGGTTAATAAGTGAAGTCCAGTCTTTTCATTCAACAAGTCTAGCTTCAGCCATTTTTCTCAACTAAGTTAAACAGCAACAGACACCAAGAAAACGAAACAGTTCTATTTTGCCTTGTCTACGCAGGGAGGTAAGTCAGTATTTTCCAATAACCACCTACATTTCTCCGACTGTATGATCGCACACATTTGAACAACAATCGAGATTGCAGTTTGTTTTCGTCTGATAAACCTTTAAAGCCACACTTGTTATTGTTGCCATGGCAACGAGGCGTAACCGAGAATGTTTTGCTCATCCTACACGTGTTATCCCACACCGTCACACGTCATAGTGTGGTAATTAATTGAATGACACCATAAAAACAACTCCCGTAGGCTGTGACCTTGATCGTGCCATTCAAGAGCAAATACTTGGCGTGGTGTTACGTAATCCTGTGCAACAAATGGCGGCTATTTCTGTGTGAAATAACATTACTGGCCTAACAAGAAACCGTAAAGTATATGGTTTACTGTCTCGCTTACGAATTACGTACTCGTATATACGAATATACATTACGGTATAATTAATCAGTTTGTATGTGTGCGTGCATGTGTGTGTGTGTGTGTGTGTGTGTGCACGCGCGCGCGCCTATATGTGTGTGCGTGGCTCGTGCATGCGTGCGTATACGCATTTGCGGTGTGCGGTATATGCGTGTGCGCGTCCTCGTGCGAATATTCGGTGTGTGTGTGTGTGTGTGTGTGTGTATGTGTGTTTGTGTGTGTGTTGTGTGTATGTGTGTGTGTGTTTGTATGTGTGTGCGCGCGGTAGGTGTGTACGCGCATGCCTGTGTGTGCATGCGCATTTGCGGTGTGTGCACGCGCGCGCGCCTACGTGTGTGTGTTTGTGCGCGCGCGTGCGTGCGCGTGCATGTGTGCGTGTACGCGTTTGTGGACTGCGGCATATGCATGTACGCTTGCGCGTGCGAGTATTCGGTGTGTGTGTGTGTGTGTGTGTGCGCGCGCACGCGTGGTGTGTACGGTGTGTGTGCATGCGTTCGCCTGTGTGTGCGTGCGCCGTGAGCGTTTGTGGTGTGCGCTTTTGTGATTTGCGACGTATGCGTATGTGTGCGCGCGTATGCGGTGTGCGTGTACGGTGTGTGTGTGTGTGTGTGCGCGTGCGTGCGCCGTGAGCGTTTGTGGTGTGCGCTTTTGTGATTTGCGACGTATGCGTATGTGCGCGCGTATGCGGTGTGCGTGTGTGTGTGTGTGTGTGTGTGCGCGCGCGCACGCGTGGTGTGTAGGGTGTGTGTGCATGCGTTCGCCTGTGTGTACGTGCGCCGTGAGCGTTTGTGGTGTGCGCTTTTGTGATTTGCGACGTATGCGTATGTGTGCGCGCGTATGCGGTGTGCGTGTACGGTGTGTGTGTGTGTGTGTGTGTGTGTGTGTGTGTGTGTGTGTGTGTGTGTGCTGGCGTGTGTGTGTGTGCGTGTACGTGTGTGTGTGTGTGTGTGTGTGTGCGCGCGTGCGTGAGAGAGAGAGTG
Organism: Callitettix versicolor; assembly: GCA_022606455.1. Classification (NCBI taxonomy): domain Eukaryota; kingdom Metazoa; phylum Arthropoda; class Insecta; order Hemiptera; family Cercopidae; genus Callitettix; species Callitettix versicolor. Next base: position 9,985,741 of record CM040189.1, read on the forward strand.
TGTGTGTGTGTGTGTGTGTGAGACATTTTGTGTAATGTTTATTTTCCATCCAGCTTCTATAGTTAGTCTCATTTTCGTTATGAGCAGCAAAGTACTACATGCAGACTGTTCTGCAAGTCTATATTAGTGCACATTGTACGTGGGATATTTGGTTTTTGAGGTAACAGGTTTTATGTAATAACGTATGGCAACATGCGTTAAACAATAACGGACGTAATATAGTGATACATTTCTATTTGACCTATTTGAATATTGTATTATGCATCATGAAAGTGTCAGAAAAAACGAGGGGGAGAGAGAGAGAGAACTATGTTTAATATTACATAGCATGATCAGGTTCTTTACTTCTACAAACTTGGGGTCTTTTGCACTACGTCTTTGCGCCCGACATTTTCTAATTTTTGTCGTATATTTTCTTCACATTATATACTACCAAACACCCAGTATTTGGGGTAAACTTTATCAACATTAAATTTTGCTACTTGAAAATATGACTCTTCAATTTCTACTGATTTTTAGGACCTCTAATCGTGATGGCGTGTTTTTAACAAAGCATCCGCACAGAGCTCACTCGAATAGTGTTTCCGGTCTGCAAACGAATCCGGAAAAATATGTTTTTGTGATGAAACTGTGTTTTGTGTTTTGTCCATAAAGAAATGAAAAACGTGTGCTACTGAACCAAACATAAAAAATTACGTAACATTTTTCCCCTTTATTGTTAATTTAATTAGGTTTTTTTGTGTTTAACATCCGACTATTGTGCACACTTGTGCTAATGCAGACGATGGGATGATTTATAGCGTATGAAAATTCCAAGCTCTGGCCGGAAATCGAACCCGGATCCTCGGGGTGAAAGCCTAGTACGCTGTCAACTAGACCACCGAGGCGGCCATTTTTTACGATATTTTTACAATATTTTAATTACGATAATTACTTGGAAAACGCAACAAATTAACAGCTAGTTCTTAACAACATAACCTGAAACTTATTAAACCTGAAAGCACGTGTATTGAATACATTTGATTACTCGACGAACAAACATACGTACAAACAGTAAACTTTTACGCCCCTGGAATTTATCTTTGCTTTATAGTGAACACGTTCGGAGCGCTGTAATCGTGTAGTTGGTTCATTTATGGTCTCCTGGTACTATAAATGGATAACGTAGAAAATTGTCTGACGTCACGTTTTACGATCGTGTATCATAATATTTAATTTATGAGTTTTTAAAGTGTCGAATAAATATTGCGAACGTAAAAATAACACTTACACTGGAAGAATATGTGTTTTGTTATCTAAAGATTAGGCCTGTTTGTGTAGCGTATTTATATAATAAGTTTAATGGTTAAGATTTGAATTTTAGTATGTGACACAATTATTATAATGTTTATTAATGATTAAAATTGCTTATGCTTGTCATAGTTAAGATGGGGCCGCCATCTTGAAACAGAAGTAAGTGGGGGGGAATCTTACGCATACGTTTTTTGGACTTCATACAAGGCACCTTCGTACCAGATTTCGAAACAATGCGTTTGGCCAAAATTGCGTAACAAACACAAAACCAAATGCGAAGCGTTCGAGTCGAAACAGAATTTGCTCGTCAGTTATAACCAAAATGTGAGCAAAATTTTAATTACCTAATTTTGAGAAATTATGTATTTTATGTTTACAGCGGTAGATGGCCCATTGGACTACTTTTCTTTTTGTTCAGTTTGAATCGTATTCATTTTTTTTTACTTTGCCTTGTAACCGTTGCTACTTGTCCTTGGTTATTGTTTTGGCTGTTCTGTCCATGAGCATAGTGTCAGTGATCTGCAGTTCTGTTATGTCTTTCTCCGTTTCTCTAAACCAAAGTGGTTTGGCTCTTCTACTGCGAAAGTAGTCAAATATTTTTTTGGTTAGTTTATTTTTGTCCATTCGGAGGATGTACCCATAAAAATCAATTCTCCTTTTTCTTATTGTGTCTGATAGTGTTTCAGTTTTTTTGGTAAAGAGTTTCATTCCTGATGTGGAGTAAATGGTTGTTATGGAATTTGGGGACTAAGATTTTTCGTAATATCTTTCTATCTTTGATCTCCAGCCTTTTCAGTGGGCCCTGGCTTGTGAGAGATAATTTTTCACCTGCATATAAGGTTGAATTACCGTATGATGCCTTATCTTTGTATTCCAGGAGAGGGACTTCTTGTTGTATGTGTCCTTGGTAAGTTGGAAGGCTAATTCAACTTTATTTCTCCTAGATTCGATAGCTTTTTTCTCTAGGGCGTCCCAGCTGATCACGCTTTTATTAATATATTTTTTTATGTTTCTAAATTATTACATTACTGAAACAGTTTAAGTTTCGTGGGCGAATCCGCGACGGGTAATGCTAGTAATTTTAAAGGGTTAAGGACCACGTAACCCAAACCTTTATTTGCCTTAGCCTTTGTAACTATCAATAAGTAAAATATACAAACCATTGCACAACAATGTGAACGTCCTATTATAACAAAGCCCCATAAAGTGTTACAAGCTGACTCGAATGTTACCTGAACATACCCTCCGCAAACATTACCTCTCAATACCCCCGCATATAAATATCCTCTCTGAGGCGCATATAAATATCCTAGGCTGATTCATATGCACATCATGTTTGGCCTATACAGTAGCGCTGCAGTCTGTGTTAAGTTTTGCATAGCTGCCTGTTGCTTTCGTACTTCCTTTAAATACGAACGCCTTTTCTGTGCTCATTAACTTTATAAAAAAAACTGTTTTGTTTTAATTAAAGCATATTGTTAGTTTTAATTAAACTTAAGTACCGGGAGAACGAGTTTTCCGCTTTGTTCATAAGTAAAGAAAAGTATTATGTGCTGAAGAATAAAGTAGAAATGTAGAACACCTTTTCTAATTTGTATATTGTAATTTGAATGATAATTTATACGGACGTTAAATATTATTAAAAAAAAATTATTTATTTATTTAATACTCATAACCAATCTTTACAAGATCGACTAATGGTTTACACCTACAACAAAATCACATTTGTAGGGTAGCTATTACATTAATAACTTCCTTCACATCAGCGGAGCAGTTCATGAGGTTCAGTCCTCTTGAGGCGGCGAACGTTGCCGGCCACTTCACGTACTGCCTCCATCTCACAATGCATGCGTAAGAAGCCGTAAATTATGACTAGGTGCACATTTTTTAACTTCATCTGTGACAAGCCTGATGTTTAAGTCCCTATGTAAATCATTGTTACCAATATACCATGGGGCATTGACTATTCCTCGCAAGACTTTGTTTTGGAAATTTTTGATTATTTTTATATTCGACGGTTTTGTACAACTCCACAATTGCAAGCCATATGTCCATACTGGTTTCAATATTTGTTTATATATTAAAATTTTATTCTGCACTGAAAGCTCAGTTACGTCCGAGCAACCAGTAAAGTTTTCTATATTTTATCTTAAGCCTCTTTGTTTACATGGACTTTCCATTTGAGCTTCGTATCCAGTGTCATCCCCAAGTAAGTGGAGTAAGGAACAGCTTGAGCATTGATAAACAATGGATGGGTGGCAATCTTCCTATTGGTAAAGTTTATATGCACTGATTTTGTCTCATTCAGTTTAACTCGCCAACACTTTGTCCAGGTACTTATCCTATCCATTGCACTTTGTAGTTTATTCGTGGCCTTTTCAACACAATCATCAACAGCATGGCTAGCAGTGTCATTAATTAAATATTATGATAAAATTATTTTTTGCAGAAAAGATTTAGACTTAGTTTTCGAGGTTGTGAGAACTAAGCCTCTTGGATTCTATTCAGTTTACATGTGTTTTAATAATTTACTGACTAACTTATTCTGGTGGATGCTTTAGGATTTTGAAGCCCACTCCATTGCTTTTTGCTGGCAACAGCTTCACAATCATACATTACATGGCATGGAGTTTCCATTTTCTTCATTTCCTCGGTTCTTTTGATAAAACACTTACTTGTTCACCAACATTAACGAGGTATGTTATACCCAAGGATATGCTGACGATTTAGTGGTGCTAATCCGGGGGAAGCATAACTCTTCACTGGGTTCCGGGGCATAGGGGAGTTGAGGATAATGAGGAGGCAGACCGACTGGCTGGACTTGGATCTGCATCTGAGTTTATCGGACCTCAGCCGGCTTTAGGAATTTCTCCATCGTTGGCCAGGTCCGCTATTAATGGGTGGATTACATGTCAACACCAGGTAAGATGGGACAACCTTCATGGGCATTCCCACAGTAAACGTCTCTTAAGCAAAGTTCCTTCTGGAGGAATCAAAGAGGCAGCAGATGTCCTGGGCAGAGCACAACTCAGGAGGATCATGGGGCTCATAACAGGGCACTGTGGTCTGAGGGTGCACATTAACAGGATAGAAATGTACCACGGAGATGCCGTATTTAGATTGTGCAGAAAGGAGGAGGAAACTGCAGGTCACATAATTTATGATTGTGAGGCTCTTGCTAGTAGGAGGCTAGGGGTTTTTGGTTTCCAAGACCCTAGGGATCTTCAGCAGTGTGAGCTAGTCAGTGGGTTGTTGGAACTTATTAGGGGCACCAATCTGCTGAACTAGGTATTTAAGAGGTAAGTAGCACAATAGGTCAGTCGATCGCAGTGCCTGGGGTTGAATTATCCCTTCCTCTAGTATATAATCTTAATCTTAATCTTAATCTTCTTCATCAACATCCTAGAAATAATTTTTTTTTTAATTTTAAGACCAAAAGCACATTGAGGCTATTATCGCCTCTCTAAATGTAAGTGTTCGAGTAAAGTGTTAAAGTCGTAAGTGTAGACAATTTGATGGCGTACAATTAAACCTTAGTAGTTTAAATCTTACTAACACAGTAAGTGTGTGTTAGACTCGGGTGCCGCGAGGTACGTCTAAATCCTCTCAATAGGTACAGCTAGTCTGCACCCCCTTGCAGGGTCCTAGAAATACAGTGTCCTATAATGATTGCCATGATATTCCTTTGCAGTCACAGTTGCCATCAGTCCTTTCATCGCAACTCTCTAAAGGTTGTGTTTTCACGAGAAAGTTTTGATCCTTATGAGGTCTTCTGAGTCTAGATTTCATTAGATTCTACTACGTCGGTAAGGTTTGGGATAGGCCGTCAACTACTGATCTTACGGCACCATCTCTCGCTTCCGGTTGGGTAGATCCATGCAGCGTCCCTGCAGTCTGCTGTAATTATAGGCTCCCTGAGGCTAGTTACATCCCACACTTTTCTCCCCTTACTTGCTAATTTACTTCCAAAATCCAATCTCGCCAATTCTCCAGTTTTATTTGCTTTGAATGTTTGTTTCTAACCATCCAAATTCCACAAGTAGGTAAGGCTGCGTCGGCTGGTACCCCAGAATCCGCGTACTCTGAGAAAGTATCCAAGAAAAGTTTGGGCACATCTGAACTGCAAAACCATCACTCGCAATATACGAGTTCTTTTAATGTTATCGGACAGTTTTTGTTTATTTTGTAGGCGTTCTGATAGTTTATTTCCACAGTCGTCCCTGAGGGTTTTATTTGTCAAAACGCCTTAGCCGCCTCGGTGGCCTAGTTGATAGCGTACTAGGCTTTCACCCCGAGGACCCGGGTTCGATTCTCGGCCTAAGTTGGCATTTTCATACGCTATAAATCATACCATCGTTTGCATTAGCCCAAGTGTGCACAATAGTCGGACGTTATACACAAAAAAATGCCAATCGTCTTGTAGAATTACCGTCTATAACGTTTTATTGTCGCGGCAGCATAATAACCGGAGACTGTAATTTATTTTAAATTTTTTCAGATATTACTGAAACAAAATCTGTGCAGGTGAATTTAATAATTTTAAAAAATTTTATTTTTCCAATGATGTTTTGCGTTGTCGCTATAGCTTTTTAAATGTCGCTGCTTTTTCGTTACTTTAAAAATATGTAATTTGCAAGTAATTTTTGTGCAACGTGTTTTGTGTAATTTAATTCATTCAAATTACACGCTATGCATTGTACAGCTGCGACATTAAAGTGCTGCACTTCTCCGACTCGACTGTACCGCGTAATTACTGGGCTCTAATTGTTGCCGATTCAGTAATGAATAGGAGCAATTATTGGTTGGATAATGGGAGACGATTCGAGGAACCATTACCTTTAAAAGTAAGCTTAGAGGATCGGTGAACCGCGATTAAGTCGAAAGTAATATCGATTCTTGTTGGATCGTTAGTCTGCTGCTGGAACCTATTATCAAAATCACCGTCAGTATGTTTTCAGCTCTTTTATGTTAAAGGTTGGTTAAAGGACGCATTACTGAACTGATTTTCGAAATAAATTTAACCAGTGTTTACCAGGTGTGTTGAATTTTAATTTTTTGAACAAAATATTTATTTATTCTTCTACATTGATGTTGTCACCTTCAAAATAGTCCCCATTGGAGATTATGCACTTGTGCCAGCGCTTCTTCCAATCCTCGAAACACTTCTCAAACTCGATCGTTGAGATAGCATTTAGTTCTTTCAACGATGCGCTTTTAATGTCATCTACGGCTGTAAAATGACGTCCCATTAAGGTTCTCTTTATTCTTGGAAATATGAAAAAGTCACACTGAGCCGTGTCTGGCGAATGTGGAGGCTGGGGCATACTTACAGTACTGTTTTTGGCCAAAAATTCACGAACAGCAATTTTTGGCCAAAATTGCTTAATGAAGTGTAAGCTGGTGCTTTATCGTGGTGCAAAAACCATGAATTGTTTTTCCACAGATCCGGTCGTTTTTTTCGGATTACTTCACGCAAACGGCGTTGAACTTGTAGGTAGTACTCATTATTGCCCGTTTCACCTGGTGGCAGGAATTCATGATGCACTATGCCATTAATATCGTAGAACACAGTGAGCATAACTTTCACGTTCGATCGCACTGGTCGAGCCTTTTTCGGTCTTGGCGAGCCAGAATGCCTCCACTGGGATGATTGAGGCTTAGTTTCGATGTCATATCCGTAAACCCATGTTTCGTCACCTGTTATAATACGTTTCAGTAATTCTGCATCGTCGTTGACTTCATTTAGTGACTCCTGAGCAACTTCCATTCGCCGCTGTTTTTGTTCAAAATTCAACAATTTTTGAACGAATTTTGCTACCACGCGTTTCATACACAAAACATTGGAAACAATGTCATGACATGGTCCAATCGATATGCCAACATCATCAACGACCTCTCTAATTGTGATTAGGTGATTGTTCATAAGCATTTATTTCACTTTTTCCAAGTTTTCATTGGTTGTTGATTTGCTGGAGCGTCTAGGGTGTTCGTCATCTTCAACGTCTTCACGGCTTTCTTGGAAACGCTTATACCACTCGTAAACTCTTGCTTTACTCATAGCTGACTCACCATAGGCCTTTGTTAACACTTCACACACTTTGTTATACTTTATTCCATTTTTACGCAAAATTTGATACAAATTGTTTGATCCATTTCTTTTAACAAACGAAAATCGCCGAGCTTAAAAAATCACGTCTAACCTTAGTGGCTGTCACAGACAAAGTCAACAATGAAAACAGCTGAAAGTTTTATCATACTTCAAGGACATGTATACCAACTTAATAAAAAAAATGTTTGACAATCGTACTCTCCAAACCCGATTTAAAAATTCTCGTTACTTTCTGAAATATATATATTAACGACCCCTCAATAGGTGAGAACATGATCGGTTCTTATTTCTATGTCCTGAGTTTGGATCTTACCTTGATGACTGTCCCAATAGCTCATTTTTTCCATTGAATTTCGCTAAATAAATTGACTACGAACTTAAATTTTAAACTGTCCAATTACCCGTAATTCAATTCATGAAACTAAATCAGTGTTAGTTGCAGGACGTCGTTTAAAGCTTCATGGATTGCGTGAATTTGATTATTTTCGCGATCAGAGACCTACTTCTTACTTTATGGCCTATCTTTCTATTTTTTTTGTCTTAAGATCGTGATTTGCAGGTCTTGATGTAAGCCATAATTTTATATAACATGGCTTACAAAAACGTAGTCGAAGCTTTGAAAATAGTTTGACTTAGTTATCTGTGCACATTAATAATATTCTTGCTAACCTTAAAAAAAAATGGTTTATGATCTGGACCGGCGCTTATACCTGGTACCGGGCGGGGTTCTTACCACGATAGCCGCTCTATTAGCTTCCAATTAAAAGAATTTTTTTGGTGTTTAACGTCCGACTATTGTGCACACTTGGGCTAATGCAGACGATTGAATGATTTATAGCGTATGAAAATGCCAAGCCCTGGCCGGGAATCGAACCCGAGTCCTCGGGGTGAAAGCCTAGTACGCTATCAACTAGGCCAACTATTCTGCACACTTGGGCTAATGCAGACGATGGGATGATTTATAGCGTATGAAAATGCCAAGCCCTGGCCGGGAATCGAACCCGGGTCCTCGGGGTGAAAGCCTAGTACGTTATCAACTAGGCCAACTATTCTGCACACTTGGGCTAATGCAGACGATGTGATGATTTATAGCGTATGAAAATGCCAAGCCCTGGCCGGGAATCGAACCCGGGTCCTCGGGGTGAAAGTCTAGCACGCTATCAACTAGGCCAACTATTCTGCACACTTGGGCTAATGCAGACGATTGAATGATTTATATCGTATGAAAATGCCAAGCCGTGGCCGGGAATCGAACCCGGGTCCTCGGGGTGAAAGTCTAGCACGCTATCAACTAGGCCAACTATTCTGCACACTTGGGCTAATGCAGACGATTGAATGATTTATAGCGTATGGAAATGCCAAGCCCTGGCCGGGAATCGAACCCGGGTCCTCGGGGTGAAAGTCTAGCACGCTATCAACTAGGCCAACTATTCTGCACACTTGGGCTAATGCAGACGATTGAATGATTTATAGCGTATGAAAATGCCAAGCCCTGGCCGGGAATCGAACTCGGGTCCTCGGGGTGAAAGCCCGCACGCTATCAACTAGGCCAACTATTCTGCACACTTGGGCTAATGCAGACGATGGGATGATTTATAGCGTATGAAAATGCCAAGCCCTGGCCGGGAATCGAACCCGGGTCCTCGGGGTGAAAGCCTAGTACGCTATCAACTAGGCCAACTATTCTGCACACTTGGGCTAATGCAGACGATGGGATGATTTATAGCGTATGAAAATGCCAAGCCCTGGCCGGGAATCGAACCCGGGTCCTCGGGGTGAAAGCCTAGTACGTTATCAACTAGGCCAACTATTCTGCACACTTGGGCTAATGCAGACGATGTGATGATTTATAGCGTATGAAAATGCCAAGCCCTGGCCGGGAATCGAACCCGGGTCCTCGGGGTGAAAGTCTCAGCACGCTATCAACTAGGCCAACTATTCTGCACACTTGGGCTAATGCAGACGATTGAATGATTTATATCGTATGAAAATGCCAAGCCGTGGCCGGGAATCGAACCCGGGTCCTCGGGGTGAAAGTCTAGCACGCTATCAATTAGGCCAACTATTCTGCACACTTGGGCTAATGCAGACGATTGAATGATTTATAGCGTATGGAAATGCCAAGCCCTGGCCGGGAATCGAACCCGGGTCCTCGGGGTGAAAGTCTAGCACGCTATCAACTAGGCCAACTATTCTGCACACTTGGGCTAATGCAGACGATGGGATGATTTATAGCGTATGAAAATGCCAAGCCCTGGCCGGGAATCGAACCCGGGTCCTCGGGGTGAAAGCCTAGTACGCTATCAACTAGGCCAACTATTCTGCACACTTGGGCTAATGCAGACGATGGGATGATTTATAGCGTATGAAAATGCCAAGCCCTGGCCGGGAATCGAACCGGGTCCTCGGGGTGAAAGCCTAGTACGTTATCAACTAGGCCAACTATTCTGCACACTTGGGCTAATGCAGACGATGTGATGATTTATAGCGTATGAAAATGCCAAGCCCTGGCCGGGAATCGAACCCGGGTCCTCGGGGTGAAAGTCTAGCACGCTATCAACTAGGCCAACTATTCTGCACACTTGGGCTAATGCAGACGATTGAATGATTTATATCGTATGAAAATGCCAAGCCGTGGCCGGGAATCGAACCCGGGTCCTCGGGGTGAAAGTCTAGCACGCTATCAATTAGGCCAACTATTCTGCACACTTGGGCTAATGCAGACGATTGAATGATTTATAGCGTATGGAAATGCCAAGCCCTGGCCGGGAATCGAACCCGGGTCCTCGGGGTGAAAGTCTAGCACGCTATCAACTAGGCCAACTATTCTGCACACTTGGGCTAATGCAGACGATTGAATGATTTATAGCGTATGAAAATGCCGAGCCCTGGCCGGGAATCGAACTCGGATCCTCGGGGTGAAAGCCCGTACGCTATCAACTAGGCCAACTATTCTGCACACTTGGGCTAATGCAGACGATGGGATGATTTATAGCGTATGAAAATGCCAAGCCCTGGCCGGGAATCGAACCTGGGTGAAAACCTAGTACGCTATCAACTAGGCCAACTATTCTGCACACTTGGGCTAATGCAGACGATGGGATGATTTATAGCGTATGAAAATGCCAAGCCCTGGCCGGGAATCGAACCCGGGTCCTCGGGGTGAAAGCCTAGTACGCTATCAACTAGGCCAACTATTCTGCACACTTGGGCTAATGTAGACGATTGAATGATTTATGGCGTATGAAAATGCCAAGCCCTGGCCGGGAATCGAACCCGGGTCCTCGGGGTGAAAGCCCGTACGCTATCAACTAGGCCACCGAGGCGGCCCTCCCTTTTAAAACAAAAACACCGCTTTGGTTACTGATTTCCGGTGAACGTGTTGTATTTACGATAGCGGCACTTAATTAGGGCGCAGGTTATGCAAAATGAACACACCCTTGTAAAGAAATCACATAACTCGGCCTCGGCAAGTATTTCAAGTCCTCATGCATATTCATTCCATTTATTTAATGATTAAATCCAGCGACTTCAGGAAGCTTATCGAATTCCTGTTTCTATTGTTGATCTTAGTTTATCTATGGCTGCGCATAAATTTCAGACATATTCATTAGGCATTTTTTTTCGCTCAGGCTGTGTAATATTAAACCTCGGTAAGTTTATTCGTGCATTGTTCCTAAGCGAATCCTATTTAAAAATGAGTAATCCGCTATAAGTGCAAATCATTTCAGATGTCAAGCTTCTGACCCTTTTATTGTTTACAAATTTGACGGAGTTTAGAATAATTTTGTTTTATTCTTAGAATAACCTGTGAATTTAAACAAGTTTAGAATAATCTTGTTTGTTGAAATTATAATTATCTAGTCAGCTTTTAAATCAAAGTGATGGTGGCATATGTAATAAATCGCGGTTGGAAATAGTAAGACAACCATAATATTTTCTTGGAAACACTGGATCTTATAGAACCGTTTATTACTAATTCGCATAGCCGCCTCGGTGGCCTAGTTGATAGCGTACTAGGCTTTCACCCCGAGAACCCGGGTTCGATTCCCAGCCAGAGCTTGGCATTTTCATACGCTATAAATCATCCCATCGTCTGTATTAGCCCAAGTGTGCAGAATAGTTGGCCTAGTTGATAGCGTGCTAGGCTTTCACCCCGAGAACCCGGGTTCGATTCCCAGCCAGGGCTTGGCATTTTCATACGCTATAAATCATCCCATCGTCTGTATTAGCCCAAGTGTGCAGAATAGTTGGCCTAGTTGATAGCGTGCTAGGCTTTCACCCCGAGGACCCGGGTTCGATTCCCAGCCAGGGCTTGGCATTTTCATACGCTATAAATCATCCCATCGTCTGTATTAGCCCAAGTGTGCAGAATAGTTGACCTAGTTGATAGCGTACTAGGCTTTCACCCCGAGGACCCGGGTTCGATTCCCGGCCAGGGCTTGGCATTTTCATACGCTATAAATCATCCCATCGTCTGCATTAGCCCAAGTGTGCAGAATAGTCGGCCTATTTGATAGCGTGCTAGGCTTTCACCCCGAGGACCCGGGTTCGATTCCCGGCCAGGGCTTGGCATTTTCATACGCTATAAATCATCCCATCGTCTGCATTAGCCCAAGTGTGCAGAATAGTTGGCCTAGTTGATAGCGTGCTAGGCTTTCACCCCGAGGACCCGGGTTCGATTCCCGGCCAGGGCTTGGCATTTTCATACGCTATAAATCATCCCATCGTCTGCATTAGCCCAAGTGTGCAGAATAGTTGGCCTAGTTGATAGCGTGCTAGGCTTTCACCCCGAGGACCCGGGTTCGATTCCCGGCCAGGGCTTGGCATTTTCATACGCTATAAATCATCCCATCGTCTGCATTAGCCCAAGTGTGCAGAATAGTTGGCCTAGTTGATAGCGTGCTAGGCTTTCACCCCGAGGACCCGGGTTCGATTCCCGGCCAGGGCTTGGCATTTTCATACGCTATAAATCATCCCATCGTCTGCATTAGCCCAAGTGTGCACAATAGTCGGACGTTAAACAAAAAAAAAATATAATAATTCACATAATTTAATTTTCTCCTTAGGTCGTATTCTTGAAGGGAAGATTTTAGTGTTAGCTTTGGCGAGAGGCATGCATTGAAAAAACGTCTGCCGAACGGAAGAATGTAACAAAAATACGGAACGAACGAGCAAACGAATTTTGTCTCTGTTTCTTTCTTTTTCCTTTTTGATAACAGTACACGCGTATTATATAAAAACGTTATATTGCTTTGGTTTCGGTATTTTTACTCAGTTGAAGAACACGTGCACGTTTTAACAGTTTATAACATTAGAAATTAATATAAACGATAATAATTGTTGTTATTATTTCTGGTTTTGAACAACATAACCTGTAACTTATTATAGCCTATCAGCTGTTCAATGAAATCAGCTGATCGTTACGAATTAACATAAAACAACTGATCTTTTACTACAGTAAGTAATATCTATGGTAGGTTCTAGTATTTATTTATTCAAGCCAAACAAGATATTTGTAAACCTGAAACTTATTATAGCCTATCAGCTGTTCATTGAAATCAGCTGATCGTTACGAATTAACATAAAACAACTGATCTTTTACTACAGTAAATAATATCTACGGTAGGTTCTAGTATTTATTTATTCAAGCCAAACAAGATATTTGTAAACCTGTAACTTATTATGGCCTATCAGCTGTTCATTGAAATCAGCTGATCGTTACGAATTAATATAAAACAACTGATCTTTTACTACAGTAAATAATATCTATGGTAGGTTCTAGTATTTATTTATTCAAGCCAAACAAGATATTTGTAAACCTGTTACTTATTATAGCCTATCAGATGTTCAATGAAATCAGCTGATCGTTACGAAATTAACATAAAACAACTGATCTTTTACTACAGTAAATAATATCTATGGTAGGTTATAGTATTTATTTATTCAAGCCAAACAAGATATTTGTAAACCTGTAACTTATTATAGCCTATCAGCTGTTCAATGAAATCAGCTGATCGTTACGAATTAACATAAAACAACTGATCTTTTACTACAGTAAATAATATCTACGGTAGGTTCTAGTTATTTATTTATTCAAGCCAAACAAGATATTTGTAAACCTGTTACTTATTATAGCCTATCAGCTGTTCAATGAAATCAGCTGATCGTTACGAATTAACATAAAACAACTGATCTTTTACTACAGTAAATAATATCTATGGTAGGTTCTAGTATTTATTTATTCAAGCCAAACAAGATATTTGTAAACCTGTAACTTATTATAGCCTATCAGCTGTTCATTGAAATCAGCTGATCGTTACGAATTAACATAAAACAACTGATCTTTTACTACAGTAAATAATATCTATGGTAGGTTCTAGTATTTATTTATTCAAGCCAAACAAGATATTTGTAAACCTGTAACTTATTATAGCCTATCAGCTGTTCATTGAAATCAGCTGATCGTTACGAATTAACATAAAACAACTGATCTTTTACTACAGTAAATAATATCTATGGTAGGTTCTAGTATTTATTTATTCAAGCCAAACAAGATATTTGTAAACCTGTAACTTATTATAGCCTATCAGCTGTTCATTGAAATCAGCTGATCGTTACGAATTAACATAAAACAACTGATCTTTTACTACAGTAAATAATATCTATGGTAGGTTCTAGTATTTATTTATTCAAGCCAAACAAAAGATATTTGTAAACCTGTAACTTATTATAGCCTATCAGCTGTTCATTGAAATCAGCTGATCGTTACGAATTAACATAAAACAACTGATCTTTTACTACAGTAAATAATATCTATGGTAGGTTCTAGTATTTATTCAAACCAAACAAGATATTTGTAAACCTTCAAACTAACCTCCCCGAGTCCACAGTGTACTTTTTTCGGTCAGGGCGTGTTATTTTGATCCTCAGTAAGTTTATTCGTGTATTGTTTCTAAACTAATCCGATTTAAAAATGAGCAATCCGCTTTGAATATAAAGGCGTTTCAGTTGTCAAGCTTTTAAACCTTGTTATTGTTTGCGGATTTGATGGATTTAACCTAGTTTAGAATAATCTTGAGTTGCAAATTCTGTTCCAGCTGAACTGTTTGATGCAATTATAATTATATATTTGAGTCAGCTGTTAAATCAAAGCGGTGGTTGTATTGGTAAATTGTGGTTTGAAATTGCAAGACAGCCATAATATTGAATTTTCTTCAAAACACGTGACCTTGTAGAACAGTTTTGGGTTATAACTCTTCCAATTCGTATAATTTTATTTTTTCCTTAGGCCTATTTTCGCTCAGCACATGGTCAGGTACAGAAATATTTCACATTTCGCCTTACGATTTATTTGTACAATACACTTGTAACTTCAACGTTTTCATTTAATACATTCTTTCATTGATACAATGTGTTCGACTGGTCGCCATAGCAACGGAGTCTGTGTTAGCGTTTCCCACGACTCCGTTTAATACGACGACTCTGTTGATTGAATTTTTGACGCGGAATTGAAGATTTTAAGAAAACATGAAGACTCGACGATCAGCATATATTTACAGAATAACGGGATTCTGAGGGAAGGTTTTACAGCGCCTGATAATATTGTGTTATATTGGATTAAGAATTGTTTTGCACGTGGCTGTGCACCATCGTTGAACATTTTGTTAAACAATTTGTTTTCTTTGGATTTTCACAGTAAACATAACCTCAAAGTTAACTTAAAGGAAAAACGGATGCATGTTTGGTGATGGTAGAATAACATTGCTTTACCATTACACTCGTCCTAACCTATAGTCTTTATTTTTTTACATTTTAAAGCCTAAATATAAAAAAATCATTTGTATATTTTATGAATATTAAAAAAAATATTCCGACGATTGATACATTTTGATTCTACGTGTCTACTGAAAGAAAATTTTTGTTTTGCCTGTACAATGCTATCTTTTTCTAATATTTTACGTTATATTTATTATATTTTCGTTTTGAAAAATAAACAACAAATAAGCAATTGTTTTTTTTTTTTGAAAAGTGAGGATAAGAATAGGCTACAATGCTTTGTTAAAAACAATTAACTTATTTTTATTTTGCCGCCTCGGTGGCCTAGTTGATAGCGTACTGGGCTTTCACTCCGAGGACCCGGGTTCGATTCCCGGCCAGAGCTTGGCATTTTCATACGCTATAAATCATCCCATCGTCTGCATTAGCCCAAGTGTGCACAATAGTCGGACGTTAAAAATAAATATTTTTATTTTACTTTGACGTGTTCGTGCACTATAATCGAACAGTTATCTATAAAATTAATGGCATATATTATTATCGTTTCTTTTTATTACCACAGTAATGGATTATCAAATTTGTTTCTGTGATTTATTACAATTGACCTGTTAGATTTTATATGAAACAGAAATTACTTTTGTTTATCAAGATAAAGTCTACTTTTGTGTCAGCAGTTAATTAACTTTTACACGCGGTTTAGGACACTTTAAAGGCATTTTATATTTCATGTTTATTTTATGAGGGCATTACGTTGTGACATAAATATGCAATTTGTTTGGCTAATATTTACAGACCTTGATTTTGGATTTATATTTCAAATTATTTCTTTAACAGAAATAGATTTAGACAAGCTAAAACAATCAGTGTAAACAGTCCTGTATTAATACCTTTTTTAATTCCTAAGTAAATAAACATATTTGTAATGTATTAGGATTTCTGCGACGTCATTAACGATAAAGGTGGGCGTTTCTGCTATTTTTACAAAACGTCAACAAACTGTTTGTTGAGGAAAAAAGCTGTTTTTTAAAACAGTTTGAAAAAACGAGGTTTAGAAAACTGAAACTCAAAGTTGTATTAGCAGCTAAAACATAAAACACATTAGTTCAGTTTTCTAAGACTACTTTTTCATTCCCACTGTCAACATGTCCTTAACTGTTTTTGGGTATAAAGCATTTAGAAAGGATAGAAATAATCCTTACAAGTGTAGTAATAATTAAATTACATTATCAAAACGTAATAATTATGTAAGCCATTTTATGTACAAAATTTCTAATAGAAGCATTCTTTTTTTTACTTAAAAATTAAACAGTCCTTTGCATATTTACCGAAATGCAAACGATTTAGAATATTTTTAGTTGATTACAAAATATTGATGATTGGTAATAAATATAAAAAATTAGTTTAAATAAAATTAGGCTCTGTATCTACAAAATGTGAGAGGTTGTTACTACAACTCGCAACAAAATGGAGATAAACGTTGACACTGACCAAACAGTTCTTACTTCACTAAAGCAACAAGCAACTTTGAAATAAAGGTAGAAGAAAAGCAGTTAGCAGGCAAACAGCAGGAAAACAGTTTCAGCGCTTGCGGCAACGTTCGAATAGAACAGTCCGTTCCCTGTTAAACAAATCAAACTGCTTCATTCCGTTTGAAAAAGCATTTTGTTTGTCGTTTATAGAAAAGTAGTTTTTTAACAGTTTGGTGTTTTCTGCCCCACCACGATTAAAATATCCCTTCGAGGAGGAATTTTGGAGAACATTTTTTTAATAATGCTCTTAGGGCTTCTGAAATATGCTTAAACGAAATACCTGTTTTTTCTGGCTCAAGGTTACATCTTTTATACTTAAATACTCTAAATACTGATATCGGTAGACAAAAATACCGTTACAAACCATGCTATTTGTAGCCAAAACCTGGCTAACAGAGATAGTTTTCTGTGTGTGTGGGCGTGCGCACGCGCAGGTGCATTTTCATCGTGAAAGAACCAGTCTCTTGTCTGCCACAAATTGGGTCTTTGATGACGAACACTAATACTGTTGCAGAATTTTTGAAAGACTTGCAAATAAAAGGTTTGATTGACGATCTGACCTAGGGGAACAAATCTGAATGAACTACGCACTTAGCATTAAAAAAGCAAATCAGCATTGTTTTGATATTTGATTTGAATCGATGGCATTTTTTTTTGGACAGGGTAACAATGACGTATTTTATTGGCTTGACTGTTGCTTTGATTCTGGGTGTATCCATAGCATCATGTCTCATCACCTTTGACCGAAAATCTGGATCAGTTGCAAGGTGTTGTTTCAAAACACGTATTTCAACTCTATGTTCTTTTTGATTGTCAGTCAGATCCCAAGGAACAAACTTGGCAGCAACACTTTTCAATCTCAAATCTTCGTATTCGGTTAAAATTCGCTGAACCCACTAATCTCTGACAGTTGATCAACAGACAGTTGATCTGTAGACAGTCTGTGAACACAAGCTGTTGAATGTTGTAAACATTTTCATTGATTTAGGCAGTTGATAGACGTCTAGAATGAGGTTTCTCGTCAAACAACATGTTGCCATTTTTAAACCGAACAAACCACTTGTAAATTTGTGACGAACAATGGTTTTAAATATCTGACACAACTATCCAAGGCTGTTCTGAGAACAAGCTTCTACCCACCCCAATGGAAAGTAGCTCAAATTATTATGAAACCCAAACCAGGTAAAAAAGTCAGAGGATGTTACCTCATATCGTCCTATTAGTCTGCTCTCAATTGCATCCTGGAGAAACTGATCCTTAAAAGATTATTGCCAATTATTTCCTCTAAAAATCAAATTCTTGATCATCAATTTGGTTTCCGCCAGCAGCATGGAACCATTGAGCAGGTTCATCCATGGTTAAATCAATTCAACAGATCTTTGAAGATAAGAAATATTGCTCTGCAGTCTTCCTGGATGTGACCCAAACTTTCGATAACGTACGGCATACTTCTCTCTTATATAAAATAAAGAAAAATCTACCTTCAAACTTTTATACTCTGTTAAAATCATAAATTGATAAAAGATATTTTCAGGTGAGACATTAAGGCTCAATAACTAACCTGTGAGAATAATGCAGGAGTACCACAAGGAAGCGTACTGGGACCAGTTTTATAGCTTATATTCAATGGTGATTTACCCATGATACAAGGGTGACACTGCTACATTTGCAGATGACACTGCTATAATGGCCTTCAATAATGATCCTCAGATACAATCAATCAGAAACGGTACTAAGAATGTTTGTGAAACTTTACGGCTTTCGTTTGATATGAGAAATTAATTGAGATCGGTTTAAGCTTTGGAATTTTCGTTTAGTGGTCGCATTGAAACTTACTGACGCGGAACGGAATCCCGGATCCGTCAGCATCTGGATTCGTATTAAAATCTGGAACAGCATTAATAATTAAAACATCAATTAACGTTGAGTGATTCTGCAATTTGAAATGTTAAAGTTCGTCGTAGTAATAATTTAAACAGATTTATTTCTTTACACAAATATAGATCGTTTTGAAAAATTCTTTTTGTTTTTTAAGATATTCAAACGGAACAGTAAAAGGTAATTATGCAGTGTAGCCTGTTCTGCCGTTTTCGATATTACTGGAACGCTTCAGTACATGCCCAAAAGCAATCCAAAATATAAAAGCGCGGAAACCACGAGAAGTACGATAAAATCGAAAATAAATGTGACCGACATAACCTCAAAATTGCTACCGCGCGAAAGTCGCTAACGTGTTGTAAAACGATAAAAATACGTCTAAAACGGGTTTTGCGTGATAAAAACTTTATTTAAAAAAAAACCCATAACCTAACTGACACGGTTGTTAGGCCTAACACGTTGATGAGTGAAGAAACCTTATATTTCTTTAAAAAAGAATACTCCATAACCTAACTGACACGGTTGTTAGGCCTAACACGGTGATGCGTGAAGAAACCTTTTATTTCTTTAAAAAAGAATACTCCATAACCTAACTGACACGGATGTTAGGCCTAATACGGTAATGCATGAAGAAAACCATTTTTTTCAAGAAAAAGAATACTCAACAACCTAACTGACACGGTTGTTAGGCCTAACACGGTGGTGCGTGAAGGAACCTTTTATTTCTTTAAAAAAGAATACACCATAACCTAACTGACACG
Organism: Callitettix versicolor; assembly: GCA_022606455.1. Taxonomy (NCBI): domain Eukaryota; kingdom Metazoa; phylum Arthropoda; class Insecta; order Hemiptera; family Cercopidae; genus Callitettix; species Callitettix versicolor. The sequence goes on from CM040189.1 coordinate 10,005,090, forward strand.
GTTGTTAGGCCTACACGGTGATACGTGAAGAAACCTTTTATTTCTTTAAAAAATAATACTCCATAACCTAACTGACACGGTTGTTAGGCCTAACACGGTGATGCTTGAAGAAACCTTTTATTTCTTTAAAAAATAATACTCCATAACCTAACTGACACGGTTGTTAGGCCTAACACGGTGATGCATGAAGAAAACCTTTTATTTCTTTAAAAAAGAATACACCATAACCTAACTGACACGGTTGCTAGGCCTAACACGGTGATGCTTGAAGAAAACGGTTGTTAGGCCTAACATGGTGATGCGTGAAGAAACCTTTTATTTATTTAAAAAAGAATACTCAATAACCTAACTAACACGTTGTTAGGCCTAACACGGTGAAGCGTGAAAAAACAATTTTTTAAAGAAAAAGAATACTCAATAACCTAACTGACACGGTACTTGCGTGGTGAACCTAACTGATACAGATGATGGGTAAAAACCCTGTTAAATTAAAGTAGTTATTAACCACCGTGAGATGGACAAAGCCGTTGTCAGAAAGGCAATTGTAAGCCTTCCAACAGTCACTTATATTCACGCATCACCGTGTTAGGCCTAACAACCGTGTCAGTTAGGTTTGGGTTTTTTTTTAAATAAAGTTTTTCATCACACAAAACCCGTTTTAGACGTATTTTTATCGTTTTACCGATCTACAACACGTTAGCGACTTTCGCGCGGTGCAATTTTGAGGTTATGTTGGTCACTTTTATTTTCGATTTTTATCGTACTTCTCCTGGTTTCCTTGCTTTTATATTCTGGATTATTGCTTTTGGGCATGTAATAAGGTATTTTAGTAAACAAAAATCGAAAAATCCATGACAGGCTACACTGCATAATTACCCAGTTAAAACAGACGTGCTCGTCTTTAACGGTATTTACAGGATTCCCAGTTCCCGCCCGCCATTAGCCTTGTGAAGACCTTGCATTAGCAACAACCGTCCACTTCGCTCAGATCTCCTGTGGCATTGTCCATTAATTAATCACTGTATCCCTGACATTCAATAGGCTATACCGTACTAATTTAGTATAATAATTAATTATTCAAGGGTCAAGTTGCCGCACTATGCCTGGACATACAATACATGTCAACCGTGTTTATAACGTTTGCCATTCCAGATTGCTGTGGACAACAGACTGACAAATGATGCCCGACCAATATCGTTTGTTTCGGTTGTTATTCGTTTAGAATTTCGATGAATTATTTTAAAATATAAATTTAACTGTGCACTTTCTTTAATGGCTACAACAAGTGTAAATAGGACCACTTATTTAATCTCCAAAATGTAAATTTTACCGTAAAAAACAAGTACAGTTGTGTAGTGCTGTAAACAAGTGGAACAACAGGGTTTTCTGCTTTAAATGTACAGACAGATATTACGATGAGGAATACCTATTCCTGCCGACTTTGCGGGCCAACCTATGTGTTTTTAATCATTCATAACTGCTGTTTAAGTACACTGCTGTTAAGGTATACCTGTTTGACCTTGAAACAATAGAGGTTAGCATAACAAAAAGATTTTTTCAAGAACCAATCAATTAGTTGCATGAAAACTGGCTTACCCACCTTGTCCATCTTATCCACCTTATATTTTATCCACTTTATCCTCTTTATCCATTTTGTTTCAGCGTATTCACCTTATCCATCTTGACGACCTTATTCACCTTACCTATCTTAACCACTTAATCCGTCTTATTCATCTTATCCATTTCACCCTTATTATCAATCTTATGCACTTTATCCATTTTACCTATCGTATCCACCTTATACACATTATCCATTTTATTAACCTTATCCTCCTTATTCATTTTATCTATCTTATTAGCCTAATCTATCTTATGCATTTTATCCATCGAATCTACCTTATCCATATTATCCACTTTATCTATTTTATCCGCATTATCCATTTTATTCACGATATACACTTAATTTATCTTATCCATCTTATCAACCTTATCTATCTTACGCATTTTATTCATCTAATCCACCTTATCCAACTTATCCATTTTATCCACTTTATTTTTATTATCAACCTTATGCTCTTTATCCAGTTTATCTATCGTGTATACATTACCCACATTATCCATTTTATTCACCTTATCTACCTTATTTATCTTATCCATTTTATCTATTTTAACCACCTTATCCAACATCCATTTTATCCACTTTATTCTCGTTATCAACCTTATGCTCTTTATCCATTTTATATATCATGTAAACATTAGCCACATTATCCATTTTATTCACCTTATCTACCTTATTTATCTTATCCATTTTATCTATTTTAACCACCTTATCCAACATCCATTTTATCCACTTTATCCTCATTATCAACCTTATGCTCTTTATCCACTTTATCTATCGTGTATGCCTTACCCACATTATCCATTTTATTCACCTTATCTACCTTATTTATCTTATCCACCTTATATATTTTATCCACCTTATCCGTCTTATCAATATTAACCATTTTAACAATCGTATCCACCTTATTCACGTTAACACCTTATCCACCTTATCCATTAGTTTGGAAAACAAGGTAATGTGTGCATTTAATGTGTAACAAATATAGAGGGCTCGAAACTGCGACAGAGCTTTATAGAGCTCATGATTAATGCTGCCGAACGATGTGAACAGTATCACATTGTAACAATCTTTCAAGGTCAACATACTTCATTTCCAATTCAACTAACTTTAGTTCTATTAACATTGCACTTCGCTCGCCATAATACGCAGGTTAATTATAAAAAAATGTTTTTTTCTAAATCAAACTGAATTCCTTTCAATAATTGAATTTCTGAGTTTTACAGTACTCTGTATTTATTTGGCGAATTTTCACGAAAATGCGAGGGAAAACTTATTTGAAATCCACTACGATCACTCGTTTCGCATTTACAGGCTATTGAAATTTTACGATTTCGGTGCTAACAAAATGCCTCGTTTCTCGAATTAATCTCTACCGATTTTGTTGAAACTTTTTCTGATTTCCATGAAAATTAGTGACCAAAGCCAATGTTCCAAATGACGAGTGATGTCATTAAAACGATGTCATTAATTGTTCAGTAGCGGTTGCCAATGGATGTTTGCGTTAACAAACGTAAGTAGGTTTGATTGCACAAATTTAATCAATTACATAATAACCTAAGCCTAGATTGAAATGCGACCAAAGCGAGTGGAACGTTGTTGTGTGTTTATATGCATCCACACATTAGCACTCTATAGGTAATGACAGAAGCTGCGAACAATGGTTGTTTATTTATTGTGTGTTTTTTTTACGTTTTTTTTGTGATTTTAAGGCGAAAAGCACATTAAGGCTCTTATCGCCTCCCTAAATGTAAGTGTGAATGTACAGTGTTAAAGTCGCAAGTGTAGTGTTGTAAGTGTAAGTGTGTGTTAGACTCGGGTATCGCGAGGGACGTCTAAATCCTCTCAATAGGTGCAGCTAGTCTGCACCCTCATGCGGGGAGTTTCTTTTACGGAAGTTAGCTACATACGCGCTATTTAATAACCGGAAGTAAAACAAACAAAACCTTACCTGATCTTAAATACAAAAAAAAAAAACTATTCACTATACTATTTTCTTTAGCCTAATCCAAATGAACAAGACAAGGTGGCAGTAGTGAGGTTAGTCAACAGAAGTAAAGCTATCATATATATATATATATATATATATATATATATATATATATATATATATATATATATATATATATATGCCGTCAATTTTACCTGGTCAACGTCCGGCACTGGTGCGGGAGTGTACGGTCTGAGACCGGGGTTAAAGAAAGTAATTACCCCGGAACAGCATACAACAGTATGTCAGGCTGAAGTGACGGCAAATGACTGTGTTCGGGAGAACTTGGAACGGGGCTTCAAGAAGGCACGTATTCATATTCATACCGATAGTCAGGCGGCAATAAAAGCACTTGCGGGTCCTATAATACAGTCCAAGCTGGTCTGGGAGTGTTGGAAGAACCTTGACGTTCTGTCCCGGAATAACCGGGTTCCTGGGCATAGGAGAGTTGAGGGTAATGAGGAGGCAGACCGACTGGCTGGACTTGGATCTGCATCTGAGTTTATCGGACCTGAGCCGGCTTTAATATAATCTTAATCTTAATCATATATATTATTTCTCGATTCAACATCTCTTTTTATCATCACATACAGGCATAAATGAGGCATCTTTAGAAAGATTTTTCAACCGGCTTCTGACAGTGCAAAACAATTTTGCACTAAAACTTACTGTTTGTGAAAACTTTTATAAACACACTTTTAACTGTCACAGGTAAAACGTCATCATGAATGCACAGCTCATATGCGCATGCGCGGCACCACAAATCAGACAATATTTTGTATATTTTACGAAGCTAATTTATTAATCACGAATAGACAATTCCATTACAAATGCCACTTTTTTAGAACAATTTCAATATTTATTTAAAAATCATTCAAGTTATAGGTTATGTGACTTCCCTTATCCCTTCCAGTCGTACAAGCCGGGACAAGCTTGCGAATACCAAACACATGTTTTGGACAATGTTTTTACACAAATATATTTGTGATTTCTCCTTCCGTTGTGCATTTATATATTGTTAAAACGGGCATCATAAAATACGAAGTACAATTAAAATGTCAAAATACTGGTAGAGGTTTTTGTGAACTTTGTGAAGTTCCAGGTAAGAAGTCAACATAATGTTCCAATATTTCGCATTATTTTTACTTATTTGAATTTGAATCTTTTGACTTTTAATTACATCTGTTTTAACAACAGGTTAATGTACATATTACGGTCGATTAGATTACACTATTACATCAAATATCTTTTATATTCTTCTTCTTTTCTGCTAGGATTATTATCACAGTGTTCAGCATAATGATCTGCCTTCCCTAGCTTCGTCAATTCTACATTCGTTGACGCGTTTCGCAGAACCTCCATCTTCAAAAACTATATCTATACTGATCACCAATATTATGGCCCGTCCTATTTATAATTTTATATCTCCACCTCGTACCCCTCCTCTATTCAACACGTGTTCATTAAACATGACGTGCTCGCTTCCGATTGGCTCTTCAAAACCATACATTTTCGCTCATAATAAAATTCAAACTAGCTTACAGTAAAAAACATAAGCATTTTCCATATAATGGACGTTTCACCGTTGAATAAAATAATGCAGAACAAATATCGGATTATTTTTTCAAACACACCCAAAGGCGTAAGTACGTATTGTTCAGTTTTAATTAAAGTTTGTTTGGTTTAGTTTCAATTAATTTTAAAGAATCATATTTTTTTTCATGAAAAGTAAATATTTGTATTTCTAAAACTGTTCCTATTGTAAATCTTTGATACAAATTTATTGCCTAAAATATCACTGTTATCTTTGCATTATGTTTGTAAATCTGTTTGTTTGTTTCAGGTAAGTGATGGAAGGATATGATCACGCTGGAACAAGTCGGTAATTAATTTTATTGTCTACTGTAATCAGTTGAAATATCTCACGTTTACGAGGTGTGGCTATTAAATAACAACACTGACGTTGTAAAAAATTTTATTTTCATTTTATACATAATAACTTATTATCACCTTCAATATACACCCCTTCTCTATCACTACAACGCTCCATGCGAATTTTCCGTTGTTGGAAACAGTACTGAAAGTCATCTTCTGTCAACTCCTTCAGGTCTCTTGCCGCTTTCACTTTTCAGCTTCTATGGAATCAAACCTCGTCCCTTTTAATGCAG
>CM040189.1:10015865-10060865 GCA_022606455.1 Callitettix versicolor
GTCAAAGGAACACATAATCTCTAGCAGCAAAACAGAAGTTAGATCAATTTTTGTCATTTTTAAGGTAACAAGGAGATTAAAGAGAACAAAGCCGTCAAAGGAACACATAATCTCTTGCAAAAAACAGAAGTAGGATCAATTTTTGACATTTTTAATGTAACAAGGAGATTAAAGAGAACACAGCCTTCAAAGTAACACATAATATCTAGCAGTAAAACAGAAGTTGGTTCAATTTTTGTTATTTTTAATGTAATAAGGAGATTAAAGAGAACAAAGCCTTCTAAGGAACACATAATATCTAGCAGCAAAACAGAAATTGGATCAATTTTTGTCATTTTTAATGTAACAAGGAGCTTAAAAAGAACCAAGCCTTAAAAGGAACACATAATCTCTAGCAGCAAAACAGAAGTTGGATCAATTTTTGACATTCTTAATGTAACAAGGAAATTAAAGAGAACAAAGCCTTCAAAGGAACACATAATCTCTAGCAGCAAAACAGAAGTTGGATCAATTTTTGTCATTCTTAATGTAACAAGGAGATTAAAGAGAACAAAGCATTCAAAGGAACACATAATATCTAGCAGCGAAAGAGAAGTTGGATCAATTTTTTACATTTTTAATGTAACAAGGAGATTAAAGAAAACAAAGCCTTCAAAGGAACACATAATCTCTTGCAGCAAAACAGAAGTTGGATCCATTTTTGTAATTTTTAATGCAAGAGGGAAATTAAAGAGAACAAAGCGTTGAAAGGAACACATAATATCTAGCAGCAAAACAGATGTTGGATCAATTTTTGTCATTTTTAATGTAACAAGGAGATTAAAGAGAACAAAGCCTTCAAAGGAACACATAATCTCTAGCAGCAAAACAGAAGTTGGATCAATTTTTGTCATTCTTAATGTAACAAGGAGATTAAAGAGAATAAAGCATTCAAAGGAACACATAATATCTAGCAGCGAAAGAGAAGTTGGTTCAATTTTTGTAATTTTTAATGTAACAAGGAGATTAAAGAGAACAAAGCCTTCAAAGGAACACATAATCTCTAGCAGCAAAACAGAAGTTGGATCAGTTTTTGTCATTTTTAATGTAACAAGGAGCTTAAAGAGAACAACGCCTTCAAAGAAACACATAATATCTAGCAGCAAAACAGATGTTGGATCAATTTTTGTCATTTTTAATGTAACAAGGAGCTTAAAAAGAACCAAGCCTTCAAAGGAACACATAATCTCTAGCAGCAAAACAGAAGTTGGATCAATTTTTGACATTCTTAATGTAACAAGGAGATTAAAGAGAACAAAGCCTTCAAAAGAACACATAATCTCTAGCAGCAATACAGAAGTTGGATCAATTTTTGTAATTTTTAATGTAACAAGGAGATTAAAGAGAAAAAAGCATTCAAAGGAACACATAATTTCTAGCAGCAAAACAGAAGTTGGATCAATTTTTGTCATTCTTAATGTAACAAGGAGATTAAAGAGAATAAAGCATTCAAAGGAACACATAATATCTAGCAGCGAAAGAGAAGTTGGTTCAATTTTTGTCATTTTTAATGTAACAAGGAGATTAAAGAGAACAAAGCCTTCAAAGGAACACATAATCTCTAGCAGCAAAACAAAAGTTGGATCCATTTTTGTCATTTTTAATGTAACAAGGAGATTAAAGAGAACAACGCCTTCAAAGAAACACATAATATCTAGCAGTAAAAAAGTAGTTGGATCAATTTTTGTCATTTTTAATGTAACAAGGAGCTTAAAGAGAACCAAGCCTTCAAAGGAACACATAATCTCTAGCAGCAAAAGAGAAATTGGATAAATTTTTGACATTTTTAATGTAACAAGGAGATTAAAGAGAACAACGCCTTCAAAGAAACACATAATATCTAGCAGCAAAACAGAAGTTGGATCAATTTTTGACATTCTTAATGTAACAAGGAGATTAAAGAGAACCAAGCCTTCAAAGGAACACATAATCTCTAGCAGCAAAACAGAAATTGGATCAATTGTTGACATTTTTAATGTAACAAGGAGATTAAAGAGAACAAAGCCTTCAAAGGAACTCATAATCACTAGCAGCAAAACAGAAGTTGGATCAATTTTCGGAAATTACGTAACAAATATTTAAAAGAACAAATATGTTATTCTGTAGGTAGTAATGTATTGTTTATTGATTTGCTGGGTGTAGCTATTCGGTTATAACCAATAAAAAGGTAATAATATTCAGTACCTAGTTTAACTTACTAAACGTAAATCAGTAATAATAAAACTATACGCCTGTAAGTTAGTCAACCCGCGTGTAATTTCTGTGGCTTTCACTGGTGTGTTACTATTTATAGGAATAACATACATTATATCAGTATGACTTTTTTTTTGCGATTAGAATGTATGTTTATTTTTGGACAGGTTTGATTTTTAAAAAACAGTAGAGCCTCAATTTAAATATATAAGATAAGGAGAATATGACCAAGTTGTGTGTTGTGCTATCAGCTACTAAAAAACTACAAATACGTAGATATAGTTAACTTACAAGATGTAAAGCAAACATAATAATAAATCAATACGCCTACAAGTTAGTCAACCTGCACATTATTTCTGTGCCTCTCGCTGGTGTATTCTATACTCTTTAGAGGATTAACATAAATTATATTTGTATGATCAATATTTTCATTTATTAATTCATTTTTATTTTAAATTTTGGACAGGTTTGATTGTAAAATTGAGCCTCAATTTAAATATCTAACATTTTAAATTCGAGAGCCTAAACTTTACTGCGTGTTATGCTCACAACTACAAATACAATATTGAATAGTTTTTAGAATGCTTGGCGTTGCTATGGGGTTATAACAAATATGAAGGCAATGCGGTATATTTAACTTACAAGATGCAAATGAGTAATAATGAAAATTATAAAAAAGGTGGCAGTGGCACGAATGCCGACAGAAGTGACTACTTTCTTATCACGGGTTATGGCTATATATTTTACACCACAAAATAAAATGTATAGTCGATTTTCAAAATCATGAGTACGTTTATTTCAGTTTAATATATTTCTAAATACAATATTATATGATTTTATGGTTTTTTGCCAAGACATAGATTTTTGCTACTCGACACTAGAATAGGCTATAACTGACCATGGGAGAAGCACGGAGTCCCAAATGTATTCCTGCTACTTATTAATTGTCATTGTAAATGCCAACTTCAATGGAAACTGCAATATTTTCATTTCGAAAAGTAGATTTGTTTGGAATTATAAGATTGTTTCAATTAAAATCATTGCAAATGTAAGCTTATAAACAATAATTTAAAATAAATAATAACAGGGATTCAGATTTTTAAAAAGGCAATACATCTATGTCCATCTCAGGTACCTAAACTATGTTCATTTTAAATTTCATCTCAATCGGTCCAGTAGTGTGATTGAATAACAAACAAAAACACACACATAAACTTTCAAATTTAAGATATTATATTACGAAGTTTAAAATATTATTAAAACGTCACTGTAGTAGCCTACAGTGACAAACGCATATCACAAAACCGAATACTTAATAATTCAGTTGCACTGGGTAAGTAGTATAATGGCATTTAAATATTTATTATTCACACCTACCAATATATAATAAACGTATAAAACGTTACTGTTACACAGTTAACACATGTCATAAAACTAAATAAAGTTGGACTGGCTAAGCAGTATAATGGCGTTTAAAATAATTTAAATATTTATTATTCACACCTACCAATATATAATAAACGTATAAAACGTCACTGTTACACAGTTAACACTTAAATAATTTTAAAGTTGGACTGGGTAAGTAATATAATGTCGCGAACATACAAGTTTTGATTGCAAAAATATATTTTAAAACAAATATATATAAGAGCGTGATGCGTGACGGCAAACTGATTTTTTCCCGTGCAATTTTGTTTTTTTTTTGTTTAACGTCCGACTATTGTACACACATGGGCTAATGCAGACGATGGGATGATTTATAACGTATGAAAAAGCCAAGCCCTAGCCGGGAATCGAACCCGGGCCCTCGGGGTGAAAGCCCAGTACGCTATCAACTAGGCCACCCAGGCGGCTAATTTTTCCTGCCTTGCAAAACATAAATCCATACCCCGCCATGAGAAGTAGTATATAAGTATATGCTCTCTCTCTCTCTCTATATATATATATATATATATATATATATATATATATATATATATATATGTAAATATATATAAATATAATAACAAAACATACATCGAACCCTGCCATAAGAATTATTAATTCACTTGAATATAATAATAAAAATATACGCCTGCAAGTTAGTCAACACGCCACGTATTTCTGTGCCTCTCACTGGTATATTATATACTCTTTAGTAGAATAACGTAAATTATATCTGTATGATATAGCTTTAGTCATTATTAATAAAATTCTTTTAATTTTGGACAGGTTTGATTGTAAAATCGAGCCTCAAATTAAATATGTGATGTGAAATCAGACAAAACCGCGTGTTGCGCTCGCAGCTACAAAAACTGCAAATACAATATTGAAAATTATATTAATAATAATACAGACGCCTAATGTGCACCAGCTTCTTAGATAAAAAAAATTGAATTACAGTTGAAAACAGGTTTACATCTGTCCCTACACCGGACACATTATTCCAGCGTTTCGTAATGAAAAGCGTTTGTTGTAATTACGTTGCAAATCTTAAAGTTAATAACCATGTTACAACTTAATAAACATTCTGTTCTAAACCTATCAATGTGGTAAAGTTCCGATAGAGATATTCAGTTTGAATGACGCACTTAAAAAAATTGTTAGATACTAAATATACGAGTTGTGTTAAGAAAGTAACGAGAATTTTATTTTTTTTGAACAAAATATTTATTTATTCTTCTACATTGATGTTGTCGCCTTCAAAATAGTCCCCATTGGAGATTATGCACTTGTGCCAGCGCTTCTTCCAATCCTCGAAACACTTCTCAAACTCGATCTTTAAGATAGCCTTTAGTTCTTTCAGTGATGCGCTTTTAATATCATCTACGGCTGTAAAACGACGGCCCTTTAAGGTTCTCTTTATTTTTGTAAATAGGAAAAGGTCACACGGAGCCATGTCTAGCGAATATGGAGGCTGGGGCATCGTTACAATACTGTTTTTGGCTAAAAATTCACAAACAAGCAATGATGTGTGAGCTGGTGCATTATCGTGGTGCAAAAGCCACGAATTGTTTTTCCACAGATCCGGACGTTTTTTCGGATTGCTTCACGCAAACGGCGTTGAACTTGTAGTTAGTACTCATTATTGACCGTTTCACCTGGTGGCAGGCATTATGCTATTAATACCGAAGAACACAGTGAGCATAACCTTCACGTTCGACAGTACTTGTCAAGCCTTTTTCGGTCTTGGCGAGCCAGAATGCCTCCACTGGGATGATTGAGCCTTAGTTTCGACATCATATCCATAAACCCATGTTTCGTCACCTGTTATAATACGTTTCAGTAATTCTGCATCGTCGTTGACTTCATTTAGTTTCGTTGACCTGAGCATTTAGGTTTTTAGTTTGACCTGAGCAACTTCCATTCGCCGCTGTTTTTGTTCAAAATTCAACAATTTTGGAACGAATTTTGCTGCCACGCGTTTCATACACAAAACACTGGAAACAATGTCATGATATGATCCAATCGATATGCCAACATCATCAGCGACCTCTCTAATTGTGATTTTGCGATTGTTCATAAACATTTCTTTTACTTTTTCTACGTTTTCATCGGTTGTTGATGTGCTGGGGCGTCCAGGGCGTTCGTCATCTTCAACGTCTTCACGGCCTTCTTGGAAACACTTATACCACTCGTAAACTCTTGCTTTACTCATAGCAGACTCACCATAGGCCTTTGTTAACATTTCACCCACTTTGTTACACTCTACTCCATTTTCTACGCAAAATTTGATACAAATTCGATCCATTTCTTTTAACAAACGAAAATCGCCGAGCTCATAAAAACACGTCTAACCTTAGTGGCTGTCACAGACAAAGTCAACAATGAAAACAGCTGAAATATTGTCATACTTCAAGGCATGTATACCAACATAAAAAAAATGTTTGACAATCGGACTCTCCAAGCCCGCGAAATTTAAAAATTCTCTTTTACTTTCTGAACACACCTCGTATGACCGAAGTTTGAACAAAATGTGTTGAAGTAATTCTGAGAAATTTGACTGGTTTTTAAGTCATTTTTTTACTTATATTTCCTAGATTTAGCAACCCCGTTTTTATTTTTTTACTTATTAAATGCATTTCAATAAAATGTGAAGAAAATGTTATAGCCAGTTTTTGGGACGTCAGATTTATGCAATTAGCGTTTCTTGAAAAATTAAAAATATGGTCACAATCTGAGTCAATTCGACTTGCATTCTTACACAGTTCCAAATACGAAACGAATATACGCACTTTTCAGTGAACGTATGCCACCTATATTCTCGCTGGTGTAGAATCAGTACTGAATATGTCGTGAACAGAACTCACCGAAAACTAATGAAGCTTGCATTGGCGGTAATGAAGGTTAATGAGTAGTATTTTAGAGCATAAATTATTCATAATTACATGAAACTCGATTTAATTACCGCCAAGGGCGGTCTGTAATTTTATTGAAGTGACTACTTCTTATCGCGAGGTGTGGGTTTGCACAGAGAAAAATTCACTTTTCCTTCACGGAACGCTCTAACTTTTGTTTAGTGATTAATAAAATGTATTTTTGAAGTAAAAAACATCACTTCATTTGGAGGTACATTATCGCCTCCGTAAATGTAAGTGTAAGTGTAAAGTGTTAAAGTCGTAAGTGTGTGTAAGACTCGGGTACCGCGAGGGATGCCTAAATCCTCTCAATAGGTGCAGCTAGTCCGCACCCCCCCTGCGGGGTATTAACTTATTTAAATCATCATGTATATTATGTCTCGAATCAACATACCCTTTTTCTCAGCACATACTATTCGTACAAGCGCAAATGAGGTATCTTAAGAAAGATCTTTTAACATTGCAAAACAATTTTTGCGCTAAAACTTACTGTTCGTAGAAAATTTTAACAGAAAAGACACTTTTAACTGTCGTAGGCAAAACTGCATCATGAATGCGCATGCGCGGCATCACAAATCACACAATATTTTATATATATCACAAAGCTAATTTATTAATCACGAATAGACAATCCCGTTACAAATTCCACTTTTTCGCATATCGTGCTTAGGTCAATTTTAGTATTTACTTAAAAGTCATTAAACTTATAGGTTATGTGGCCCTACTGACAGTCCCCTATCCCTGCACTTCGTACAAGCCGGGACAAGCATTTCGAATACCAGACACGTTTTGGACACTGTTTTTACACAAATATTTTTGATATTTCTCTTTCAATCGTGCATTTGTCTATTGTTAATACGGACTTCATAAAATAGGAAGTACAGTTAAAATGACAAAACACAGTTTGAGGTTATTGTTGACTTTGTGATATACCAGGTAAGAAGCAAACATTGTAACATTTCGCATTTATCTGTTTATTACGATTTCTTCTTCCGTCTTCCGCCCTCAACCCTTGCGTTATGTTTGCTGTTTTGAACGGCCTGTACACTATTTGCACGTATTGATTTGTATGGATTGGAGTCCTGATTTAATGTGGGTCACATGAGCGTCGCGGCATTTCGCTCGGAACACTTCACTTCATAGGTCACACACCCGCAAGCACAAGCAGCTGGTTAGACCATTGCAGAGTGGCGGGAATGTAACTGTAGTAACGAAATAAAGCTAATATCGAGTAACACGTTCAAACATTACGTCACTCATAAAACAGGATTTCAATAATAAAAAAGGTAAGTGTCACTTTGAACAATTCGAAACTCAGATTCTTGGGATTATTGGCCATAAGAAAAGGCAAGGTATTTATTATGCACGTGAAGCTGGAATTTGTACAAAAAATAATTTTTGTTTGGCATTTTTAATTTTTTATTTTACTAAAAATAAACTTTTGCGGCTTAGGGGTCTTTTTGGTTCATGTGCAACTAATTATCTTCTTTATTTGTTTCCCCCAACTTTGGGGTACACTAAATCAATCACTTCTCAATGTTCTGTGCCTTCCTCGTAGCCCAGTATTGCTTCATTCGTTGTGATCTTGCTTTTCTTTCTTCGTCAGAGATTTGGATCGTTGCTTGGATTTGACTTTGCCTTGGAACCGTTGCTTCTTGTTTTGGCTGTTCTGTCCATGAGCATAGTGTCAGTGATTTGTAGTTCTGTCATGTCTTTCTCAGTTTCTCTAAACCAAAGTGGTTTGATTCTTTTATTGTGCAAGTAGTCAAAAATATTTTTTTGGTTAGTCTATTTTTGTCCATTCGGAGGATGTGCCCATAAAAATCAATTCTCCTTTTTCTTATTGTGTCTGATAGTGTTTCAGTTTGATTTTTATGGGCATATAAATTATTTTATGATATTTTCTTTCCTTTAGTAGTTTGTTTTACTCTCATCGTAAAAGCTACCGTGGTTTCGAAACCTTACTGTTTCATCTTCAGGCCGTATTGCAAAGAGTCCGGAATGTAACGACATACGAGTCGCACGTGGTGTTTGGCCGAAGCAAATTTTATCGTGCATTTTAATAAAAATCGTGTAATTGTTGTTTAGCGTTTGTGACGAATTTGACATTTTGTATTACGGCCTGAAGATGAAACAGTCAGGTTTCGAAACCGCGGTAGGCAAAAACGACCAATAGACGGAAAAAATATTTCATAATCATAATTATTGAAATATGTGGTCCGGAAGCTATGTTGCAATAATGAAATTATATTAACGCTGATGTCTCCTGTAACAGTTATCCGATAATATTAAATCTTTCATCGTATTTGTTTATTAATGTATGATTGTCCTTGTGGATTTTAGCGTAAACGATCAAATGGCTTTAGTGGGGGGGGAGAGAAAAAGCCAAAAATTATTAACTTTTTTTTGAAACTTGTATTTTAGTCAGTATAAGTTGCTTTAAGGAATCATTATCATTACATCGTTAAGTGTATAATTAAAGAGTTTATTTTTAAAATCGTAATTCTCGATCACCTCACAATTGAAAGTTTCCTTAAAGTTTTTAAAAAACTTGAGAAGAAACAAATTCAAAACAGATAATATTTGCAAAAAAGATGTATATAAACAAACACTTTAAAACAGATGTTACTCAAAATAGTGATATAAAACACTGTTAAACATAACTGTTAATGTCGTACTGAAACTTCGCCCATTATATCGCTTCCTAAGGGCTAAAACTTAACAACAATGTACGGTTTTCCTTTTAATTTGAGACTATAACCTGTAAAATATGCCTTCAAATATCTTTCTACACGTTAACAGTCACTCTAAATACGAGGTATTTTCAGAAAGTAACGAGAATTTTATTTTTTTAACAAAATATTTATTTATTCTTCTACATTGATGTTGTCGCCTTCAAAATAGTCCCCATTGGAGGTTATGCATTTGTGCCAGCGCTTCTTCCAATCCTCGAAACACTTCTCAAACTCGATCTTTCAGAAAGCCTTTAGTTCTTTTAGCGATGCGCTTTTAATGTCCTCTACGGCTGTGAAACGACGGCCCTTTAAGATTTTCTTTATTTTCGGAAATAGGAAAAAGTCACACGGAGCCATGTCTGGCGAATATGGAGGCTGGGGCATCGTTACTGTACTGTTTTTGTCCAAAAATTCACGAACAAGTAATGAAGTTTGAGCTGGTGCATTATTGTGGTGCAAAAGCCATGTATCCGGGCATTTTTTTCGGATTGCTTCACTCAAACGGCGTTGAACTTGTAGATATTATTCCTTATTGACCGTTTCACCTGGTGGCAGGAATTGATGATGCACTATTCCATTAATATCGAATAACACAGTAAGCCTTTTTCGGTCTTAGCGAGACAGAATGCCTCCACTGGGATAATTGAGCCTTAGTTTCAACGTCATATCTGTAAATCCATGTTTCGTCACCTGTTATAATACGTTTCAGTAATTTTGGCTTTATTTAGTGACTCCTGAGCAACTTCCATTCGCCGCTGTTTTTGTTCAAAATTCAAAAATTTTGGAACGAATTTTGCTGCCACGCGTTTTATACACAAAACATTGGAATCAATGTCATGACATGATCCAATCGATATGCCAACATCATCTAATGATTTGGCGATTGTTCGTAACCATTTCTTTCACTTTTGCCACGTTTTCACCGGTTGTTGATGAGCTGGGGCGACCAGGGCGTTCATCGTCTTCACGGCCTTCTTGGAAACGCTTGTACCACTAGTAAACTCTTGCTTTATTCATAGCAGACTCACCATAGGCCTTTGTTGACATTTCACACACTTTGTTACACTTTATTCCATTTTTTACGCAAAATTTGGTATAAATTCTTTGATCCATTTCTTTTAACAAACGAAAATCGCCGATCTTATAAAAACACGTCTAACCTTAGTGGCTGTCACAGACAAAGTCAACAATGAAAACAGCTGAAAGTTTTATCATATTTGAAGGGCATGTATACCAACATAATAAAAAAAATGTTTAACAATCCGACTATCCAAGCCCGAGACATTTAAAAATTCTCGTTACTTTCTGAACACAACTTGTATTGTTTTAAAATTTGAACTTACGGAAATATATATAACAACAGAGAAATGGAAGGGGTAAGGAAGACTGTTGTTAAAAATACGGGAAGAAGGTAAAGAAATAGAACATTTTTGAAAAAAGAATAATTATTCTGTAAGTTTTGTTCGAAAAAAATCATTATTGGTATTGAATAATGGAATTCTTGATTACATAGCATGTAATGATTGATATTCCTTTTGGAACATTGCATCTTGCAAATAATATTGTTTTTTACGTTTCGTTTTGAACCAGTTTATCGTTTTTTTTTTTTTAATTATGAAAAATATTATGTAGCTAGTTTGATAAAAGTTCGAGTGAAGATCCAAGTTTCCAAACAAAATTATCAATCAGTATCAGTTATTATTAGTTAACATTAGTCATTATCAATCGGTATCAGAAATTATCAGTCTTTATGTGTTAATATCAATCAAAATTAGTCAGTGTCAATCAGTATCAGTCAATATCAGAGAGTATCAGTCAGTGTCAGTTAGTAGCAATCAGCATTAGTGAATATCAGTCAGTATCATTTCGTATTAGTTAGTATCAGTCAGTATAATTAAGTACCAATCAGTATTGTCTGTCTGTATTAGTCAGTGTCAGTCAGTACACATCAGTATCAGTTCATATTAGCCCGTATCAATCAGTGTAAGTTAGTATCAATCATTATATGACAGTATTAGTCAGTGTTAGTACTGTCAATCAATCAGTGTCAGTCAGTATAAGTCAATATTATTCAGTACTAGTAAGTATAAATCAGATCAGTCAGTATAAATCGTTATCAATCAGTTAATATTATCAGTTTCAGTCAATAACATTAACTATCAATCACTATGAATCAATGTCAGTCAGTATTACTAAGTGTCATTTAGTATTAGTCATAATTAATCAGTATCAGTAACTATTAGTCAGTATTACTAAGTGTCATTTAGAGTTAGTCACTATTAGTCTGTATTACTAAGTGTCATTTAGTATTAGTCACTATCAGTCTGTATTACTAAGTGTCATTTAGTATTAGTCAGTATCAGTCAGTATTACTAAGTGTCATTTAGTATTAGTTACTATCAGTCTGTATTATTAAGTGTCATTTAGTATTAGTCAGTGTCAGTCAGTATTACTAAGTGTCATTTAGAGTTAGTCACTATCAGTCTGTATTACTAAGTGTCATTTAGTATTAGTCAGTGTAAGTCTGTATTACTAAGTGTCATTTAGTATTAGTCACTATCAGTCTGTATTACTAAGTGTCATTTATTATTAGTCAGTATCAGTCAATATTAGTCATTATCAGTAACTATTAGTCAGTATCAGTCAGTATTACTAAGTGTCATTTAGTATTAGTCACTATCAGTCTGTATTACTAAGTGTCATTTAGTATTAGTCAGTTTCAGTAACTATCAGTCAGTATTACTATGTGTCATTTAGTATTAGTTACTGTCAGTCTGTATTACTAAGTGCCATTTAGTATTAGTCAGTATCAGTTAGTTTTAATCAGTATCAGTCACTATTAGTCAGTACTAAGGGTCCTTTAGTATTAGTCAGTATCAGTCACAATTAGTCAGTATCAGTCAGCATTACTAAGTGTCATTTAGTATTAGTCAGTATTACTAAGTTTCATTTTGTATTAATCAGTATCAGTCACCATTAGTCAGTGTTAATCATTAAAACTCAGTGTCAGTCAGTATAAATCA
Organism: Callitettix versicolor; assembly: GCA_022606455.1. Taxonomy (NCBI): domain Eukaryota; kingdom Metazoa; phylum Arthropoda; class Insecta; order Hemiptera; family Cercopidae; genus Callitettix; species Callitettix versicolor. The sequence goes on from CM040189.1 coordinate 10,028,193, forward strand.
GTCTTTATCTCCCCGAATAAGCCGATTCATGCCGGAATTAGGAATAACTCGTTATAATTAGTTTATCAAATTCGGTTGAATTTTTGATCGTGTATGAAGTATCGTAACTGGAATTAAACAAAAATTACAGTTCGAGAGTAAATCGAGAAGCACCCAATTTCGATTTTTATTTAATGTAAAACCTTTTGTAATTTTTATTTTAAATTTCTCACACTGAATTGAATTGTGCATCTTAATTTAATAAATTTTCGGCGATTTTTCGTGTTTTTTAAAAAATAAAGTAAATGTGAGAAAGTTTGTGCTTTATTTTTGCGCTATTTATCAGTTGTTCTCCCTTGGATAAACACAATGCATTTTCACTAAATAACATAATTTATTTCAATAGCATTTGGAATACAAATATGTTTACATATTGTGAAATTCTGCATTGTCAAATCTCCGTGAATAAAAGCAAAGCAAGGGTGGTTTCAGATTAACGCGCCCTAGTTGGAATTAAATGGCTATCTCTAAGAATCTCGCTCGAGAGGGTTGGCACTAATTTGTTTTCAGCGACTCAAGATGCTTCGCTTTGAAGAAAAACTTGCCTGTAGGCATCCAGCTTCATTACGACGCCGCGTTACTAATTGTACAGTATTATGTCTGGCAGTTCTTACCTCAATGTGATTATTATAACCGATCTTTAAAAGCGTGTTATATTTAAAAATGTAAATACTCACGCAGCTGTCTCGCTAACATTATCTAAGGGAATTCCTAAACGTCATTTTTTTTACCTTACCCTATTTTCGAAACTTTAATTTCAAATTTGTACATCGTACAAAACTTTCAAGTTGTACGAAAATACAAAAAAGAACCTTGACCGCCGTCAAATTAAATCTTTTAATTTCAACCAATTTTTAAAATGCTAATTTATGCTGTTTTTAACGTCGATTCAAATGGTGAAATCAGATTTTCAAAAATATTTACAGCAAAAATGTTATAAATATTAAATATTTTAAAAAGCGGCCATTTTGAAACGGTTAAAGATTTCATTTAATTAGGGACTCTACATTTCACGGCCCTACATATCGCAACCAAGTAACGGTTGAAGACGAAGGATTCGTTAGGTTCTAATAAATTTTCATATCCTGTATAAGAAGCCAGTGGAAAGAAACTGATAACCCTCCATTTGGAGAAACTTTTCGGGCCGATTCCCTCAAGTAGAGAGATCGCCGATAACACCAGACGAAGGAGAAGTTGGAAGTAATTACCCATGGGCAAGTAACAGAGTGAGCAGCGAGCACGCACTCGGGAGATACGCTAGGAAGATTAATGGTGGTGGAGTCTGTGATCTGAAGGGATGGGGGAGTAGATGGAGTGTGCGTCCTTAGAGACTTTCTTTGACCTCATTAAAAGTATTTACTCTTCAACGTAGATTACTTTAGAGAGTTATTACAACACACGTGAGTTTAATACCGATAAAAGAGACATAATATTGATACATAAAACGATAGAGAGAAAGTAATACCGATACAAAATAAACGTTAGACCGATTGAAAAAAGTTAATGCCTATATATAAAAGGTAATACCGATACAAAAAAAGTGTGAAACCGATACAAAAAAGGTAATACCCATACAAAACAGGTAATACGCATACAAAAAAGGTAATACCAATACAAAAAAAGTGTAATACCGATATAAAAAAAGTAATACCCATACAAAAAAGGTAATACCGATAAGAAAAGGTAATACCGACAAGAAAAGTTAATGCCAATACAAAAAACTTAATAATATAAAAAGAAAATAATATCGATACAAGGCGAGTAATACCGATACAAAGACGTAATACTGATATGAAAAAGTTAATACAAAGAAGGTACCCTTCTTTATTCCAACTGCCTAAGGAATAAAGCTTCTCTCATCTCTCTATTTCTCTCTCTCTCTCTCTCTCTCTCTCTCTCTATATATATATATATATATATATATATATATATATATATATATATATATATTATTATTATTATTATTATTATTTGTGTATAGACCCTGTTGGATCACGCAAAGCACTCCGACTCATGTCTTGTTCCTTCTAATCCTCCACACCTCCCTCATCCTGTCCCCATGGATCCTCCTCCGCTCCTCCGTCCACTTTACCCCTGCTCTCTTTGGGATTTCATTCTCTGGGATCTTCCAACCGAGCATCTTTCTCCTGCATGCGTTCCTGTCTTCAATGTCTGTTGAGTCTATTTCTGCGTCATGTAGGTCTATTCTGACTTGTGTGATCCACGACGTTGTTGATTTGACTCTTTGTATATACTTAAGGATTCTGTTGGCAAGTCTCGTTGTTGGGAGTCTACTGATGTGTCCATAGAATTGAAGCCCCCTTCTTCTGATATCTGCTGCCAGGTTCGATATTTTCTCTGTGGTCTTCCGGGAGTGCAACCTGTATCCATCTTCTGTTAATCTCTCTCTCTCTCTCTCTCTCTCTCTCTCTATATATATATATATATATATACACACACACACACACACACACACACACACACACACACACACACACACACACACAGATGTTAGAGTGCTTGAAAACGTCCAAAATAATATGTTTAGAAATTGTTTATTATTTGTTTAATATGTATGTACGGCGTTGGGTATGCAACACACACACACACACACACACACACACACACACACACACACACACAGCTGTAAGACAGACACAATGATTTTTTGGCTTTGTAACAAGAGTTCTGTTTCTACAGTGGCACATACTGCGATATTTTAAGTTTATTATTTGTTTAATATGTAAGTTTTGGCTACACAGCCCAGTGGGCCAAAAACTGCTTATAAAGCCATCACTGTAAAACAATTTAAGTTATTATTTCAAATATATACATATATTGACGTTTTAAAGTCCTCGGAGGAAAATTATTGAAATAGATTATATAATATTCTTCAATATTTGCAGCTGACGGCGTTGGTTATGCAATTTTGATACAGCGATATTATTTGAAGTACTCGCGAGAGCCAGTTCTGTGTTTTTGACAGTTCGATCCCTTATCGACGCGAGTGTTCTAAGTAGAACGCGTTGAAAGTGGTCATTATTATAGTAAGCGAGTGTGTTCTAAAGGTATAAAAAAATACTTTGAAGAGAGCTTATTCAAATTACTTTTATGAATCAACAAATTTTAGTAATAGATTAAATTATCGAAGCTTTTATTTAATACCAGTAAGTAATACTAGTGTACACTAGTCTGTACAACTCACGGAAAAGCCTGCCCTTTATCACACACGCCGCTACCCTCTACCCAATTTCCGTAATAGAGTGAGTTATAGTAGTGGCATTGTATCAACCAAACATGTGACTGTAAGTCCTGATATAAAGGACTCGCTTCTTTTGAACATTTAGATCAGTTTTGTAGTGCGAAATCGAGTGAAACGTTTAATTGGTTCTCTGGGCCCCCCACTCTTTATCATCCTATAAGATGGTTAACAACAGTATATAACTTTTTGCTTTACATTATAGACATAACAACAACATATGTAAATATAATGCAAAAAAATGAAGGATTATTTTATAAATTTTTTTGTTAAAATAAAAAAATATTGTACCTAATTATAACTTTTGTAGATTTCAAGAAAGGTTATGATTGCGTCCGCAGGGAGTCACTGATAAAAACGTTGAAAGAATTTGGCCTACATAAAAAATTAATCAACCTTATCAAAATAACACTTCAAAACACTCAATCCAGAGTGAAATTCAGAGGGAAAGTTTCAGAACCTTTTCGAGGTTAAAACAGGATTAAGGCAAGGAGATGGTCTTTCTCCCTTACTCTTCAATTGTATGTTGGAGAAAATCATCAGAGAATGGAGCAAGAGTACTGGACAAATAAAAATAGGGACAAGAATCAGACTTAACTGCCCGGCCTTTGCAGACGATCTAGCACGGCTCTCAAATAGTTGGGAAAAAACGGAACAGCAAATCAAATCGCTGAAAAACATAGCAGGATAGGTCGGCTTACAGATATCCTTCGAAAAGACGGAAATAATGCCGACTAAAAAGTCAGAACAAAAGTCTATAAAAATAGAAGGCGAACGAATAAAGATAGTGGATAATTTTAAGTATTTGGGAGAAAATATCACTAGAAACATAGCCGAAAAACTGGCAATAAAAATAGAACGAACAAATTAAAGAAGGCCCTAAAGTTAACTTGGGGAACGTATAAGAAAAAGTCGCTTTCCATAAAGTCGAAAATCAGACATTATAATACGGTCACAAGACCGGAAGTGACTTATGCCGCGGAAACTTTATTTAATCTAAGAAGCCGAAACAGAACAGAGGAGCTTCAAAAAGTGGAAAGAAAATATTGAGAACCATTATCAACAAAAACACATGGTAGAAGGAACATACAGACTGCTGCCAAGTTCAGCCATCTATCAGGATAATGAACATCTGTTAGATAATATTAGAAAGAGGAGACTGGCTTTTATGGACACCTAATAAGGCTACCAGAAGAAAGACTGACGAAGAAACTCCTAAATTACCAACTCAAGATGAAAGTAAAGAATGAGTGGCTTAAGGAAGTGGAACAGGACCTAAAAGAATTAGGGATAACGGAGGAACGTCTGAAAGAAGGAAGGGAAAAATCAATCCTTAGGGATAAAAACACTAGATTAAAATTTAAAGAAGGAACAAAAAGAGTTGCCTTTTACTCGGAGGAAGTTAGACTACAGAGATCTATAAGACTGAAAAAGTATTGGGAGAATCTCAAAAACCTAAAAGAACCAAAGTTGAAAGCCCAAAAGAACCAAAATTGACTAAATGTGCTCCATTGAGGGCTAAAAAAAACAAAACAAAAAACACAATTACGCTGTTATAACACCAAGATAGCACAAATTAATTTGTTTTCAGAGTGTAAGAAATCAGGGACACATTATGTTTTATCGATACATTTTTAAGAGTGAATATTTTTTTCGTAAAGTTGAACAATGTACATTTTTTCTCCTCAGGGGGGTGCAGACTAGCTACACCTATCGAGAGGATTTAAACGTCCCTCGAGGTACCCGAGTCTAACACACATATTTACGACTATAACACACACTCACACTTACATTTAGTGAGTCGATAATAGCATCAATGCTTTTCGCTTTAAAATAACAAAAAAATGTACATTCTTTAAGATTTTTCGGTAACGACATCAATCGTTTAAACATTTTAAATTTCTCGTTATGTTGGCTCTGTGTTGTGATTATATACAGCTATTTCGATTTACGATAAACTTTTTTCGTTTTAAATGTGAAAAATGTTTGCTGGGATTTTGAATTGTAAAACAATGAGATATTTCAAAATTAATTAACTATTCATATTTGCAATTTAAAAGCAAACAACGTGTAAAAATAATGCTTTCTATAAAATTAAACTGAATATCCGTTAATGAGCCACATGTCCGCCATTTTATGCCTTTTTTACAGTCAAAAACTACTTAAATAATTAACTTATATCAGGATTATCAAAATTAGTACAACGTTTGTATTAAAAATCACCTTTCTTAAATAAATCTGTGTATATTTCTTCACAAATTTTGGTGCGGAAAACCCGAAAAAATTCATTAATTTCCAAAAATATCCTCACCAGATTTTTGAGAACATTTTGTCACATAGGCTGTAAGTATTTACAACTAAAATAGTTATAAAAAATTTTACATTTAAAAATGTGAACAAATCGTGCATTGTGTTTTTTAAAGTGCTATCATTTTGTTGGCTAATTCTTTTATAAATTTAATTTCACGTACACAAGTTTATGCTACATTCGCTCTTATTTATTCGCTAGAGTATTCCGAAAAGCCACCTTATAGAGTCAACAGCGGAATTGTCGAATACATATTGGAGTGAAATATTGACAGCTGCCATCTTGACGAAATCGCGCTGCCATTGAATATTGTATGAGCGAAGTTTCATTCTGTAAATGGACCGAAACCAAGGCGTTTATTTAGCAGACGTGCAACTTGCAAGCCTGAATTCATAATGAGTTACTTTGGCGTTAGGTCTCAGTGTCTTAAAGTCATTATATTACCTGTGTAACACGTCTATAGACTAAATACGTATACCGTCTATTTCTTGCTAAAGGTTTTAGCGCTTTTTAACTCAACGATGTAGCAGAAACGTAATACAATATATTATTACGTACAGAAACTGGTATGTCTTTAACCATGATAATGATAACGATAACGATAATGATAACGTTAACGATAATGATAATATAATGATAATGGTAATGGTAATGGTAATGGTAATTGTAATGATAATGATAACGATAACGATAACGATAACCCTAACGATAACGATAACGATAACGATAGCGACAGCGACGGCGACAGTGACAGTGACAATGGTAATGGTAATGGTAACGATAACGATAACTATGACGGAGACTATAACATTAACGATAACATGTTATCATATTTGAATACATTGTAACGGCAACGGTAACGGTAACGATAACGGTAAACATAAAAGTAAAGATAACGATAACGATAACTATGACGGAGACGATAACGATAACATGTTATCATATTTGAATACATGGTAACGGCAACGGTAACCGTAACGATAACGATAATTATAATGATAAAGATAACGATAATTATAAAGATAATTATAATGATAACGATAACTATGACGGTGATGATAACGATAACGCTAACTGTAACTGTAACGGTAACGGTAACGGTAACGATAACGATAACGATAACTATGACGGAGACGATAACATTAACGATAACGATAACATGTTATCATATTTGAATACATGGTAACGGCAACGGTAACAGTAACGATAACGATAATTATAATGATAAAGATAACGATAATTATAAAGATAATTATAATTATAATGATAATTATAATGATAACGATAACTATGACGGTGATGATAACGATAACGCTAACTGTAACTGTAACGGTAACTGTAACGGTAACGGTAACGATAACGGTAACGATAACAATAACGGTAACGATAACTATGACGGAGACGATAACATTAACGATAACTGTGACGGAGACGATAACGTTAATGATAACGATAACGGTAACGATAACGATAACTATGACGGAGACGATAACGTTAACGGTAACGATAACGATAATGATAATGATAGTGATAGTGATAATGATAATGGACGAATCCATAAAAAACATGTTTAAACATAATCTCGTACATGTGATTAATATAAACAAAGGAAAAGAAAGCTTTTGTACACTTAAAATTACGCACATTTATTGAATTTATTTTCCAATAGAACAAAACAAATGGTTGAAAGACTTTGCACAGATTTTCTGTTATTCCCTGTTAGGAAGGTATTCGGGAAAAATGTTGCTCAGAATTTGGTTTTTCAACCTCAAAATCAAGGTAAAAATTTTTAAACAATTGATATTCACTGTTCTTCAATAAATCAAAAAACAAAACAAAACATTTTTTTTGTGTTTAACGTCCGACTATTGTGCACACTTTGACTAATGCAGACGATGGGATGATTATATTAGATGCAAATGCCAAGCCCTGAACGAGAATCAAACACGGGTCCTCGGAGTGAAAGACCAGTACGCTTTCAACTAGGCCACCGAGGCAGCACAAAACAAAACACAATGCTGTGAAGATTTTGTTGTTTCAGCAATACCTTCTCAACCGGCAATCCGTACGGTCTTTTTTCGTGCCCGAGTAATTCGTTTAAGTCCTTTAAAATTCTACGGATCATGTCCGTCATATTTTCTACATTACTAATATAATTATTGATACAAATTATTCTGCTATTAGTAAAATTATGTTTGATTTTAAAGGCTTTATATGTGGAAATATATATTTTTTTACATTTTGTATATATTTTTCTTTTATTGATATTTTTTTAATTTCAAGGCGAATGCGCATTGAGGCCATTATCGCTACCCTAAATGCAAGCGTGAGTGTAAAAAGTTAAAGTCGTAAGTGTAGTGTTTTTAAGTGTAAGCGTGAGACTCGGGTACCACGAGGAACGTCTAAATCCTCTCAATAGGTGCAGCTAGTCTGCACCCCTGCTGGGATTTTCTTTTAAAGATAAAAGGGTGAAATAAAAAGCAAAAACAATTATTCAGAATGTAAGAATGAACAACATAAGAGACATTTAAATACGTCAAACATAATGTTATTCTACCAAACAACAGAGTATTGTGTACCGTTCATTAACGAGTAGATTCAATATGGCCGACAGGATTTACGGTCTCTGTGGAATTGAACTGAAGGAGAGGAAGTTTGCAATGTTTTGTAACATTTATTTAGGCTACTTATTTTTTACCAGTATTGCAATACAGTAGCTTTAAAATTGACCAATTAATAAATTATGGTAGCTAGCTTTCAATATTTTGTATTTAAGTCCATTGTTTATTCTGTTTCAGGTAAGTTGACTGAAGAATGTTGTTCCATTTGAGTAAGTCTGATTTTCTTATCTCACCTTAATCGCTGCACGCAGCTGTCTCGCTGACCAGGTGGAAGCGAATTTCCATAAGTAATTTTTCATTCGTCTTTTTTTTCTTAAAACAAGCGTTTTTAAACTTTCAAAACACACCGATATTACGAAAATAAACCCTAACCGTCGTCAAATAATAATTCAACGTATTTTGAAAGTTCAAATGCAGTTAAGCAGTTTTTAACGCTGATTACGATGGTGAAATTAGATTTTCAAAAATAATTACGACGAAAATGTTGCGAATTTTCAAAAAAAAGTCATTTTTAAACTGAGCTATTCGCTAAAATCGATTTTTGTTTCAAATTTGAATCATATCCGACTACAATGGCGAACGTGAACATGCTAACCCCCCCCACACACACAAATATGTGAAAATTTTGAACGAGCTAAAAAAAAAGATGGCGCACATATAACGATGACGGTGACGGTAACTACGATGCCGATGAAGATGACGGTGACGATGACGATGACGATGACAATGATAATGATAACTATTACGGTGACGATAATGATAACATTAACGTTAACGATAACGATAATTATAATTGTAATGATAATGACAGTGATAACGATAACTATATTTATAATGACAGTGATAATGATAATGATAACGATAACGATAACGGTAACGGTGACGGTGACGATAACGATAACGGTGACGGTGACGACGATGACGATGTCGATGACAATGATAATGATAATGATAACTATTACGGTGACGATAATGATAACATTAACGTTAACGATAATTATAATTGTAATGATAATGACAGTGATAACGATAACTATGATTATAATGGCAGTGATAATGATAACGATAACGGTGACGGTGACGACGATGACGATGTCGATGACAATGATAATGATAATAATAACTATTACTGTGACGATAATGATAACATTAACGTTAACGATAACAATAACGATAATTATAATTGTAATGATAATGACAGTGATAACGATAACTATAATTATAATGACAGTGATAATGATAATGGTAACGGTGACGATAACGATAACGATGACGATGACGATGATGATGTCGATGACGATGACGATGACGATGATAATGATAATGATAACTATTACGGTGACGATAATGATAACGTTAACGTTAACGATAATCGAGGTCCAGAGTTGGGGTCTTGCTACGATGGTCGCTCCGTCAGCTCATTTACCAATGGACACCCACACGCGACCTCTTATATTGCGTTTTAAGAAATAAAAAGCATCTTACAGAACATAAATTCACGCTGTAAATGTATTGTATAACCTAGAGTCTGGAGTATTCTCTTGTATTTTACTGTACAATATGACAGTATGTTTTACAGCGCGATACTAATCTTGTTAACCCTTTTCTTGCTCTTACATGTTTTATTATATCTTGTTTACAGTTGTGCACTGTAAAGTGTTTCTCACAGATTGATTATAAATGAAATATTATCTTTGAATTTGTTAAGACCGTACGTTTACAGCAAAGCACAAACGCAGTTTTTTAACCTTTGTAGTCATTTTTAAATTGAAAACTACTTAAATCTTCTGCGTTCACGAAATATTTGTAGATTTTTTGCAGGCGAAAAACCTTTTAAGGTTATCATCGCCGAGGCGCGACATTAATTACTTAATACAATTTATGAAAACAAAGAAATAAGTCATAAAAATTTAAGACATTATAAACACAACAAACAAAACAATACAATAACAACTATAAATAGATCGTTACAAGAACAACATATTACTAAATGTACGTGTGAGTGTAAAGTGTTTAAATCGTAAGTGTAAGTGTGTGTGATACTCGAGTGCTGCGAGGTTCGTCTAGATCCTCTCAATTGGTGCAGCTAGTCTGCACCCCACTGCTGGTGTGTATGTCTTTGTGTGAAAGAGTGTGTTTGTTGTGTTGTGTATGTTGAGTAAATGAGTGAGAGTGTAATGAGCTAGAGGTATGGTGGGATCGCTAAGCCAATCAGCTGCCTCCGCCGGCTATACATACTTGTAGATGTACTGAATTTTAATTATATTAGGTTTCCTTTCTAAACAAAATGAATTTTTAAATTTTTATGCACAAATAAGTTTTCCTGAGTCGAAACGAACGGTTCTACTTGAAAATATCTGCCTGTATGCACTAATGGAGGATAACGTAAATAACATATGTCGATGAAATTTTGCATGCACGTGTTGTTCAGTTATATTTACAGACGTTTTTGTAACTGTTTTCAATATTTTTGTGGCCAAACAAACTTTTAAAAATGATCGACAATCAAATTACGTTCAAATATCCCCGTACTACACGCGTAGATCTCAGTTCCCTATTAAAGCTGGATCGCGAGTAATTACAAAAAAAACCCTGAAACGTTGACATAATTTCTCAAAATCGGTTCATCATATTTTGCTGAAATTTTATAGTCACATGAAGATTTGTAACTCAAAATTAATGTAGCAAATTTTGAATTAAAAACATTCACGGTTTATGAGTAGATCGAAAAAAACATAACCGTTGTCGTGCTTGCGGTGATATTTTACGATTTACTTTCGAATAACACATTTTTTAACACAAAATTTGCCACACTGATTTCATTTACAAATCTTCACTTATTACTAAATTTTACTGACATTTTTTGAGAAATTATATCGATATTTCAGTAGTTTTCATTGATATTCTTGAAGTATCTGTAGTTGTTATAACTGTTCTGATAGTATCTATTGTAGATAGTGTTATTGTAGCTATTGTTATAGCTATTGTTGTAGCTATTCCTGTTGTCGCTATTGTTGTGGCTAGTGTGTTGTTGTCGCTATTGTTGCTGTTGTTGTAGTTCTAGCTATTGTTGTTGTAGCTAGTGCTGTTGTTGCAATAATGCTGCTGTCAATGTATTTATTGTTGTAGCTCTACCTATTGTTGTTGTCGCTATTGTTGTTGTAGCTGTAGCTACTGTTGTTGTAGCTATCGTTTTTGTAGCTAGTGTTGTTGTTGTTGTACGATAGTACTTGTTGTTGTAGTTATTGTTGTTTTAGCTAGTGCTGTTGTTGTACAATAGTACTTGTTGTTGTAGCTAGTGCAGGTTCTTTTACTATTGTTGTTGTAGCTGTAGTTTTTGTAGCTAGTGCTGGTGTTGTACTAATGCTCCTATAGCTATAGTTGTTGTTGTAGCTGTAGCTACTGTTATTGTAGCTACCGTTGTTGTAGCTATTGTTGTTATAACTAGTGTTGTTGTTGTACAGCTGTAATTGTTGTAGCAGTAGTTGTTGTACCTATTTTTGTTATTCTTACCGGATTTTTAAGGAAAACAATTGTTTAAATGTTGTTAACCATTCAGTAGTTCTTAATTCTTTCTGAACGAAATCAAACAAAATAATGAAATTCGTCAATCATACTGCATAACCGGGTAAAACCATTCACCTGGATAAACTAATCAGGACATAACGTGACAAGGAAGACATCACCGCTGACAGACAGAATGGGAGACACAATTTCGGAAATAACTTTATTAACCTGGTTGAGAAATTCTTATAACGTGTACGCATTTTAAAAGGTAGTTTATTACTGCAAAAAGAATCTACTTTATTGTAAGAACCAATTATATTAACAAACTGAATTATAGTCCGGAATGTAACGACGTACGAGTCGCGTGTGTAGCTTGGCCAAGCCGAATTTCATGACGAATATTTTAATGTGTAATTGTGCTTAGTGTTTGTGACGTACGTTTTTAATGTTTTGTTTGACTTTGTGACGACCTCGACAGAGGGATTTAACATTTTGTATAACGGCCTGAAGATGAAACTATAGTTTCGAAACCGCGGTAGCCTTTACGAGGTGAATTGATAGACCACTGACGGGAAGAATAGGTCGTAATCCTAATCATTTGAATATGTGGTCCGGTGGCTATGTTACAATTATGAATTATAAATGTTTATAGTCAGAAAAGTCTGATCAAGTGGAATTGATCCTTGAATCCACTTATGATCAAAATTTTGAAACCAATTTTAAAATTTGAGCTTTCCATTTTGAGTGAAATAGCTATATTTACGTTTTACTTAGCCTTTTTTAAAACAATTCTTTAATAAATATGATATGGTGCTTCTACAAAATTTTAAAACTCTCATTTCCTGCGATGTATTGGAAATAAAAGGAAAATGTATAATTTTATATTATGTGAGCTGTATGTACACGACTGTCAAAAAAGCAGTGTTATGTTTTCAGTACCTGGGTAGGTAGGTATGTATGTATGTTTGTTCCTTCATAACTTTTTAACAGCTCGTCCGATTTTGATCTACCTTGGGTCGTTGGATTCCTCACTTCACCAGACGTGTCATAGGCTACATAAGTTTTACCCAAAGCACCCCCAACGGGGTAAAATTGGGGTGAAATAGATGGGATGAACTTATAACTAATTTCATATAGGATAAACAAGATGCTAGGATAAATTCTTAAATAACTATTATACTCATACATTCTTAAATAACTGATGTGCAAGTGTAAAACATAATTACTAGAGACTATACAAAAGGAATCACTCAGATTCAACCACGGAAAGCAACAGAAAAACCCTGTCTTCGGAACTAAAGTTACCACTGAAGTTTCAGCTGATTCAGGGCGTTGAGCAGGGAAAAATGACACTGTGAACACAAAAATCGGCAGAGCCAAATCGGAGTTATTAAAATCGGAAGGATAAATCGGCAGATAAACTAGCGATAGGCTTTTTTCGAAGGTCAGGCCGGGACGATACTGGCTTTTCAAATTAAAGTAAGTAATGAACAACGTTCAGTCGTCTACGCGACAAAAATTAAAAAATTCGAAAATTAAATCACAAATAATTGATTTAAACTGAAATACCAATTTTTGAACCCCATACATGCTAACTCCAGTCAGCAGATGATGTACATGGGGACAGGACCATAAGAGGGAACACTGATCAGCGCCAGGACTTCGCTGTGCCTATTTTACAGTTTTGTTCTTTTTTTAAATCGCAAAAAATGGCAAAATGGCTAAAAAAGGTAATTTTTAGTGACTTAGTCACTAACAATGACTAAATAAAAATAATTACTTAACAAATTAAAAAACACCACTGCTAAAACACAAAATACAAAAAAAATATACAAAAAAATTTTATATTTCATAATTAAAAGAAATGAAAATCTGAAATACAATTAATTTAAAAAGATGAAAACAAGGTATTAGAATAAATGCTGAAGAATATTTTCCGAGTATTTAGTTAATAAATTATGAATTTACTTGTTAAGTTCATACAATAAATGCAGACGGGGGCTGTTTAGTGCAAATATGTTGCGATGCAGCCCCCGGACTGCATTTGTTGTATGAACTTAACATGCACATTATTAATTTATTAACTAAGTACTAAATACTCGGAAAATATTCATCAACATTTATTCTAATATCATGTTTTCATCTTTTTAAATCAATTGTACTTCAGAATGTCATTTGTTTTAATTATGAAATATATAAATTTTTGTGTATATTTTTTTTTGTATTTTGTGTTTTAGTAGTTTTTTTAAATTTTTTGAGTAATTATTTTGTTTAATGTGTGCTGTAATATTGTAATAATAATAAATTGAAATATGGATCACGCAATAATAATAATAATAAATGAAGCATGGATCACGCAAAGCACTCCGACTCATGTCTTGTTCCTTCTAATCCTCCATACCTCCCTCATCCTGTCCCCATGGATCCTCTTCCACTCCTCCGTCCATTTTACCCCTGCTCTCTTTGAGATTTCATTCTCTGGGACCTTCCAACCGAGCATCTTTCTCCTGTATGCGTTCCTGTCTTCAACGTCTGTTGAGTCTATTTCTGCGTCATGTAGGACTATTCTGACTTGTGGAATCCACGACGTTGTTGATTTGACTCTTTGTATATACTTAAGGATTTTGTTGGCAAGTCTCGTTGTTGGGAGTCTACTGATGTGTCCATAAAACCAAAGCCTCCTTCTTCTGATATCTGCTGCCAGGTTCGATATCTTCTCTGTGGTCTTCCGGGAGTGCAACCTGTATCCATCTTCTATTAATCTCGGGCCAAGGATCTTCCTCAAGATTTTGCGTTCTTATATATATATATATATATATATATATATATATATATATATATATATAAGAACGCATCATATACATATGGGGAGAGAGAGAGAGAGACCTTGGTCCAATTTGATTAAAAACTTGATACAAAAATTGATTCTGATAATTGCTTAGACAAGTTCTGTTATTCAAAATCTTTTCCAAATGGCATTTATTCCAAAGCCTTATATAAATTTATAATAGTTTTACTGACATCTTTACAATAACGAGAGTTAATATTTTCACAAATATCCCGTGCTTTTTAAATTTCATTTAGTCCATTTGTACAGTGTGATATTGTAACAATTTTTGAAATTTGCTTCCATCACGTCAACGAGACAGCTGCCGCGACTGTTTATAATATTCTTAAAAGTATTATTGTTAAAAACACAAAACGTGAATAATAAAGAAGGCCGTGCATTATGTATGCAGAGTAATATAAGGAGCTTTGAGACTCTTCTGCAGAATGCATGCGTTGCGGATATTTTATATCTCGGTATACCAACACGTCACGGAAAACAATAAACCTATTTCCTTATGACCCATTTCGATACCGGATATTTAAACGAACAAATACAAGTTTAGGGACCAGCTGTTAACGTTTACGTCAGCTGTTTAGATAAATTTAACAGCTGACGGACCTTACTTAACGTGAAACATTTACTTATATAGTTTAAGCTTCGTTAAAACGGCTCTTTGCCACCCCGAGGACCCGGGTTCGATTCCCGGCCAGGGCTTGGCATTTTCATACGCTATAAATCATCTCATCGTCTGCATTAGCCCAAGTGTGCACAATAGTCGGACGTTAAACACAAAAAAAAAGTTAATGTCCGGGCCGCCTCGGTGGTCTAGTGGATAGCGTACTGGGCTTTCACCCCGAGAACCCAGGTTCGATTCCTGGCGAGGGCTTGGCATTTTCATACGCTATAAATCATCCCATCGTCTGCATTAGCCCAAGTGTGCACAATAGTCGGACGTTAAACAAAAAAAAAAAAAAAAAAAAAAAAACGGCTCCTATGTGAAAACATTGTGCGATGTTTTTACTATTTATGTGGCACTGTGAAAATGTTCACATTGGTTGCGTCGCAACATCCGGTCTGTATTTCCGCCCGAGAATCTGTGCGAACGTCCTTGGAAGAGAAAGTAGTTCCCCAAGTGAAAGTACAGCGCTAGTAGTGTTTTATTATGTTTGCTAATGAAGATCATACGTGCGACTTTGAATGGCAGCATAACACAATGGTGAGAAAAGCGTCATTTGAAAGCGTACGTGTTCATTAAGGCATATAAAGTTGCGATGTTTACTGATTCGAGACAAAACGTGAAAAAATAAACCCTGACCGCCGTAAAATGCAATTTAATTTTGCGCGATTGTTTAATCTGTTTTCATTGTTTAATTAGCATTAAAGTGTGCATGAACTAGTATTTTAAGTTTTTTACGCTACATGGAATTATAAAGCTGCCTTGGTGAAACCAGTACAAACATCTGCAGAGGAAATTGTATTCTAAGCATGCCGGGTAAACCGGAATCACTAAGAATAGTAGAAGTAGAAAATGGAGGACACAAATTTTTAGTTAAAAGGAAAAACAATAAGGTCGACAACAGCAGATAATCAGACTATTATTTTCGTGAGGCTTATCCTAAGTGGCGAAGACAAGTCTTCTCAAACAAAACAACTTTATACAATAATAGTATTACGTAGGCATTACCCTTCGGTGGCCTAGGCTTTAACCCCGAGGACCCGGGTTCGATTCCCGGCGAGGGCTTGGCATTTTCATACGTTATAAATCATCCCATCGTCTGCATTAGCCCAAGTGTGCACAATAGTCGGACGTTAAATACCAAAAAAAAAAAAACAAACAAATATATATATAAATTTTAACAATTTTTAACAAAGAAAGGCGGACAATTTTTAACTATTTTTAAACGGACTAGAATTACAGCCGCCGTTATAAAAAGTGTGCTCGATATTAGCGGCTAAATTACAAGAAGTTAAACTATTTGCCGCTAGGAACGCTTCAAGCTACAAGAACAGAGGGTAGAGTCGTTAAAAAAAAAAAAATAGATGCCGCCTCGGTGGCCTAGTGGATAGCGTACTGGGCTTTCACCCCGAGGACCCGGGTTCGATTCCCGGCGAGGGCTTGGCATTTTCATACGCTATAAATCATCCCATCGTCTGCATTAGCCCAAGTGTGCACAATAGTCGGACGTTAAACAAAAAAAAAAAAAAAACATAAAAAAAAATTATTCACATAATTTAATTTTCTCCTTAGGTCGTATTCTTGAAGGGAAGATTTTAGTGTTAGCTTTGGCGAGAGTCATGAATAGCAAAAACGTCTGCCGAACGGAAGAATGTAACAAAAATACGGAACGAACGAGCAAACGAATTTTGTCTCTGTTTCTTTCGTTTTCCTTTTTGATAACAGTACACGCGTATTATATAAAAACGTTATATTGCTTTGGTTTCGGTATTTTTATTCAGTTGAAGAACACACGCACGTTTTAACAGTTTATAACATTAGAAATTAATATAAACGATAATAATTGTTAATATTTTCAGTTTTGAATAACATAACCTGTAACTTTATATAGCCTATCAGCTGTTCAATGAAATCAGCTGATCGTTACGAATTAACATAAAACAACATCGTCTGCATTAGCCCAAGTGTGCACAATAGTCGGACGTTAAACACCAAAAAAAAGTAGGCATTATTGTAGCTGTTACTAGTTAAACTAGCGTTTCAAATCGAATATTCGCCATGGTTTGTGTGTCTGTTTGTTTAAAATACAGTTTTGGTCGAACGCGTTGATTATTTTGAAATTTGGCACGGAGGTACATTGTATAAAGCCCGAACGGCATGTGTAAGATTTTCCCCATTCACTTCCGTTTCAAGATGGGTTCTGATTTAACCTTTTGAGTGTGGTCAAACATTCTCAAAATTTATTAATGAAAATTTATTGAAAAAAAATTATTTTAAGGCGAAGAACACATTATGGCTATTATCGAATTCCTAATGCAAGTGTGAGTGTAAAGTGTTAAGGTCGTAAGTGTAGTGTTGTTAGTGTGTGTGTTAGACTCGGGTACCGCGAGGGACGTCTAAATCCTCTCAATAGGTGCAGCTAGTCTGCACCCCCCTGCGGGGAAAATTTATTCATACTACGTATAATATTTTAGCCTTATTTTTGTTCAAAATACTCGCCTCATGCATGCACACACTTCTTCCACTGTTCATACAATTTTTGGAAACACTGAAAGTCATTTTTGAAAATTTCTTTTAATCACATTTTCCATCACCTCTTGCGAATCAGCAAAACGATATCATTGTCAGTCGTGAAAACGTCAGTCTCAGTCGTAAACATCTACTGGTAAAAACATGTTGCTTCTTTTACAACCCTCAAAGGAATCGTCAGTCTGCTGAACAGAAATCAAAATTATCATCAAAAAAAGGAAAATTTCGCTTGGACAGAAGCCGGGGTTGGAGGTGTTTTTCTTATCACCTTGGCTTGATTCACTACTAATTTACTCCTAAAGGGAAAACAATTAACAAAGAACTGTACAAGGAGATCCAGAAACGTGTACAAGATTTTTTCCCCGTCGAAAAACCTTTAATGTTATCATCGCCCAGGCGCAAAGTTAATTATTTAATACAATTTTTGAAAACAAAGAAACAAGTCAGATAAAAATTTAAGACATTATAAGAACAACAAAGAAAACGATAACAATACAAAATACAATAACAACAATAGATAGTTTCTTAAAACTAGTTAACAATAACATAAACCTTAAAACAACATACACACAAAGTTATTGTAGGCTGTATATTGGCCTTACAACAATAACAAGATAAATAAAAGAAATATTGTCGTACCTAAAACTAATTAACAAAATAAAAACAACTTAAAAATAAATTAATAAATAGCAGATATAAACAAACTTTTAATGGCTGTAAAGGAGCCTTACAACAAGCAATAACAAAAATATGAATTAATTTTTTTTTAAAAACTTCAGCAGAAGAAGGAAGTCTACGATCCGGTCAACGGCCGAGGCACTCCCAACATCGTCTGCAAACAGTTGCTCAGACCACACATAACACGCACATTTTGGAAACCATTACAATCACAGTATATGTTTTATTGTGATGGTTTCCCTACAGAACTCGCATTCAGGTGGGTCCCCGCGTTCCATCAGAAATCCATGCGTTAACATTGAGTGACCAATGCGAAGGCGGGTAACCACCACCAACGTGTACGAGATGTGGTTAGATGATAACGACCTGAAAAATTGGCAGGGATTGGTTTTTGTCGCACGACAATGCTTCGTTACACCGATCGCTGATGGTGAAACAATACGTTGCCAAGGACAATGTTACCACTCTCGAACACCCTCCCTATTCTCCTGACCTTGCACCACCGGATTTGTATCTCTTTTCACTGAAAATGATGTTGAAAGAACATCTTTTTGCCGATTGGTAAGAGGAAATGGAAAATGCGACGAAGAGGCTAAACAAAATTTCCAAAAATGGTTTTCCACCGTATGAACGGTGGAAGAAGTGTATACATGCAGGAGGGGAGTATTTTGAAAGAAATTAGGGTTAAATATTATAGTACTTTAAATAAATGTTCATTGACTGATTCCGCGAACGTTTTGAGGTTATTTTAAAGAGCAGTCACATCTTCAACAAGAGCAAATGATGTTATAAACAATTAAATCAAACGTCACTACATTATATTTGTGTATGTGTTATTTCTTAAACGTTATTTTCAGTGTGTTTCAATTTGAGCAAATTATTTTCTAAATTTTTAAATAATTATTTGTATGGAATCTAGTACACATTCTTTTTTTATTCTTCTTCTTTTCAGCTAGGATTATTGTCACTGTGTTGAGTATAATTACCTTGCCTAGCTTCGTCAATTCTACTTTAGTTGACGCGTTTCGGAGAACTTCCATCTTCAAAAACTATACCTATACTGTGAGTGTAGATATAGTTTTTTGAAGATGGAGGTTCTCCGAAACGCGTCAACTAAAGTAGAATTGAATCTAGTACACGTTTATTTAAAAAAGTATAATTTTAAAACTTTTTTCCGTTAAAAGAATTGTAACGAAAATTACTCAGTTGTCGTTTTATTTCTAGAACTTCAGCTTTTATATTCCGAAAGTTTTTTTCTTCTCTCTAAGAATATCCCATTCTGTCGTCGTACATTCCACGAGTATTACTGTCATTTCCATCAGATATAATACTGTATTGCAGAGACGCTACCCAGTGACGTAGAAATGGCCTCATTCCTTTAAATGGTAAACCGGGATCCAGGAAATGTTTAATTTGATGTTGTATTCTGATGACATCTCTGCTTATCTCTGCTTTTGTTGACAATTTGTTTGTCATATACGCTTTGATAATGTATAAGCGTGCTAAAAGATGTGTCGAACAGTGTTTGCGAGTGAATTTCAATAGGCAAATTGGCTGTCATTATTTTCATTATGGTAAAAAATCGGGGTAAACTATAAAATGTGCACATATCTTGATCACTAAAACCATTAATGTTAAAAAATTTGTTATCGAAGACAAATAGGTATGACTACTTGCAACGATTGCTGCTGAAAATATATGGCTGGTGTGCGATCCTCGATTAAAAGCCTGAACAATATTTTTTTTTTTCAGAAAACCAGCTTTTATAATTCGTTTTTAAATTAATGAATATTATATGCACAATAAATACATATTATTTGCAATTTAATATACTTTACTTAAAATTTAATACGAAAAATTAAGTTATAATCGTGTTTTTCACTTTTTAAATTTTATTTACCATTATTAATCTCTCTAAAAAATATGTATTTAAATGTTACATACTTCCACCACTGTCAATAATTATAAACGCTACTTTTCGAAAAAGGGTAACATAGTTCACGCAGAAAATATATTGTCGTGACGTTTTGCCAAAATCGTGTTCGACATCGAGGTTGTTCTCGCTCCAAGTGTGAATTTTGTTGATATCAACTTAAACGATTTTCATCAATTTTATCTATCTACAAAAAAAACCATTACCTTCGACTGAAGTCGTTTTTTTAAATTATATATATAAAATTTATATATATATATATATATATATATATATATATATATATATTTATATGTATGTATATGCCTCGGTTGCCTAGTTGATAGCGTACTGGGCTTTCACCCCGAGGACCCGGGTTCGATTCCCGGCCAGGGCTGTACCTATATATACGTACATATATATGTATACATGTATATACATATATACATATATGTATATATATGTATATATGTATATATATATATATATATATAATGTGTGTGTGTGTGTGTGTGTGTTTGTGTGTGTAATACTCCTTAAAATGCGTTAGGTTAATCGATTTTTTATTTTACATATCATTGTTAATTAAAATAAATAAATTATAAACTAATGTAGAAATTCTTAGAATCAGTTTTACCAATATGAAGAAATAAAAAACTGTGCGAATAATTCTGAATTTTATGACTACTTCAAATTAGCTGTACAGACAAATAATCTGTTCCAAATCGACAGACATTTTAAGTCTTTAAAAAAATGCGATATCAAAATACGATTATTGTTATTTACGAAAAATCTTGTCTATATTCGCGTTAGCAATATATTTGTATAACTTGGGTTAATTTTCGAACAATGGCTTTTATCTTTCGGCGGCCATTTTTAATTATTTCAGCGTCTCCATCTTTGGCTCAAAGAGAAACTTGCTGTTAGGCGCCGGCCCTGTCCTAAGAACGGCTAATCTCGATTCTAAGAAAATCGATAATAAACCGATATAAAAGGACCGAAGTCGCATACAAGAAAGGCAATCATTGTTTTTTTATATCCGTTTCGTGTAAGACTTTTTTCTTACTTAATTATCTCAATCCTCGTAACAGTATTTCTTATTTCCTTCCATTATTTTCTCGTGTTCTTTATCGTAAAACCTCTAAGTCTCTTGATAATTGGCTATTGATCGTTAGTTGAGCTTATTGATAATTAATTACACACAATTAGTTTTCTGATATTATTGTGCGAGAAGATATATTTAAAAAAATGACAGATGTAAGTTAGATGTGAGAAAATAATTAACAGTTAAAAACTTTTATATTAATAATTTGTATTTTAAATTCTTAAAATCCCAATTTCAAAAACACAGTAATAAAATCAGGTGTTATAAATCTATCAGCTGGTGGTGTTGGCGTTACCAAACATTTGATTTCTAATCAGCTGTTTTTTTATAAGCCTAACTTCAAGGTTATTAGCGAATTACATCGGAAAAAGAGATGTAATTGTATGGTCCAGACCCGGCACCTTGAATTTAACGTAGATTCTGACATTTAGATCACTTTTTAAGGATATATATATATATATATATATATATATATATATATATATATATATATATTTGAAGGAAGAACGCAAAATCTTGAGAAAGATCCTTGGCCCGAGATTAACAGAAGATGGATACAGGTTGCACTCCCGGAAGACCACAGAGAAGATATCGAACCTGGCAGCAGATATCAGAAGGAGGCTTCGGTTCTATGGACACATCAGTAGACTCCCAACAACTAGACTTGCCAACAGAATCCTTAAGTATATACAAGGTGTCAAATCAACAACGTCGTGGATCGTACAAGTCAGAATAGACCTACATGACGCAGGAATAGACTCAACAGATGTTGAAGATAGACACGCATACAGGAGAAAGATGCTCGGTTGGAAGGTCCCAGAGAATGAAATCCCAAAGAGAGCAGGGGTAAAATGGACGGAGGAGCGGAGGAGGATCCATGGGGACAGGATGAGGGAGGTGTGGAGGATTAGAAGGAGCAAGACATGAGTCGGAGTTCTTTGCGTGATCCAACAGAGTCTATGCGCAGATAATAATAATAATATATATATATATATATATATATATATATATATATATATATAATTTGATAATATTGGTAATAGTTTGTAGTTTAACAAAGTTCGTGTTACCTATCAAAATTCGTTCAACAGTTTCAAAATGGCGGCCATTTCAATTTTTTTCAAATGTACAACGTTTTACCGGATATAGTTTTGAAAACATAATTTCACCGTCTCAATCAGCTTTAAAAACTGCATAAATTAGCGTCTTTAATTTTCAAAATTCTTCGGTGGCGTAGTTGATAGCGTACTCGGCTTTCACCCCGAGGACCCGGGTTCGATTCCCGGACAAGGCTTGGCATTTTTCGTACGCTATAAATCATCCCATCGTCTGCATTAGCCCAAGTGTGCACAATAGTCGGACGTTAAACACAAAAAAAAACAAAATTCCTTCAAGTTTAATTCTATCGCGGTTCATTCTCGTATTTTCGATGCAATTTGGAAATTTAAAACGCTAATATATGCAGATTTTAGTGCTATATAGAATTATAATTTCAAAAAGCGAGTACAATGAAAAATTATTTTTGGAAAGTAGCACGTCAGCGAGACAGCTGCGTGCAGGATTATATTTATTCCTAAATGTAGTGAGCTGATAGTGTTGAAAAAGCTGTCGTAATGCAAAGCGGTAATTTTAAGTTGAGGTTAAATCAATAACAACAAAAAAGGCAACCTCTTTTGAATTTTGAAACCTTAATTTTTGTAATTGTTTTTACAGTCTTTATACTCACGCGTATAAACGTTAATTCTAAATTATAATCTCTTTTTTATTTATTTTTTTTGTATTTTAAGGCGAAAAGCACATTGAGGCTATTATCGCCTCCCTAAATGTAAGTGTGAGTGTAAAGTGTTAAAGTCGAAAGTGTGTTGTAAGTGTAAGTGGTTGTCAGACTCGGGTACCACGAGGGACGTCTAAATCCTCACAATAGGTGCAGCTAGTCTGCACCCCCTGCCGTTTTTTTTATTTTGTTACGATATATTTCTTCAAATATTAATTAATATTAATTCAAGTACGATTTATCATGCGATAATTTAACAGAAAACAGCTGTTTCTTCATAGCTTTACGTTACGAATAGGTTAGGTTGTTTCTATTAAGTTGTAATGTAAACTTTAAGATTTACAACGTAATTTCAACAAATGCCTACATGTCTCAATACGAAACGCTGTAAAAATGAGTCTATTGTCGAATTTCACATTTTGCTGCAATTCAGTTTCTAGCCTGAAAAAGCTCTCCAATCATTAATATTTAATTTTAGGCTCGATTTCACAATCAAACCTGTCCAAAATAAGAAATACATTAATCATGGTATAAACAAAAATAACAAACATACAGATATAATTTGTCTTATTCTTTTAAAGATTATATAATACACCAGTGAGAGGCACAGAATAGTGTGCTGGTTGACTAACCTGCAGGCGTATGGTTTTATTATTACTAACTTACATCGCGTTAGTTAACTATATTGTTGGTTTTATTGGTTATAACTGCATTGCTACTCTAAGCAAATCAAACACAATACATAACTTTATTACCAGCAGCATAACGCTTTGTTCGCCTTAATCTCCTTGTTACATAATTGCCATAAACTACTTTATTGTGAAGGCATTGTCCTTTTCATTTTCGACTTGTTATATTTAAAATGCCAAAAATGGATCCATTTTTAAGTTACTTATTTAAATTGACTGCTAAGATTATAATCAAACCTGTTCAATTTTGTTTTGTTTTTTGTGTTTAACGTCCGACTATTCTGCACACTTGGGCTAATGCAGACGATGGGATGATTTATAGCGTATGAAAATGCCAAGCCCTGGCCGGGAATCGAACCTCCTCGGAATCCTCGAGGTGAAAGCCCAGTACGCCATCTAGGCCACCGATGCGGCTCAATTCTTACGCCTATAAACATTAATTGTAAATTATAACCTCTTTTTTTTTTTTTTTTTTTTTTTTTTTTTTTTTTCGTTTCACCCTCTTTGGGGTACGCTGAATCAATCATTTCTTGCGAGCTGTACTTTTCTTTGTTCCCAGTAGCTCTTCATTCTTTCCGATCTTCTCTTCCTCTCCTCTTCCGAAATGACAGGTTTAGGTCTTATTTTGGCTTTATCTTGGAATCTTATTCTTTCGTCTTTGGTAATTATCTTAGCAGTTTGGTCAAACAATGAATCTTCTGTAATTTTTAATTCTATTAGGTCTTTTTCAATTTCTTTAAACCAGTTCGGTTTTGTTTTACGATTATGGAAAAAATCAAACACCTGTTTCGTCAATCTATTGGAGTTCATTCTAAGAAGATGGCCGTAAAAATTTATTCTCCTTTTTCTCATAGTATCTGACAGTTTTTCAATTTTCTTATAGAGAGCTTCATTTCTTATATATACAACCTTATTATCCTGAAATTTTGTTTCTATAATTTTTCTTAAGATTTTCCTTTACGTTATTTCAAGTTTTTCTATCTGGCCTATGCGATTCATGGTTAATGTTTCTGCTGCGTACAGTGCTTCCGGCTTGATCACTGTTTTATAATGTTTAATTTTGGACCCCCATGAAAGGGATTTCTTTCGTCAATGTTTCTTTCGTCAATTGGAAGGCCAATTCAAGTTTGTTTCTCCTGGATTCCATTGCCTTGCCCTCATCTGCATTCCAACTAATCCATTCACCAAGATATTTGAACTCTTTTACAATTTCTATTTTCTGTTCTTGGATTTTAAGGTATTTATTTGGGTATTTGTTGTTTGTCATGATTTTGGTCTTTTCAAACGATATGTTTAGACCTATTTTAGCTGCTTGTTTCTTCAATTCAAGAATCTGCTCCCTTGCTTCCTCCATTGTTTCAGCAAACAAGGCCATATCATCTGCAAATGCAATACAACTAATTCTGAGATTCTTCTTTTTGTAACCCAATCCTATGCCACTTTTTATATTTTTCTTCCATTCCCTGACTACTTTCTCAAGTGCACAATTAAACAATAAAGGGGAGAGCCCTTTATAATAAAAAACCTCTTTTTATTTAGTTACAATATTTTTCTTTAAATATTAATTTTTCATGCAGAGTAAAACGAATATTATGTACAGTATATTTTAATGTATTTAATAATTTTATAGTAGAACTGTATCAGCTCTTAATTTTACTGATTTCACACAACGGCTGGAACCGTCCAACTATTTGACCACTAAAGACATTTACACGAGCCTCCGTTGGTCTAACGACTTTCACAGTTGTTTCTTTAGCGAAAGGTCCTTGTGATGTTCACCTTTCACTAGTGGTGGGGCAGAAAACAGCAGACTGTTAAAAAAACTGCTTTTCTATAAACGACAAACAAACTGCTTTTTCAAACGGAAACAAGCAGTTTGATTTGGACTGGTTCATGATTTGTTAAACAAAGAACGGACTGTTCTATTCGAACGTTGCCGCAAGCGCTAAAACTGTTTTCCTGCTAACTGCTTTTATGCTTTTCCCTTTATTCCAAAGTTGCTTTTTACTTGTAGTGAAGTAAGAACTGTTTGGTCAATGTCAACGTTTATCTGTATTTTGTTGCGAGTTGTAGTAACAACCTCTCACATTTTGTGGATACAGAGCCTAATTTTATTTAAACATATTTATTATCAATCATCAATATTTTTTAATCAACTAAAAATATTCTAAATCGTTTGCATTTCGGTAAATATGCAAAGGACTGTTTAGTTTTTAAGTAAAAAAAACGAATGCTTCTATTAGAAATTCATCGCATTTTGTAAATATAAAATGGCATACATAATTATTACGTTTTGAGAATGTAATTTAATTATTACTACACTTGTAAGGATTATTTTTATCAATTCTAAATGCTTTATACCCATGGTTAAGGACATGGTGGTAATGGGAATGAAAAAGTAGTCTTAGAAAACTGAACGTATGTGCTTTATGTTTTAGCTGCTGATACAACTTTGAGTTTCAGTTTTCTAAACCTGTTCTTTTCCAACTGTTTTAAAAAGCAGCTTTTTTCCTCAACAAACCGTTTGTTGACGTTTTGTAAAAATAGCAGAAACGCCCACCTCTATCTAACACTATAAGGCAAAACTGAGAAGCTACTACAGTAATCCTGGTTGTAAAGATATTAACTACAGCAATGCGCTAACCACGTATCCCCCCAGGCAACTAATGCGCAAACTCGTACGTATAGCAATATAAAACTGTTTATAAACAAATTGTCCGAAATCATGCTTTGTAAGGTAAGGTTGCAATTATTTTCAAGTGCTCTGTAATAATGAATTACAAAGTATAACGCTTTGCCTTCTAATTAAAAAGTTGAGTAATAAAAACTTTTACGTTATAAAAGTAATTCATTTTGCTTTTCTCCCTTCTGGGCATTCTCCGTCTAATGGAACCAAACTATTTTCTAAGTTTTTTAATTATAACTTCACAGAAAGTTCAATTTTTTAACGCTAATAAAGTTGGTTTTTCTGGATACTGAAGCGCCCCACGAGTGGGTCATCCCGCCGCGATTCTAAATTTGCTGTTGAACATATTTTGTAAATATTATTAATTTTCAAAATAGTTTAGGGTTGTATTTTTAAAATTCTCTTTTCACGAAAAACTCTTCCACAATAAAAAAAAAAAAATTCAAAATCGTCTAAAACGATTTTTTTCAAATTTTTCTCACTTATCAAAAAAAAATGCTTCGGATTTATAAAAATCTGTATTTCAATTTTTACAGACAAAATATATAGATCAAGGGGATCGTAGGGAATGTTAGTAAAAGTAACGTTTTGCCTTTGGAATAAACAGAAAAATATTAATGAACAATTCTTTTTATGTTCTTCTTCTTTTCTGCTAGGATTATCGTCACTATGTTCAGTATAATGATCTGCCTTCCCTAGCTTCGTCAGTATACAGTATAGATATAGTTTTTGAAGATGGAGGTTCTCCGAAACGCGTCAACGAAAGTAGAATTAACGAAGCTAGGGAAGGCAGATCAATATACTGAACATAGTGATTAATAAAAAAAAAAACATAACTGTTGTTTGAGTTCTTTTATAAATATTATTTACTTTGGAACAGGAAATTAGTTTTGTTCAAAATTTGGTGTGGTAAACTTTTCTTCTTATGGAGAATTAAAGTGAGAAAGTTTGCTTATTTTGTGTACGATTTATTTTTCAATGTACTCAAGAACTGAAAAAGTTTTATCGAAATTTTAATAAATCAGACAAACCGATTGTAATTAGTTAAATATTTTTTTCGCGTGTGTTAAACGTATACAACAGAATCTATTGCGGTGTTTTTATTTCCGTGTCAATCGATTTTAATCTGCAAAAAATATTTACTACGTACTATACTTTTGAAACAATTGCTTTTTTAAATAACGGGTACCGTTATTTCAAACTACCCTTGAACATTTCAGTTCTCCGCCATTTTGACGTGATCGATTACTGATGCCCTCCCGACACCTATAAATGTAAATCCACCCTAACGCTACCCCAGCTTATCCCACCTGACCAAAGTTTTAAAAAAATAATAATACACTGCGCCCTCTTGCATGTATGACGTCATTTCCGTAACATTATATTTTCAGCTGTAAATAAATCTCTGTTCTTACCCCGTCATATGTTCTTTCTGTCATTCTACAAAATCATTCACATATTTAAATCAAACATTAACGTATTGTTAATTGATAACATTGTTAAAAAAACAATTTTTATCAATTCTTAACATTAACGGAGATATTGTCTGATCTCCGTATTTTGGTGGAGACTCAACAGTAATATCATGGAACAGTATTACTGACGTGATGGAAGCTACTTTCCAAAATATACCAAAAATCAATAATAACATATTAACGAACATTTTAATAGCCAATAACTTTTATATTTTGTAAAACTAATACGAAATATATATATATATATATATATATATATATATATATATATATATATATATATATATATATATATATATATATATATATATATATATATATATATATATATATATAGATAGATAGATAGATATATTTTAAGGCGAAAAGCACATTGAGGCAATTATCGCCTCCCTAAATGTGAGTGTAACGTTTTTTTAAATTATTTGTTATATACGTTACAACTGAGGATTTACTCATTTAGTAATTTAGTTTTATTATGAAAAACACTTTAAGAGATATAACCCATTGGTTACTCTCAATTAACAATTAAGTCCAGTGGCTTTGTTCTGCGCAGTCGTCTACCTCCCGTACCAGTGTCCAGCAGAGTGCACATCTCATGATGTAAATGTCTAGAGATGCGAGTGTAAAGTGTTAAAGTCGTAAGTGTGAGTGTTAGACTCGGGTACCGCGAGGGACGTCTAAATCTTCTCAATAGGTGCCGGGAAAAATAAATCTACAAAACAGTAAGAAAAATGCAATCACAAAAAAAGTATAAGGAAAAAGATTTTAATTGTTTAGGATTTGGAATGACCATCATTTTTATACGACTTTTTTTCGATTCTTTTGGTTAAGAGATTTGTGTAATCCGAAAATCGATTTTTCTGTTATGTTTCAATCAAATTTGACTAAAATTGTGAACACACAGACACAGACACACAGACACACAGACACACACACACACACACACACACACACACACACACACACACACACACACACACACACACACACACACACACACACACACACACACACACACACACACACACACACACATACCACCCACACACTCACAGACACAACTCACACACACTCACACACACACACACACACACACACACACACACACACCCACACACTCACAGACACAACACACACACACACACACACACACACACACACACAACACAACACAGTTTATTGGGTCAAATCCGCATCCCAATGGTGATGATTTTTCTCGATCTATGTTTCTTTTTTTTGATAGACACACACGCGCGCGCGCACGCACACACGCGCACACATAGACACACACACACACACAAAAACACAAACACACACTCGCGCGCGCACACAAACACACACGCACGCACACAAAACACACGCACGCACACAAAACACACACACACGCACACACGCACGCACACACGCACGCACACAAATACACACGCACACGCACAACGCAAGCAAGCACGTACCACACACAACACATACACATACATATACACACACAACACACACAACACACGCACGCACGCACGCACACACAACACATACACGCACGCACCATACACACGCACACCACACACACAACACACAAACACACACACACACACACACACACACACACACACGCACATATCTCCAATGGGGACTATTTTGAAGGCGACAACATCAATGTAGAATAATAAATAAATATTTTTTTCAAAACATTAAAATTCTCGTTACTTTCTGAACACAACTCGTATACAACAAAAAGGCTTCTACAGGTCAAAATCATCGCACGTTTCAAAGCCCAGGACCTGGATCATACCATAAGGGCTTTCCAACGGCTTACTTTCCCATGGATATTCGTTAACAAAATGTCCTTCTACGATGTCTACTCCACCGCACAATGCGGGCAGAGGCGACAAGTAATGGTTCATTTTCCAAAGTATATTCAAAAATAAACTCGAAAAAACTACACAAATGGAAGTAAACAGATGATCAGAAAGGCTATCACGCTTGGGGGGGGGGAGCTCAACAAGAAAGTAAAACTTAAAGTTTAAAATTTTTTTAAGCTTTTTGTTTAAACATTGTTTAGGTTGACATGTTGCGTTGTTCTTTGTATTTACGTCTACTTGTTATTGGAGTATTTTTAGTAAAGATTTAGAGTTAATCTTCTTAACGTTATTGAAGAGGGAAAGTCACTGCTAAATCCTTGTAGAGTAATCACCGTGTTGGGAGGAGCTTACTCAGGCGCCCACTTTTGCCCTTTTGTGTCGAAGTAAAAAAAAATGAACCTTCTAAGTTCGCTTCGGTTTTTTTATTTATTTTTAGCCCCGAATTCACCTGAAGCCTTTGTGCCCGATTCCTTTTGACTAGGCCTGATACTTATGCAAATTATGTTTTCTCTGCAAACAATGAGAGTGTGGGGCAAACTTCGGATACTTTGCGGGGGGGTAGCAAATAATTCCGTCTTTGAATGCCCTGTGCAACCAAAATATCAATAATGCAAATTTCATTGGAAGACAAAGTGCTAACAAATTTAGTTTATAAAATTAATATATTTTGTTACGGCAAGCATACAAAAGACAAACTGATATCGCTTCAAAATAAGCAGTAATATAATTACGAGTACAATAATCAGTTCCATGTTGTATTACAATGTTTTATACATTTTATGAATTCCTGATTTACAAATTTAGTAAATCATAATTTAAAGTTTATATAAATTATCAAGATTAAATTTTGCTTCAAACGTTTTTATCCGATTATAGGATATTCTCATGTGCATCCGAATATGTCACTAAATATGTTTTTTTTTGTTTCGAAGCCTTTGAAAAGCTTAAAACCACTTCTACTTAAAGCTTTGTAAAACAAGAGCTACTTCAACGAAATTCATAATACGAAATTTAAACATATTTCATAAAATTCTTTGTTTTACTTATAACCACTGGTGGTTTAGATTTGAAAATATTTAGTACCCACGGCTAATTCTTGATATTTTAGTCGCATTTTACGTTATTATTGTACCATATTTAAACTATGACGTCACGAACCAGCGCATGCGTATTAAAAATTTTTTTAGCAACATCCCGTTATTTATAGAGTTCTTCTTTTAATATAAAGTTAGGTTAGTTTTCGTAAAGCAGATAAATAAAATAGTCGATTCTGAAGTTATTTCTTTGTGCAGCCTTCGTATTTAACTAATCTGTATAAATCATCCAGCGCGACTAATGTGAGAATTAACTTATCAACGCGAATTGGCAAAAGAAAGGACACGCCCGAAACATATATTTCGGAGAAGGACAATGTGCCTTTGTCAAACGGAATAATTTATTTCTAAAGTAAATCCGACGGTTTAAGGATGTCGGGGATGTGGCGCTCGGGGGGGGGGGGAGCTAATTTATGAAACATTGCCCGTAACGCCCAAAATGAAACGTATACACCCCGGTCACGGACTAAGAATAAAAACTTGAAGTTGAATCCGAGCCCTACAATCTGGATAGAGTTTGTTCCCTAAATTCTCTACTGAATCGATTTATTCGAAAAAGGAATAAAGTATGGCGAAAACTGAAAGTTTTAAAAATATTCTTTGTACATTTTTTTCTGAGTTGTAGATATATTATTGGACAGACAAGTAGAAAAATATTGAATCTCCTTAATTATACTAGGGTTGTCCGTAAAGTAAGGTTCCCAAGGCGCTATAGTCGCTGCGAACGTTGTTACGCGGGATCCGGTGACCTTGGCTTGCAGCTTGGTTCCTCCACTACCAACCCCCACTCCGCGAGCGGTCTGTGACGCTCAGTCTTAGGCTTTTTGTCTCCCTTCAGGTGCGAATTACGCTCTGTGATTTTGTGTGCAACATTTTGTGGGTGGACATTCATTCCCACTGTGTGAAGTCTACGGAGAAAATTGTATGAGCATACAACACGTGCGCAAATGGTGCAGAGAATTCAAAGACGGACGTTCATGACGAAACGATTGCGAAAGTGGAAGAAGCAATGCTGATCGATCGAAGGGTGACTGTTCGGGAGCTGATGTCAGCAAGACCTGCATTGATAAAATTTTGACAGACCATTTAGGTCTTGCAAGGTTTGTGCAAAATGGGTCCCAAGCAGACCACAAACGGTAACGGATTGATGCGGCCCGCGAATTTCTTCAGGCCTACGAAACCGATGGCAAGGTCTTGGACTCTATTGTCACTGGGAACGAGACCTGGGTATACTATACGACACCGAAAACGAAAGAACAATCACGTCAATGGAAAGATCCAGAATCGCCGAAGCCGCGGATGTTCAAACATTGTCTGCCGGCAAAGTCATGGTGAGCGTGTTTTGGGACAGGAAGGGTTTATTGTTGTGCGAATTCACGGATACCGGCACAACAATCAATGCTGATCGTTACTGTGAGATGTTAAGGAACCTTCGCCGCGCGATTCAAAACAAGAGGAGAGACATGCTCACGAAGGGAGTTTGTTTCCATCAAGACAACGCTCGTCAGCACACCGCCAGTGTATCAACCGATTTGGATGGGATACTGTCACACATCCGCCCTACAGCCCGGACTTAGCCCCTAGTGACTACCGTCTCTTCCCTAATATGAAGAAACACGTAGGTGGGAC
>CM040189.1:10070865-10088365 GCA_022606455.1 Callitettix versicolor
TGGAGGGAATTCAAGTTGGGTGACTTCCCCACTTCCAGTTGGTGATTCAGTTAATTGTTTAGCTATTTACAGATGCTTACTCTGCTAATTCCCTTCCCTTGAAATTTTTCTTTCTCTTAACCCTTACTAAGGAATTGCTGCGCCTTTTCCCTAACCTTTTTGTTGTTCGATCCCGCTCATTCTATTTTACATGTTATTTATGGGAACACCCACAAGCAGGTAGGGGGTCCGCCCATACAGAGCCCAACACGCACGGGTAAGGTATACTAGGAAGTCGCCTCATAACTATTTTTTAATTTAGCCTAAAAATCACTTTTTTCAAAATCAGTTTTAACGATTTTGATTAATTTTTTCCAAATGTAGTTGGTGTAAGCTAAAAAACATTGGACTTTCGTATTTTTCAAAATTCTGGCTATTGAACGATTATTGAAAAACGTTAAATTTATAAAAATCGGTTTCAGAGAGTTTGATCAAATTTTGACCGTATGAAGGTACATAACTCAAGTCAGTGTAGCTAAATTGAAATTAATTAGTCGGTTGTAAATTAGAAAAAAAATGTTTATGGGCACATCCTCCGAATGGACAAAAATAGACTAACCAAAAAATATTTGACTACTTTCGCAGTAGAAGAACCAAAACACTTTGGTTTAGAGAAACAGAGAAGGACATAACAGAACTACAAATCACTGACACTATGCTTATTGACAGAACAGCCAAAACAATAACCAAGGATAAGAAGCAACGGTTCCGAGGCAGAGTCAAATCCAAGCGAACAATCCAAATCTCTGACGAAGAAAGAAGAGCAAGATCACAACGAATGAAGCAATACTGGGCTACGAGGAAGGCACAGAACGTTGAAAAGTGATTGATTTGGTGTACCCCAAAGTTGGGTGAAACAAATAAAGAAGAATATATTTCAAAGGAGAAGGACAAAACAGCCAAAACAATAACCAAGGACAAGAAGCAACGGTTCCAAGGCAAAGTCAAATCCAAGCGAACGATCCAAATCTCTGACGAAGAAAGAAAAGCAAGATCACAACGAATGAAGTAATACTGGGCTACGAGGAAGACACAGAACATTGAATAGTGATTGATTTAGTGTACCCCAAAGTTGGGCGAAACAAAGAGATAAAAAAAATTAAAATCATACCGTCTTTTGTGATTTGTGAACTTCAATTATGGAAAATGTCATCGAAGCTTTAATTCCGGTTTTGAACAAATTTCATGTCAAATTTCATAAAAATCGGTCAGTTTTAGTCACCTTCAGTGTGTACAGACACCATGTCACGGATAGACTCAAATTATGTATAACCGTCTTTTTTGACCGGATAACAACAGATAGAACCGTTAAAATATCACAATCGATTTTCCGCTATCTTCGTAATATTTTCATACTTCGTATAAACAGCGCCAATTCAATTAATACTTTTCACTTAACTGGCACAAAATCTCGAACAGTTAATTACAAACTCGATTTTAAATGAAGAGTTTGGAGGAGGCTGAAAGGGATGATTTATTCTTACGCCTAACTCGACGTGACCTGAATACCGCGTGATATTTAGATCATGTTTGCGTTTGTCAGCTGTTGACATTTCGTTAAAGGATGCTGAAAACATATTTCAGCGCGTAGAAATAATTACTGAATACTAAACAGCACTACTGCTGGTCGGAATAAATTAATTTTCATGGCGTTGCTTAAACTTGTGACTCAATTTAGAGGTTATGTGCGTGCAATAACATTTCAATGTTGCATTTGGTAGATAGGGAAGATTACAGGTACAACTTTACTTTATAGGTTACAACATAACCTAAAACTTATTATAGATCAGCTGTTCAGTCAAATCAGCTGATCGTTACGAATTATTATAAAACAGCTGATCTTTTGTTATAAATACCAATATAAATTTGCACGCTCCCATTTATCTAAGTTTGTTTTTTAAACTTTAAATGACAATATATTTTTTTGCAGATACAACACATCAATTATCTTCAGAAATATTGAAAATCAAATTATTTTTACAACCAACCGTTCGAAGCCTATCGTAAACACTTGAAATCATACGTAGCAAATACTTTGTGAAAAGTTCAGTACTTTGCTGTCACTGTCTGTAACAAACTTATTCTCAATGGAAAATAAACTATTGGAGCGAATTCAAAATTCGAAGTGAGCACCGATCCCGTCTCTGGACTCCCATTAAAAAAATCGAAGTTTCAAGTATTCTTGAATTCACAGCCTAAAATTTTTAAATTAAATTGAAAATTAGAAAATCAACAAAACGTCGGTCAAGGCTCACATTCGTATTTTCAATACATTTGAAAATTCAAAATGATTCGCGAATTTTAAGGTTGTGACACATTTTGAAAAGGCATTTTTGCACTTTTGGGCTTCACGCTAAAGTAGTTATTTCAACAATTTGTTTCACGATACGTTACGATTTTAAGCCATTTTTAACGTAAGTATATTTTGACCTTATTGCTGTTTATTTACATGGGTGCCGCCTCGGTGGCCTAGTTGATAGCATACTGGGCTTTCACCCAGAGGACCCGGGTTCGATTCCCGGCCAGGGCTTGGCATTTTCAAACGCTATAAATCATCCTATCGTCTGCATTAGCCCAAGTGTGCACAATAGTCGGACGTTAAAAAGAAAAGCCGCCTCGGTGGCCTAGTTGATAGCGTACTGGGCTTTCACTCCGAGGACCCGGGTTCGATTCCCGGCCAGGGCTTGGCATTTTCAAACGCTATAAATCATCCTATCGTGTGCATTAGCCCAAGTGTGCACAATAGTCGGACGTTAAAAAAAAAAAGCCGCCTCGGTGGCCTAGTTGATAGCGTACTGGGCTTTCACTCCGAGGACTCGGGTTCGATTCCCGGCCAGGGCTTGGCATTTTCAAACGCTATAAATCATCCTATCGTCTGCATTAGCCCAAGTGTGCCCAATAGTCGGACGTTAAACACAAAAAAAAATTATGATTTTACTGAAATGTATTTTGTACTATTAAAGTGATATTTTTAAGTAGTTCGTATATTTTGCGAATAAACCGAAAGTTGAACGATTATTAAAATTATTTGACTTTTTATAATCATTTTTGAAATCGTTACTGAAACGAAAAACCGGAAATTACCATCTGTTACAAGGATGTAGTATACAATCGTACTTTATTTAGTAATTTTCACTTTTAATCACATAAATTGGCCTAAAGCTTAGAATCGTTTAACAGCTCATTTTTAAAGTAAATTTAAAAAGCTTAAACCAAGTACAGATCTATATTTGAAACGGAAATGGCGATGCGGGTATTATTGGTAATGTTCACTTAAACAGCTGATATTTTTTGCAGTACAGCTGATTCTTTATATAATAATATTTCATTTAAGGTTATGTATTGTTTTCATGAATATAATACATGGTAAGACCCAGCGAGTAACTGCTAATGCGCGTTATCACGTAACCGAATCACGTTAGTAGACACCCAACAACCGAGTCAAGTGGTTTAATTTTTAATTTATATTCATTTCATGGTTAATTTTAATTATTTAATAGCTTTTGCGATAAAAAATGCGTTACCTTCTTTCGCGCGTTATGTTGAGGTTATGTTTTCTTCTTTTCGTTTCACCCTCTTTGGGGTACGCTGAATCAATCATTTCTTGCGCGCTGTACTTTTCTTTGTTCCCAGTAGCTCTTCATTCTTTCCGATCTTCTTTTCCTCTCATCTTCCGAAATGACAGGTTTAGGTTTTATTTTGGTTTTATCTTGGAATCTTATTCTTGAGGTTATGTTTGTTATATTTATTTCAATTTTTTTCTAACTTTCCGTCGTTTCCGAACTTCTATAATCACGTTTTAGTGCGAAATTGACCGAAAACGATACCAGGTCCAAAAGTGCAGTTTTACCTTTTTAAAAACTCGATACAAAAATTATTGCCGGGTCAGTGGAAAGACTATTGTATATCTGCTGATAATATTTGGTATTCAGGTATTAAAATATTATTACGCAAATGGTAGACATCGTCAGACGAAAACGAAAACATTGACATGTTTTTGAAAAGTACAGATTTACTTGAAACTCGTTAATTGAGAATATTTTACAAATAAATAGAAGAATGTATTAAATGTGTTGGTGAAATATTTAACGCAGACCTGATATGGACCAAGTGAAACAGACAAGCATTACTGTAGGCTATTCTTTCACAACGCATCAGTCTCAGGCTTAATATAATTTGTTTGTTTGAACATAAAAACCACTGTGATGCATTCCTTATTTTGGCTTTAATACCGCCCTTATTCCTGGTTATAAAAAATGTTTCCTAGAGAGTGCGTCTGTAATACTTTTGTGTATAAAAATAATAAAGCTTTATTGGCATTCTATTTTAAAACCTCTCCTTTCAGAGGTAAACTGAGTTGCTATAAATGTACAAAACATTTATTTGTCTGCCGGCAAAGTCATGACGAGCGTGTTTTGGGACAGGAAGGGGTTATTTTTGTGCGAATTCATGGATACCGGCACAACAATCAATGCTGATCGCTACTGTGACTTCTCTGCGCGATTCAAAACAAAAGGAGAGGCATGCTCACGAAGGGAGTTTGTTTCCATCAAGAAAAAGCTCGTCCGCACACCGCCCGTGTAACAACCGAGTCATCAACCAATTTGGATGTGATACTATCACACATCCGCCCTACAGCCCGGACTTAGCCCCAAGTGACTACCATTTCATCCCTAATTTGAAGAAACACTTAGGCGGGACGCATTTCAGTACCGGAGAAAGAAGAAGTTTTAAGCTACCTTCGCGGCGCGGCGGGAGAGTTTCCCGACTCAGGCATACAAAAGATGGTTCACTGTATGCAAAAATGCATCGACCTCAACGGCGATTATGTCGAAAAATAGAAAAAAATGTAAGCTTTCCAAAAATGTATAACTCAATGCAAATATACTTGTTTTTCATTGTGGAAACTTATTGGGAACCTTATTTTACTGAACCTTATAACCTTCGTATATATATATATATATATATATATATATATATATATATATATACACGTACATAATATTACCTATATATATTACACATCAGTCCTGTTCCTATATTACTTGTTAAATTTTGTAGACAGCATTCAATGGCTGTGTTTCATTAACGACTGATCAAAAAAAGCAGTTCCAGTCTAATGACTACAAACCAGCTGTTTCAATTAAAATCTTTTTACGCTGTACACTTAGCAACTGCAAATCCAACCCGATTTCAGGACCACTTAAATTTAGTTTAACTGTATCGAACTATTTAATTCCTATTTGGAGCGAAGTTAAGAATCCGTTAAGCTATGTTTAAATTCTACTTAAGACTGATAGTTAAATTTTAACCATCCCGCCAACTCTAAGAACTAATTAAAGTATTGTCAAATGTAACAACACTCAAACAATCGTCAAAATTGTAAGACAGCTTGTGTGAATTTTAATGTTATGCAAACAGGATGCGTTAAAACTGAAAAGTACCTCTAGGTACCCTATATTTTAAATAATAATAATAATAATTTGTCTTGGATACAGTAATAATTTTAATATTACTTTAAACAATGTTTTTTTTTAGCAATCAGCTGTTTTGGTAAACACACAATTATTTTTCACCTTTGTCTGCATTGTGCTGCACTCTAACGGAGACACTTTATACTGTTCCTGGTATTTTATTTATAAATATTTTATCGGTTTTATTTTATCGTAAAGCGTTAAAACGTAAAAGTATGAGGCATGAGAGTTTCCCTGATGTTCCAACGAACCTCTAGGTACCCTGTATTTTAAATAATAATAATAATTTGTCTTGGATACAGTAATAATTTTAATATTACTTTAAACGATGTTTTTTTTAGCAATCAGCTGTTTTGGTACACACACAATTATTTTTCACCTTTGTCTGCATTGTGCTGCACTATAACGGGGACACTTTATACTGTTCCTGGTATTTTATTTATACATATTTTATCGGTTTTATTTTATCGTAAAGCGTTAAAACTGAAAAGTATGATGCATTAGAGTTTCCCTGTTGTTCCAACGAACCTCTAGGTACCCTGCATTTTAAATAATAATAATAATTTGTCTTGGATACAGTAATAATTTTAATATTACTTTAAACGATGTTTTTTTTAGCAATCAGCTGTTTTGGTACACACACAATTATTTTTCACCTTTGTCTGCATTGTGCTGCACTCTAACGGGGACACTATTACTGCTCCTGGTATTGTATTTATAAATATTTTATCGCTTTATTTTATTGTAATGCGTTAAAACAGAAAAGTATGATGCATTAGAGTTTCCCTGTTGTTCCAACGAACCTCTAGGTACTCTGCATTTTAAATAACAATAATAATTTGTCTTGGATACAGTAATAATTTTAATATTACTTTAAACGATGTTTTTTTTAGCAATCAGCTGTTTTGGTACACACACAATTATTTTTCACCTATGTCTGCATTGTGCTGCACTCTAACGGGGACACTATTACTGCTCCTGGTATTGTATTTATAAATATTTTATCGCTTTATTTTATTGTAATGCGTTAAAACAGAAAAGTATGATGCATTAGAGTTTCCCTGTTGTTCCAACGAACCTCTAGGTACTCTGCATTTTAAATAACAATAATAATTTGTCTTGGATACAGTAATAATTTTAATATTACTTTAAACGATGTTTTTTTTTAGCAATCAGCTGTTTTGGTACCACACAATTATTTTTCACCTTTGTCTGCATTGTGCTGCACTCTAACGGGGACACTTTATACTGTTCCTGGTATTTTATTTATAAATATTTTATCGGTTTTATTTTATTGTAAAGCGTTAAAACGTAAAAGTATGAGGCATGAGAGTTTCCCTGATGTTCCAACGAACCTCTAGGTACCTTGTATTTTAAATTACGCAGGTCCTTATTTGTGGTTCAAAACCAATCGGAATTCATAGCGTAATAGTATATGGAAGTTTATTGTGGTGAAATCGAGTATTCAAGCCTTGTAGGTAATTAACGTACATATTTTTTTTTAATTTGAATTGCCGATAGTTTTAAAAAGTTAAACGATCTAGCTATTATCAAAATACAATTTTGTGCAATGTTTGATTTCAATATTTTCGAAATATGAGACTTACCTTTTTAGGGCTGTTTTATGTCTGTAAATATCATTATTTCGATACATCCAAAAATGTATTCGATTGACGTCATACTTAATGTTTTTTTTTTCAAATGCGATGTTTTATTAGTTTCATTAAGTCATAAATTACATATTTGTTGAATTATTTATGCTATATGAAAAAATTAAACGTGATTTTAATAATTAATTTTTTTTTTTTTTTTTTTTTTTGTTTTAACGTCCGGCTATTGTGCACACTTGGGCTAATGCAGACGATGGGATGATTTATAGCGTATGAAAATACCAAGCTCTCGCCGGGAATCGAACCCGGATACTCGGGGTGAAAGCCCAGTACGCCATCCACTAGGCCACCGAGGCGGCTAAAATAAATTTTTTTAAGTCAAAATTCAACGTCTGCCTGTTTTCTTGATTTCTCTGTTAACGCTTTGACTCTAAACAGACAAACGTTTGTGTGTGAATTTCATTTTGTTGAAATGAGGAAGCAAATTGAAAATAACCTTTGCAGTCTGTTTTAATTTAACTTCTAACAAAAACTTCGATTTTCTTATTTCAAAGTTAATACACTTGCTTTATAATAAGTAATTTTTTAGAAATTAGCATTTTGCATGTCCTCATTACAGATTTTCTTTACTATCGACAGCTCTAAAACAAATATTTTTGGGCAGAAAGTGTATTTTTATGTGAGATTTAAAAAATATTAGCCCATTTTTAATTATTTAAAAGTTGAGCAATGTTTTTACTTATTAATTTGTTTATTTTCGATTTTGTAAAAGACAAAAGACTATAAATAAATACTTGGCTGAAAGGTTTGTACTTTAAGCTCAGCAAGTACTTACGGGCACAACTGAAATGTAAGTTATGAATATCGACCGTGTAACTGGAACATTCTCGCCTAGGGTGTGATAGCGAAATGCTTTTAGCCTGGCTAAGGCCGGGAAATATAATACACTGTTTTATAACAATATTCCTTTGGAGAGTAGCCTAGGCACTCTGTGATTCATTTATTATGATTATGCTTAATAAAATGCAAAAAATACCAGCGAAAGTTAGTATTAAATAGCACTTAAACGTTATCCAGGAAAAGTAAAAAATAGTTTCACTATTTTTTTTATTCAATGACATATGTAAAAATTTTTTTTAGAAAATTATTTAACTACAGTCCTTTGCTCAACAAAGTTCTTACTGGAACAGGTATGGATGATGCCTTACGTTTGTTTGACGGTACTCTCTCTCTCTCTCTTTATTTGTTTCACCCAACTTTGGGGTACACTAAATCAATCACTTTTTAATGTTCTGTGCCTTCCTCGTAGCCCAGTATTGCTTCATTCGTTGTGATCTTGCTTTTCTTTCTTCGTCAGAGATTTGGATCGTTCGCGTGGATTTGACTTTGCCTTTGAACCGTTGCTTCTTGTCCTTGGTTATTGTTTTGGCTGTTCTGTCCATGAGAATAGTGTCAGTGATCTGCAGTTCTGTCATGTCTTTCTCCATGACCAAACCAAAGTGTTTTGGCTCTTTTATTGTGAAAGTAGTCAAATATTTTTTTGATCAGTCTGTCTTTGTCCATTCGGAGGATGTGACCATAAAAACAATTCTCCTTTTTCTTATTGTGTCTGATAGCGTTTCAGTTTTTTGGTAAAGAGTTTCATTCCTGATGTGGAGTAATTGGTTGTTACGGAATTTGGGGCCTAAGATTTTTCGTAATATCTTTCTTTCTTTGATCTCCAGCCTTTCAAGTGAGCCCTGGGTTGTGAGAGATAATGTTTCAGCTGCATATAAGGCTTCTGGTTTAATTACCTTATCATAATGCCTTATCTTTGTATTGCAGGAGAGGGACTTCTTGTTGTATGTGTCTTTGGTAAGTTGGAAGGCTAATTCAACTTTATTTCTCCTAGATTTCATAGCTTTTTCTCTAGGGCGTTCCAGCTGATCCATTCCTCAAGATATTTGAATTCTTTGACTATCTCAATGTATTGTTCTCCCACTTGAAGCTTTTTTTGTGGTTTGATGGTACTATTAGACAGATACATTCTTTTTTTTAATTTATTAATATATAATACAAACTTTACAATAAATGCAGTCGGGGGCTGTTTAGTGCAAATATATTGAGATGCAGCCCCGACTGCATTTATTGTATGAACTTAACATGTATATTCATAATTTATTAACTAAATACTCGGAAAATATTCTTCAGCATTTATTCCAATACCTTGTTTTCATCTTTTTAAATCAATTGTATTTCAGATTTTCATTTATTTTAATTATTAAATATGTATTTTGTGTATATATTTTTTTAAGTAATTATTTTTTTATTATATGGAATTGTATGCCAAGGTATAATATTCTATGAAGCATTAAAATGTACTTGTATTATTATTGTAAAGTAAATATTACAAAAATATGTATTAAATAAACATAAATAAACATAATAAACTAAACATAAACTCTATTTCTAAGAATCTGAGAAAGAATGAGAAGAATATGAAAAAGAAATAATATCTATTAAACCTAAATCTTTCTTAGTTTTTCTTAAATTCTTCCTATTTCTTAAATTCTTCGTATTTCTTAGTTTTTCTTAAATTCTTCCTATTTTTTAAATCTTTCTATTTCTTAATATTTCTTAAATTATTCCTATTTCTTAGTTTTTCTCAAATTATTCCTATTTCTTAGTTTTCTTAAATTATTCCTATTTCTTAATTTTTCTTAAATCTTCCTATTTCTTAATTTTTCTTAAATTCTTCCTATTTCTTAATTTTTCTTAAATTCTTCCTATTTCTCAGTTTTTCTTAAATTCTTCCTATTTCTTAG
This sequence comes from Callitettix versicolor, assembly GCA_022606455.1. NCBI lineage: Eukaryota > Metazoa > Arthropoda > Insecta > Hemiptera > Cercopidae > Callitettix > Callitettix versicolor. The sequence goes on from CM040189.1 coordinate 10,080,793, forward strand.
TTTTTTAAAATTATTCCTATTTCTTAGTTTTTCTTAAATTCTTCCTAAATTTAGTTTTTCATACTAATAGTTTCGTTGTAACGAAACGTATTATCATAATCAGCTGTAGCATAAACACAATAAGTGATGCGGCAAAAGACTCTATTGTGTCATTAGAGCCTTTTTAAATCTGTCGAATGAGGGGTTAATTGATGTGGTCTGCTGAAAATACACGTTTCAACACGTGCGCTTCTCTCGTCAAATTTTAGATCACACTTGGTTCTTATTGTTTATTTTCTCCTTCTAATTTACAATTCGGATAATATGTCTTATTATCCTGAATTGTGTAACTTCCAGTCTTCTATCTGTTTGTGATGGCCCAAGTTTGGCATCCGTATAAAATAGCGGGATACACACGGCTCAATAATACCTTAACTTTCACTTTAAAGGACGTGATAAACTACCTTTAAAGATTTTTTTTGAGAGAGAGAGAAAGAGAGAGAGCAAAATTTTCTTCATCCAGAGTTTATCCTGTTGTTCCACTTCCTTACTGCCTCTCTTCTCAAACAATATTGTTTGACCCAAATATTTACATTTTTCCGCGTATTCAGCGGATTTTCCCACCTTTCCAGGGATTTCCGTCGCATTAGTTTTGTCAGGGTCCACTTTTTAACCCTCTACATTTACTCAAGTCTTGCCAATTCTTCTAACATTTCCTGAAGCTTTTCACAACTGTTCGTCACCATCATTGTATTATCAGGAAACCTTTAATCTGATAAACAGTAGCCATTTACACGAATTCCTTTATGTAAATAATAGTTCGAATATTTTATTTATAACACAATTAAGAAGTGGTGATAGGGACTCCTCTTTTACCTCTTAAATATTTACTCTTCTATCTTAAATATTTACTCTTCTATCTTAAATTTCCTCCCTAAGGGATATATTAAAAAATAAAGTTGCAATAAACCCATCAAGATTATACTTGCTCACGTGATGGAAGCGAATTCCCGAAAACTAACATTATTAAACAACTTGTATTATTTTTGTAAATATTACAAAAATATGCAATATCTAAACATAAACTCTATTTCTAAGAATCTGAGAAAGAACGAGAAGAATGTGGAAGAGAAATAATCTCTATTAAACCTAAATCTTTCTTAAATTCTTCCTATTTCTTAGATTTTCTTAAATTCTTCCTATTCCTAGTTTTTCTTAAATTCTTCCTATTTCTTAGTTTTTCTTAAATTCTTCCTATTTCTTAGTTTTTCTTAAATTCTTCCTATTTCGTAGTTTTTCTTAAATTTTTCCTATTTTTTAGTTTTTCTTAAATTCTTCCTATTTCTTAGTTTTTCTTAAATTCTTCCTATTTCTTAGTGTTTCTTAAATTCTTCCTATTTCGTAGTTTTTCTTAAATTCTTCCTATTTCTTAGTTTTTCTTAAATTCTTCCTATTTCTTAGTGTTTCTTAAATTCTTCCTATTTCGTAGTTTTTCTTAAATTTTTCCTATTCCTAGTTTTTCGTAAATTCTTCCTATTTCTTAGTTTTTGTTAAATTCTTCCAATTTCTTAGTTTTTCTTAAATTCTTCCTATTTCTTAGTTTTTCTTAAATTCTAAACTAAAATTAAATTCTAAATTAGTAAACGATCATTTAAACTTATGAAAAGAAACTTGACTACTACAAAACCATCTTTTTGAAAATCTGATTTTATAATAACCAGCTTGAAATCTGCACGAACTAATTTTAATTTTATCCAATTCATAAAAATCCTGAAAAATAAAAACAGTTAATGTTTTTTAGAGAAATCGTGTTCTTGTTTTTTTTTAAACTAACATTTTTGTAAAAAAAACAAATTCCTTTAGATATGGTTAACCTATACGAACAATTTTCTTAAATCTGTCATTTGTTTAGTCCCTAGCAATATGTATATCGAAGTCCGATCCACGTTTACCTGCATACCGATTTACCAACCACAAGATCAACAAATTTGGTTTAATACGTCTTAAATAAGAAAAAATGAAATTATAATTGAATATTGAGATTAGGTCGGCAAAGTGCCTTGCCCTGCCGTCATCGCTTGAATCATTGTTTTTCTTGTCTATTATTAAATTAAACCGCGGTTTCATATCTGTTATTTAAATAAAGCTTCGTTCTTCATCTGTTGTTGGCATTTCATTAAACCACAATGAAGGAATCTTATACAGAACAAACACTGCGCCATTCACAGGATAATAAGATTGTACCAGTGGAGCAGATTATGTATCATTGTTCTTTAAATTACATTCTGTTCGTAACTTATTAACATTTTAAGATAGCGTTGTTAGTCTCAATGCAGTGGGAAATAAGATAAATAAACTTATATCGAAGTAGCGCGGTATATCGAGAGAAATTGTATAAATGCCCTTTGTTCGTTCCACCGAGGAATGTGTGATGTGGAATGTGGAATGCGAAATGCATCCGAAGAGCGAGAAACGTTTGAACTAGTTTAGATTATCGTGACTTACTTAACCTGAGCTTTTCACTGCAGACAGTAAAGATGGCGCGCCACAATTAATTGGTATCGACGAAACATTTTCGTAAAATTATGTTTACGTCGATTATTTTTCAACGACGATTATGAAAAGGAAATTGATAACATTTTGAATCACATTTACTTAAAGAGAAAACGGAAACACAAGTATTGGATTTTGTTTTATCACATACAATTACGAGGTGTGTTCAGAAAGTAACGAGAATTTTTAAATTTCGCGGGCTTGGAGAGTCCGATTTTCAAACATTTTTTTTTATTATGTTGGTATACATGCCCTTGAAGTATGATAACACTTTCAGCTGTTTTCATTGTTGACTTTGTCTGTGACAGCCACTAAGGTTAGACGTGTTTTTATGAGCTCGGCGATTTTCCTTTGTTAAAAGAAATGGATAAAAAAATTTGTATCAAATTTTGCGTAAAAAATGGAATAAAGTGTAACAAAGGTCTACGGTGAGTCTGCTATGAGTAAAGCAAGAGTTTGCAAGTGGTATAAGCGTTTCCAAGAAGGCCGTGAAGACGTTGAAGATGACGAACGCCCTGGACGACCCAGCACATCAACAACCTATGAAAACATGGAAAAAGTGATAGAAATGGTTACGAACAATCGCCGAATCACAATTAGAGAGGTCGCTGATGATTGTTTCCAGTGTTTTGTATATGAAACGCGTGGAAGCAAAATTCGTTCCAAAATTGTTGAATTTTGAACAAAAACAGCGGCTAATGGAAGTTGCTCAGGAGTCATTAAATTACCGGCAGTTTCCTCTTACTTTCTGCACAACCTACACACAGTTTCTCCATGGCACGGCCCCGCAGGGGATTGCAGACTAGCTGCACCTATTGAGACGATTTAGACGTCCCTCGCGGTATCCGAGTCTAACACACACTTGCACTTACAACACTACACTTCCGACTTTAACACTTTACACTCACACTTACATTTAGAGAGGTGATGCCTCGCAGGGGATTGCAGACTAGCTGCACCTATTGAGAGGATTTAGATGTCCCTCGCGGTACCCGAGTCTAACACACACTTACACTTACAACACTAAACTTACGACTTTAACACATTACACTCACTTACATTTAGGGAGGTGATGCCCCGCAGGGGGTTGCAGACTAGCTGCACCTATTGAGAGGATTTAGACGTCCCTCGCGGTATCCAAGTCTAACACACACTTACACTTACAACACTAAACTTACGACTTTAACACTTTACACTCACACTTACATTTAGGGAGGTGATGCCCCGCAGGGGGTTGCAGACTAGCTGCACCTATTGAGAGGATTTAGACGTCCCTCGCGGTACCCAAGTATAACACACACTTACACTTACAACACTAAACTTACGACTTTAACACTTACATTTAGGGAGGTGATAATAGCCTAAATGTGCTTTTCACCTTAAAATAACAAAAAAAAATTCTCCATGGTACATATCTATCCTGTTCATGTACACCCTCAGACCACAGTGGCCTGTAATAAATCCCATGATCCTCCTGACTTGTGCTCTGCCCATGAACTCTGAGTTCTCCAAAAGGAACTTTCCTTACGAGACTTTTACTATGGGAATACCCATGAAATAACCTAACCCCATCTTACCTGGTGTTGATTAGTAATCCACCTGTTAATAGCCAACGACAGCCGGCTCAGATCCGATGAACGCAGATGCAGAACCAAGTCCAGCGAGTCGGTCTGCCTCCTCATTACCCTCAACTCCCCTATGCCCCGGAACCCAATGAAGAGAAATTTGATCTTACGGAATTATATAAAATATATATGTCAAACAAATGTTAAAAATGTCATTCCGATATCTCACATTTGTGAGGTGTTTCTGTATGTGCCTGTCACCTCTGGTAGCTAAAAGGCAATGACGAAGTACGTGCTTAGGTTAAACATAGTACGTGCTAGCGATGTTTGACATAGGACTGACTTATCAGTTGAATATAGAGAGCTGGCTAGTAGTGCTGTTTCTTCTTTTTGTCACCAGATAGCAGCAGCTCCCAGTAGTCAATTTAATTGAGCAATTAGGATAGGTAATGGAAGGTATATTTATTTTAAGCGCGAACAGTTTCTTTTTCACGAAACTGAAGCAGCTTTCGAAAAAAATGTTACTTTGTTTTTAAAATGTACTTCCTTCTAATAATGACTACTTATAATGTTATGCGTTACATTAAACATAACTTTCTCCAATTGGACAACAGCCCGGACAATGGGCGTGTGGAATTTCTGTGAATTTGGACGGACTAATGGGAAAAAGAATGAAAGTTGCCATTGTGAGAATGCAAAAGAATGCAAATCTCGTCTCAGTGTGAGAGCGGCGATTGTGTAACAAATGGAATTAGTCCGAGAATAAGCATTACTTTCCATGGACGGCTTCGCTCGCTGTATTTACATTAGCCGAGCCGCTTTAGATTTCTGACAATTTATTGCTTTTATTTTATTATTATTATTTGCGCATAGACCCTGTTGGATCACGCAAAGCACTCCGACTCATGTCTTGTTCCTTCTAATCCTCCACACCTCCCTCATCCTGTCCCCATGGATCCTCTTCCGCTCCTCCGTCCATTTTACCCCTGCTCTCTTTGGGATTTCATTCTCTGGGACCTTCCAACCGAGCATCTGTCTCCTGTATGCGTGCCTGTCTTCAACATCTGCTGAGTCTATTCCTGCGTCATGTAGGTCTATTCTGACTTGTGCGATCCACGACGTTGTTGATTTGACACCTTGTATATACTTAAGGATTCTGTTGGCAAGTCTCGTTGTTGGGAGTCTACTGATGTGTCCATAGAACCGAAGCCTCCTTCTTCTGATATCTTTTTTTATTTTATTATTATTATTTATTTTTTTTTTGTTTTAACGTCCGACTATTGTGCACACTTGGGCTAATGCAGACGATGGGATGATTTATAGCGTATGAAAATGCCAAGCGCTCGCCGGGAATCAAACCCGGGTCCTCGGGGTGAAAGCCTAGCACGCTATCCACTAGGCCACCGAGGCGGCTGTTTATTGCTTTTATTTTTCTTATAAAAGTTGTTCGGTTTCTTTGTGATTTAACAGGTTTCAGAGAAACTTGAAATAGATCACTTTAATACAGGTTGTAACATGTTGGTAACGATACCGTATTTATAGACAATATACACGTTATTTTTAAAAAAAGTTACAATGTTTTAGTTAATTGTGAATTTCACAGTTGCGACCTGACAAACGAAATACGTTGCTAATGTAATCTTTCAAATGCATAAACAACTGTTTTTGAATTGTGAACGGAGACGAAATTTATACTAAACCGATTTTGAGAAGTTATGCTTATTTTTAATTTCTTTTATATTAATAATTTAAATAACTGTTTTAGGAGATCGTGAACAGTACGTTACGAATATTTGTAGCAAATTTGTGCAAATTAAGGACGTCTGCTTGTATGTAAGGAACAACTAGCACGGCATTGTCCGTGCAATTCAAACGTTTTCACTGTGAATGGTCAATGTAAACCCTTGTAATTTTCAGCAATACATTTCCTTAAAAAAAAGGCTATTAGCCCAAGTGTGCACAATAGTCGGACGTTAAAAAAAAAAAAAAAAAAAAAAAAAAATTAAAAAAATCTAATACGATTTTAAAATACGGCTTCGCGTTGTTATCCGACCTTCTGGTGTCTACCTATGTTAAAAATTCATGTCTATAGATTTGATTGTATACAGCGCGCTTACGCACGTACACACACACACACACACACACACACACACACATATACATAGATTTTTAAACGTAATATCTGCTTGCGACAATATCTGTTCATTTATTACGTTTTCTCCCTTTAAATTGGATTTTAAAATTTTCAAGTTCTCTAAAATGTTCATACGTCTTCCTTTTTCTGCCACATGTAGTACCTTCATGGAGTTTTCTATTTCTCGAGGTGTGTATCGACGCAAACATATATTACGTTTAAAAATCTAAAAATTTTCAAAAATTAACAGGAGGGACGACCGTTGAAGAGAAAGTTTGAAAGGAGCCAATCAGAAGCGAGCGAAAACGTATGATTTAGAAGAGCCAATCGAAAGCGAGCACGTCAGGTTTAATGTACACGTGTTGATTAGAGGTGGAGATAGAAAATTGTAAATAGGACGGGCCATAATATTGGTGACCAGTATAGATATAGTTTTTGAAGATGGAGATTTTCCGAAACGCGTCAAAGAAAGTAGAATTGACGAAGCTAGGGAAGGCAGATCATTATACTGATTATGTATAAACTTGATATTTGAGACACATCCTAATTAATTATCTTTTGAATCATTTTGCGTAAAATATGTCGCTAATATTTGAACATTGTACATTTCTCATTACAGTTTACTGTATTTATGAAACATTGTGGATATTAAAAAGTTTACATATTTACGTTTCCGCCGGAAATGCAATACTGCAAACTGACGTCCATTGTTACACTGTATGTTCTGTCGTTAGTACGCCATTGTTACAGCTGAATACAGCTGTGTATTTCCGTGTCATCCCGGGAACTATTACAGATGAAAGTGACAAAAATGTGTGCATCTGGTATTTTTTATTTTCTCAACGTGTCAAATGAATAGAAAATAATTTCAATCGTGGAAAATACTTGGAATTTTATGAATTCATGCATGAGTGAGAAATGTATTTTTTTCACAAATACTCGTTTTGTTAAAAAAATAAATAATACAACTGACAAAATACCATTTTCTTAGAATTTCTTTTATAAATTTTGAGTAAATTTTGCAAAAAATGCTATCCTGAACAAAAATATGGTTCGAGGACTTTGGTAAAAAAATCAGCCGAATTTCTTCAATTGAGTCAGGACTAAATTAGTTTTATTCAAATTTAGTGAAGGATTTTTTTTGTATAGCAACAATAGCTACAACAATAGTACGACAAAAACACTAGCTACTACAACAATAGCTACAACAAAAATAGCTACAGCTACAACAAGAATAGCTGCAACAACAATAGTACGACAACAACACTAGCTATAAAAAAATAGCTACAGCTACAAAAAGAATAGCTACAACAACAACACTAGCTACAACAAAAATAGCTAC
>CM040189.1:10093365-10098365 GCA_022606455.1 Callitettix versicolor
AAGGAGGAGCTCAGCGCTCATTTCGAAATCCCGGGTCTTACAATTGAAAATGCAAAAATGGCGAATGGTATTTTTTGTTTGGTGGACTACTGAGGCTCTTTGACCTCCGATTGGTCAGCAATAATGTTTTGCGTTCCCCTTATACTGCAAATCAAACCGACTACAGTGCTTTTAATGAGCTCGAGAATCTTGTGTAGGATGTCCTTGTTAGCAACTTCGTCTGGATGCTGAAGACCGAAGAGTCTCGAGGACTATGTGTGCTGTGGTTTCGTTTTCCTGTCCGCTCAGACGACCATTAGGTGAATTTGTGGAGTGACTTGTTAGCAAACTTCGTCTGGATGCTGAAGTCCGAAGAGTCCGAGGACTATGTGTGCTGTGGTTTCGTTTACCTGTCCGCTCAGAGGACCATTAGGTGAGATTTGTGGGGTTCCCTTGTTAGCAAACTTCGTCTGGATGCTGAAGTCCGAAGAGTCTCGAGGACTATTTGTGCTGTGGTTTCGTTTTCCTGTCCGCTCAGACGACCATTAGGTGTGACTTGTGGGGTGCCCTTGTTAGCAACTTCATCTGGATGCTGAAGTCCGAAGAGTCTCGAGGACTATGTGTGCTGTGGTTTCGTTTTCCTGTCCGCTCAGACGACCATTAGGTGAGACTTGTGGGGTGCCCTTGTTAGAAAACTTCGTCTGGATGCTGAAGTCCGAAGAGTCTCGAGGACTATGTGTGCTGTGGTTTCGTTTTCCTGTCCGCTCAGACGACCATTAGGTGAATTTGTGGGGTGCCCTTGTTAGCAACTTCGTCTGGATGCTGAAGGCCGAAGAGTCTCGAGGACTATGTGTGCTGTGGTTTCGTTTTCCTGTCCGCTCAGACGACCATTAGGTGAGATTTTTTAGGTGCCCTTGTTAGCAATCTTGTCCGGATGCTGAAGGCTGAATAGTCTCGATGACTATGTGTGCTGTTGTTTCGTTTTCCTGTTCGCTAAGACGACCATTAGGTGAGACTTGTGGGGTGCCCTTGTTAGCAACTTCGTCTGGATGCTGAAGCCGAAGAGTCTCGATGACTATGTGTGCTGTGGTTTCGTTTTCCTGTCCACTCAGACGACCATTAAGTGAGATTTGTGGGGTGCCCTTGTTAGCAACTTCGTCTGGATGCTGAAGTCCGAAGAGTCTCGAGGACTATGTGTGCTGTGGTTTCGTTTTCCTGTTCGCTCAGACGACCATTAGGTGAGATTTGTGGGGTGCCCTTGTTAGCAACTTCGTCTGGATGCTGAAGTCCGAAGAGTCCGAGGACTATGTGTGCTGTGGTTTCGTTTACCTGTCCGCTCAGACAACCATTAGGTGAGATTTGTGGGGTGCCCTTGTTAGCAACTTCGTCTGGATGCTGAAGTCCGAAGAGTCCGATGACTATGTGTGCTGTGGTTTCGTTTACCTGTCCGCTCAGACGACCATTAGGTGAGACTTGTGGAGTGCCCTTGTTAGCAACTTCGTCTGGATGCTGAAGCCGAAGAGTCCGAAGACTATGTGTGCTGTGGTTTCGTTTTCCTGTCCGCTCAGACAACCATTAGGTGAGATTTGTGGGGTGCCCTTGTTAGCAACTTCGTCTGGATGCTGAAGTCCGAAGAGTCCGATGACTATGTGTGCTGTGGTTTCGTTTACCTGTCCGCTCAGACGACCATTAGGTGAGACTTGTGGAGTGCCCTTGTTAGCAACTTCATCTGGATGCTGAAGGCCGAAGAGTCTCGAGGACTATGTGTGCTGTGGTTTCGTTTACCTGTCCGCTCAGACGACCATTAGGAGAGACTTGTGGGGTTCCCTTGTTAGCAACTTCATCTGGATGCTGAAGGCCGAAGAGTCTCGAGGACTATGTGTGCTGTGGTTTCGTTTACCTGTCCGCTCAGACGAATATTAGGTGAGACTTGTGGGGTTCCCTTGTTAGCAACTTCATCTGGATGCTGAAGGCCGAAGAGTCTCGAGGACTATGTGTGCTGTGGTTTCGTTTACCTGTCCGCTCAGACAACCATTAGGTGAGACTTGTGGAGTGCCCTTGTTAGCAACTTCGTCTGGATGCTGAAGTCCGAAGAGTCCGATGACTATGTGTGCTGTGGTTTCGTTTACCTGTCCGCTCAGACGACCATTAGGTGAGACTTGTGGAGTGCCCTTGTTAGCAACTTCATCTGGATGCTGAAGGCCGAAGAGTCTCGAGGACTATGTGTGCTGTGGTTTCGTTTACCTGTCCGCTCAGACGACCATTAGGTGAGACTTGTGGAGTGTCCTTGTTAGCAACTTCGTCTGGATGCTGAAGCCGAAGAGTCTCGAGGACTATGTGTGCTGTGGTTTCGTTTACCTGTCCGCTCAGACGACCATTAGGTGAGACTTGTGGAGTGCCCTTGTTAGCAACTTCGTCTGGATGCTGAAGTCCGAAGAGTCCGAGGACTATGTGTGCTGTGGTTTCGTTTACCTGTCCGCTCAGACAACCATTAGGTGAGATTTGTGGGGTGCCCTTGTTAGCAACTTCGTCTGGATGCTGAAGTCCGAAGAGTCCGATGACTATGTGTGCTGTGGTTTCGTTTACCTGTCCGCTCAGACGACCATTAGGTGAGACTTGTGGAGTGCCCTTGTTAGCAACTTCATCTGGATGCTGAAGGCCGAAGAGTCTCGAGGACTATGTGTGCTGTGGTTTCGTTTACCTGTCCGCTCAGACGACCATTAGGTGAGACTTGTGGGGTTCCCTTGTTAGCAACTTCATCTGGATGCTGAAGGCCGAAGAGTCTCGAGGACTATGTGTGCTGTGGTTTCGTTTACCTGTCCGCTCAGACGACCATTAGGTGAGACTTGTGGGGTTCCCTTGTTAGCAACTTCATCTGGATGCTGAAGGCCGAAGAGTCTCGAGGACTATGTGTGCTGTGGTTTCGTTTACCTGTCCGCTCAGACGACTATTAGGTGAGACTTGTGGGGTTCCCTTGTTAGCAACTTCATCTGGATGCTGAAGGCCGAAGAGTCTCGAGGACTATGTGTGCTGTGGTTTCGTTTACCTGTCCGCTCAGACGACCATTAGGTGATACTTGTGGGGTTCCCTTGTTAGCAACTTCATCTGGATGCTGAAGGCCGAAGAGTCTCGAGGACTATGTGTGCTGTGGTTTCGTTTACCTGTCCGCTCAGACAACCATTAGGTGAGACTTGTGGAGTGCCCTTGTTAGCAACTTCGTCTGGATGCTGAAGTCCGAAGAGTCCGATGACTATGTGTGCTGTGGTTTCGTTTACCTGTCCGCTCAGACGACCATTAGGTGAGACTTGTGGAGTGCCCTTGTTAGCAACTTCATCTGGATGCTGAAGGCCGAAGAGTCTCGAGGACTATGTGTGCTGTGGTTTCGTTTACCTGTCCGCTCAGACGACCATTAGGTGAGACTTGTGGAGTGTCCTTGTTAGCAACTTCGTCTGGATGCTGAAGCCGAAGAGTCTCGAGGACTATGTGTGCTGTGGTTTCGTTTACCTGTCCGCTCAGACGACCATTAGGTGAGACTTGTGGAGTGCCCTTGTTAGCAACTTCGTCTGGATGCTGAAGTCCGAAGAGTCCGAGGACTATGTGTGCTGTGGTTTCGTTTACCTGTCCGCTCAGACAACCATTAGGTGAGATTTGTGGGGTGCCCTTGTTAGCAACTTCGTCTGGATGCTGAAGTCCGAAGAGTCCGATGACTATGTGTGCTGTGGTTTCGTTTACCTGTCCGCTCAGACGACCATTAGGTGAGACTTGTGGAGTGCCCTTGTTAGCAACTTCGTCTGGATGCTGAAGCCGAAGAGTCTCGAGGACTATGTGTGCTGTGGTTTCGTTTACCTGTCCGCTCAGACGACCATTAGGTGAGACTTGTGGAGTGCCCTTGTTAGCAACTTCGTCTGGATGCTGAAGTCCGAAGAGTCCGAGGACTATGTGTGCTGTGGTTTCGTTTACCTGTCCGCTCAGACAACCATTAGGTGAGATTTGTGGGGTGCCCTTGTTAGCAACTTCGTCTGGATGCTGAAGTCCGAAGAGTCCGATGACTATGTGTGCTGTGGTTTCGTTTACCTGTCCGCTCAGACGACCATTAGGTGAGACTTGTGGAGTGCCCTTGTTAGCAACTTCATCTGGATGCTGAAGGCCGAAGAGTCTCGAGGACTATGTGTGCTGTGGTTTCGTTTTCCTGTCCGCTCAGACGTCCATCAGGTGAGATTTGTGGGGTGCCCTTGTTAGCAACTTCGTCTGGATGCTGAAGTCCGAAGAGTCCGAGGACTATCTGTGCTGTGGTTTCGTTTTCCTGTCCGTTCAGACGTCCATCAGGTGAGATTTGTGGGGTGCCCTTGTTAGCAACTTCATCTGGATGCTGAAGTCCGAAGAGTCCGAGGACTATGTGTGCTGTGGTTTCGTTTTCCTGTCCGCTCAGACGTCCATCAGGTGAGATTTGTGGGGTGCCCTTGTTAGCAACTTCGTCTGGATGCTGAAGTCCGAAGAGTCCGAGGACTATCTGTGCTGTGGTTTCGTTTTCCTGTCCGCTAAGACGTCCATTAGGTGAGACTTGTGGGATTCCCTCGTTAGCAACTTCGTCTGGATGCTGAAGCCGAAGAGTCCGATGACTATGTGTGCTGTGGTTTCGTTTTCCTGTCCGCTAAGACGACCATTAGGTGAGATTTGTGGGGTGCCCTTGTTAGCAACGTCGTCTGGATGTTGAAGGCCGAAGAGTCTTGAGGACTGTGTGCTGTGGTTTCGTTTTCCTGTCCGCTCAGACGACCATTAGGTGAGACTTGTAACAACCCCACTTTCTTTAAATGTGGCAGTGTCCGGTGATCATTTTTCAACGACCTCCTGTTGAACTGAAGAAGTGCCCGTTTCAGTGCCGGGTCTGGTCCCGAAAGGAGACGTTTCCTAATCTTTGCCCAGGGAATTGCTTCCATCGTTTGACATGTTCCTTAGACAACTTCCTTACTGCACCTCTTGCTGTTGTGTAAGTGTCAGCGGATATCGTTTGTTTTTTGTAT
>CM040189.1:10103365-10110865 GCA_022606455.1 Callitettix versicolor
TAGTTTGAACTTCCCGAGTTCCACACTTTTACTTTTTTCGTTTAGTTATAGATACGTACAGAAGCAAAATTATCACTGTTTAACCCTGACTTGTGCACAGTTGGATCAATAATTCCGCCATTGCCGTTACTAAACGTGACAGAGTGAGATGCCACAGAAAATGACACCAACAATGGTCAGGTTTTAGACGTAGCTTTGCGAATGCTTCATCTCTTGGTCTATTTGTAGCTGTCCTGGCTCTAAGCTAGTATACAGAGTTGTTTGTTCACACTTCAAGGCTCACACTTCATTTCTTCTTCGTGAATTTTTGGCCAAAAACAGTACTGTAACGAAGCCCCAGCCTCCATATTCGCCGGACATGGCTCCGTGTGACTTTTTCCTCTTTCCAAAAATAAAGAGAACCTTAAAGGGCCGTCGTTTTACAGCCGTATATGACATTAAAAGCGCATCGCTGAAAGAACTAAAGGCTATCTCAAAGATCGAGTTTGAGAAGTGTTTCGAGGATTGGAAGAAGCGCTGGCACAAGTGCATAATCTCCAATGGGGACTATTTTGAAGGCAACAACATCAGTGTAGAAGAATAAATAAATATTTTGTTCAAAAAATTAAAATTCTCGTTACTTTCTGAACACTCGTTGGATTGACGCTTTCTTTCCGGATCATACGTAAAAAACCACGATTCATCACATGTTATTATCCGTTTCAATAAATTTCGGTCATTTTGAATGGAATCCAAAGTGTCAGTACAAACATTTTTGCGAGCTGCTTATTGTTCAAACGTGAGAATTTTTGACACCATTTAGGCACACACTTTTCGCATGTTCAAATTGTCACGTAAAATTTGCCGTACATATTCTTCATCAACGCCTACAGCTTCACCAATTGCACGAATACTAAATCGACGGTCAGACCGAATCAAATTAGCAACTTTTTCGACATTGTCATCCGTTTTTGACGTTGAAGGGCGACCTGGCCGCGAATCATCTTCAACGTCTTGTCGGCCTTCTTGAAAACGCTTAAACCATTCAAAAACACGTGTCCGCGATAAACATTCACTGCCATACACTTCTTTCAGTAAATTATAAGTTTCAGTAGCGGTTTTTCCAAGTTTGAAGTGAAATTTAACAACAATTCGTTGCTCTATTATTACACTAACCATTTTTTCCGGCAAAACAAAATAACACTAACGGAAATGAAGGTTATGACTAAACGATATTGGTTACACAAACGAGACTAACTGCATTCTGAAGAGAAAGCTGCACACTAAACAGCTGTCGGTCAATGGCGGTTGGCGCATGCGCACTGTTCCGCCGCAGCGTCAGTCTCGTTATTTAATAGCCACACCTCGTAACCTACGCACATATCTAACCATATTTTTTGGCCTTTCAATTTGCCTTCTGTCATTTTTAAAATGCAATATTTGTGTAATAAATATAATATTGTACGTTTTAATGTGGGTTATGCAAAGTCTGACCAAACAGCTGATTTTGAACAACAGTTGTTTATTTTGTTAAAACTGTAATTTATAAGACAAAAAGCTGTTAACTTTTATTTTATTTTAAAAATATATATATTTAATATTTGCTTTAAGAAAAAGCGTATGTTACTATACTGTTTATTTTTATTTTCTCATTGATATTAATATATTATTTTTCATATTATTATTATTACCGTATTTCAGTCCATATAATTGTTAAATATATCGAAATAATACATCTGATATTGAAGTATATATCGAAATATATTAAAACATACTGAAGAACATGCCTTGCTCATATCGTAATTTCTGAATGACCGGTTGACCGAACCAACCGTAGTAAGTTAAAAAGAATCATGTAACAATGCTGCATGACAAGCAGTTTGAAGAAAAGCCTCATAGATTTAACCTCAGGCTCTTAACTAAAATGGCGAAGTGGAGAAGCGGGGTAATCTTGTTGATTGGATAAACATTTTTGCTGAGGTTCTAGCTAACTTTTACGAGCGATAAAATTTTAGCAGTTGTTCCGTTTATTGCCTGTTTCACAGCCTTATTTTATGTTGTTATTGTGAGTTGGCAGCACTGTTTTATGGAAACCCTGACCCTTGGAGAAGATTGGTTGTGTTGGGAGACGTAAGTTATGGTTGAGTTTTGTTCTACTATATGTAGGATTTGTAATTGTAAATAACAAATTGGATATTATGAACGAGCTAAGCGAGGACTCTCAACTTCACCGTAAGCCGCCTCGGTGGCCTAGTTGATAGCTTACTGGGCTTTCACCCCGAGGACCTGGGATCGATTCCCGGCCAGGGCTTGGCATTTTCATACGCTATAAATCATCCCATCGTCTGCATCAGCCCAAGTGTGCACAATAGTCGGACGTTAAACACCCTTGAGATTCGTTATCAGGGTTCTACCTTAAAACAAGTTATTTTAAACCTTAAAACTCGTACATACGAGATGTGTTCAGAAAGTAACGAGAATTTTAATTTTTTGAAAAAAATATTTGTTTATTCTTCTACATTGAAGTTGTCGCCTTCAAAATAGTCCCCATTGAAGATTATGCACTTGTGCCAGCGCTTCTTCCAATCCTCAAAACACTTCTTAAACTCGATCTTTGAGATAGTCTTTAGTTCTTTCAAAGATGCGCTTTTAATGTCATCTACGGCTGTGAAACGACGACTTTTTAAGCTTCTCTTTATTTTTGGAAATAGGAAAAAGTCACACGGAGCCATGTCTGGCGAATATGGAGGCTGGGGCATCGTTACGGTACTGTTTTTGGTCAAAAATTCACGAACAAGCAATAAAGTGTGAGCTGATGCATTATCTTGGTGCAAAAGCCATGAATTGTTTTTCCACAGATCCAGGCGTTTTCGGATTGCTTCACGCAAACGGCGTTGAACGTGTAGGTAGTACTCCTTATTGACCGTTACACCTGGTGGCAGGAATTCATGATGCACTATTCCATTAATATCGAAGAACACAGTGAGCATAACCTTCACGTTCGACCGCACTTGTCGAGCCTTTTTCAGTCTTGGCGAGCCAGAAAACTCCACTGGGATGATTAAGCCTTAGTTTCGACGTCTTATCCGTAAACCCATGTTTCGTCACCTGTTATAATACGTTTCAGTAATTCTTCATCGTCGTTGACTTCATTTAGTGACTCTTGATCAACTTCCATTCGCCGCTGTTTTTGTTCAAAATTCAACAATTTTGGAACGAATTTTGCTGCCACGCGTTTGTTTCATACAGAAAACATTGGAAACAATGTCATGACATGATCCAATCGATATGCCAACATCATCAGCGACCTATCTAATTGTGATTCGGCGATTGTCCATAACCATTTCTTTAATTTTTCACGTTTTCATCGGTTGTTTGTGTACTGGGGCGTCCAGGGCGTTCGTCATTTTCAACGTCTTCACGGCCTTCTTGGAAACGCTTATACCACTCGTAAACTCTTGCTTTACTCATATGAGACTCACCATAGGCCTTTGTTAACATTTCACACACTTTGTTACACTCTATTCTATTCTTTACGCAAAATTTGATACAAATTCTTTGATCCATTTCTTTTAACAAACGAAAATCGCCGAGCTCATAAAAACACGTCTAACCTTAGTGGCTGTCACAGGCAAAGTCAACAATGAAAACAGTTTAAAGTTCTATCATACTTCAAGGGCATGTATACCAATATAATAAAAAAATGTTTGACAATCGGACTCTCCAAGCCCGAAAAATTAAAAAATTCTCGTTACTTTCTGAACACAGCTCGTACAATAACCAACGTTTTATGAGACTTGTTAAATATCATTATTTAAAGATATTTTTAGAACCCCAAAATGTAAATTTTACTTGAAAGTTTTTCGCTCTGTATTTGTGTATATGGACGTAGCCTGCTGAATTAAGTGATCAACTTTGATGAAATTTGTTATTCAATTTGACGAACTTGTTTGCTTTTCTAATGCCTTGGTAGAATTTATAATTTTTTGGAAATCTTTCAGTTTTTAACGAATTATTAACGATCCCTTATAAGTAATCTAGAGTTTAGAATCGGTGCTCATTTCCAAGTTGCTTGTATGGAGACCATTATGGTTCCATTTTCTAATGCCGTTTGATCGAGAGAGAGAGGGGGAGGGGATAGAGAGATAGGGAGATAGAGAGATAGAGAGATAGGGAGATAGAGAGATAGATAAATAGATAGAGAGAGATCGGGAGATAGAGAGATAGATAGAGAGAGTTCGGGATATAGAGAGATAGATATAGAGAGAGAGAGAGAGAGAGAGAGGAGAGAGAGAAAGAGAGAGAGAGGAGAGAGAGGAGAGAGAGAGAGAGTGGAATTGTTCAAAAACTACAAAAAAACAAACTAAACATGCAAAAAGCTCTCGGTAACAGATTCCCTGGCTGTTGTATTGGTAGGAATGTAACTTCCTAGACACTCTGATCTAATACCTATGGATTATTTTCTTTTAGGATTACGCTAAAAACAGAATGTGTTCCAAACGAAAACAGTACTCTTGACTCCCGAATGGGCTAAACTTTGTGTTTGTGAAAATTGCAGTAAATAAAATAACACATGAACCCTGCACAAAGGCTGTACAGTTTATGGATTCCAATTCCGCGAAGAAAATCCTCCGATATTGTAACGTAAACATTTTATATTTCTCAGTTTATTGTAAATAAGTCTTGTATACTTTTAACAATAACTTCATATTGCTTTTACTTTATTACGTAAGAAGCAAAGAGAAAGTGTTGTGTTTGCGAAAAATCAGTTTTGACTCTTTGAAAATGGCTTTCGTTTTATCACATTATTTTCTGTTGTTCCAATACCTCATATTCTAATGGAAATTTGCTAAAATATTAGTATATAAACAGCAAAAATGAAAAATTGATATTATCTGATCGTGCGATAAAGATAATAAAGCCATTTCCATTGTGGTTAATGTTGTACTTTCGGTCTTTAAAAAAAATTGTTTTAAAAATATAGTCTTATTTGAATATTAAATAGGAATAATTTCATCAAAATACCTCCCAAAGTTAAAAGTCAATGCTTACTATTTAGTCCTTTATATTTAATAAACAAATTATAATCTGCCAACTTTGTATTATTATTTTTTTGTTATTTTAAGGCGAAAAACACATTGAGGCTATTATCGCCTCCCTAAATGTAAGTGTGAGTGTAAAATGTTATAGTATATATGTAGTGTTGTTAAGTGTGTGTTAGACTGGGATACCGCGAGGGACGTCTAAATCATCTCAATATGTGCAGCTAGTTTGCACACCCTGAGGGGCACCTTGCCTTATTGAGGCTATTATCGCCTCCCTAAATGTAAGTGTGAGTGTAAAGTGTTAAAGTCGTAAGTGTAGTGTTGTTAAGTGTGTGTGTTAGACTCGGGTACCGCGGGGGACGTCTCTAACATAAATCCTCTCAATATGTGCAGCTAGTCTGCACCCCCTGCGAAGTTCCTTGCTTTTTTGTAATTACCTTCATTTAGAAGTATAAGAAAATTTACAAACGCAAATAACTTTGTCAGATAAATTTTACAGTGTTTTCAAAAAATCAAACGGCGTCGCTGGGCTCCGTTCCGCGCAGCTTTGACTCTGTCTAGGTTCGGTTTTGAAGCTGATTTCACTTCCCCCAATACGCTGACAACGGCTTCAAACTTATAATTTCTCGTTACCTTGGTTTTTAAAACATATTAGTTTCGTAGTATCCGTTACAATACAATACAAATACAATACAAATACAGTAAATACAATACAAATACAATACAAATACAATACAAATACAATACAAAACAGTACAAAAACAGTACAAATACAGTACAAATACCGTACAAATACAGTACAAATACAGTACAAATACAGTACAAATACAGTGCAAATACAGTGCTAATACAATGCAAATACAATGCAAATACAATACAAATACAATACAAATACAATACAAATACAGTACAAATACAGTACAAATACAGTACAAATACAGTACAATACAACAAATACAATACAAATACAATACGAATACAATACAATACAAATACAGTACAAATACAATACGAATACAATACGAATACAATACAAATACAATACGAACAAATACAATACACACAATACAACAAATACGAACACAATACGAAGTGGAAATACAGAACACAATACGAACACAATACAAATACAAATGAACACAATAAAACACAATACGAATACAATACGAATACAATACGAATACAATACGAATACAATGCGAATACAATACGAATACAATACGAATACAATACGAATACAATACGAATACAATACAAATACAGTACAAATACAGTACAAATACAGTACAAATACAGTACAAATACAGTGCAAATACAGTGCAAATACAGTGCAAATACAATACAAATACAATAAAAATACTTAGATTCAAAAGATACAAACGCGTTCTTTAAACTGACTGAACTCAGCTTCCGGTTGCCGCTCAGCTCTTCTCGGATCAGCTCAGAGCAACTCCGCTCCGCATTCGGTCTATGAACGACTCCGATGCAGGTAAAAATAAGGTTATGGCTTAATCGTATGGGAAAATGGAATGTGAAGTCCTAGACATAGTGTGGCTAATTAGAGCGAGAAGGAGGGAGTGCACATTGTGCAGATCTATGTCCTGAAAAGAAAATGAGATTAAAAAACTATTTTCTATGTTTCATGATTCCAATAACAGAAAAATTAAAGGTATTAGTAATGCAAACTAAATTTAAATATATTTTTGAAAAGACCATTAATTATTTTGACTAAATTTAGCTGTAATTCCTATATGTAATTTTTAAAAAAATATCATGGATCTACGGCTATAAAGATATAATTTTTCCGTTTTTAAAAAAATATTAAGCACTTTTTAATTTTTTCATTCATTCACGAACCTTACATTTTTTTAATTTGACATTACAAAATTTGGGTTTTGGTAACAGCTTTGACAAATTCGTTATCGTGTAAAATTCCTTTGATACTTTTTTAAAATAACGGACTTTCAATGTTTTAGTGTTTGCATCTTAAACTTTTTTGAAAATATAATCTCACCGTCGTAATTACCTTTTAAAATTTGCAAGTTTAGTTTAAATTTTGTAATGTTGGTAACAGTTTTGACGAGTTTGTTATCCAGTAGTTCATTTTAAAAATGACGGACATTAAATATCTCAATGTCTGCATCTTACACTTGCTCAAGAATCTAATCTCATCGTCGTAATTACGTTTTAAAAATTGCAAGTTTAGTTTAAATTTTGTAATGTTGGTAACAGTTTTGACGAGTTTGTTATCCACTAGTTCATTTTAAAAATGACAGACATTAAATATCCCAATGTCTGCATCTTACACTTCCTCAAGAATCTAATCTCATCATCGTAATTACGTTTTAAAATTTGCAAGTTTAGTTTAAATTTTGTAATGTTGGTAACAATTTTGACGAGTTTGTTATCCAGTAGTTCATTTTAAAAATGACAGACATTAAATATCCCAATTTCTGCATCTTACATTTGCTTAAGA
>CM040189.1:10118365-10145865 GCA_022606455.1 Callitettix versicolor
ATTACTAAATATTTCATATTTAAGCACACAAAAAAAGTAATAAGAATAACTTAAATTCGAAGATAATAATTGTACTTATCTTTCCTTACGTTACTAGAATAAAACATTTTTTTCTTTTTCCTGTTAATTCTTTACAGTCCAAGTTCAACTGTATTCTCTTAATCTGTTCCATGTTCACTGTTCGCTTTTTTTTTAGACTAGCTGCACCTATTGAGAGGATTAAGACGTCCCTCACGGTACCCGAGTCTATCACACACTTACGACTTTAACACTTTACAAACACACTTACATTTAGGGAGGCGATAATAGCCTTAATGTGCTTTTCACCTTAAAATAACAAAAAAGCTTTTTTTCAAGCATCAACGAAATCTTCTAGTGCCCGATGATAACAATTGCCTATTCGATCTTCTCCTTAAACACTCGCCGGTTGCTGAACGTAATTACCCAGCTTACGTGATGACCGTAACAATTGCTCGAGGAACGGACCGTGTCAGCGATTTAGTCCGTTGAACCCGTTCCACATTTATACGACAACGCTGACCTAACTGTTCCTTGCACAAGGACGCCGCCAGGTTGTTTACTTTTCCTTTTGCCCTTCACATTTTAACTTAACTGATGTTACAGTTTTATTTCTCAGCTGTTGGAATTACTCTAACAATCGTATCAGCTTTTATATTGACCGGCTTTGTCAAGGTAGTCCTGGTTAAATAACTGAACATACAGCGTACAGCTCAGGCTTCATCATCAAATACATATTTCAGCCGAATGACAAAATGTTGACGGCTGAGTGGTGATTTTATCAGCAATAGTAATTCTGAAAGTTCTTATCTGCTGTTTATTTATTTACTTTATGCCGCACACACATGCAGAGAAATACTCTCTCTCTCTCTTTCTCTCTCTCTCTCTCTCTCTCTCTCTCTCTCTCTCTCTCTCTCTCTCTCTCTCGGTCAAATACAGATGAACAGATGGTTCAAATAAAACGTATCCTTCATCACTTCACACTTCGTACGCGAAGGATATCAAAAGCTAAACACTGACCTTTGACCAATAACTTCGCTCTATTTCATCTACTTTAATTTGAAAATGTATATCGTGTTTCGAGTAATAACTAAAACATTATAGTTTTTAAAACAATATACTTAATTATTGTAACTGAATTGATTCAATATAATGTCAATACAGAATTTATTTGCGTTTCGTAATACTAAAGCTAAATTTTCAATCGTTATTGTATCTGCTGGTCTAAATGTAGTGGGACGACTAAACATACAGCGTACAGTTCAGTCTTCATCATCAAATATACATTTCAGCCGAATGACAAAATGTTGACAGCTGATTGGTGATTTTATCGGCAGTAGTAATTCTGAAAGTTCTTATCTGCTGTTTATTTATTTACTTTACGCTGCACACATGTGCAGAGAAATACAGTCTCTCTCTCTCTCTCTCTCTCTCTCTCTCTCTCTCTCTCTCTCTCTCTCTCTCTCTCTCTCTCTCTCTCTCTCTCTCTCTCTCTCTCTCTCTCTCTCTCTCTCTCGGTCAAATACAGATGGACAGACGGTTCCAATAAAACGTATCCTTCGTCTCTTTACACTTCGTACGCTAAGGAAATCAAAAGCCAAACACTGACATTTGATCAATATCATCGTTCTATGCCATTACACCATAATTTGAAAATGTATATCGTGTTTCGACCAATAACTCAAACGTTCTAATTTTTAAAACAACTTACATTATTATTGTAAGTGAATTGATTAAATATAATGTTAATGCAGAATTTATTTGCGTTTCATATTACTCAGGCTAAATTGAAAAGAAATTGAGTTTTTCGTGCGCAAAGTGGCCCATTCAATCAGCAGAACAGGGTTGCGTTAATGTCTGACTGAAATTAACTTCATCCCCTCCAAATGGATTTAATATCTCGAGCGAATGGGGAAATACAAATTTATTTTTAACCTTTCAATGCATAAATCTGTACTTGCAATAAGTGAAACAAAATTATGTGAACGTAAAGTAGAACCAAGAACAATTATGTTGTAACTTTATTATTTAAGTACTAATTAATATCACTAAGAGTTGTCAGTTTTTTTAAATCTTTTTAGGTTATCCTTTAAAAATCTTTTTAAAAATAGATTATAATGTTGCCTCGAAGAAAAGTAAAATTTTTTAAATAATTTGTTCAACGAAACAGCTGATTTGTTTATCTTTTACATTATCTTTTAAATGTTTAGTTACGCTATTACGATAACTGCCTAGCTACATAATGAAACTAAAGAACGAGTATAGTGTAAACTCTAATATTTTCTTTTAAATGAAATAAATAACATTTATATTTCCGGTTTTTTACGCCTGTTTTTTTCCATAATTGCGAATCACTTTTATACACAAAAGTTTTTTATCTGATTAAATGTATTCCTTAAATGTGTACCTCGGTTCAAACAAAGGCCGTTTGCTAGTTCCACGTAACAAAGCCTGACCTTAAAACCATCAAAATGTCAAATCACAGTTCTGTACTTTGATCTTTTAACGTAGTCACTGTTATTGTTATTCTGTTCCATTTGTAAAAGCACTTAGGTGCAGCCTTGGTATTTCCATTGACAACGGAATATAACTCCATATGAGGCCAATTAAATTTTACATCTTTGTAGCTAGAATTTCACAAAGCAACGACGTAACTTTTACGATTAAAAGTTATACATTAAACACGTTTCGTACAATTGGATTTGTAGTAACATGTTTCTACGAACATCAACGACATTTTCAGTTACCAATTTCGTAATAAATTAATAATCGCGGAACGCAGCTGTCTCGCGCTGACATGATGAAATCAAAAAACTAAAATTATTAT
Source organism: Callitettix versicolor (assembly GCA_022606455.1). Taxonomy (NCBI): domain Eukaryota; kingdom Metazoa; phylum Arthropoda; class Insecta; order Hemiptera; family Cercopidae; genus Callitettix; species Callitettix versicolor. The sequence goes on from CM040189.1 coordinate 10,121,211, forward strand.
TACTCTCTTTTTAAATTATGATTTAACCGATTCAACCATTATGATAATCAGCATTAAAATTTGCAAACATTAACATTTTAAACTATTTTCTTTAAAAAATTCTCAATCTTAACAGATTTTTAAAAAAATACTAATTTACACAGTTTTTAACGCTGATTACGATGGTGTAATCAGACGTTTAAAAACATTCAAGACAAAATGTCACGAATTTAAAAGAAAATGTTCGCCATTTTGAAACTGTTAAAATAACTTTGCTAGTTAATAATCGTGCAATGTTTGAATGGAATCATATGAAAATCGCGATCGTAAACTTGCTTATTGTATTACATAAACGACCCCCCTCAAAAAAGTGATCTTGAATTAGGATCAGTCATTTCATGGGCATTACCATGATAGCCGCTCCACGAGCTCATTTACAAATGGAAATTCCCTAAGTATGATAAAGCTATACTAATTTGCTTTGAGTATTAATAAAGTAGTGCAAAATTGTTTTTATTTCATTTTTAAATAAAGTTTCTTCGTACTTAAGACCGTTGGCGTTTTGTGGAAATCCATTGTATTAATGAAATAACACGTTTGTATATTTCCTAAATTTTTATTTGAGTCTTGCCAACCAAGGTGTCACTCGTGTGAAACCTTGGTTGGCAAGACTCAAACAACAAAGTGTTATTATTATTTCATTAAAATACAGTTTTTGCTACACTTTTTTTCTGTAAGTGTACGTGGACTGTAAGTGAATAATATAGTGGCTTTTAAGGACAGTTTTTAATTTTTTTCGTGGGTGTTTTCAATGTATCACAAGAATGAAAAAGTGGCAACAACGTTTAGAAAATTCGTTGTAGGAAAGCACACAAAAGCGACAGTTTAGCTAAAGTTATATTTAAGTTGTCAGGAATTTGATGGGTTGCCTAATTCAGTCGGTGATTTCTTAATGCAGCTTAATAACTTTGATCGAACCTGTGCGCGAAAACCAACGTGCGCAAAATTCAAATAGTATACTAACAGTCCCACCACATAAATCATAAGAGCCTTTAGGTGCATTATAAACACATCGTAAATAATGAACGAATAATTATAATTTTATTTGCAGAACAATGCAGTGCGGCATTGTTGAACGTGATTGAGAAATTGTATGTTTGAATAAAAAGTTGAATGAATTGTGTGATTTATATAATAATGATAAACGTATTTACTTTTCCGCAATATAAAAAATATTAAGAATAAATATAGTAGGCCTAAACGTGATAAAATAAATTAAATATTTTGCCAAATGTAGCCGTTTTTGGTTCTTCTGCGTCCCAAAAAGTGGTGCTACATCTGTGTGTTTGTGCATATAGCAATGGACAGCTACAAGCAGTAACAAATTGAGGGTAATTAAAAATACTGTTCGTCCTTGGGGATCGTCAATACGTGCAAGTCGTAGAGAAGAGGTGGTGATCACCCGCCTTCGCATTGGTCACTCCATGTTAACGCATGGATTTCTGATGGAACGCGGGGACCCACCTAAATGCGAGTTCTGTAGGGAAACCATCACGATAAAACATATATTGCTCGATTGTGATGGTTTCCAAAATGTGCGTGTTATGTGTGGTCTGAGCAACTGTTTGCAGACGATGTTGGGAGATAGTGCCTCGGCCGTTGACCGGGTTCTAGACTTCCTTCATCGTCTGAATGTTTTAAATAAAATTTAATTTATTATATTTGTAATTTCTTGTGTTATTTTATTTATTTATTTTATCTAAAAACTTTATTTATGTTATGTTTATGCATACTTTTACGTATTGTTATTAAATTTTATTCATTATTTATTGTTATTTAGTTCTTAAGTATAATATATCTATACCTGTTATCTAAATTTTTAATTTATTTTTACTGTTACAGTTTGTTGTTGTTGTTTTCTTCTTAAGTAAAATTTTGTTTAATTTTTTTTTATATACTTTCATTTTTCGTGACGGCGATGATAACCTGAACGGTTTTTCGCCGGAAAAAAAAAGAACGTAAAGACAGTTTTTCATAACATTCGACATATGTTTTCCAATTTTTCCGGTTATTTTGTCATTAAGAAAAACAAGTAATTTTTTGTAAAAAAAAGATGAAACGATTTCGATCAAATTTAGCGTATTATTTTCAAAAAAAAACTGTTAATGTCTTCAAAGATTCTGATTCGGTTGTTAGCGACAAAAAAAAAATCGTGAAAATAATTTAATTAACATTTTCGACACAAAATTAAACAGGCTTACACAGTTCGGTCGGTTTACAAAACTTGTGATTTAAAATAATTGGATTCAAGAGTAAATAGAAAGACAAAAAAATAGAAAGACAATAAAAAAGAAAGACAAAAAAATCTGACCGACGTAGGATTTTGTTTCATTTTTTCCGGAAGAGTAACATTTATTAATTTTAAAATGTAAAATAACGAGATAAGTTGTGAATTTCCATATATATATAAATATATATATATATATATATATATATATATATATATATATATATATATATATATATATATATATATATATATATATATATATATATATATATATATATATGGCACACAAAAATCAGACACTACAACACAGTCATAAAACCGGAGGTATTATATGCAAGCGAGATGCTAGCACTCCACACAAAAGCTACCAAGGAGGGTATTTTGAAGGAAGAACGCAAAATCTTGAGGAAGATCCTTGGCCCGAGATTAACAGAAGATGAATACAGGTTACACTCCCGGAAGACCACAGAGAAGATATCGAACCTGGCAACAGATATCAGAAGAAGGAGGCTTCGGTTCTATGGACACATCAGTAGACTCCCAACAACGAGACTTGCCAACAGAATCCTTGAGTATATACAAAGAGTCAAATCAACAACGTCGTGGATCACACAAGTCAGAATAGACCTACATGACACAGAAATACTCTAACAACAGACATTGAAGATAGGAACGCATACAGGAGAAAGTTGCTCGGTTGGAAGGTCCCAGAGAATGAAATCCCAAAGAGAGCAGGAGTAAAATGGACGGAGGAGCGGAAGAGGATCCATGGGGACAGGATGAGGGAGGTGTGGAGGATTAGAAGGAACAAGACATGAGTCGCAGTGCTTTGCGTGATCCAACAGGGTCTATGCGCAAATAATAATAATATATATATGATTAGTATTTGAACAAAATTTGACGAACCTATTTTCAAAATTTTCAACTACGAAGTAATTTAATGTAAGAAAATAACTAATATTTTTGTTAAGTCAACATCCATTTTTATGTACGTATATCAAAATATGTTTTCGAAATCGTAAACAAATATTCACTTTGCCAATTGCACTCATAATATGCAAATCGAATGGAGAGATAGTGTGTAAATATTAGTTCAGACTGTCCTTGTTGTGTTTCAACAATTACTGATTTACGTTGAATATTTCTCGAGTTAAATACTGGAAATTCCTGCAGACTGCAAAAATTGATTCGAACTTTATCTTATTCCAAACATTACGTACATTTTGAAAGGCGTTATTTTCTGACATTTACTTTACCGTAATGTCAAAATGTCGAAGCACTCTCAATTTAAATTTAGTTTGATATTTCAATCCTCTACTTTTATAATTACTTTGTAATCGCGACTGCCGAGGTGAAAGCGACATTCTAAAAGTATTTTTTATTACGCTTATTTGAAATTCTGATTTCAATTGGCACACAAATCTGAATATATTAGAGTTTCAAACTTTACATTAAAAATACGAAAATTAACCCACACTGTCGTCAAACTGAATTCTTAATTTTAACGGATTTTGGAAAACACAATTGATATTTTTTTTCAGTTTTTAAAGCTGATTACGATTATTTAAATCAGGTTAATCGAAAAACTATTTATATGAAAAACTATTTAGATGAAAAACTATCTAGATGAAAAACTATTTAGATGAAAAACTATTTAGATAAAAAACTATTTAGATGAAAACTATTTAGATGAAAAACTATTTAGATGAAAAACTGTTTAGATAAAAAACTATGTAGATGAAAACTATTTAGATGAAAAACTATTTATATGGTAAACTATTTAGATGGAAAACTATTTAGATGAAAAACTGTTTAGATAAAAAACTATGTAGATGAAAACTATTTAGATGAAAAACTATTTATATGGTAAACTATTTAGATGGAAAACTATTTAGATGAAAAACTATTTGGACGGAAAACTATTTAGATGAAAACTATTTAGATGAAAAACTATTTAGATGAAAAACTGTTTAGATGAAAAACTATTTAGATGGAAAAACTATTTAGATGAAAAACTATTTAGATGAAAAATTATTTAGATGAAAAACTATTTAGATGAAAAACTATCTAGATGAAAAACTATGTATTGTCATCGAGTTTAGAGCTGTATACAAAATTTCAAACCTTTAGCTCATCGGGAAGGTATTTTAAAATCGATTGCTAACTTCCACCCGGACAAAACCCATGGTGACTTAATAAAAACATGATAATAATAAAATAAACATGTCTTATTTTTAAACTAAATTCAAACGATACTAACCATTCCTAAACAAAATGTACGAGTCGTTTTGTACTCGAAAATTCTGGTTCGATTGTTATCGACAAAAAATCGAAATATTGGCCAAATTTTTTATTTTTTGATTGTAGTTAATCTGTGAACAATGTGACTTACTCTGTATATTAACACAGATAATTAAAATTATTATACATCAGTTTACAGAGTGTTCGAAAAGTCCTGTTATATGTAAATATACACAAAACTAATGCTTTTGTTTGAAAATGGAATTCATTCGAAAATAAGATTTTATTAAAAAACCGTGATCCCACAGAAGAATGGACGGTTGACGTATATTGAGTCAAAAACGGGGTAAAAACCGCGCACACTGTAACAGTTGATAAATTTGGTATGAATGTCGCGGCAATTTAATCTTCATTTCACCCTCGTCGGCGGCCATTTATATAACTGTTGTCGCTGATAAATTGAATCCATCATTCCGGTACAAGTAATAACTCCCCCGGCAGCTAGAGCGACGGCCGTGCAGATTAATTTTAAGCTTTTGTTTTAATAAGTTAACGTTTTAACGCCCAAAACATATCGTTGATCGTTCGCCCAAATAAACTGATTCAGGCCAAGATGTACCAACAGTCGGGCACTTGGTGAGACGTCATTGTATTTTTATTATTATTATTACTTTTTTTAAAAAAAATACGTAAATAATTGAGGCACGCATTTGTCTAGGCGTGATGGAAGCGTATTTCTTAAAGTAATTTTTTTATCGTACACTTTTCTTTTTTAACTTTTATTTCTTTATCATAAATAGCATTAAAAACGGCAACTGTATTTCATTTTAATACTTAAAATACAGTTTGAAAGTTTAAAACGGCATATATTAGCATTTTAAACTATCAATGCCGCCTCGGTGGTCTAGTGGATAGCGTACTAGGCTTTCACCCCGAGGACCCGGGTTCGATTCCCGGCGAGGGCTTGGCATTTTCATACGCTATACATTATCCCATCGTCTGCATTAGCCCAAGTGTGCACAATAGTCGGACGTTAAACACCAAAGAAAAAAAAATTTAAACTCAAATTGTATTTCAAGTATTAAAATGAACCCTGACCTCCGTTAAATTGTATTTAGCCCCGCAGGGGGTGCAGACGCTGCACCTATTGAGAGGATTTAGACGTCCCTCGCGGTACCCGAGTCTAACATACACTTACACTTACAACACTACACTGACTACTTTAACACTTTACACTCACACTTACATTTAGTGCTTTTAGCCTTAAAATAAAAAAAAATTATTAATTTCAAGGAATTTTGAAAATTTTAATATTAATTTATAATTTTGTTAAGATTGTTCAAAGTAGTCGCCATTTTGAGAATCTTGAATGAATTGTGCTCATTATTGTCTATTAAGCACATTAAGGCCTCCCTAAATGTAAGCGTGAGTGTAAAGTATTACAGTCGTAAGTGCAGTGTTGTAAGTGTAAGTGTGTGTTAGACTCGGGTACCGCGAGGGACGTAAATCCTCTCAATAGGTGCAGCTAGTCTGTACCCCCTGCTTTTTTTTTTTTTTTGTAATGAACTTATTACAGTTATTACAATACCTCGTTGTAAACGGTGTTTGATGTAATAATGTAATCTTTTGCTTTATATTTTCTTTTCCTAACGGATACAAACATATTAGTTGATTTAGTTACACTTTCAAAGACATACAATTGTCCCTGAGTAATTATTATTTATTTATTTTAAGGCGAAAAGCACATTGAGGCTATTATCGCCTCCCTAAATGTAAGTGTGAGTGTAAAGTGTTACAGTCGTAAGTATAGTGTTGTAAGTGTAACTGTGTGTTAGACTCGGGTACCGCGAGGGACGTAAATCCTCTCAATAGGTGCAGCTAGTCTGTACCCCCTGCGTTTTTTTTTTGTAATGAACTTATTACAGTTATTACAATACCTCGTTGTAAACGGTGTTTGATGTAATAATGTAATCTTTTGCTTTATATTTTCTTTTCCTAATGGATACAAACATATTAGTTGATTTAGTTACACTTTCAAAGACATACAATTGTCCCTGAGTAATTATTATTTATTTATTTTAAGGCGAAAAGCACATTGAGGCTATTATCGCCTCCCTAAATGTGTGAGTGTAAAGTGTTAAAGTCGTAAGTATAGTGTTGTAAGTGTAAGTGTGTGTTAGACTCGAGTACCGTGAGGGACGTCTAAATACTCTCGATAGGGCCCCTGAGTAAAATTCGGTATTTGGTAAATAAAATCCTGCCCTTTGAAGTGTTTGTCCCTGCGACTTGTTTATAGTGATAACAAACGTAATTTTAATGGGTGACTGTCTTCTAGTCAATTGAAATGCATGCTTGGATCATATGGTGTTAAGTTTATCCGTGGTATTACTACAGTATTGCCGGTGTCAATCAACTGAGCATTGATTGTGAATTCATTGAGTTTGGTTATGACTATAACAAACTAACCGTTAAGGTACTGTCAGTAAGGCCACATAACCTATAACTTGAATTACTTTTTGTAAATATTGAAATTTTTCTAAGCACGTTATGCAAAAAAGTGGCATTTACAATGGGATTGTCTATTCGTGATTAATAAGTTAGCTTCGTAAAATATACAAAATGTTGTCCGATTTCGGATGCCGCGCATGCGCATGCGAGCTGCGCGTCCATGATGCAGTTTTGCCTGTGACAGTTAAAATTTTCCACAAACAGTAAGTTTTAGCGCAAAATCTTTTTACAGTGTCAGAAGCCAGTTAAAAAATCTTTTTAAAAATAAATTAATAATTAAAATAAATAATAATAATAATAAAAAAATAAAAATTAAAGAAATAAATAAAAGTGTGAATATTCTTTAGCTGTTATATCAAGGCATAAATTTTACTAACTAGTCAGCTGTTGTAGTATGTTATAAGTTAATCTTTGTTCTGCTGTGAAAATATATTAAAATATAATATTATTTAGCTGTTATATCACAGCTTAAGTTTAATAACTGAACAGCTGTTGTACGTCAACAGCTGTACAACAGATTCGTTTTTAAATACTTGCTCTATAGTATATTAAAAATTAATAGTTAATCAGCTGTTGTGTCATTGAAAAAATTAAAAACTGATCAACTGTTGTACGTCAACAGCTGTAGAACAGATAAGTTTTTACATACTTGCTATATAGTATGTTAAAAATTAATAGTTAATCAGCTGTTGTGTCATGGAAAAAATTAAAAACTGATCAGCTGTTGTACGTCAAATAATATTATTTAGCTGTTATATCACAGCTTAAGTTTAATAACTGTACAGCTGCTGTACGTCAACAGCTGTACAACAGATTCGTTTTTAAATACTTGCTCTATAGTATATTAAAAATTAATAGTAATCAGCTGTTGTGTCATGGAAAAAATTAAAAACTGATCAACTGTTGTACGTCTACAGCTGTAGAACAGATACGTTTTTACATACTTGCTATATAGTATGTTAAAAATTAATAGTTAATCAGCTGTTGTGTCATAGAAAAAATTAAAAACTGATCAGCTGTTGTACGTCAAATAATATTATTTAGCTGTTATATCACAGCTTAAGTTTAATAACTGAACAGCTGTTGTACGTCAACAGCTGTACAACAGATTCGTTTTTAAATACTTGCTCTATAGTATATTAAAAATTAATAGTTAATCAGCTGTTGTGTCATGGAAAAAATTAAAAACTGATCAACTGTTGTACATCTACAGCTGTAGAACAGATATGTTTTTACATACTTGCTATATAGTATATTAAAAATTAATAGTTAATCAGCTGTTGTGTCATGGAAAAAATTAATAACTGATCAGCTGTTGTACGTCAACAGCTGTACAACAGATCCGTTTTTAAATACTTGCTATATAGTATGTTAAAAATTAATAGTTAATCAGCTGTTGTGTCATGGAAAAAATTAAAAACTGATCAGCTGTTGTACGTCAACGTCTGTACAACAGATCCGTTTTTACATACTTGCTATATAGTATGTTAAAAATAATAGTTAATCAGCTGTTGTATCATGGAAAAAATTAATAACTGATCAGCTGTTGTACGTCAACAGCTGTACAACAGATCCGTTTTTAAATACTTGCTATATAGTATGTTAAAAACTAATAGTTAATCAGCTGTTGTGTCATGGAAAAAATTAATAACTGATCAGCTGTTGTATGTCAACAGCTGTAGAACATATACGTTTTTACAAACTTGCTATATAGTGTGTTAAAAATTAATAGTTAATCAGCTGTTGTGTCATGGAAAAAATTAATAACTGATCAGCTGTTGTACATCAACAGCTGTACAACAGATCCGTTGTTAAATACTTGCTATATAGTATATTAAAAATTAATAGTTAATCAGCTGTTGTTTCATGGAAAAAATTATTAACTGATCAGCTGTTGCTTCACTTCATAAGTTTATTAATAGATCAGCTGTTCTAATAAGTTTAAAAGTGTACTTGCTGTTAAAACTCCTCTTTAATGATAGTTTTATATTGCCTGTTAAACTGGAACACATGCCATAAATTTAAGAGTAATAATGATACCGCAATAAAAACTAAAGGCGTTAAAAAATTAGTTCCTGCGGGTACTTTGTCAGTGTTCGTGTAATGGCGGTGTCGGTAATTAAAGTGCTTAATTAAAAATGATCCTGGTCGTTGTGGATTCACTATTTGCGGGAACTTAATTCACTTTTGCTGCACTAGTCCGGGCCTCAGTTGTATTTATTCCACGGCCATTCAGAGTATTGACATTTCCATGAGGTTATGGATATTTTATGCGATGCCCGGATAGGGTCGTCCGTCCTCGTAAACATCGAATGTGTTTTTGTATTTAATTGGCACAGTCAACAACGTGCAGCCATTAGCTGATTGAATTTCAACTTTTTTTGGTATTTGATTTAAATTAGTTTGTCCGTGAATAAGTTGAAAGATGAGAATATGTATCAACGCAAATGTGTTGATTAGATCGTAATCTTTTTGTGTTATAAATAACTAGCATTACCCGTCGCGGCTTCGCCTAGGAAACTTAAACAATAAAAAAGTCTTCAGTTTTTAAAGGATCGTTGTTATTTTCAAACAATTGAAAATATTTTGCTGGTAAGGAAGTTATCCAAACAGTTACCCAAATTGATGCGTGCGTGCGTGTGTGTGTGTGTGTGTGTGTGTGTGTGTGTGTGTGTGTGTGTGTGTGTGTGTGTGTTTGTGTGTGTTTGTGTGTGTGTGTGTGTGTTTGTTTGTTTGTTTGTGTGTGTGTGTGTTTGTATGTGTGTATGTGTGTGTGTCTGTGTGTGTATTTGTTTTGTGTGTGTGTGTGTGTATTTGTGTGTGTATTTGTGTGTGTATTTGTGTGTGTGTGTGTGTGTGTGTTTGTGTGTGTGTGTGTGTGTGTGTGTGTGTGTATTTGTTTTATGAGTGTTTTTGTGTGTGTGTATTTGTGTGTGTGTGTGTGTGTGTGTTTGTGTGTATGTGTGTATGTGTGAGTGTGTTTTGTGTGTGTTTGTGTGCGTGTTTGTATGTGTTTGTGTGTGTGTGTTTGTGTGTGTGTGTGTGTGTGTGTGTGTGTGTGTGTGTGTGTGTGTGTGTGTGTGTGTGTGTGTGTGTACAATGTGCTCTAAAAGCTAATTTTTTTATGGGAATTTGAAAAACTTTAATATTTCTTTACGAACACATTTACTATATAGGGTCAAAATAAAGGTTTTTTACAAAGAAGTCTACAATAGTGTATAGCTATATTTTAAAGCAAAATTATAGTAAAAGATTTGTTTTATTGACAAAAGAGCGTGGTACTAGTCGAGTGTGAATAAAAAAACATTGATTCAAAAAGAAATTATTGTAAATAGTTAAGGATTCGGTGTGCATTTATTTAAAACCATGTCAGAATAACAAAGCAATCTACTTAACTGCAATAAACTTGTATTTGCGAAGACAACGCAAAGCTTTGTTTTTTATATATCTTGTACAAAGTAATTTGTTTAGACGTTTATTCACAGCTGTTTAAGCAAGAACAAAGCATTGTGAAGCCTGCAGCTGTTTTCGTACAATTGCATTACGTATACTGTGAAGTCGTTTCTATTTACACACAGAATAAATGATCAAGGCGGCATTTAAGCAAATTAAACGTTAGTTTGTTAAGTGTGTGAACGAATTACTTGAAGTGAAATGCAGCTTGAGTAACAGTTATTGTTGGAGTTGAAATACACGTATTAGAAATAATGGCGACACGCAACTGTCTCGCTGACGCGAAAGGAGCGAATTCCCAAGAGTTCGAAGCTCTGATTTCACTGTTATAAACATCACTAGAATCCGCTATATATTAGCTCTTTAAGCTTTAAAATTGCACTGAAGTTGCGAAAAGTAATCCTGAACGGACCAAAATTTTAATATCTTAATTTAAGCGTTTTTTAAATTTAAAATTTTTATTTCTCAATTTAAGCTTTTTTTTGAAAATTCAAAATTTTAATTTCTTAATTTAAGCGTTTTTTGAAAATTCAAAATTTTAATTTCTTAATTTAAGCGTTTTTGAAAATTCGAAATTTTAATTTCTTAATTTAAGCGTATTTTGTGAAAACTCGAAATTTTAATTTCTTTTAATTTAAGCGTTTTTGTGAAAATTCGAAATTTTAATTTCTTTTAATTTAAGCGTTTATTGTGAAAATTCGAAATTTTAGTTTCTTAATTTAAGCGTATTTTGTAAAAATTTGAAATTTTAGTTTCTTAATTTAAGCGTATTTTGTGAAAATTCAAAATTTTAATTTCTTAATTTAAGCGTTTTTTGAAAATTCAAAATTTTAATTTTTAATTTAAGCGTTTTTTGAAAATTCGAAATTTTAATTTCTTAATTTAAGCGGTTTTTGAAAATTCAAAGTTTTAATTTCTTAATTTAAGCGTTTTTTTGAAATTTAAAAATTTTAATTTCTTAATTTGAGCGTATATTGAAAATTCAAAATTTTAATTTCTTAATTTAAGCGTTTTTGAAAATTCAAAATTTTAATTCTTAATTTAAGCGTTTTTGAAAATTCAAAATTTTAATTTATTAATTTGAGCGTATTTGAAAATTCAAAGTTTTAATTTCTTAATTCAAAGTTTTTTTAATTCAAAATTTTAATTTTTAATTTAAGCGTTTTTTGAAAATTAAAAATTTTAATTTCTTAATTTAAGCGTATTTTGAAAATTCAAAATTTTAATTTCTTAATTTAAGCGTTTTTTGAAAATTCAAAATTTTAATTTCTTAATTTAAGCGATTTTTGAAAATTCAAAATTTTAATTTCTTAATTTAAGCGTTTTTGAAAATCCAAAATTTTAATTTCTTAATTTAAGCGTTTTTTGAAAATTCAAAATTTTAATTTCATAATCTAAGCGTTTTTGAAAATCCAAAATTTTAATTTCTTAATTTGAGCGTTTTTTGAAAATTCAAAATTGTAATTTCATAATTTAAGCGTTTTTTGAAAATTCAAAATTGTAATATAGACTCTGTTAAGCGCTGATTACGACGTTGAAATGAAAATTTCCGTAATATGTAAAAACAAAAAGTGTTGATAATTTTTATGGATTTTAAATTGTTAGCAATTCTGAAATTATTGAATAAATTTTCTTGGTAAGTGAACTTGTCCAAGCTGTTACCAAAATCGATTTTTGTGCCAAAATTAAATCAAATAGGACTAATATATTAAAGCCGGGTGGAACAACGTGCACGAAGCGGAAGGAAGATGAACGACAACCGGAAGCGGAAATCAGTCAGTTTTAAAGAATGTGTTTTTATCTTTTAAATCTAAATACTAGGCCCACTGTAACGGATTTTAGGAAAAACCGTAACGTAGGCAACGGTAACCTAGGTAGCCAGAAATAATAAGTTTTGAAGTGTTGTCAGCGTAGTGGAGAACGCGGAATCAGCTTCAAAACCGAACCTAGACAGAGTCAAAGATTCACGGAGCGGAGTCCAGTGACACCGCTTGACTCCGATCAGCACCGTTATACTTTCAGTGGCCGCACGCACACACACGCACACGCACGCACGTACACACACACACGTCATCATTTAAAATTTTTATAGCAGTAATAATGATTTTCTTCGTAAGTTTGTTTATTTCGCAGTTTGCATTTCAGTCAAGGCTACGCTAAACCAAACCCATTTATACTCGGTAGATAAGCTAAACCCTTTACCCATCTGCCCTATTTTCCTATTTGTAGATAGAGGCCTATCTACCCTTTATTTTAGGTTCAACACATCTTTACAAATTGAAATTAGATAAATAAATAGATAATTGTTCTTTGTACACGTCCTCTTGATTTTAATGTTTGTGACCTTGGAAATGTTATACAGTGCAAAACTTACACAACAATAAATAATTACACGAATAAGAGCTCGCGTATTTGTGAATTAGTCGTGTTAAGTTGGCACAACTTCTACACGGTGGGAATTTACACGTTTTGTTTCGCGGAACTCCTCTTCTCTTCCCGGCTTTATTTATGTTCTTTGAAGTGCTCTCCGGGTACCTGGCTGCACGCACATCCCGAGGGAATCAGGCTTGTAAACAAAGGTTTGCTTCTTTGTAATTAATTACAACTTGTTTCCGGAAAAAACTTTCTAAATCGTCAAAGAAATTCGCTGATGATTCAGTAACCTTTCCAAAGCGGTTTGTTTGGTAGATCGAATAGGCTGTTGTGTTTACTTTGTAGTGTGTTCAAAGGTTTGTGGACGGCCAAAATATTTTTGTTAACCATTAAAGTAAATAAATCAGTTTTAAAATTATATGAGCTGAGAATAATTGTGTTTGAAATAAATGGTGTTATAACATTATGCAGATCGACCATTAATACGAATACTGATTTAAAAAAATATTTTTTTGTGTTTAACGTCCGACTATTGTGCACACTTGGGCTAATGCATTTTTTTTTTTTTTTTTTTTTGTGTTTAACGCTAATGCAGGCGATGCAGACGGTGGGGATGAAAATTTATAGCGAATCGAACCCGGATGCCTAGTACGCTAAATGCCAAGCTCCTGGCAGACGATGGGATGAATCGAAGCCCTGGCCAGGGGAACCCGGGTCCTCCGGGGTGAAAGCCTAGTACGCTATCAACTAGGCCACCGAGGCGGCTTAAAAAAATATATTGAACGTCTTAGAACAGTTTTTGGGGGGGTTAGGCCCACACTGGAGCACATTCAGTCATTAGTGTGGTCTCATCTTTTTAGCGCGTTGTTCCTCCCAATACCTCTTCAGCCTTTGTGATCTCCTTTTGGTAAGTTCTTCTGAGATTATCATGCCCTTTCGGTCGCTTGCTTTTTTAAGTTGATTTTCATTTCCTTGTCCTTGTGTATGGCTTTCTCCTCCCCATTCCTCAACAGTTCCTCGATTATCCCTAGGTCTTCCAGGTCTGTTTCAGGTCTTAGAATAGTTTATAAAATACATAAAATTTTTGTTGTGTTTGAATAATTCGTGACAAAAAAATCGTATTTAAATTTTTTATTTATTGCTAAACAATTGTTTCGTGGAAGCTCAAAATTGGGTTTTTAGAAAGTTTATTCCATAACGTTTTTTGTTGTGGAATATGATAATGTAAAAAGCTCATTGTCACCATAAAATTTAAAAGTTTAGTCCCTCCAATGTGTTTTGTCATTTTGTCTAAAGTACCATCTTTCAAAATCTACACATGTTCTTGTTGAACCTCGAGAACTTTCTTCTCTTTGCATAAAAGCTCTTACAATGATTTTTTTTTAAAGTCCGACTATTGTGCACACTTGGGCTAATGCAGACGATGGGTTGATTTATAGCGTATGAAAATGCCAAGCCCTGGCCGGGAATCGAACCCGGGTCTTCGGGGTGAAAGTACACTATCAACTAGGCCACCGAGGCGGCTAGCCTACAATGAAAGTGTACACGTATTATGTAAATCGTATATTAGGTTTTTTATTGAATATAAATGTACTAGAATGATAATCCTTATGAGAGCTGAGCGCTCGCTGCTTGTGGCAGAGTGTTTAACTGCAATTAAAAATACAACAGTACTGTATTTTTCTCAAACGTCCCCTCGTCTTCTCGCAACTGCAGCGTTTCGTAGCGGCAGATAGTCCAACTTCTTGAAATTTAGCAGCTGATATCGAGTACGCTTTTTATAATGGTGACCTTACTAGTCCGTTTATATTCAATGATTAAGACCACTAAATTAGGCCACTGTCAGCTGTTAATCAGGTGATTCCAGAAGGAAGTGTTTTGTATTTAGATATATTAGTGTTTCTTGACTTTGCTTTGATAAGTGTTTCGTTGTGGAGTTTTGAAGCGCCGTTTCTTTCGCATTCCATCAGTTGGTAATCTTTAATATTTCTACTGTGTGAAATAATTTCTAGGTTATAATTTTCACTTGTAAACTACTTATAGCATTAATCAATAAACCGTAGTGAGTCTTGTAAATACGACTAGGCCTATAACATAATTACAAAATATACGCGACATATACCGTAATGATTATCTTTTGATTATGTCTATAGCGAAATTTAGGCTGTTTGTAGCTAAATTCTGAGCGAAAAATATCTCACCTTATTTTTTTAATAATTTTTTATAATTTATTGATTTTTGTATTATTTATTTATGTAATCAAACGTAATTAAATTCTTTTAGACTACATCTTCACTTAATAAATGGAGATCTTCGATTAAATTTTATGTAGTCGATAGTGAATAAAAATTATTTAACGTTAATTTGCTGTTGAAAACACTGCAATTACTGTTAAACTTTGTTTCAAGACAACACACGTTTAAACTACAAATAAAGTTCGTAGAATAGGTTGAATATTAAAATTTAAAATCCCAATAAACACTACTGTCCAACCCGTATGAGTTGAGTGTGGGTAAAAACAAATCGATCGCTGTTTAGCACTTTAATTTAACCTAAATCATGCCCAGTATTCTTTGAAACTTTACCCTAGACTTTAAGGTACATATATTATATGTTTCCTAATATTATAAGTAATAAATAATATTTTTTAATAACTGATAACTAAACATTTACCAATGTTGTACATTCAACAGTTACAGAATACCAATAACTGTTGTACATTCAACAGTTACAGAATACCAATAACTGTTGTACATTCAACAGTTACAGAATACCAATAACTGTTGTACATTAAGCAGTTACAGAGTACCAATAACTGTTGTACATTCAACAGTTACAGAATACCAATAACTGTTGTACATTCAACAGTTACGGAATATCAATAACTGTTGTACATTCAACAGTTACAGAATACCAATAACTGTTGTACATTCAACAGTTACAGAATACCAATAACTGTTGTACATTCAACAGTTACACAGAATACCAATAACTGTTGTACATTCAACACTTACAGAATACTAATAACTGTTGTACATTAAACAGTTACAGAATACCAATAACTGTTGTACATTCAACAGTTACAGAATACCAATAACTGTTGTACATTCAACAGTTACAGAATACCAATAACTGTTGTACATTCAACAGTTACAGAATACCAATAACTGTTGTACATTAAGCAGTTACAGAGTACCAATAACTGTTGTACATTCAACAGTTACAGAATACCAATAACTGTTGTACATTCAACAGTTACAGAATACCAATAACTGTTGTACATTAAGCAGTTACAGAGTACCAATAACTGTTGTACATTCAACAGTTACAGAATACCAATAGCTGTTGTACATTCAACAGTTACAGAATACCAAAAACTGTTGTACATTCAACAGTTACAGAATACCAGTAACTGTTGTACATTCAACAGTTACAGAATACCAATAACTGTTGTACATTCAACAGTTACAGAATACCAATAACTGTTGTACATTCAACAGTTACACAGAATACCAATAACTGTTGTACATTCAACAGTTACAGAATACCAATAACTGTTGTACATTCAACAGTTACAGAATACCAATAACTGTTGTACATTCAACAGTTACAGAATACCAATAACTGTTGTACATTCAACAGTTACAGAATACCAGTAACTGTTGTACATTCAACAGTTACAGAATATTAATAACTGTTGTACATTCAACAGTTACAGAATACCAATAACTGTTGTACATTCAACAGTTACAGAATACCAATAACTGTTGTACATTCAACAGTTACAGAATACCAATAACTGTTGTACATTCAACAGTTACAGAATACCAATAACTGTTGTACATTCAACAGTTACAGAATACCAATAACTGTTGTACATTCAACAGTTACAGAATACCAATAACTGTTGTACATTCAACAGTTACAGAATACCAGTAACTGTTGTACATTCAACAGTTACAGAATATTAATAACTGTTGTACATTCAACAGTTACAGAATACCAATAACTGTTGTGCATTCAAGAATTACAGAATACCAATAACTGTTGTACATTTAACAGTTACAGAATACCAATAACTGTTGTACATTCAACAGTTACAGAATACCAATAACTGTTGTACATTCAACAGTTACAGAATACCAATAACTGTTGTACATTCAACAGTTACAGAATACCAATAACTGAGTACTTTAATTATAACCCAATTAGAAAGTCTCAAATAGTTCTGGGTAAGTCAGGATATAGTGCTCAGTTGCACTGCCTTTATCTGTTAATGTCCATTTATTTGGAATGAACTGTGATCATTTCATAAATATACTTTACTTTCAACGCCATTATAATTATAAATATTTAATCTATTAATGTATTAAATATGTACTTGTAAAACTGTAGTTAAAAATAACGTGTTTGTTGTTTTACAGGTAAGTGAAGGATTGTTTCTGTGGAGATTACAAGTCTAACCTAAAAAAACGTGAGTCTTAATTACATATAGCATTAGAAATGTACGAGGTGTGTTCAGAAAGTAAGGAGAATTTTAATTTTTTTGAACAAAATATTTATTTATTCTTCTACATTGCTGTTGTCGCCTTCAAAATAATCCTCATTGGAGATTATGCACTTGTGCCAGCGCTTCTTCCAATCCTCGAAACACTTCTCAAACTCGATCTTTGAGATAGCCTTTAGTTCTTTCAGCGATGCGCTTTTAATGTCATCTGCGGCTGTAAAACGACGGCCCTTTAAGGTTCTCTTTATTTTTGGAAATAGGAAAAGTCACACGGAGCCATGTCTGGCGAATATGGAGGCTGCGGCATCGTTACAGTACTGTTTTTGGCCAAAAATTCACGAACAAGCAATGAAGTGTGAGCTGGTGCATTATCGTGGTGCAAAAGCCATGAATTGTTTTTCCACAGATCCAGGCGTTTTTTCGGATTGCTTCACGCAAACGGCGTTGAACTTGTAGGTAGTACTTCTTATTGACCGTTTCACCTGGTGGCAGGAATTCATGATGCACTATGCCATTATTATCGAAGAACACAGTGAGCATAACCTTCACGTTCGACCGCACTTGTCGAGCTTTTTCGGTCTTGGCGAGCCAGAATGCCTCCACTGGGATGATTGAGCCTTAGTTTCGACGTCATATCCGTAAACCCATGTTTCGTCACCTATTATAATACGTTTCAGTAATTCTGCATCGTCGTTGACTTCATTTAGTGACTCCTGAGCAACTTCTATTCGCCGCTGTTTTTGTTCAAAATCAACAATTTTGGACCGAATTTTCCTGCCACGCGTTTCATACACAAAACACTGGAAACAATGTCATGATATGATCCAATCGATATGCCTACATCATCAGCGACCCCTCTAATTGTGATTAGATTTGCGACAAGCTAATTGCGTCAAGCTGCTGTGGTTTGCCCTAAACTCGAGACCACTTTTTAAATATTTGTAAAGTTTTAGTTATTCAATCTTTATTTTTGTCAGAAAACCTCTAAATATTAACGGATATTTTCTCGAAATTAACTTTAACTGCTGTGTTGTATTTTGCTTAAATATAACCCTCAAGTACCTAAATATCGTTATTTACAAAAACTAGCAAACATTTCTCAAAATTGCTACTACAGATTTTGCTGAAATGTTGATCATTAACGAAAATTCAACAGGCGTCACAAATTTTAAAAATAGACATTTACGGTTTAGAATTAAATTTAAATTATTCGTGAACAAAGTCTGGCTTGTTGAGTATTGTCCTATTTATTCTCAAACAGTCTGTTTTCTCCACTCGGTGCACTGGTTTGTGGAAATTTCAGCAAAATATGTAAACAGTTTTTGAAAAATTAAATATATTTTTTGTGAGATTTTTTTTGTAGATTCCGAACTGTTTAAATAGAAGTCACGTGATTTTTACGTTTTGTAACGCTTTAATAGCAACGAGCGTGTAGAGCAACTTAGGTATTTATTTAGCTCAATAATTAGTGAATCATAATATTGTATTAATTTTTACGTTAAATACAAATTCGTTGCAATCCAAAACAAAATGTCTGTTATTGAGCAAAAAATAAAAATCATATTTTTCTCTTCTTTTTTTTAATTACGATAAATTTGTTCGAAAACACGACAAATTAACATAGCTAGTTTTTAACAACAAAACCTGAAACTTTGTATATCCTATCAGCTGTTCAATGAAATCAGCTGATCGTTACGAATTAATATAAAACAGCTGATCTTTTACTAAAATCCAACATTACAACCGGCCCTAAATCTTGATACGTATTAAAAAAGCTTATCTTTTATCTACTCGAATAGGTTTTAGAGTTTAAAATATATAACCTTATCTACGTCGTGTTTTCCTCAACCAGTAGATATTCGCTTTTGATGTTCGTATTTGAAAATTGCCAAATGCGACCTTGTACAAAAAAAGTTTGCACGTTTTCGAAAACCTTTTGTATCTAAATTGTGTAGATTTTTTTCATTCAAAAATGGCGATTTGGCTTTTGATTACTAACACCCATATATGCTTTAGTACATGCTGTCTCTGTTCCATCTCTCCCCGTCTCTATACAAAGCAGTTCGTTGAATAGACATGAATACCGTGATGATATATCAAGGCAGTCTATATTACGCGTTCAGTGTTATGGCTAAATTTCACACAGTTTCGACTCTAACAGGCTGCTACGGTTCCATTCAAAGAGCAATGCCTCCATGATATCTACCGTGATAATTAAAGTTCAATGGAGGATATTTTATAGGCTTGCACATCCATACCTGCCTTCCCTCAACAACTATATCCTTCCAATAACTTGCATGCGAGTTCCGTTGTTTAATCACAGTTTTGTTCATTCAAGCGTGAAAGTTTAAAAGTTTGTTCTGCCCGAATTAAAGACAACTTTAAAGTGTTTTTATACACGATGATATTTGAAAAGTTTCAATTTTAATTTATTTTTAAAGTAGGTTTGATTATTTTTAGTTTTTTTATAATAAACGCAGCATGAACCTGTCTACCGGACGTGATGGGAGCGAATTTCTAAAATTTGTATTGCATAAAATAATTTAACTATGGAATCTATGAGAAATAAAGTTGAATTAGCCTTCCAACTTACCAAAGACACGTACAACGAGAAGTCCCTCTCCTGGAATACAAAGATAAGGCATTATCATATGGTAATTAAACCAGAAGCCTTATATGCAGCTGAAACATTATCTCTCACAACCCAGGGCCCACTTGAAAGGCTGGAGATCAAAGAAAGAAAGATATTACGAAAAATCTTAGGCCCCAAATTCCGTAACAACCAATTACTCCACATCAGGAATGAAACTCTTTACCAAAAAACTGAAACACTATCAGACACAATAAGAAAAAGAGAATTGATTTTTACGGGCACATCATAAATCCTGACTAACCAAAAAAATATTTGACTACTTTCACAATAAAAAAGCCAAAACACTTTGGTTTGGTCATGGAGAAAGACATAACAGAACTACAGATCACTGACACTATGCTCTTGGACAGAACAGCCAAAACAATAACCAAGGACAAGTAACAACGGTTCCAAGGCAAAGTCAAATCCAAGCGAACGATCCAAATCTCTGACGAAGAAAGAAAAGCAAGATCACAACGAATGAAACAATACCGGGCTACGAGGAAGGCACAGAACATTAAAAAGTGATTGATTTGGTGTGCCCCAAAGTTGGGTGAAACAGATAAAGAGAGAGAATAATTTAAAAATTTGACTTCACTTTAAAATCAGCAAATCTGTATGAATAAATAATTAAAAGTTTAAAATTAAATTAAAAATGTGAAAATAAACTCTAAAAGCAGCGAATTCATTATTAGGAAATATCCTCTGAAAAATGAGTAACTTAGCGATCATCATGGTAAAATCCAGACCGTTACTAAAATGAGCACATATCCTGACTACTACTAGATCATGTTTTGAGGGATGTCTTTGACATATATATCTTGACTAAAGACAAATTCGTTAACCCACAAAATTCGTTTAACAATTCCGTTTAAATCTTTAAAAATTCATAACGTTTATGTTTTGAATGTTTTTTAATCACATTCATAATCGGCGATTATAAATTATCATTTTTTATAAATTAACGTTTTGAATTTTAAAAGTCCGTTTAAATTACAAAATTTTAATTTGACATCCAGGGACAATTAAAATTGAAAATTTTATATATCAACGTAATTTAAAAGTTTAAGCGCAGGTAAATAAAGACTTTAATAATGATTATGGTGATGAAATTGGTATTTTTAAAAAAGTTAGAAAAAAATACTTTTGGAAATTCGCTCCTATCACGTCAGCTGTACAGAAACGTGCTACGACTATATTAATTTCACTTATTTAGAAAAATTAATAAATTTTTAATTTTAATATATACAGACGCTGAGATCGTTCGTGGAATCAAATTTTCAAATACAAATTTAAGGGGATGTGTAATAGCTTAGAGATATATTAACTTAGAGAATCGTTTTTCCTTCGACAGTACCGTGTTATAAGTTAGAGATCAACCTGTGTAATAAGATAGAGGTTCCGTACTGTGTATTAACTTAGAGACTACAGTTCCGTCAAGTATGTTGCACCGTGTGTATATGTTGCCGACGCCGCTGCTTGCAGGCACTTCGGTGTCTTTACAGTTTACAGTTGTCATTACTATGGTCAACAACATATCTAAATGTTTATTTTTAACAATTATCTGTAAAGAAAAATAGAAATATTGGTGTTTTACCGAAAAAAACAACGTAAGTTTACATGAATTCATTAATTTAGGGCTGTTTTCTTAATTCAATTCGGATATGGTTTGAATAAAGCAGCCTTCAAACAATATTTTATACATTATTATTTCTATTACTATTACTACTACATATGTAAATTAGTATACATTTACAGCTTTGCACATAAGCCTTTAAGAACAAAACCTATCCAAATGAACTTTATATTTTAATAATATATCTTTCTTTAACTAAGCGAATTCTACTTGTTAGATAAAAGATACTGAAGCGCCTGCAAGCAGCGGCGTCGGCAATATATACACACGGTGCAACACACTTGACGGAACTGTAGTCTCTAAGTTAATACACAGTACGGAACCTCTATCTTATTACACAGGCCGATCTCTAACTTATAACACGGTACTGTCGAAGGAAAAACGAATCTCTAAGTTAATATATCTCTAAGCTATTACACCTTCCCCAAATTTAAGATAAAAGTAATGTTTTTTTTAGTTAAAATAGCCGCCATTTTGATATTGTTGAACAAATTTTGCTGGGTAACGAACGTTACACAAAGTTTTACACAAGGTTGAATCAAATTGCTAACGTAACATATTACAATATAAAAGAGACAAAAATAAATCAACGACTCTTTACGAAATTGACTACATAATCGGCTGTCATTTCAAAATCCCAGGACTGGGTTGTACCATGATTGCCGTTCTAATAGCTCATTTTCCAATGTACGTTGGCTACAAAAGTCATGTAATTGGTTTCACGAAGCAGTCTGGAGTTACCGTAACGAAACCTACGATAAAAACAAATAGATAATAAAATACTATCATAAATATCTTACGTTTTTGTAGCGATTACGGTAATTGTCGGTGATATAGAGGAAGGGATGAAAGTAAGGGATGCACGCCGGAAACTTTGTACGAGACGGGATTGCCGGGAAGCAGGATCTAACAAAGCAGAAACATTAATTAGCTCGGAACAAACCCCTGCCAAGGCAAACTTATTTCTTATTTGTTTAATTTGCCAGTTTTTTCTGTTTGTTTTTTTAAATAATTTGTTTTCTTCTTACTTGCAAATTACACTAGTAAACGTTTCTGAAAAAATTAATTAAAACAAAAATTAATTTTAAATTTAAAAAAGTAATTAAAATTAAATTTAATAATTAAATTAATAATTATTAATTAAATTAATTAATTAATTTTAAATTAATTTTTTGTATAATTTTTAATTAAAAATATAATTTAAAATAAATTTTAATTAAAAATTTAAAAAAATAAAAAAATAAATCTACAAATTTAGA
The DNA here is from genome assembly GCA_022606455.1 of Callitettix versicolor. NCBI lineage: Eukaryota > Metazoa > Arthropoda > Insecta > Hemiptera > Cercopidae > Callitettix > Callitettix versicolor. The sequence goes on from CM040189.1 coordinate 10,144,089, forward strand.
TTTTAATTTTAAAAAATTAGAATCTGGTTGGGAAAAAATTAAAAAATAATTGCTGCAATATAAACTATTAAAAATAAACAGTGTTTCTGTTTTGAAGTACCAGAGTAAAAAGTGCTGTTTTGGTAATTAGGCGGGAATTTTATACTAGTGTACATTTAAATTTATTGACATTGAATTTCGAAAACTAAACGAACGACCAACTGAAAACATAACGCAAAATTTCTTACATTCAATCAAAACCCGGTTCAGAAACTTTTTGGGGTGTGCCAATAGTACGTTTTGTTCGAATATTTATTATATGTAGGCAAAGTTTGATCAAAATCATTAAAGCTAATAGCTGTTTTTGAAAAAAGAGCTTAAAAATTGTTGTTTTTTTAAATTAATTGTTTCAAGATAGAGGAAATCGGAACTAAGCGGCAAATTTCACAAAAATAGTTCAAATAAATTATTTTACAGCCATTGCACAGGTATTCATACACGTAGATAGATATATCCACTTTTTTGGACACAGGGGAACATGATTGAATGACCTTGAAAATTTCAAGGTCGTTTTCTGCACGATCATCATATTTTTTTAGTGTAACTAAAAGCTACACTATTTTAAAATTCTTTTACACTTTTTTCAATTTTTTATAGGAAGTTGTATAGGCCTAAACAGTATTTCCTTTCAGGATATTTCCTGCGGACGCATAAGTTTTACAATATCGTTTTGCAACTTATTACAAATGGGTATTGAGCCGCCTCGGTGGCCTAGTTGATAGCTAGTTGGGCTTTCACCTGGAGGATCCGGGTTCGATTCCCGCCCATGGTTTGGCATTTTCATACACTATAAATCATCCCATCGTCTGCATTAGCCCAAGTGTGCTAATAGTCGGACGTTAAACACACACAAAAAAAAAACAAAAAAACACACAATACTCCTTTTGTTGCAGAGTAGCCATTGCAGTGCACTAAACTGAGCGCTGTCGCCGTTATTTTCAAGGTCACGCAGGCTTGCCAACTGCAGAAACTAAATTCCCACATTTACGTGAATAAAACTCGGCCTGTTGGCGAATTAAATACCACAAACAGAATAGTGTATGCCACTGTGTACAGATTCTAGGGCACATTAAAACTAGGAGCCGCCTCGGTGGCCTAGTTGATAGCGTACTGGGCTTTCACCCCGAGGACCCGGATTCGATTCCCGGCCAGGGCTTGGTATTTTAATACGCTATAAATCATCCCTTCATCTGCATTAGCCCAGGTGTGCACAATAGTCGGACGTTAAAGAAAAAAAACACACAATACTCCTTTTGTTGCAGAGTAGCCATTGCACTGCACTAAACTGAAAGTTGTCGCCGTTATTTTCAAGGTCACGCAGGTTTGTCAACTGCAGAAACTAAATTCCCACATTTACGTGAACAAAAATTAGACTGTTGGTGAATTAAATACCACAAACAGAATAGTGTATGCCACTGTGTACAGATTCTAGGGCACATTAAAACTAGGGAGCCGCCTCGGTGGCCTAGTTGATAGCGTACTGGGCTTTCACCCCGAGGACCAAGGTTTGATTCCCGGCCAGGGCTTGGCATTTTCATACACTATAAATCATCCCATCGTCTGCATTAGCCCAAGTGTGCACAATAGTCGGACGTTAAACACAAAAAAAAAAAAAAAAAAAAACAATGCTCCTTTTGTTGCAGAATAGCCATTGCACTGCACTAAACTGAACGTTGTCGCCCAAGTGTGCACAATAGTCGGACGTTAAAAAAAAAAAGAAATACAGATGGGTATTCAC
>CM040189.1:10150865-10170865 GCA_022606455.1 Callitettix versicolor
GGTACATTCTTACAACAATGTCAAGGTGCACTGATAAAGGATTTTGTAAAAATTTGATTTTAACACCATTAAACTACTAACCCAGTCCAAATTTAATAATCGACGTACAGCCAATACCATTATAGCTAGAGACTTGAAATTTTCAGGGTAACTTCTTACAACATTGTCGAAATGCACTGAAAAAGGGGTACAAAGAAAAACGATTTTCCAGTATGCAACCCCTACAGAGGTAAACATGAGGTACAACAATTTTTATTTAAAAAAATATGTTTTTCATCTGACCTTTTTAAAACGTAACATAGTCACTCTTAAGTATAAGTAATGAAATGTATTTTTCCCGTTTTCCCCAAAACGCATCCCCTAAAGAGATTGAAAGAAGGTATAAAATATAAAAAAGGGGTACAATTTTGTATTGAAAAAATATTTTTTTTATCTTATATTCCAGAAATATGCTATGAAACACATATTTCAACATTTTTCTGAATTCATCCCCTAAAAACAATGGAAAAAGAGTGTTTAGGAGAAAAAAGAGTGTTTGCATTGGAGAAAAATATTTTTTATCAACTTTTCTTAAAAGTAAACAAAATATTTTAAAACAAAAATTATGATACACGCAATTCAGTATTTCCCCCCGAATTCATCCCCTAAAAGGACAAAAATATAGAATACGTATAAATGTTTGTATTGGACAAAAATATTCTTGATCAGGTTTTCTAAAATTCGAATGGAACACGTTTGAAGACAATAAAACAACATATTCAGGTTATAATATTTTTTCATATTCACTGTAAAATAATCACGAGTTTAGATGATCACGCTTTTATTAATATATTTTTATATGTTTCCAAATTATTACATTACTGAAACAGTTTAAATTTCGTGGGCGAAGCCGCGACGGGTAATGCTAGTATTTTATAACGAATATCATGCACACAAGCCTACACGATAGGGTATAAATAAAAATCTTATTTATTTTGCTTCTAGAAGGCTCAAAATTCTCTCAGCGGTTGCGATAAGTGAAAATGTTCAATTTTATACGCTGAAAATAAAATCACTGTTTAATGAACTAATAACAGTTTAAAAACTTCAAAGGAACCATTAATCACTGTTGAAACCGATGAAGTTAAACTAACAGTGAGTCAGTTACGCATAGAATATGATTGTCTAATTATTCTTTTATGATACCGTAAAGAGACATCTATTAGATGTCATTTAGACTCTGCTTTGTAAATTGCACGTTAAAGAATTTAATGTGACATTAAGTGAGCCATTTCAGTCTTTACAACAAACACGAGTTGTATCATTAAATTTTAAATTCGTTAAATATTTTATACGTTATTAAAAACGCCTATAAAAATGTCAGTCAAATGCGTCACAATCGATGCAGTTTAATTATGTTACCGATAATTAAAATAATTATTGTCGAGTAGGCCTAACGTTTTCATTGAATTTTGTTATGATTTGTTATCGTATAATCAATCCTCTAGACAACTTATTGTAAGTTTATACAACTTACTTAAGGTCGTTTTATTGTGTGCTTAAACAATACACGATGTTCTCGATTTTAGCTTATTTTTTTAAACGTGGCTTAAAGCAAACAATGAAGCACTTAATAAATATAGTTGCTATTGATTAAACAAAAATATAAACTTCCAATGATAACCCTTATGAGAGATTGATTGTTGCTGGTGACATCTGGCAGCAGAGTGTTCAACTACAGTTAAACAAATAGTATTATTGCAACATAACCACCGAACCAAATATTTTTAATGTTTAGGATTATGACCTATTTTTCCGTCTAGTGGTCTGTTTACTCACCTCGTAAAAGCTACCGCGGTTTCGAAACTTTACTTTTTCATCTTCAGGCCGTGTCAGATCCCTCTGTCGAAGTCGTCACGAAGTTAAACAAAACGTTGAAAACACACGTCACGAACACTAAACACAATTACACGATTGAAATACGCACGATAAAATTTCGTATGTCGTACATCCCGGACTCTTGATATTTTGTATTACGGCCTGAAGATGAAACAGTAAGGTTTCGAAACCGCGGTAGACTTTACGCGGTGACTAAGTAGATCACTAGACGGAAAAATATGTCATAATCGTAATTATTCATAAATAATAGTACTGTTTATTTTCTCAATAGACTTTCTGTCCTTGCAGCTCGCAGCGTTCCTAGTAGCGGATAGTCCAATTACTTGGACTTTAGCGTCTGATATCGAGCACGCATTTTACATTCGTGGATGTAATCCGTTTACTTTCAACGGTCGGGTATTTAAGCAAAGATTGATCAAATAATTAGGCGTGATTGTGAGAAAACTTTTGTTCAGTATTCCGGATTTTTCACCGTACAAAGTTTCGTAAATCAAATTATGTTTCCGAAATTAAAATATTTCTGAATCTCGTCGAATCAGTACATTCAAGTTTAAAAATCGTACAGGCCTACCTTCAATTTTACAATTTCTCGAAATCGTGATTTTTAAGTTAATATTCAGCCTACAAATCGGCATCAGAAAAAGCGATAAAATGTTCTTAATACCAAAAAATGGATAATTATATTAAATGAAATGAATTCAACAAACATCAATTTTACTTAGGAATACCGTCACAATTGGTGAACTCTCAAATAATTCTCTATGGGAACACTGCAAAGTATCTGGAAATGACTTTGGATGCTAAGCTTTGTTGGAAAAAGAACGTTAAAAAAGAGAGAAGAATTTAATATAAAATATTGAAAATGTCGACATTATAATTCCATTGTTAAACCTGAGCCAACTTATGCTAGTGAAACACTCTTCAAGTTGAAGATTAAATCAACTGATAAACTGCAGAAAGCAGATAGAAGGATCATCAGAACAATCATTAACAAGAAACACCAAGTGAATGGCCAATGGAGATTACTACCGAATGAAGTGGTATATCGAGAAAGTGAGTCAATAATAGACACGATAAGTAAAAGGAGAATTGCTTTTTTCTTCCATATTGCACGCCTTCCAGAAACCAGACTGGTTAAACCTGAAGATGAAACTGTAAGGTTTCGAAACCGCGATAGACTTTACGCGGTGAGTAAGTAGATCACTAGACGGAAAAATATGTCATAATCGTAATTATTCATAAATAATAGTAATGTTTATTTTCTCAATAGACTCCCTGTCCTTGCAGCTCGCAGCGTTCCTAGTAGCGGATAGTTCAATTACTTGGACTTTAGCGTCTTATATCGAGCACGCATTTTACAATCGTGGATGTAATCCGTTTACTTTCAACGGTCGGATATTTAAGCAAAGATTGATCCAAATAATTAAGCGTGATTGTGAGAAAACTTTTGTTCAGTATTTTTTCCGGATTTGTCACCGTACAAAGTTTCGTAAATCAAATTCTGTTTCCGAAATTAAAATACTTCTGAATCTCGTCGAATCTGTACATTCAAGTTTAAAAATCGTAAGGCCTACCTTCAATTTTACAATTTCTCGAAATCGTGATTTTTAAGTTAATATTCAGCCTACAAATCAGCATCAGAAAAAGCGATAAAATGTTCTTAATACCAAAAAATGGATAATTATATTAAATGAAATGAATTCAACAAACATCAATTTTACTTAGGAATACCGTCACAATTGGTGAACTCTCAAATAATTCTCTATGGGAACACTGCAAAGTATCTGGGAATGACTTTGGATGCTAAGCTTTGTTGGAAAAAGAACGTTAAAAAAGAGAGAAGAATTTAATAGAAAATATAGAAAATGTCGACATTATAATTCCATTGTTAAACCTGAGCCAACTTATGCTAGTGAAACACTCTTCAAGTTGAAGATTAAATCAACTGATAAACTGCAGAAAGCAGATAGAAGGATCATCAGAACAATCATTAACAAGAAACACCAAGTGAATGGCCAATGGAGATTACTACCGAATGAAGTGGTATATCGAGAAAGTGAGTCAATAATAGACACGATAAGTAAAAGGAGAATTGCTTTTTTCTTCCATATTGCACGCCTTCCAGAAACCAGACTGGTTAAACCTGAAGATGAAACAGTAAGGTTTCGAAACCGCGATAGACTTTACGCGGTGAGTAAGTAGATCACTAGACGGAAAAATATGTCATAATCGTAATTATTCATAAATAATAGTAATGTTTATTTTCTCAATAGACTCTCTGTTCTCGCAGCGTTCGTAGTAGCGGATAGTTCAATTACTTGGACTTTAACGTCTTATATCGAGCACGCATTTTACATTCGTGGATGTAATCCGTTTACTTTCAACGGTCGGATATTTAAGCAAAGATTGATCCAAATAATTAAGCGTGATTGTGAGAAAACTTTTTTTCAGTATTTTTTCCGGATTTTTCACTGCACAAAGATTCGTAAATCAAATTCTCTTTCCGAAATTAAAATACTTCTGAATCTCGTCGAATCTGTACATTCAAGTTTAAAAATTGTACAGGCCTACCTTTAATTTTACAATTTCTCGTAATCGTGATTTTTAACTTATTATTCAGCCTACAAAAAGGCATCAGAAAAAGCACTAGAATGTTCTTAGTCCGCAATCACTGTTCCAGTTAACTGGAAAACAGTTTACAGTTAATTAAGCGTGCCACGTCTGCCAGAACAGCAGTAATGTTTAAAAGTAATACAGTCTGGTTGCAGAACACATGCCAGTATTTAATGTTTACAGACTCACTGGAAGCTCTAAACTGCGCATGCGTGTAAGCCCTTCGCTGTGGTATCATTGCGGTTTGGCTCAGATGTTGCCAAACTATGTGTTATAGATATTATATTCAATGTTGTCATTGCCTCCCCTGTTCTTCTTCTTCTTGACTTAATATAATTTAATGCAATACAGTTATATATCGATATAGTGAAAGCAGTATGCGTATAGGTTAGGTAATATATTTTACTGTATTTTTATTGTTTTATTGATTATTTAAACAGTTTGTGTTGCAAATAACAAATTTTAAAAAAGTTTAAAATACGTTTTGGTTTTGGGGATTATTTCAGTAAGTTTGTCTGTAATATTTAACAATACTGTTTTAGTTATTTCGAAATGAAACGCTTTTAGGCGTACTACTTAGCCTTTTTATCTACCAGTTAGCTGACTGTTAGCAATGCATTCGTGGCTCGTGGCAATGATTTCTGTTTGTAAAACGAAGAGACACGAGTTCAAAACCCGCTATTGAAGAATTGCATTTGGAAGACCACGATTCAAATAAGAATGAATGTATTTTAAATTTCGGTTTTTGTATTGTTTTGCCGCCGAAAAAACGATGGGTTTATCATCGCCGATACTCAAAATGAAAATATAAAAGAAATAATAAAATTAATTTAAAAAATTAAGTCTAATAAGAAAAAAAAAAAAAACTATAATAGCAAAAACAAAATATAATAACAGTTATAGATATATGACTAAAACTAGTTAACAATAATATATCTCTGTGTTCAGTATGATCTGCCTTCCCTAGCTTCATCAATTCTACTTTCGTTGACGCGTTTCGGAGAACCTCCATCTTCAAAAATTATATCTATACTCACTATAGAGTATAGGTATAGTTTTTGAAGATGGAGGTTCTCCGAAAACGCGTCAACGAAAGTAGAATTGACGAAGCTAGGGAAGGCCAGATCATTATACTGAACACAGTGATAATAATCCTAGCAGAAAAGAAGAAGAATATAAAAAGAATTTCAATAATATATCTAAAAACAACAACACACACAAATTATTGTAAAGCTGTAAATTGGCCCTACAACAACAAGATAAATAAAAGAAATATGAATGTATCTAAAACTAAATAACAAAATAAAAACAACTTAAAAACATTTGTTCGGTTTTTGTAAACATTAGTGTGGATAATCCACAAACACTTTTTGTTTAGGCTATATTCATTATGTAGAAATAATGTTTTTACTGCTTCAAAAGTCCATGCAAATTTCGCTGTCGTTTTAAATTGTATGCAATGAAAGGAACGGAAGGATACAAACAGGAAATGACAAACATTTTGAGGTTATACGTAAAATTTTGAAAATCTTCGCCGAAGATTACAACATGTCAGAGATTCGTCAAAGTTTATTAAAATTGTTATTTCATCAAATAACCGTTAAATTTATTTCATAAAAGATTATTTATCAAGAAATTTTGACGTTTCTTTACTAGTGTAATATGCCCCATAAATTCATCAAAATTTGATAATACAGTTTGTTCATCAAAAAACCGTCAAATTTATTTCATAAAAGATTATTTATCAAGAAATTTTGACGTTTCTTTACTAGTGTAATATGCTCCATAAATTCATCAAAATTTGATAAAACAGTTAGTATATCAAAAAACTATTAAATTTACTTCATAAAAGATTATTTATCGAGAAATTTTGACGTTGCTTTACTAGTGTAATATGCCCCATAAATTCATCAAAATTTTATAAAACAGTTAGTACATCAAAAAACCGTAAATTTATTTCATAAAATATTATTTATCAAGAAACTTTGACGTTTCTTTACTAGTGTAATATGCTCGATAAATTCATCAAAATTTGTTAAAACAGTTAGTACATCAAAAAACCGTCAAATGTATTTCATAAAAGATTATTTATCAAGAAACTTTGACGTTTCTTTACTAGTGTAATATGCTCGATAAATTCATCAAAATCTGATAAAACAGTTAGTACATCAAAATATCGTCAAATTTATTTCATAAAAGATTATTTATCGAGAAATTTTGACGTTTCTTTACTAGTGTAATACGCTCCATAAATTCATCAAAATTTTGATATAACAGTTAGTACATCAAAATATCGTCAAATTTATTTAATCAAAACAATTTTTGATCTTTGATTAAAACAATTTGACGTTTCTATGACAGTGTAATATGCCTTTAACTGACAAATAAATATTGTGCAAAATCAGCTGTTTTGTAAAGATAATGTGTCGGTTATTAAAATTCCATTTTATTTTAACTCCAAACTGCACTAAACTTCCACTCTGGTTATGCGATTGTGTATACTAGGTTACTATATTTTTTCAATTATTTTTAGAAAAAACAACCTAAAATAATGTTTTTGAAGTAATAACAATCATACAGCTTTCAGTCACGCTCTTTCCCAGGCCACGCAATCATGAAAAGTGTTTTCCTTCCTCCGAGACCCGCTGTATGATTCACTAAATACAAGAGTCGAGATATAGTCACGCTTTTAGGATTTAATCCTCCGGACCTCGTCGTGTCACATTTTCCTGTCACGTATTCGTCTTTATTAGCCTGAACGGTCGCTTGTTATGCGGTCCACGTTTGTACATCCGGTCAAGATAATGTTCACACTTAACTTTCATTCCTTTTATCTCGTCTGGCATACCATGTGTCCTACAATCCTAAATATCTGATTAGTGTCATTATCAGTGTCTGTGGTATCTTACATGTCGGTCTTGTATGATAGTGCCTTGAAAATGCAGTTTGATTACTATCATTATATGTCCTATATATAATTTGTAAGGAAAAGTTTGTCTCTTAAACCAAGGTATTATTATTGTAAAGACATTAAGTTTGTTTCGTATGGAATAAATGACATTTCATAAAACTTTGCAGTTGTCCAACCGGCTTTAAATGTTAAGCCTCAACGGTTCCTCTAAACGTGTTCTACAGGGCAGAATACGTGCACATTTCATGTTTTTAATATAATATAGTATTAATTAAAATAAACAATCATAAAGTGGAATAGGATTGGGTTACAAAAAGAGGAATCTCAGAATTAGCTGTATTGCATTTGCAGATGATATGGCCTTGTTTGCTGAAACAATGGAGGAAGCAAGGGAGCAGATTCTTGAATTGAAGAAACAAGCAGCTAAAATAGGTCTAAACATATCTTTTGAAAAGACCAAAATCATGACAAACAACAAATACCCAAATAAATACCTTAAAATCCAAGAACAGAAAATAGAAATTGTAAAAGAGTTCAAATATCTTGGTGAATGGATTAGTTGGAATGCAGATGAAGGCAAGGCAATGGAATCCAGGAAAAACAAACTTGAATTGGCCTTCCAATTGACGAAAGAAACATACAATAAGAAATCCCTTTCATGGGGGTCCAAAATTAAACATTATAAAACAGTGATCAAGCCGGAAGCACTGTACGCAGCAGAAACATTAACCATGAATCGCATAGGCCAGATAGAAAAGCTTGAAATAACGGAAAGGAAAATCTTAAGAAAAATTATAGGAACAAAATTTCAGGATAATAAGGTATTATATATAAGAAATGAAGCTCTCTATAAGAAAATTGAAAAATTGTCAGATACTATGAGAAAAAGGAGAATAAATTTTTACGGCCATCTTCTTAGAATGAACTCCAATAGATTGACGAAACAGGTGTTTGATTTTTTCCATAATCGTAAAACAAAATCGAACTGGTTTAAAGAAATTGAAAAAGACCTAATAGAATTAAAAATTACAGAAAATTCACTGCTTGACCAAACTGCTAAGATAAGTACCAAGGACGAAAGAATAAGATTCCAAGATAAAAACAAAATAAGACCTAAACCTGTCATTTCGGAAGATGAGAGGAAAAGAAGATCGGAAAGAATGAAGAGCTACTGGGAACAAAGAAAAGTACAGCGCGCAAGAAATGATTGATTCAGCGTACACCAAAGAGGGTGAAACGAAAAGAAGAAGAAATAATCATATCAGCAGTACACCCAGTCTTTAGACAAAGCGTTATTTTATTGGAAATTCCCTTTTGAAATGACGCAAAGCCTTATTAAGTCCCAGCGGCCACCAGCCGCGCTGAGTGCAATGCAGATGAAAGGCAACCGGAAGGAAGTTCAGTCAGTTTAAAAGTACGCGTTTGTACATACTAAATCTGCACATTTAAGCCTACTGTATTTTTTTAAGGCGAAAAGCACATTGAGGCTATTATCGCCTCCCTAATTGTATCTGTGACTGCAAAGTGATAAAATCGTAAGGTGTGTTAGACTCGGGTACCGCGAAGGACGTCTAAATCCTCTCAATAGGTGCAGCTAATGCGTTGTAGGAAACTGCTATGTGTAAAAAACATAACCTCGGTAACGAGAAATAAGTTTATAGGCGTGGTCAGCGTGGTGGGAACCTAGACAGAGTCGAAGTTACGTGGAGCGAAGCCTAAGAACTCCACTCAGCTTCGTTGGTCGATAATACATTAAAAACAATAGTTTTTGAATGCGTAGTCTGCTCCGGTCAACGCAATTCCACTCCGCTTTTGGTGGTCAACCCGGCCTGACACAGTTCAACGAGTTGTGTGTGTGTGTGTGTGTGTTATATAATATATATTATATATTATGTTATATTATATTATAGCCTATATATTATATATTTCATATGAATATTTTGATCTGTCTCATTTAAATGTTTTCCAACTTTTACGAGTACATCCCATATGGTCTAGTGGCTAGGATACCTGGCTTTCACCCAGGAGGCTCGGGTTCGATTCCCGGTATGGGAAAACTCTTTTTTTTATAGTTACTGTTTCACTAAATTTATGTAAATGATATCAAAACCGATTTTAAACTTTCATCATCCAAATTAAGCCGGAATCACTAGTTTAAATTAAATCAACGCAGTTGCAACAGAATTTGTTAAACTGCTAGTGTCTGCAACTGTGTTTGTTAATTGTGTGCCACCATTAAGTATGTTTTATTGAACATAACATTTTCTAAAATACGAAAAATATATGCTTTTTTTCTTCTTTTTTTGTGTTTAACGTCCGACTATTGTGCACACTTGGGCTAATGCAGACGATGGGACGATTTATAGCGTATGAAAATGCCAAGCCTTGGCCGGGAATCGAACCCGGGTCCTCGGGGTGAAAGCGCAGTACGCTATCAACAACGTCATGGATCGCACAAGTCAGAATAGACCTACATGACGCAGAAATAGACTCAACAGACGTTGAAGACAGGCACGCATACAGGAGAAAGATGCTCGGGTGGAAGGTCCCAGAGAATGAAATCGCAAAGAGAGCAGAGGTAAAATGGACGGAGGAGCGGAAGAGGATCCATAGGGACAGGTTCAGGGAGGTGTGGAGGATTAGAAGGAGCAAGACATGAGTCGGAGTTCTTTGCGTGATCCAACAGGGTCTATGCGCAGATAATAATAATAATAATCGATAATAATAATCGATAATCGATAGTCGATAGTCGATAGTCGATAGTCGATAGTCGATAGTCGATAGTCGATAGTCGATAGTCGATAGTCGATGTCGATAATCGATAGTCGATAGTCGATAGTCGATAGTCGATAGTCGATAGTCGATAGTCGATAGTCGATAGTAAGTCTGACTGCACTTGCAATCTGCATAAAATTACCACTGAACATTTTTCTAAATTTTTCTCCATCACGTAAGCGAGACAGCTGCGTGCTACGATTATACTGCATCTTTTTCGATAGGAAATCTCACTTATATGTGGAATGGTTTTAAATCGCAAAATAAGTATTCGTAATAAATTGGACTTACAAGAAGAGACGGGTTCAGTTCAGAGTTTGAAGATCGAAGATTTTATTGTGATTTATTTGCAATACGTGCGCCGCGCTCGTAAGGCGTGTTAGGCCTAGGGTGCTGCGTGTAACATATCTATAGGCGTACTTTCTCCTTTTACATTTAACAGCTGTCTTTGTCAAAAACCGGAAATGTTTTATTACCAGCTTCGGTAATGCCGTAAGCGTAATTCATTTGAATACAATTAGTTAAGTGCGTGTAGGCCTATAGGCCTAAATATTTCCAAGCGAAAACCGTACAGCATCAATTGTCCGGAAGTCGGTCATCCGAATCGGATTGGTTTTTGAATGTGGTGAGCATTTGTAAAATTATTTACGAGATACTGTCACACATCCGCCCTACAGCCCGGACTTAGCCCCAAGTTGTTACCATCTCTTCCCTAATTTGAAGAAACACGTAGGTGGGACGCATTTCAGTACCGGAGAGAAGCTGAAAGAAGAAGTTTTAAGCTTCGTAGCGCGGCGGGAGAGTTTTTCGACTCAGGCATACAAAAGATGGTTCACCGTGTGCAAAAATGCATCGATCTCAACGGCGATTACGTCGAAAAATAGAAAAAAGTGTAAGCTTTCCAAAAATGTATTATTCAATGCAAATAAACGTGTTTTTCATTGTGAAAAATTATTCGAACCTTATTTTACCGCCTCGGTGGCCTAGTTGATATCGTACTAGGCTTTCACCCCGAGGACTCGGGTTCGATTCCCGGCGAGGGCTTGGCATTTTCATACGCTGTAAATCATCCCATCGTCTGCATTAACCCAAGTGTGCACAATAGTCGGACGTTAAAAAAAAAAACGTTTCCCCACCTTTTCTCTGTAGCATTTCATGGTGAATCAGTATAGCCACTATAACGATTCTATTGAAATACAAAAATGAAACTAGCTACTGTCGGGTTTTATTTTCATATTTTCAAGGTAATTTAAAAATTTAAACTGTTAAGTCAGATTTTTCAGCTGTTTGTAGTAGCGAAGTCAGATTTTCCATAACGTGTAACTAGAATATATTGACTTATATCACGTAAGACTAGAAGCAGTCTTGGATGAAGTCAATAGCGTATTATATTAAATAAAATGAATTCAATAAACACCAATATTACTTAGGAATATCGTCCCAATTGGTGAACTCTCAAATCTTCTATGGGAACACTGCAGAGTATCTGGGAATGAATCTGGATGCTGAGCTTTGTTGGAAAGAGAACGTTAAAAAAGAGAGAAGAATTTAATATAAAATATAGGAAATTTCGACATTATAATTCCGTTGTTAAACCTGAGGCAACTTATGCTAGTGAAACACTCTTCAAATCAACAACTAATAAACTGCAGAAAGCAGATAGAAGGATCATCAGAACAATCATTAACAAGAGCCAAGTGAATGGCCAATGGAGATTACTACCGAATGAAGTGGTATATTGAGAAAGTGAGTCAATAATAGACACGATGCGGAAAAGAATTGCTTTTTTCGGCCATATTGCACGCCTTCCGGAAACCCGACTGGTGAAACAGCTATTTAGCTACGAAGATAAAAACGCAGAATAATTGGTTCAGAGAGATCCAGAGTGATTTAGAAGAGTTAAATGTGACGGTGCCTCAAACTGAAGGTAGAGCAGAGAAGAGCTAAGGAATATCTGCGATTAGGGCAGCCAGGTCGGACAGGATGAAGAAATTTTGGGAACGGAAGAAGAGGCTGAAACGCTAGTTTCTCAATAGCGATGTTGGACTTGGAGATGTATGGACTGATTAAAGTGCTCCAATGAGGGCGTAAACTATTAAAATAAATAAATAATAAAATATAGGAAAATATACTGGCTACCTAGAAGGTATTCGGAGTGGTCCTTATACAATAAACTGCTTTTATATTGCAAATCCTAAAGTCTATCTGGAGCTATGGAATTCAGCTTTGAGACTTTGTTGTTGAGTTATTTTGTAAGTGTTGAACGGTTAAAGAGGTAAATTCACTTTAAGAAGTTCGAATTTAACGACAATCACTTCTTGCTGATTGCTGAATAACACTTTTGTTTTACTGAATGAAAGTTATTTTGTAACCATGATGGCTGTTATAAGAGTGGTATTCACTAAAATTCACTTTAAGCACTTTATGCAGTTCGAATTTAACGACAATCACTTCTTGCTGATTGCTGAATAACACTTTTGTTTTACTGAATGAAAGTTATTTTGTAAGTGTTGAACGGTTATCCTGGGTCTAGGTATTACCATAATGGCTGTTCAAATAGATTATTTTCCAGTGGATATTCACTAATGAACCCTGAGCGCAGTTTAGTTTTGTCTGACTGGAAGAGGAATAACACTTCACTTTATGCAGTTCGAATTTAACGACAATCACTTCTTGCTGATTACTGAATAACACTTTTGTTTTACTGAATGAAAGTTATTTTGTAAGTGTTGAACGGTTATCCTGGGTCTAGGTATTACCATAATGGCTGTTCAAATAGATTATTTTCCAATGGATATTCACTAATGAACCCTGAGCGCAGCTTAGTTTTGTCTGACTGGAAGAGGAATAACACTTCACTTTATGCAGTTCGAATTTAACGACAATCACGTCTTGCTGATTGCTGAATAACACTTTTGTTTTACTGAATGAAAGTTATTTTGTAAGTGTTGAACACTTATCCTGGGTCTAAGTATTACCATAATGGCTGTTCAAATAGATTATTTTCCAGTGGATATTCACTAATGAACCCTGAGCGCAGTTTAGTTTTGTCTGACTGGAAGAGGAATAACACTTCACTTTATGCAGTTCGAATTTAACGACAATCACTTCTTGCTGATTGCTGAATAACACTTTTGTTTTACTGAATGAAAGTTATTTTGTAAGTGTTGAACACTTATCCTGGGTCTAGGTATTACCATAATGGCTGTTCAAATAGATTATTTTCCAATGGCTATTCACTAATGAACCCTGAGCGCAGCTTAGTTTTGTCTGACTGGAAGAGGAATAACACTTCACTTTATGCAGTTCGAATTTAACGACAATCACTTCTTGCTGATTGCTGAATAACACTTTTGTTTTACTGAATGAAAGTTATTTTGTAAGTGTTGAACGGTTATCCTGGGTCTAAGTAATACCGTAATGGCTGTTAATATAGATTATTTTACAATGGATATAATAATCTAGTTTAGTTAGATATGGATATAGTTATATGGATATAGATATGGATATAGTTAGATAGTTATGGATATAATTTTAATTTAGTTAGTTTTGTCTGACTGGAAGAGGAATAACACTTCACTTTTCAGTTCGAATTTAACGACAATCACGTCTTGATTATTGAATAACACTTTTGTTTTACTGGATGAGTGTTATTCGTTTGATCGCTACCGAACTTTTCCGTTTTATTATAAACTTTAATGAGAAGGAAAATACAAACTTTTCGGATAGGAACCGGAAATAAAGTTTGTTTCTCGTTAAGCACAAAATTTTATTCTTTTCTCGTTAACGTAGGGCTGCGAAAATAAAAACAAGTTAAACTGTCATTAGTGTTTTGTGCTTTCCAAGCTGGAATAACTTCTCAGTTAACTCGTTTTTTCAGAACGTTGTCAGAGAGTAAACCAATAATTGCTAGAAATATTATTAGCTGTTATATTAAAGTATTGTTATTTGTATTTAGATGTGTATGATTGCGTTAATCTGTTATTTTAATAACGTTTGTAGATTACATAACAACTTTGTAGACTTGGCGGGGAACGTTTTACACGCTTAAGTGTTTTTGTTAAGATTGGGTTCATATTTTTGGACTGTCACCACACAGTATTGCCGAAGATGATAAACTAAATTATCTGATAATTGCTGAAGAAAAAGAAATTATTTTGGTGCTTACATTTGATTAAAATACCCCAAGACTGTGATTTTTTTTTACAATTATAATTAAAGAACTTAAAAAAATATTTTAAAAATCGTAACAATGTAAACAATCATAACATTCGTAGATCAGCTGTTCGGTTAATTCGGTCAGCTGCCAGCGCTTCTTCCAATCCTCGAAACACTTCTCAAACTCGATCTTTGAGATAGTCTTTAGTTCTTTCAGCGATGAGCTTTTAATGTCATCTACGCCTGTAAAACGACGGCCCTTAAAGGTTCTCTTTATTTTTGGAAATAGGAAAAAGTCAAACGGAGCCATGTCTGGCGAATATGGAGGCTGGGGCATCGTTACAGTACTGTTTTTGGCCAAAAATTCACGAACAAGCAATGAAGTGTGTGAGCTGGTGCATTATCGTGGTGCAAAAGCCATGAATTGTTTTTCCACAGATTCGGGCGTTTTTTTCGGATTGCTTCACGCAAACGGCGTTGAACTTGTAGGTAGTACTCCTTATTGACCGTTTCACCTGGTGGCAGGAATTCATGATGCACTATGCCATTAATATCGAAAAACACAGTGAGAACGTTCACGTTCGACCGCACTTGTCGAGCCTTTTTCGGTCTTGGAGAGCCAGAATGCCTCCACTGGGATGATTGAGCCTTAGTTTCGACGTCATATCCGTAAACCCATGTTTCGTCACCTGTTATAATACGTTTCAGTAATTCTGCATAGTCGTTGACTTCATTTAGTGACTCCTGAGCAACTTCCATTCGCCGCTGTTTTTGTTCAAAATTCAACAATTTTGGAACGAATTTTGCTGCCACGCGTTTCATACACAAAACATTGGAAACAATGTCAATCCAATCGATATGCCAACATCATCAGCGACCTCTCTAATTGTGATTCGGCGATTGTTCTTAACGATTTCTTTCACTTTTTTCACGTTTTCATCTGTTGTTGATGTGCTGAAGCGTCCAGGGCGTTCATCTTTAACGTCTTCACGGCCCTCTTTGAACCGGTTATACCACTCGTAAACTCTTGCTTTACTAATAGCAGACTCACCATAGGCCTTTGTTAACATTTCACACACTTTATTTCATTTTTAGGCAAAATTTGATACAAATTCTTTGATCCATTTCTTTTAACAAACGAAAATCGCCGAGCTCATAAAAACACGTCTAACCTTAGTGGCTGTCACAGAAAAAGCCAACAATGAAAACAGCTGAAGTTTTATCATACTTCAAGGGCATGTATACCAACATAATAAAAAAAAATGACAATCGGACTCTCCAAGACAGCGAAATTTAAAAATTCTCGTTAATTTCTGAACACATCTCGTATATACCTGAAAAACTGCAAGTAGTACCCTCCCATATACGAGTACCCAAGTACACTGCGCAGCTTTGGTGACTTGTCGGGGTGGAACGTTTCCTAGTTAGTGATCTGCCATTTTACCATCGCTCACTACAAGATCCCGGGTCTGGATCTTACTATAATGGCCGGTCCAACAGCTCATTTCGTCCCTGGAATACAGTAGTAATGCGAATTTACAGTAAAAGTTCTACGAGTTAGTACTTCCTGCTCAATACTTCACTCACGTACATTGTTGTCGTTAGAATAACACAACGTATTGCAATACTGATGCCCGTTGTTATATCGTGCAATAACGTTTACAGTTTATGCGGATGAATAACGAAATAACTGTAAACTTTAAATTGTGATTTATATTTACTGGAAACGCTTTACAACCCCACTTGTGCGGGATTTATAACCGCCCCCTGCAACTCCTACCCCCTCCCCACAGGTAACATTAACCCTATTCTTCGGAACATGAACATGGATGTATTTTATGTGCAACATGTTGTTAGGTGTATATTTTACAAAGCGGTTATTTATTTATTTGATCATATAATTCGTAAACTCGTAAATATTGTTTTATATTTTAAATCGATTCGAAAATGTGGTTTAAAAAGTTGTTAAAATATCATTAAACTTCTGTTATATTTAACTGTTGTATATATATATATATATATATATATATATATATATATATACATAAATTATTTTAAAATGAGTTTTATTTTAATATCCTGTGTGTGTGTGTGTGTGTGTGTGTGTGTGTGTGTGTGTGTGTGTGTGTGTGTGTGTGTGTGTGTGTGTGTGTGTGTGTGTGTGTGTGTGTGTGTGTGTGTGTGTGTGTGTGTGTGTGTGTGTGTGTGTGTGTGTGTGTGTGTGTGTGTGTGTGTGTGTGTGTGTGTGTGTGTGTGTGTGTGTGTGTGTGTGTGTGTGTGTGTGTGTGTGTGTGTGTGTGTGTGTGTGTGTTTTAGCACTCTCACGTTCGCAGTTCCGGTCCTATTTTATTCAAAACCGGCACAAAAATCGATTTTGGTAATAGTATGTTTTCAGCAAAAATCATAATTTTCTAATGTTACACATTTTGAAAATGCGATTTCATCATTGCAACGAACGCCGAAACTGCAGAAATTAGAATTTTAAAATTTCATTTCGAAATACGAAAATGAACTTGATAACGGGTTTACTTCCGTATTTTTAGTGTAATTTGAAAATTTAAAACGCTCGTTTCTGCAGTTTTAGAAAACCGGCAGCCGGTACTTTATCGGGCGTTATAATTTTTATTCGAATTGTTGTGGTTAAAAACTGTTAGTTAGTTTTCACTGAAACTTCGGTTTTAGAAACTTTATAAAAGTATGAAACTATGAACCCAACTCTTGTTTAAAAATTGCATTTGCAGTAAACATTTTATCCGTGAGTTTCTGTTTTTATTCCTGACTATTCGGCAAACCACTCAGTTCGGCAAACAAGTCAGTTCGGCAAACAAATCAGTTCGGTAAACAACTCAGTTCGGCAAAAAACTCAGTTCGACAATTTTTTCTTATAAACAACTCAGTTCGGCAAACAACTCAGTTCGACAAAAAAATCATTTTGGCAAACAAATCAGTTCGACAAACAACTCAGTTCGGCAAACAACTCAGTTCGACAAACAACTCAGTTCGGCAAACAACTCAGTTCGGCAAACAACTCAGTTCGGCAAACAACTAAGTTCGTCAAACAATTTTTTTATAAACAACTCAGTTCGGCAAACAACTCAGTTCGTCAAACAACTCAGTTCGACAAACAACTCAGTTCGGCAAACAACTCAGTTCGACATACGCATATAATGTAATGTTGGATATTTTTGTAAAGTTTCATATTTTATCCAGTTCGCGTCCATATAAAATTGCTTACTTTGAGATATTCAGTACGTTGCATTCTTACGTTTTATAGAAATTTGTAAGAACAAAGATCTTATTAACGAATCCGTTTAGTTGAAAAGTGTTTTTCCGAAGTAAATAACTTTTCTCTTGTCTAGACATGGATTATTTTGTTTCAATCTCAAACTTCAAAACGTTCTCTGTTGCTCGTATATCAGCTGATTCCGATCATTTAAAGATATAATACTAAAACATAAAATAAAGGCGGGCACAAAACAAATTGGACGGTTTTTCAAGTGACTTACGTAGGGCAAGGCTTGTTCCCATTGTTACGTAGGATTACCGTCTGACCTTTTCTTTAAGTGTCTCGACTCTGAATTTCTATTCATCTCGGAAGAATACAGTTTAAAATACATTTTACAGCAAGCTTATGTACTTTGGTAGAAATTATTGGCGTTTAAGTTTCGGAGTGGGGTTTGCACACAAGGGGGAAATGTGGAAGTAATTTTAAATGTTTAATTCTACAGAAGTGTTTTTTTGTGTGCTTATTATATTAAAAATGTGTAAAGTAAAAATATTAACTTTGGAAATTCGCTTCAATCACGTCAGTAAAACAGCAGTGCTCAACGTTTAATTTTTATTAACTAGTTGATAACCAGGCATTGCCCCGGTATTTATGTTTATCCCACTTTTCCATTCTGTCATTCAGCTTTATTATATCATCCTATTGTGTTATCACTCACCCCAGCGTATTATTTTTGATATTATTTAAGGTTTTACTTCACTTTGCTTCATCTAGTGTTTGAAGTAGGATTAAAAGTGCATTATGAGCGTTACTATTCTCATTTGCGATCAAAAAACAATTATGAGTCCTCTGCACTAACAATAAGGACTAGTGGGCTCATGCGACCTTTCGCAGTTAATGGGAAGAAACGAATAATACACAACAATGCATATTTACAACAATAATAATATAGTATACAACAATGTATAGCAAGACGTTCAACATTGTTGTATCACCTGTTTATGAACAATGTTCTTCCTAAGTAAAATCGATGCAAAACCATATAACCTTATATATATATATAATATTTAATATTATAATTAATACTTGTAGGGCTTGTTAATGAAGCAGTGTCAGTCATTTACTTAATAAAATAGTTATGAATAAAATAGGCAATACTTTGTCTGTACCGTCTACTAAACAGGGTCCCTTTTTAATAACATTTACAAATTATACCTGACCTACATTGTGTTACAGATTCTACTTTCAAAACTGATTCGGTCAATAATTATTTAAATCGTTGATACAGTAATAATTTTACTATTACTTTCAGTGATGTTTTTTTAGCAATCAGATGTTTTGTACTGTTTAGCAAAAAACAGTACCGTAACGATGCCCCAGCCTCCATATTCGCCAGACATGGCTCCGTGTGACTTTTTCCTATTTCCAAAAATAAAGAGAACCTTAAAGGGCCGTCGTTTTACAGCCGTGGATGACATTAAAAGCGCATCGCTGAAAGAACTAAAGGCTATCTCAAAGATCGAGTTTGAGAAGTGTTTCGAGGATTGGAAGAAGCGCTGGCACAAGTGCATAATCTCCAATGGGGACTATTGTGAAGGCGACAACATCAACGTAGAAGAATAAATAAATATTTTGTTCAAAAAATTAAAATTCTCGTTACTTTCTGAACACACCTCGTAATTATTTCTTCTGCATCACAGCTTCCATTATAAACTTTAATGGAATCACAGTTTCTTGGCAACTTTAAAATATTAATATAAAAAAAAATCAAAACTGTATGTTGTGGAAAATCAAAATTTGTATTTGCAACTGGCTTCTTTAATAATGTTGATAACTTATTAGTTGTTCTGAAAGAGACATTTATATTTTCTTTGGCTAATTCTGAAAATAAAGAGAACCTTAAAGAACCGTCGTTTTACAGCCGTGGATGACATTAAAAGCGCATCGCTGAAAGAACTAAAGGCTATCTCAAAGATCGAGTTTGAGAAGTATTTTGAGGATTGGAAGAAGCGCTGGCACAAGTGCATAATCTCCAATGGGGACTATTTTGAAGGCGACAACATCAATGTAGAAGAATAAATAAATATTTTGTTCAAAAAATTAAAATTCTCGTTACTTTCTGAACACACCTCGTAATTATTTCTTCTGCATCACAGCTTCCATTATAAACTTTAATGGAATCACAGTTTCTTGGCAGCTTTAAAATATTAATATAAAGAAAATCAAAACTGTATGTTGTGGAAAATCAAAACTTGTATTTGCAACTGGCTTCTTTAATAATGTTTATAACTTATTAGTTGTTCTGAAAGAGACATTTATATTTTCTTTGGCTAATTCTGAAAATAAAGAGAACCTTAAAGAGCCGTCGTTTTACAGCCGTAGATGACATTAAAAGCGCATCGCTGAAAGAACTAAAGGCTATCTCAAAGATCGAGTTTG
>CM040189.1:10175865-10185865 GCA_022606455.1 Callitettix versicolor
TTTGTAGCGTATAAAAATGCCAAGCCCTGGCCGGGAATCGAACCCGGGTCCTCGGGGTGAAAGCCCAGTACGCTATGAACTAAGCCACCGAGGCGGCTACAAAAAAAAAAAAAAAAAAAAAAAAATGCAGCGTTTTGTATTTTTACGAAGTGGATCAGAAATTTATGGAGATCAGAAACAAAACTTGCAGATTTCAAATTTCAAATTGATTTTAATTATGTGTATTGTTATTTTAAAAAAGTGATTTAAACAGAAATACAAATTTTAAAATTACTTCGTAAATTACGTTTAAAAATATTTTAAAATAATTAATCACATTATAGAGATCTTTGAAATAAGGCATCACTAATATATTATGCCTACTTACTTGTTTTGAGTTGCCCGAAAAAAAGTATGTCGTATAAGAAGTAATTATTAAAAAATGATTCCTCTATGTTACAATCTTAATAAAGAACTATTCAATTTTTATATTTTGGTCTAAATACGTCAGTTTCTAAAAACACACTTTGTACACTCCCCTCAAATATTCCATAAAACAGTTATGTATTCATCCCCATTTCATCCCCCATGTGAATGAAGAAGAACGAGTTAACACAGGACGACGAATGGTATAATATGCTATTGTTTCACTTTGGAGCTTTTGTAATGGATTAGATACATTTCAGGCCCTGCAAAAACACTGTGCAGGTCAAAGAACAATGGCGACCGATGGGGTAAAAAGAGAATCAGCTCCACAAGGTGCATGTATAATCTACAGTCCGTTTGTTTTAAAGTGTGCTGTGACCTGCGCGTTAGAAGAAAACGGGAGGAGTTGGCTGACTGGCACAGATGTTTGTTACCACGCCAAACATCTTATTCTCTGCAGTTATAGCCTTGTGAGAACGGGGAATCGTCTGAATGGGTGATGGCAGTAATTGATAGTCTCGAACCTACGACCTTGAATTGCGCTGTTCAGAGAAACAGCAACATGACCATCTAGCCCTGTGAAATATAAAAACAATCGAGCTCTCCTTTAAACTGAAATGCCTGAAGTACATGTTCATTTTTTATATGAGAAACATTTTCTTTCAACCGATGTTCATCGGTTGTTGATGTGCTGGGGCGTCCAGGGCGTTCGTCATCTTCAATGTCTTCACGGCCTTCTTGGAAAGGCTTATACCACTCGTAAACTCTTTCTTTACTCTTAGCAGACTCACCATATGTGAATAACATTTCACATATTTTGCTCCATTTTTTACGCACAATTTGATACAAATTCATTGATCCATTTCTTTTAACAAACGAAAATCGCCGAGCTCATAAAAACACGTCTAACCTTAGTGGCTGTCACAGACAAAGTGAACAATGAAAACAGCTGAAAGTTTCATATACTTCAAGGGCATGTATACCAACATAATAAAAATAATGTTTGAT
Organism: Callitettix versicolor; assembly: GCA_022606455.1. Lineage (NCBI taxonomy): Eukaryota > Metazoa > Arthropoda > Insecta > Hemiptera > Cercopidae > Callitettix > Callitettix versicolor. The sequence continues at coordinate 10,177,279 of CM040189.1, forward strand.
AATCGGACTCTCCATGCCCTCGAAATTTAAAAATTCTTCTTAACTTTCTGAACACACCTCGTAGACCCACAACGGTCGTAAGACCCTACAAATTCATTCATTCAAAGGAAGAAGGCAGTTTACATCTTTTACGAAATTCCGAAAATTGTTCCATTTACGATTAACAATTATTGAAGAAATGTACTAATAATTGTAAGTTTATTTTGCAGTCGATCTGTAAAAATGGAGATTTAAAGAAAATAAAATGTTTGAAATATCAGCAGTAAACATTTTTTGAAGCTATTCTCATTGGAAACCGAGCAATTCAAACCCGGAACATTGAAATGAACTCCACTCCTTCAGAATAATTTTAAGGGGACGTAAACGCATCCGTTTGACGGAAATAATAAAAATCACTGTTTACAATGGAGAAAAATTTATAAAAAACATTACGGTTATTTGATTGGATAAAGTTACGTTTTGGACAATTACGTTCTGCTATTATTATTGTAATATACGAAGTGTTCAGAAAAGTAACGAGAATTTTTTAATTTCGCGGGCTTGGAGAGTCCGATTGTCAAACATTTTTTTTATTATGTTGGTACACATGCCCTTGACGTATGATAAAACTTTCAGCTGTTATCATTGTTTACTTTGTCTATCACAGCCACTAAGGTTAGACGTGTTTTTATGAGCTCGGCGATTTTCGTTTGTTAAAAGAAATCGATCAAAGAATTTGTATCAAATTTTGCGTAAAAAATGGAATAAAGTGTAACAAGTTGTGTGAAATGTTAACAAAGGCCTATGGTGAGTCTGCTATGAGTAAAGCAAGAGTTTACGAGTGGTATAAGCGTTTCCAAGAAGGCCGTGAAGACGTTGAAGATGACGAATGCCCTGGACGCCCCAGCACATCAACAACCGATGAAAACGTGGAAAAAGTGAAAGAAATCGTTAAGAACAATCGCCGAATCACAATTAGAGAGGTCGCTGATGATGCTGGCATATCGATCGGAGCATGTCATGACATTGTTACCAATGTTTTGTGTATGAAACGCGTGTCAGCAAAATTCGTTCCAAAATTGTTGAATTTTGAACAAAAACAGCGGCGAATGGAAGTTGCTCAGGAGTCACTAAATGAAGTTAACGAAAATGCAGAATTATTGAAACGTATTATAACAGCTGATGAATCATTGGTTTACGGATATGACGTCGAAACTAAGGCTCAATCCCAGTGGAAGCATTCTGGCTCGCCAAGACCGAAAAAGGTTCGACAAGTGCGGTCGAACGTGAAGGTTATGCTCACTGTGTTCTTCGATATTAATGGCATAGTGCATCATGAATTCCTGCCACCAGGTGAAATATAAAAACAATCGAGATCTCTTTTAAACTAAAATGCCTAAAGTACATGTTCATTTCGTATATAAGAAACATTTTCTTTTACAAAACCAATAATCAAGAGCTCTCGGAAAAACTGTCAATAGGTAAGTTCGGAAAATTTTCAGTAAATTTTATTAATTTTGTGAACTCATACGGATTCAAACGTTATCAACTCATTTGTAAAATTTAACGATCTACTACTAAACCAAATTAACCTAAAATTGACAATCGACAGGACATAATTTGGAAATCAATTATCTGTGCTCAGAACTTCAAATAAGGTCACAACGAACCTTATACACAGTAATATTCCGAAAACAACCGTTTTATAATATCTGCAAAAGCCGAACGTGAAATAAATGTTCCAAGTTTGTCTAAAGAAAATAATCTTTATTTATTGAGGTTAGGTTGAACATTTGCTTCGTTAAACAAACTATTTATCGATTCGATATCGTTGTTGACCTGCTTTACTTGTAAATGAAGTATTGTTTGTGTTTAGTGGGGAAAATCGATTCCTTCACAACGTATCGATTGTAAATGTAAACGCGGCACAACGAAATCAAGTCAGCGAAAATAAAGTTTTAAAATAAGGCGCAATATGGAACAATGTAACAAGTTAAAATATCAGCTAGGACGACGCTCCCATAATAATGGCGTTTTATCGTTGCATAGAGAGACTTACTTAAATATACGAGTTGAGAGGCAATCGTGGTAAGACTTGACCCACGACGTTAATTAGCGAAGATCATAACCACTAAATCACTTTTGGTCGTTACAAATAATTCGTGTGTTCGTAATTTATTGTTCTTAATTTTCGTTCGATTAATACAAATTTGTTACAAACATCGGTTTTGGATAAGATCTTGGATAAATATCACGCGAAATTCGTTCAAAACGGCTGTCGCTGTTCAAGAATTTTAGTGTTCTGTTTTATTTTTTTGAATTTCCAAATCTGATTGCGCCATCATAATCAGCGTTACATTTTTAATTTTTAAATTCAATTGAAAATACAAAAATGAATTTGACGGCGGTCGGGGTTCATTTTTACATTTTCAAAATGCTTGTTACTTGTTACATGTGTGTGTGTGTGTGTGTGTGTGTGTGTGTGTGTGTGTGTGTGTGTGTGTGTGTGTGTGTGTGTGTGTGTGTGTGTGTGTGTGTGTGTGTGTGTGTGTGTGTGTGTGTGTGTGTGTGTGTGTGTGTGTGTGTGTGTGTGTGTGTGTGTGTGTGTGTGTGTGTGTGTGTGTGTGTGTGTGTGTGTGTGTGTGTGTGTGTGTGTGTGTGTGTGTGTGTGTGTGTGTGTGTGTGTGTGTGTGTGTGTGTGTGTGTGTGTGTGTGTGTGTGTTTGTAGATTTTAACGCTGAATGCGGTATGGAAAATAAATTTCCGAAAGAATTAAGATAAAAAAAGTTAGGGGTCTATTGTTATTCGATATATACATATAAATTTAACACCCCTCTAAAAGTGATATAGAGATCAGGATCGGTGCTCACTGAATGTCCCGGATCTGAGACTTACCATGATGGCCGCTACGATATTTGTTTTTTCCAGTGGAATTTGGCTAATAATAAAAAAAAATACGTTAAAAGTTACAAAAGCAGGGATCACGTGCGCAATAAAAACAACGAAACTGATACTACTGAATGATAACCCTTATGAGAGATATGCGAGCGTTCGCTGCAAAGTGTTCAGCTGTTTTTTTTTTATAACGTCCGACTATTGTGCGCACTTGGGCTAATGCAGACGATGGGGTGATTTATAGCGTATGAAAATGCCACGACCTGGCTGGAAATCGAACTCGGGTCCTCAGGGTGAATGCTCAGAACGCTATCAACTAGGCCACCGAGGCGGCTTTGTGTTCAGCTGCAGTCAGATAATAGTACTGTATATTTTCTCAAACGTCTTCACCCTGTGTGGGCGACGTTTGCAGCGCTCGTAGCAGCAGTTAGTCCAACTACTTGGACTTTAGCCGCTAATATAGAGCACGCTAAAAGTACGTTTATATTCAATGCTCTTAATCTATCGTCCCAATCTGAACTGGAACACAGTGTTCGTGAAAAAAACCGACGGAAAATGGATCGTGACGTTTCATTCTAAAACCCCTCTCCGATCTGGAGAACTTGCTGCGTTTACTGGTTACGTTGCAATGACCGAACGTTTTTATTTGATTTAAAGACTCAGTATACCTTATACTCGTATACTCCCGTGACATGTTCTGGCTGCGTCGTGTTCTCTGACAGTTTGCTTTTCGCCGCTGAAGTTAAACTAAGCCAACAACTTGTGTTGACACAAAACACCGAAGCACGGCCACTGAAAATATTGCGCTGCGAAAACGGTTTATTGCGCGTGTAATTTTTGTGTTTTTATTAAATTTCGAATCGCGTTTTCAGCGCCGAATGTGTCTTTCTTTGCTTTCAATTTATTTTGGATATTTTTCTTTCCGTAGGAGTAAACACTCCGTGTTATGGTCGACGTTGAAAATATTTTTCGGGGGCAAAGTACGTTGACTTTTTTCCAACATTGGAGTTTAGGATTTTTTTGTTAAAAATACAACAAGTTACCTAACCTAAATGTAACAAGTCTCCTACTCTCTCCCCTATATCTCTCTCTTCCACCCTCCCTATATCTCCCCCTCCCTTTCTCCATATCTATATGCGCCAGTTTAGGCGCAATAAATCCCAGTTTTGGCGCCGATTAATTACTGTAGATGAAACTTGGATACACCATTATACGCCCGAAACAAAAATACAGTCCAAACAGTGGACTGCAAAGGGGGGACCGGCTCCAAAAAATGCAAAAACTGTTTTTTCGCCTGGGAAAGTGATGGCGACTGTTTTTTGGGATAGTTATGGAGTTATTTTAATCGACTAACTTCAAAAAGGAAAAACCATTACAGGAGCATACTACGCATCATTACTTGACAAGCTGAAGTCAGAACTTGCGGGAAAACGGCCACATTTGCAGAAAAAGAAAATCCTGTTTCACCAAGACAACGCACCGTCTCACACCTCAGCAGTTGCAATGGCGAAAATCCACGAATTACGGTTTGAACTGCTTGACCATCCGCCTTACTCACCAGATCTAGCCCCAAGCGACTTCTTTTTGTTCCCTCATTTAAAAATTGCGCTCGGAGGACAGAGATTTTCGTCAAATGAAGAGGCAATCACCTTCGTGAACAATTATTTTGCAGAGAAAAACGCCGAGTACTATTTGGACGGGTTACAGAGATGGGAGCATCGCTGGGAGAAGTGTGTAGAGGTACAAGGAGACTATGTTGAAAATTAAAAAAAATTCTGAAATAATGTCTTGTATCTTTGTTAGATCGGAAACTTTTCAGACCACCCTCGTACTTAGAAACATTTGAAACTAATTATTTTAATTACTTAATAACTAATCCGCTAATTACCAAACACGTAGCCACAACTACTACCCAAACTAAAAATATTTTCCAATAAATGTACATCGATTACGTCTAACTCCTTTATACTTTATTAACGCTGTTATTTCAGCCGCATAAATAAACGAATATATTGGGACAATGAAGGTTCAAAACGGGAAAATAAATTACAACCGGTAATCCGCGAAATACAATGTTTACGGCGTTTATTCGTTGGCAATGTGTCATAAAAATATATCCGCCACTGCGTATGCAGTTCCATTAGAAACAGTTTTAAATTATATCTGTGACCACCGAGAAGAAAGATCCGGCTGGAAGGATACAATAACCCGCACACACTCCGGTACCCATTGTTTAGCTACGAACGCTTTGAAAATTAATTTATTTTAGGCGCCGTAAAAATACAATGTAGGGCATTAACAAAGAACCCCTTGGGAGGGGGGCGTAGCTGTAACTGAATGCATTCGTGAATAGAAAAATAGAAAAGCTTAATGTTTATGCCTAATTCGTGGCTTTAGATAAAAATTAAATTTGTTTTATTTTTATATTCTGAAAACAATTAACTACAGTTTTTGTTTTAACTGTAGTATGTGTGTGTGTGTGTGTGTGTGTGTGTGTGTGTGTGTGTGTGTGTGTGTGTGTGTGTGTGTGTGTGTGTGTGTGTGTGTGTGTGTGTGTGTGTGTGTGTGTGTGTGTGTGTGTGTGTGTGTGTGTGTGTGTGTGTGTGTGTGTGTGTGTGTGTGTGTGTGTGTGTGTGTGTGTGTGTGTGTGTGTGTGTGTGTGTGTGTGTGTGTGTGTGTGTGTGTGTGTGTGTGTGTGTGTGTGTGTGTGTGTGTGTGAGAGAGAGAGTGTGTGTGTGTGTGTGTGTGTGTGTGTGTGTGTGTGTGTGTGTGTGTGTGTGTGTGTGTGTGTGTGTGTGTGTGTGTGTGTGTGTGTGTGTGTGTGTGTGTGTGTGTGTGTGTGTGTGTGTGTGTGTGTGTGTGTGTGTGTGTGTGTGTGTGTGTGTGTGTGTGTGTGTGTGTGTGTGTGTGTGTGTGTGTGTGTGTGTGTGTGTGTGTGTGTGTGTGTGTGTGAGAGATGTGTGTGTGTGTGTGTGTGTGTGTGTGTGTGTGTGTGTGTGTGTGTGTGTGTGTGTGTGTGTGTGTGTGTGTGTGTGTGTGTGTGTGTGTGTGTGTGTGTGTGTGTGTGTGTGTGTGTGTGTGTGTGTGTGTGTGTGTGTGTGTGTGTGTGTGTGTGTGTGTGTGTGTGTGTGTGTGTGTGTGTGTGTGTGTGTGTGTGTGTATGTGTCTGTATGTTGTATCCAAGAATTACAATTCTTTCAGCTCGGAAGTGCACCTCCAAGATGCAAAGTTTAAAAGATTAATTGATTTTTATGTTTTAATTGTTTTTTTTTAACGTACGTTTGTCTATTGTGCACACTATCACGTCTTTTGTTGAGCGACTAGACGCCTAATGTATCGTTGGATCTCTCCATTAGAGCGCCTGTCAAATTGACCCTTTTGATTTTCTGTTCTGTATATTCTTTACACTCGACGAGCAGAAAATTGGTTTGAAACTTTATCCGTTCCCAAGTACTGGTGCAAAAAACATTCCTAATTACGCTACGATAGCTCTTTTTTATACCCGGCGACATATGTCTAACCTTTTTCATTTTTTCTGAAATAACTTTGATGGTTTTTTCTTTTCATCATCCTCGACTAGTTTTTAAGAGTGCTGTTCATCTTTTGATGACCTGATATGATGGAGCAGTTTCTCAGAAGTTGTAAGAATTATTAAAAAAAACATTTCTTTGTCCTGCCTATTTCTTTACAAAATATTTCGCGACGCCTGATGCTCAAAATTAGATATTTCAAAACAGAACTTAATCGAAGAACGAACTGATTGGAATTGACAAACAAAAATGTAGGCGCACAAAATTGTTCACTGATCTCTCCTTCCGTTCCCATAATCAGTTGATTCCGAAATACACATTAGGCAGGTTTAGAGCACTATCTGTACACTTTGAGATTTAGAATATAAAGTTGTAAAAATGCTGTATTAAAAAACAAAATTAAAAATTTGCATATGAATATTTTGATCTGTCTCATTTAAATGTTTTGCAACTTTTACGAGTACATCCCATATGGTCTAGTGGCTAGGATACCTGGCTTTCACCCAGGAGGCTCGGGTTCGATTCCCGGTATGGGAAAACTTTTTTTATAGTTACTGTTTCACTAAAATTATGTAATTGATATCAAAACCAATATTTTTTAAACTTTCATCATCCAAATTAAGCCGGAATCACTAGTTTAAATTAAATCAACGCAGTTGCAACAGAATTTGTAAAACTTCTAGTGTCTACAACTGAGTCTGTTAATTTTGTGCCACCATTAAGTATTAGTATGTTTTATTAAACATAACATTTACTTAAATACGAAAAATATATGCATTTTTTTGTGTTTAACGTTCGACTATTGTGCACACTTGGGCTAATGCAGACGATGGGATGATTTATAGCGCATGAAAATGCCAAGCCCTGGCCGGGAATCGAACCCGGGTCCTCGGGGTGAAGGTACGTTATCAACTAGGCCACCGAGGCAGCCGGGTTTTAATTGAAACAGCCCAAACGTACATTATACAGTGCAAAAACTTTGTAAGACTTTCTCAAATTTAATTATTAAGAAAAAAAAGAGGTTAGAAATTTATCAGGAGAAAACTGTATTATATGTTGGGTTTCTTAATACCGGTTTGTTAATTGTTGGCCATATTAACAATGTCATAACAATATGTCAAATTTGAAATTTAAAAACAATACAGTACGAGAATGAACCAACCCGAAAAGTTCGGGATTTATTTTTGGTTTTATTTACCCAGGTTTTCCCAAGAAGGTTTGGAATGAAAATGAAAAATGCTTACGTAATACTAAAATAAATTAAACCTTTTTCTTTGAGTTTGAGCACATTTTCGCCTCAATTTCTACAGAAAAAATTAATGAATGTCCATTGTTATAATTGCTCTTCGATTTTTAGTAAATTTAACCTTGGAAATGGCACGGTTGTCAATTAAATTTTTGTCAAAATCTTTTTTCAAAGTCAAAATAAAACATAAAATAACTCTGAAGATAACTATTGAAAGTATCAAGCTATCTGGCGCACCCTGTATATACACAAGTTTTATCTTAATTTCGTTCAAACAATATTCGGCCGCACCCAACATTAAAGCTAAATTATTCCTTTAATTACAACCAACAGGATATTATGTGCCCAGATAATAATTTAACCTTTTGATAAATAAAGTTTTCTAATTACTTGTAACCTCTTTCCAACAAAATAATTCACTTCTAATCGTTGTTGAGAAAATTTTGTTCTCGATTTTCGGAAACAATTTTTTTTTAAATAAACTCCTCTTTACCTTAACCTAATTTACTAATTATTCTGTAATTTATTTTTATCAAGAAATACCGTTTAATTTACTCTTGTTTAATCGTAAACAAGATCTCTCTCTCTCTCTCTCTCTCTCTCTCTCTCTCTCTCTCTCTCCTCTCTCTCTCCCTCTCTCTCTCTCTCTCTCTCCTATCTCTCCCCTCTCCCTCTCTCTCCCCTCTCTCCCTCTCTCCCCTCTCTCCCCTCTCTCTCTCTCCCTTCTCTCTCTCTCTCCCTCTCTCTCTCTCTCTCTCTCTCTCTCTCTCTCTCTCTCTCTCTCTCTCTCTCTTTCGATGTTTAACGTTCGACTATTGTGCACACTTGGGCTAATGCAGACGATGGGATCATTTATAGCGTGTGAAAATGCCAAGCCCTGGCCGGGAATCGAACCCGGGTCTTCGGTGTGAAAGCCCAGTACGCTATCAACTAGGCC
>CM040189.1:10190865-10223365 GCA_022606455.1 Callitettix versicolor
TTCGTTGACGCGTTTCGGAGAACTTCCATCTTCAAAAACTATTTCTATAGTCAAGAGTATAGGTAAGGCGGATTATTATACTGAACATAGTGACAATAATCCTAACAGAAAAGAAGAAGAATATAAAAAAGAATTTAAACAAAAACAAATTTATTTTTCAATAACCAGGCTACTGCTACTAGCTAGTAGTACATTTACAATTCCCTTAATTTTTGTAAAATACATTTTAGATTTGTTGAAACAGGTTTGTTGTTTGTTTCTCATTTATTGGGCGTATCAGAAGCGCATAAATACTATAGGCGTTAACGTTACAGGCTATTATGGCGTAATAAAAGTCCATGGCTGTAAATTTTATACCTCGGCAATCTTTTATATCTTTCTTATCTTTTTCAGTGGCATTGTTTATTTGTGATTTAATATAAATGTTCTTTGGTATATTTTTATATTCTTCTTCTTTTCTGCTAGGATTATTGTCACTATGTTCAGTATAATGATCTGCCTTCCCTAGCTTCGTCAATTATACTTTCGTTGACGCGTTTCGGAGAACTTCCATCTTCAAAAACTGTATCTATATTGGTCACCAATATTATGACGCGTCCTATTTATAATTTTCTCCACCTCGTACCTCTTCTCTATTCAACACGTGTACATTAAACCTGACGTGCTCGCTTTTAATTGGTTCTTCAAAATCGTAAGTTTTCGCTCGCTTCTGATTGGTTCCTTTCAAACTTTCTCTTCAACAGTCGTCCCTCCTGTTAAGTTTTAAAATTTTTTAGATTTTTAAACGTAATGTCTGCTTGCGTCGATACATACCTCGAGAAATAGAAAACCCAATGAAGGTAATACATATGACAGAAAAAGGAAGACGTATGAACATTTTAGAGAACTTGGACATTTTAAAATCTAAATTAAAGGGAGAAAACATAATAAATGAACAGATATCGTCGCAAGCAGATATTACGTTTAAAAATCTAAAAATGTTCAAAAATTAACAGGAGGGACGACCGTTGAAGAGGAAGTTTGAAAGGAGCCAATCAGAAGCGAGCGAAAACTTACAATTTTGAAGAACCAATCAGAAGCGAGCACGTTTAGGTTTGATGTACACGTGTTGAATAGAGGAAGGGGTACGAGGTGGAGATAGAAAATTATAAATAGGACGGGCCATAATATTGGTGAGCAGTATAGATATAGTTTTTGAAGATGGAGGTTTTCCGAAACGCGTCAACGAAAATATAATTGACGAAGCTAGGGAAGGCAGATCATTATACTGAACAACGTTCTGGGTTTATTCGTTAATTGAATCTTTCCAGAAAACGCTGAGGTCCGATGGAACTGCCGGTAAAAGTTTTCGATTTCGAAAAGTTTTTTAATACTCTCTGAAGTTTTAATAAATGCAATTCTTCAGGATAAATTGTTCAACTAAAAATTAAATTATTTCCTTATCTACAAGAAAAACGTTAGCCAATCTGTTACGAATGACCTCGGCGCGCTCAAAGAAGAACCTGGCCGCTGTAGATTTAACATTTTTTTACTCTCAACGCATAATCTCAATTTCTAATTTATACTGATTTGATGTCATTATCATACAATTTCCTATCCGATCAAAATTTGAGAAGAAATAATTATTCAGTTTGTTGAAATAGGTTTTACCTGTATTTTATCAATAACGTCTGAATAGGATTTTCGATGATATTTGTGAGAAAGTTTGTGTAATGTAAAACCGCTTATTTTAATTAATAAAGGGAAACAAAATTTTAAAAATAAATAGGTTTTTTTAAAATATTGTTCATATTTTTAAATAGAGTCTATTTTCATTAAAAAAATTTCGTAACACAATGATAAACACAAATAGAAGCAAGCGTTAAAAATGGGTCTCAAAGTGTCATTTGAAAAGACTAAAATATTGACAAACATAAAAAAACCACCAAAAAATCTTCAAGTGAGAGCTTCAAGTGAGATAGTCAAAGAATTCAAATATCTTGGTGAATAGATCAGCTGGAACACCCTAGAGAAAAAAGCTATGGAATCTAGGAGAAATAAAGTCGAAGCCCCAAATTCCGTAACAACCAATTACTCCACATCAGGAATGAAACTCTTTACCAAAAAACTGAAAAACTATCAGACACAATAAGAAAAAGGAGAATTAATTTTTATGTGCACATCCTCCGAATGGACAAAAATAGACTAACCAAAAAAATATTTGACTCCTTTCGCAATAAAAGAGCCAAACCACTTTGGTTTAGAGAAACGGAGAAAGACATAACAGAACTACAAATCACTGACACTATGCTCATGGACAGAACAGCCAAAACAATAACCAAGGACAAGAAGCGACGGTTCTAAGACAAAGTCAAATCAAAGCGAACGATCCAAATCTCTGACGAAGAAAGAAAAGCAAGATCACAACGAATGAAGCAATACTGGGCTACGAGAAAGGCACAGAACATTAAAAAGTGATTGATTTAGTGTATCCCAAAGTTGGGTGAAACAAAGAGATAAACACAAATGTGTACAAAAGAGTTTAAATGTTTAAAACTGTGTTGAACAAATGCAATTACTTTATGCTTGAGTTGCTGTCAAAAGGTGTTTGTTTTCAAAAGAAGACAAATAGGTCGGTTAACATAATTATAGCAGTAAGCGATACGTAAACACTAAATGTAACTGTAATGTATTATTTTAGTAATTGGTTAACGAAAGTAGGTCAACAGTTAGAAACAAAGACAAAGTTTAATGTTTAATGTTTTTTTCGGTTGAGTTAACTTTATCTGGTGCATTAAAAGGATCTTTGTAGTTTATAAAAAGTGTAACAATTGTTAATTAGTTTCGAATTTAAAAAATATAAACTTTATTGTATGCTCTCTTTAACAAAACTATGGAGTACATTACAATAATAATAGCAGAACGTAATTATCCAAAACGTAACTTTATCGATTCAAATAACCGGATTTCTCCATTGTAAACAGTGATTTTTATTATTTCCGTCAAACGGATGCGTTTACGTTCCCTTAAAAAATATTCTTAAGGTTGTGCGATCACGTCTGCTGACAAACTTTGTCCGCTAGATCACTAGCCACTCGCTCTAGGGGCTGTTTTTGCTAGACGAACATTTCCCCTCCAGCCGCTTTGTGTTGCCCTCCACGCTCCACACTTTTCTTGGTTCCTTCGGTAACTGTGGGCTTTACCAGCCTGTATGCTTACTTTATTTTTATTTCAAGGCTGGCTACATGCTATGACATCTTTCTGTGCGATTTACGAAACAGAACTTCACATTAATGCGTTATATTTTTCTGTTTTTACAGAATGTCACTTTTTAACTTGTATTGTAGTTTGTCTATTCCAACTTGTATATTTTTTGTTTTGTTTAACGTCCGACTATTGTGAACACGGGCTAATGCAGACGATGGGATGATTTATAGCGTATGAAAATGCCAAGCGCTGGCCGGGAATCGAACCCGGATCCTCGGGGTGAAAGCCCAGTACGCTATCGACTAGGCCACCGAGGCGGCTCACTTACTTTATAAGCGTTAAGTCTCAAAACAGCTTAATATTGCTGATTTTTGAAGAGATTATTTCAAAAGTTGCCATCCCGTAGGTGGCTCTCAAATTGAATTATCCAACCAACCACCCCACTCACAAAATTGCATTAATGAGTCAATGAGTCGCTGTTATTCACTCCATTCTTTAGAGTTACCCAGGTTGTGTAGAGTAGTGAATGCGAGCCTTGAGTAGATGAGTGAGAGTAGTATGTGCTAGATACGGTGGGATTGCTAAACCTAACAGCTGATCACTTCAGCTGCCTCTGTTGCCTTTATCTCTTTACTTGTTTCACCCAACTTTGGGGTACACCAAATCAACCACTTTATAATGTTCTGTGCCTTCCTAGTAGCCCAGTATTGCTTCATTCGTTGTGATTTTGCTTTTCTTTCTTCGTCAGAGATTTGGATCGTTTGCTTGGATTTGACTTTGCCTTGGAATCGTTGTTTCTTGTCCTTGGTTATTGTTTTGGCTGTTCTGTCTATGAGCATAGTGTCAGTGATTTGTATTTCTGTTATGTCTTTCTCTGTTTCTCTAAAACAAAGTAGTTTGGCTCTTTTATTGTGAAAGTAGTCAAATATTTTTTTGGTTAGTCTATTTTTGTCCATTCGGAGGATGTGCCCATAAAAATCAATTCTCCTTTTTCTTATTGTGTCTGATAGTGTTTCAGTTTTTTGGTAAAGAGTTTCATTACTGATGTGGAGTAATTGGTTGTTACAGAATTTGGGGCCTAAGATTTGTCGTAATATCTTTCTTTCTTTGATCTCCAGCCTTTCAAGTGGGCCCTGGGTTGTGAGAGATAATGTTTCAGCTGCATATAAGGCTTCTGGTTTAATTACCGTATGATAATGCTTTATCTTTGTATTCCAGGAGAGAGACTTCTTGTTGTATGTGTCTTTGGTAAGTTGGAAGGCTAATTCAACTTTATTTCTCCTAGATTCCATTGCTTTTTTTTTCTCTAGGGCGTTCCAGCTGATCCATTCCCCAAGATATTTGCATTATTTGACTAACTCAATGTATTGTTCTTCCACTTGAAGCTTTGGTTGTTTTTGTTCTGCTGCTTTATTAAACTTCAAAATATGAAAACAACCTCTCAACTACGATAACCACAAAATATATATTGCTGTAGTAAAATTTTTGAATTTTTGAATAATTTTAGAAACATAATTAAAAAAATATAATTAAATATTAAAATTGGATTTTGAGAAAGAGCTATGGCGTTGTGTGTTGTTGCCAATAGTCCAACATTATGTCGATTGTACTCCAATTGGCATATTCAAATATTGTTTATTTATTTTAAGACTTAAAACTTACGTGTTCTTTAGAAAGTTTGCATTATGTTGTCTCATTATTTATAATTAATTAATAAACATAAAATATAATTATTTTTAATATTATTCTGTGTCACTTTTAACACGTACCATGTTAAATGTACGTGTTTAATGTGGTACACGTACATTAAAACACGTAATGTACGTATGATTTTATGTACGTGTTTTATGTAGTTACGTTGATACTAATTAGGTTTATTTTCCGCAAAAAAAAATAAATCCCCTACAACGGAGACATTTCTTGCGGCTGCAAGTTTCGTTAACTCCAAACAACCAGGGGGGAGTAAAGTCCAAGATTGGGTTTCGTGTTCGTTCAGGCGGAACAGCCAACAAACAGAAAAAAAATAAAAGAAAAACACACCGTCTTTCTTCTCTTAGCTTGGGATGTCAAGGAAACGTACCCCCTAATATAGTAAATGGCGTTTCGTATATACTTGTTTCTGGCTTGTACGATTCATTGTTCAGTGCAAAAATATTGTCAGAATATTAAACTATTTTTTTTTTTTCTTCTTTTTACTGTACAAAATATAGTGATTTTCAAAAACCGACATTTGTATTTTGATGAATACGCTTTACGGCAAAATATAGTCTTCCGTGCAAATTGATGAGGACGTACGGACTCAATTATTTCAGAAAATATCTCTGGTGTATTTACAGCAGCGATTGGTTTTCAGAACATTTTTAATTTCAAAAATAAAAAAAAACATTTCAAGGTTGTTTGCCGCAAAGTATATTTTGTGGATTCTGTATTTAGAAAAATTAATATTGCTAGTTTTTAAGAATTATTTAAAAGTTGTCAAACTATAGAGATAACTCAAGGAGTGTTTATCCATGAAAACTAGTTCATAATATAGTTTTATAGAGTCGCAAGCAGTAATATTAATTGTGTAAACATAGTTTTACAAAATTGTATATTTTTTATTAGAAGATTCTTCAGTCAAGTCAGTTACGACAGTCAAAATTAGTTAAGTTAGGTAATGTTAAAAAAAATCTCTTGGAAAGTAAACAAAAACGTAAATAATTCATGACAACCGTATGTATGTTGGATACGTAAAATTTATTTTTAAAAACTGAAAGTTTATAAATCTATATTTAAATATATACATGAATTGAGAGCAATGTATGGGGTTGTCCGTAAAAAAAAGGTTCCCAAAGCGCTATAGTAGCTGCGAACGTTGTTACGCGGGATTGGGTGACCTTGGCTTGCAGCTTGGTTCCTCCGCTCCCAATCCCCACTCCGCGAGCGGTCTGCGACACTCAGGCTTGGCTTGGTAGCCGTTAATAATGGAGTTGTCTTTTCTGTCTCCTGCCAGGTGCGAAAACGCTCTGTGATTCGTTTTTGTGTGTAAAAAACACTGCGCCGGTGGACATTCATATCCAACTGTGTGAAGTTTACGGAGAAAAATGTATGAGCATAGAACACGTGCGTAAATGGTGCAGAGAATTCAAAGACGGACGTACATGATGGACAGCGTTCCGGACGGCCAACTGTTTCTGACGAAACGATTGCGAAAGTGGAAGAAGGGTGAATGATCGAAGGGTGAAAGTTCGGGAGCTCTCCGAGATGATCCCTGATGTGAGCAAGACTTGCATTTTGACAGACCATTTAGGGTATAGCAAGGTTTGTGCAAAATGGATCCCAAGCAGACCACAAATGGCAACGGATTGATGCGGCCCGTGAATTTCTTCAGGCCTACGATACCGATGGCAAGAAATTCTTGACTCCATTGTCACTGGGGACGAGACCTGGGTACACTATACGACACCGGAAACGAAAGAATCACGTCAGTGGAAACATCCAGAGTCGCCAACGCCGCGGAAGTTCAAACAAAGTCTGCCGGCAAAGTCATGGCGAGCGTGTTTTGGAACAGGAAAGGCTTATTGTTGTGCAAATTCATGGATACCGGTACAACAGTCAATGCTGATCGTTACTGTGAGACGTTAAAGAACCTTCGCCGCGCGATTCAAAACAAGAGGAGAGAAATGCTCACGAAGGGAGTTTGTTTCCATCAAGACAACGCTCGTCCGCACACCGCCCGTGTAACAACCGATCTCATCAACCAATTTGGATTGGATACTGTCACACATCCGCCCTACAGCCCGTACTTAGCCCCATGTGACTACCATCACTTCCCTAATTTGAAGAAACACATAGGTGGGACGCATTTCAGTACCCGAGAGGAGCTGAAAGAAAAAAGTTTTAAGCTACCTTCGCAGCGCGGCGGGAGAGTTTTTCGACTCAGGCATTCAAAAGATGGTTCACCGTATGCAAAAATGCATCGATCTCAACGGCGATTATGTCGAAAAATAGAAAAAAGTGTAAGCTTTCCAAAAATGTATTCAATGCAAATAAACATGTTTTTTCATTGTGAAAAATTATCGGGAACCTTATTTTACGGACAACGCTCGTAATTGACGGATTTTTTTAAAAATAAGTAGTTTTATTTTAGTACTTGCGGACTGAAGATCGTCCCTTAAAAATAATTAATTCAATTTTTCTTTGCATCATGTATTTATAAATAAATGTGTTTTGTTCACAGGTAAGTGTTCAAGGAGCAGGCCAGTGCACTTGTCTTGGCAAGTAAATTATATTTGTACATTTATTTATTAATTTTTCAAAAAAAAAATTTTAAATATTACCGATCTACGAAGCATGAATTTTGAACTAGTTACATATAATAAAATAATCTACTACCAGCTGTTAAAAAGTTGTATTTGGTTGCTATGGTAACAGAATTGTTATGTAGAGTAGTGTACTTCTAGGATAATGGTATTAACCTTATAAAATAAAATAATAATAACTGATAACAATAGTAATATTTATTCAAGTTTAGACAAAAAACAAATATTGTAATTTTAACTGTATGTCAGAAGATGTAAAACTATTATTAGCATTATAAAATTGAGGTTAGGTTTTATCGCCATTGTGAGTCATTATCTTACATTTTAAAATCTTTTTCTATACAATCGTACAGTAGTTGAATGACCCATAATTTTCACCTATTCTGTGTTAATTAGTGTTAGCAAGTACTTTAAAAAACATTTTATAATGTTTAATCAAACAAAAATTAAAAAAATATAAACTTTATAGTTACACTATGTTCAGTATAATGATATGTCTTTTCTAGCTTCGTCAATTCTACTTTCGTTGACGCGTTTCGGAGAACCTCCATCTTCAAAAACTATATCTATACTCCTATATGGAGTATATAGGCTGCTTCCTGGAGCACTGGTGTGCAAGAAGACCGAACACCTTATCGACGTATTCAGAAAGAGACGCCTGGCATTTTACGGACACCTGATCAGACTCCCAGAAGAAAGGCTCACCAAGAAATTACTGAACTACCAGTTGAGCACAAAGATCAAAATAACTGGCTCAAGGAGATAGAACAAGACCTGAAAGACCTTGGATAACCGAGTCCCAAATGTATTCCTGCTACTCTTAATATCTGACCCTGTGACTTATTGTCATTGTAAATGCCAACTTCAATGGAAACTGCAATATTTTAATTTGGAAAGGCACGTTGTTTGGAATTAAAAATTGTTACACAGTTAACACTTGTCATAAAACTAAATACTAAACAAAGTTGGACTGGGTAAGTAGTATAATGGCGTTTAAAATAATATAAATATTTATTATTCACACCTACCAATATATAATAAACGTATAAAACGTCACTGTTACACAGTTAACACTTGACACAAAACTAAATAATTAAAGTTGGACTGGGTAAGTAATATAATGGCGCGAACATACAAGTTTTCACTTCAAAAATACATTTTAAAACAAAAATATATATATAAGAGCGTGATGCGTGACGGCAAACTGAATTTTTTTCCGTGCAAAACATACATCCATATTCCGCCAGAAGTGTTAACTTCAATATAATAATAAAAATGTACGCCTGCAAGTTAGTCAACCTGCACATTTTGTTTGTGACCTCTCACTGGTGTATTATACTCGTATACTCTTTAGTAGAATAACATAAATTATATTTGTACTATATTTCTTTAATCTTTTATTTTTGTTACTTCAATTTTGGACAGGTTTGATTGTAAAATCCTCAATTTAAATATGTGATGTGAAACCTGACAAAACCGCGTGTTGCGCTCGCAGCTACAAAAACTGCAAATACAATATTGAAAATTATATTAATAATAATACAGACGCCTAATGTGCACCAGCTTCTTAGATTAAAAAATTGAATTACAGTTGAAAACAGGTTTACATCTGTCCCTACACCAGACACAATATTCCAGCGTTTCGTATTAAAAGGAAAAGCGTTTCTTGTAATTACGTTGTAATTCTTTAAAGTTAACCATGTTACAACTTAATAAACATTCTGTTCTAAACATATCAATATGGTAAAGTTGCGATAGAGATAATCAGTTAGAATGACGCACTTAAAAATGTGTCAGATACTAAATATACAAGTATAACTTGAAGAGTACAGGGTGCGGCAGTCAATACTGCATTTTCGAAAAATAAACGCATGATTTCTTCAAAATGTCATTGCCGCCATCTTGTTATAGGCTACATTAAAAAGCTATTAAGAAACATTTATATAATTATTCATTGGTTAAAAATAACATCGATAAGATGGTGTCCTTCACGATTAATGCATTATTGCAGGCGATTTTCCGAAGTTGTTCATCACATCACATAAGCTGTGGAATTTTCTGAATTTCCAGGCAGATTCTTGCCTTGAGTTCTTCAACTGTACGAGGTCGTTCTTCCACTTTATCCTTTAGAAACTCTCAAGAAGAAAATCGCATGGTTTCGGGTGGAATATTTTAAGCCAAACGACCTTTTGTAGCTTTAACCACTGTTCCACAGCCACTGCCCCGCAGGGTGGTGCAGACTAGATGCACCCATTGAGAGGATTTAGACGTTCCTCGCGGTACCCGAGTATAACTAAATTGTACACATACAACACTGCACTTACAACTGGATATTGCCAAACATTACGAAACTTAAGACGAGCTATCCAGAACAAGCGGAGAGGAAAACTGAGTGCCAAAGTGTTGTTTTTGCACGACAATGCCCGCCCTCACACGGCAAATTGAACAAAAGACGTCTTGACGGCCTTCAAGTGGGAGATTTTCCCTCATCCACCCTACAGTCCGGACCTGGCACCTAGTGATTTCCACTTATTCCCGAAGATGAAGACTTGGCTTGCAACACAGCGCTTCGATGACGACGCAGATCTCCGCGCGGGCGTGACTGACTGGCTGGCGTCACAGGCGGAGGAATTCTACGACACGGGAATTTCAAAGCTAGTTCACCGATATGACAAATGTCTAAATTTGTTTTGGCGATTATGTCGAAAAATAGTATTTTAGTTCCTCTTTCAAATGTATATAATAAAATTTTTTCCTGTACTTAGTTTTTTTTTTATCCAAAACGTAATCTACTTTCTAATAGCCCTACTATTATATATATATATATATATATATATATATATATATATATATAAGAGAGTGATGTGACGGCAAACTGAATTTTTTCCCGTGCAAAACATACATCCATACCCCGCCATAAGGAGTAGTATATAAGTATATATATATATATATATATATATATATATATATATATATATATATATATATATATAAGAGAGTGATGCGTGATGCGTGACGGCAAACTGAATTTTTTTCCTGTGCAAAACATACATCCATACCTCGCCTTAAGAAGTATTCACTTCAAAATGCACGCCATTGTTACAAGGCGACAGTAATATTGTGTTGGATTGACAATATTTTTGTCAATATTATAGAAATGTTAATATTTTTATGCGAAAAATATGTTACGCATTTTAAACAAATTTACTTGTTTAAGTACTTAAGTACCATTTCATACAATCCGCGTGTACCGGTTTTGCGAAAGTTGTTTTACAATTAATTTATTCTACTTATCAGTAGGACATATGGTAATGCGGATTTGCATATAAAATGAATTTCTTTCCAAACATTTGGCCAATTACAAACGTGACCACTTCAGTAGTTTTCTTCATTTCGGTTTTTTTTGTGTTTAACGTCCGACTATTGTGCACACTTGGGCTAATGCAGACGATGGGATGATTTATAGCGTATGAGAATGCCAAGTCCTGGCCGGGAATCGAACCCGGGTCCTCGGAGTGAAAGCCTTAACTAGGCTATCAACTAGGCCACTGAGGCGGCCTAGTTCATTCTTCATTTCGGATTGTAATTTCGTGAAATATCCAAATTGAACTACGAGAGTTGGCATTATTGCAGTTTGTTATTGTAATTTCACTAAAACAAAATATTTAATAAACTATAAACTCTCATTTTCCAACATGGAAAATATAAACACTGCTTTTAAATATAATTTGAGAAGCCATATTAAAATTTTATACAAATTAATATTATTTAATTTTTTAGGTTATGTTTGTTTTTTCAATCAATATTAAAGGTTAAATAAGTACTACCGCACTGTTTCAAAATGTATTTGCACAATCGAAACTTTTAAATTGGTTTTAGTTATAAACAATATGTTGTATTTTTAATATTATTCAATTCATTAATGTAAAAACGTAATTAATATTGTGTTCACTGCATAACGCTGCCTTTCATACCTTCAAATATTTTATATTCGTTACAAATATATTTCAATTTTCAAAACTTTTTACTGTGCTAAAAGGTTTTTGAGCACAGTAAAACGTTTTGAAAATGAACGTGTTCCGAAACACGACCGTATAAAAATGTTTGATGCTATGAACGACAGAGGATATGAACATACCTAGCTGGAAAATATGGTTACATTATGTGTTTTGTTATTATTATTTATTATTTTCTGCCTTTTGTGTGTTATTTTCTAGTTTGATTGTGTATTCTGTAACCCAATTTAAATTTAGATCAATAAAATACATTTTAACATTTTTTTTTGTTAAGTTCTTCAATGTAAAAGTATACTAAAAACAACCGTGTTATCTTTATTTTATTTTTTTCCCGTCAAAAACACTAAAAATAACACAGATTGATTTAGAATTCATGTTTTTTGTTTTGAATTTTGATGAATATTGAAAGTAAAATTGTAAAATACATATTTTTTTTGTTATAGTTTTCGTTTCATCGTATGACAGTCATTTCGTAATAAAAAATCGCGGTGGGCTGTAGACGTGATGGAAGCGAATTTCCAAAAAGTAGTAGCAATTTTTGTTTTATCTTCCAATTTTTAAAAAAATGATTTAACTATCAGAACAAGCGATAAACTCTGTATAAATTAGCATTTTAAATAACATTGAATATACGGCAATAAAACTTGAACACCGTTGGAATTTTTCTCAAATAATTTAAACAAATTTCGAAATGGCTGAATCCGATTTTTTTAAATTATAAGGTTAAAAGTTGTGATATTTTATTTTTACAAATACAGTCCGCCATTTTGAAACTTTCGAATGAATATCGCTGTGTAACGAACATTTCTAAGGTATAAAAGAAATCGTTTTTGTCTGCCAAATATGAGTCAATCCTAACTAAAATTTTTACGATATCTAGACTGCCAACATATAATATATAAAATATATAAAACGTATTTAACGACATTTAAAAAAATTTCGAGCTAATTTTAAAATCCTGGATCTCGCTCATACTGAAAACTCTGATATCTAAAAATGTTATAAATTTTTAACCAAAGCACATTTTGTTTTTAGAAAAGCGCATAGAGATAGAAAAATATTGAAAAACGTACTTCTATGAACGTTTTCAATAGTCAAAACGTGTTTATTCAATAAGAATAACATTAAGAGAATTTATCTGTCGTACATAACCTAAAAGTTTATGTGACGAAGCAATAACTGCTGCAAATGTTCGATCTAGTCAGCCTTGAATGTTAGGCTATTTATTCGCACAAGTCAGCTGTTTTATTACTCGTCACAGCAGCTGTTACACCGCTGATTTAGAAAAGTGCATAGACATAGAAAAATATTGAAAAAACATACTTCCATGAACGTTTTGAGTAGTCAAAACGTGTGTACTCAATAAGAATAACACTAAGAGAATTTCTCTGTCGTACATAACCTAAAAGTTTATGTAACGAAGCAATAACTGCTGCAAATGTTCGATCTAGTCAGCCTTGAATGTTAGGCTATTTATTCGCACAAGTCAGCTGTTTTATTACTCGTCACAGCAGCTGTTACACCGCTGATTTAGAAAAGTGCATAGACATAGAAAAATATTGAAAAACGTACTTCCATGAACGTTTTGAGTAGTCAAAACGTGTGTACTCAATAAGAATAACACTAAGAGAATTTCTCAGTCGTACATAACCTAAAAGTTTATGTAACGAAGCAATAACTGCTGCAAATGTTCGATCTAGTCAGCCTTGACTGTTAGGCTACTTCTTCGCACAAGTCAGCTGTTTTATTACTCGTCACAGCAGCTGTTACACCGCTGATTTAGAAAAGTGCATAGACATAGAAAAATATTGAAAAACGTACTTCCATGAACGTTTTGAGTAGTCAAAACGTGTGTACTCAATAAGAATAACACTAAGAGAATTTCTCTGTCGTACATAACCTAAAAGTTTATGTGACGAAGCAATAACTGCTGCAAATGTTCGATCTAGTCAGCCTTTAATGTTAGGCTACTTCGTCACACAAGTCAGCTGTTTTATTACTCGTCACAGCAGCTGTTACACCGCTGATTTAGAAAAGTGCATAGACATAGAAAAATATTGAAAAACGTACTTCCATGAACGTTTTGAGTAGTCAAAACGTGTGTACTCAATAAGAATAACACTAAGAGAATTTCTCTGTCGTACATAACCTAAAAGTTTATGTAACGAAGCAATAACTGTTGCAAATGTTCTGATCTAGTCAGCCTTGAATGTTAGGCTATTTATTCGCACAAGTCAGCTGTTTTATTACTCGTCACAACAGCTGTTACACCGCTGATTTAGAAAAGTGCATAGACATAGAAAAATATTGAAAAACGTACTTCCATGAACGTTTTGAGTAGTCAAAACGTGTTTACTCAAAAAGAATAACACTAAGAGAATTTATCTGTCGTACATAACCTAAAAGTTTATGTAACGAAGCAATAACTGCTGCAAATGTTCGATCTAGTCAGCCTTGAATGTTGGGCTACTTCGTCACACAAGTCAGCTGTTTTATTACTCGTCACAACAGCTGTTACACCGCTGATCTTGGCGGTATCATTAGATTTTTTTCAACTCTTCAATGTGCAATAAAATCCATGTCGTGTTAAATTATTAAAAACGTTTCGACATTATAATTTTTAAATACAAGCAGTATTGCCAATGTTTTAAAAACTATTATTACAACTCATTAATAACACAATTATTACAGATTGCATAACATTTATCGCTGTTACAGGTGCATAATTTATTTATAATTTAATTATAAATTTAAATTTAATTAATTATTTAATTAGTTAATTAAATTAATTAATTATAATTTATACATAATTTATTTAAAAAATTAAATACGTTACACGTACATAATTTAAGTAAAATTTAAACCCAAGTTTATAACATAGCTGGTCTGCATGATTAATTAACCTCGCGCAAGGTGCAGACTTACATAACTAGCCTCAAACGGGGAGGTAAACTCTTGAAGCAGACATGATACAGTGAAATGAACGATGTCAGTTGACCCATTAGTTGTCTAATCTAATTAGATCCTATGGTTGTACATTAGCTCTACCTGTCTCTGCTTCTCTTCTGTTTAAGTACGTTAATAAAATAAAGCTGAGGAAATACGCAAGATGCATGTACAACGTTTAAACTATGGGTCATAAATTTATGAATTTTGTCTACTTTAGTTTCCCCCGGTAGAAGTACAAACGCCTTACTAACGTTAGATAGGCAATCGATACACAGCTTGGCGGGTAGCGTGTGTTGTTCCTGAAGGCGCAATTCGTAATCGGTACGTGGAGTTGGTTAAATATAGCAGGCCTAAGTAAAGTATACAGATCTGTAATGAATTAAATCTATAGTCTTGAACATTTTATAATTAACGAAGTTATTGTTTAAACATTTAGTTTTATTTTGATTAAAATATTTTTTTTTAATTGGCTTTTAATATTTTTTAGCGATTTACTAATCGAATGCCATGAAATGAGCACCTATCAAGGCTAGTAGATTAAATAACAGTAGACCTCGCAATATATTCTTATTTTATAAAGGATTTGATACACGGCAGCGTTCTTAACTTTTCCGCCAATTTAACCGGTAACCGTAACGCTTACGAAAAATATTACAGGACCAACTTTGTTGGAAATTTTATACTATTTTTTGACGTGGTCAAAATTACGATAGGTTTTGCCGTTTTACCAACACTACATTTATTTTTAACGTCCGACTATTGTGCACACTTGGGCTAATGCAGACGATGGGATGATTTATAGCGTATGAAAATGCCAAGCCCTGGCCGGGAATCGAACCCGGGTCCTCGGGGTGAAAGCCCAGTACGCTATCAATTAGGCCACCGAAGCGGCTCCCAGCACTACCGGAAATAATTAGCAAATTCATTCTAAACGTTGAATCATAGACCATCTTCAAACATAAGTGAATTGGAAAATATCTTACACGTGTGTCTTATAGGCATTATGTAAGGACCCTCCCAAACCAATTTCAAAACCAGTGCGTGTGATTAAAATCGCGTACATTTTTCATCTTAAATCAGAGGCCGCCATCTTGAAACGGAAATAAATAGGACTAATTTATACACACGTCATTTGGCTTTTATACAGGATAATTTTTAAACCAAATTTTAAAAAACCGGTCAATGCGTACGGAAAAAACTGCGTTCACTCGTCATTGTAAAAACAGAGGCTATTAACTGAAACCGGAAGTGGATGGGGAAAAATCTAACACATACGTGGTTTGGGAATTATACAAGTTTCAAAACAATCGGTCAGTTCGTTTTGTCAAAACTACGTAACAAACAAACTCACAAACGGAATGACGAACGGTCAAGTTGAAACAAGACACATCGCTTCGCTCGATCAATAATGTGCCGTTTTAATCAGCGTTTTTGAAAATGTAAAACTTAAGTTTGACCGTCAATGGATTTTAACGTTAAAATTCAACAGAAACACATTTTGATCATGGCGTATAAGCTGAGTAGGGGTAGTAAATGACCTTCACAGTAGAATTTAAGATTTATAAATGATATAGAAAATCGTGGCACGCATCTGTCTCGCTGGCGTGATGAAAGCAATTTTCCACAAGTATTTCTTTTTATCGTACTGTGATTTCACCATCATATACATAATTAAAATCTTCTATTAGCGATTTTAATGTTCAAATTGAATTTAATAACGAAAATGAAACCTTTAACGCTGTCAAATTAAATTTCCAAAATTTCATGTATTTTGTAAATTCGAAATTTCAACACTGATGACGGTGGTGAATTATTTTTCAAAATTATTTAAGACGAACATTTATGAATGTTTAAAGATTTGAAATGTCCGCCATTTTGGGA
Source organism: Callitettix versicolor (assembly GCA_022606455.1). Taxonomy (NCBI): domain Eukaryota; kingdom Metazoa; phylum Arthropoda; class Insecta; order Hemiptera; family Cercopidae; genus Callitettix; species Callitettix versicolor. Next base: position 10,207,199 of record CM040189.1, read on the forward strand.
TTTGTCAAAGCCGTTACCATAATAGACTAAATTCGAATATATAAATGATCTGATGGCTGCAAAACATATAAATATAGTAATTGTAATGGAAATTACTTTAGACTAAAGGTTGAAAATTTTGTTACAGTAAATCATGCTTAGTTTTTTTTTAATATTCAGACATGGATTAATATGTTATCGCATGGATTTCTGATCATAGTTTAACGAGTTCTGTAGGGAAACCATCACAATAAAACATATATTGCTCGATTGTAATGGTTTCCAAAATTTGCGTGTTATTTGTGGACTGAGAAATAGTTTGCAGACGATGTTGGGAGTGCCTCGGCCGTTGACCGGGTCCTAGACTTCCTTCATCGTCTGAATTTTTTTAAAGAAAATTTAATTTATATATTTGTTATTGCTTATTGTAGGGCTCCTTTACAGCCCTTAAAAGTTATTTATTAATTTATTTTTAAGTTGTTTTTATTTTGTTAATTAGTTTTAGGTACGTTAATATTTCTTTTATTTATCTTATTATTGTTGTACGGCCAATATACAGCCTACAATAACTTTGTGTGTATGTTATTTTAAGATTTATATTATTGTTAACTAGTTTTAAGAAACTATTTATTTATACTTGTTATTGTATTTTGTATTTTTATTGTTTTTTTTTTGTTGTTTAAAATATCTTAAAATTTTATCTGACTTGTTTCTTTGTTTTTAAAATTGTATTAAATAATTAATTTCGCGCCTCGGCGATGATAACCTTAAAGGTTTTTCGCCGGCAAAAAAAATGCACGTGTTGGTTTAAAATGTCTTAAAATTTTATCTGACTTGTTTCTTTGTTTTTAAAAATTGTATTAAATAATTAATGTCGCGCCTCGGCAATGATAACCTTAAAGGTTTTTCGCCGGCAAAAAAAATGCACGTGTTGAGAGGATTTAGACGTCCCTCGCGGTACCCGAGCCTAACACACACTTACACTTACGACTTTAACACTTTACACTCACACTTACATTTAGGGAGGCGATAATAGCCTCAATGTGCTTTTCGCCTTAAGACATCCTCTTATAACTATGTTCAGTATAATGATCTGCCTTCTCCAGCTTCGTCAATTCTAATTTCATTGACGCGTTTACTATATCTATACTTTTTACAGTATAGTTTAGAGTATAGATACAGTTTTTGAAGATGGAGGTTCTCCGAAACGCGTCAACGAAAGTAGAATTGACGAGCTAGGGAAGGAAAATATTTCGCCGGAGAAAAATATTCAGACATTATTGTTTTAAAACTGAAGTAATTTTAATTTTTTTTTAAAACAAAAACGTAAAAAATATAAAACTACATTATTTTATCGATTACATTTGTTTTTACATATTCTTGATTGTATATATTAAATAATTATATTTTGGTTACGTGATTAACATAACTGCAATATACCGATAAAATATATCCAAAACAGTCATCCAGCTTGTCAAATAAAACCGGGCGCCATTTTACTCATGATGGATGGTTTAGTGCTCACTGCGGGGGTTAAATGGCCTGTAAAAACTTTTAATTTCCATCGAAAACATGACACCCCACCAACTGTAGCCATTTAGTAAAGTTTGTCGGGCAATTGCTATGCGGGTGCGACTGTGTGAGGGTTGAAGTATAAATATTGATTAACAAGTTCAGTGATCCAGTAAGAAAATACGGTAGAGAAAAACGACTTCATTCACGCTGCGCTAAGCGTTAAAATCTTTTTCTAAAAGATGAAACTACATCGCATAAATAATGCACACTGATTATGGGTAATTCACGAGGGAGAATTGAATTTAACGAAACCATTTATAATAGCTTTCGGAATGAACGTGATAAAAATAATAATAAGGGCGTTTCTCCCGCTCAAGCTGAAGAGAGACATTATACCGAGCTCGGATTTCTAGAACCATCCATTAATTCTAAGCCGTAATAAACCGTTTCTAGATAGTGTATTTTTGTTTGAGTGCAAAACATTAAATTATGCACTACTTGTCTGGTAGGGTAACTGTATTATGAACTTTTGCTTATTAAAGATCGATACTTAGTGATCCTTGAAAAATTAATTATTGGAGCGACAATCGTGTCATGACCTTGACTTGAGCGTTGACCTTAACGTCTTGATTACTTTTTTGGAGGTCGTTAAAAATTAAAAAGTAAATATTATATCCCAGTTTGTGTGAGTGATAACTCTCATTTTCGCATTGTTAACTTATTTGATTTAATTTTGGTACAAAATCAAATGTATGATTTGGCAAATCTTCTATCTTCTATCTTCTATTATATATAAAAGAAGAAGTTCTGACTGACTGACTGACTGATTCATAATCAACGCAAAGCCTAAACTGTTTTAGCTAGCGACTTGAAATTTGTAGGGTAGATTTATGTTACCAAACGTGTGGTTTTAACGCCATTAAACTACTTACCCAGTCCAATTTTATTAATCAACATACAGCCGAGACTATTATAGCTGAAACTTGACATTTTCAGGGTACCTTCTTACAACAATATCGAGATGCACTAAGAAAGGATTTTGCAAAAATTTGATTTTAACGCTATTAAACTACTTACCCAGTCCAACTTTAATAATCAACGTACAGCCGAGACTATTATAACTAGAGACTTGACATTTTTAGCGTACCTACTTATAACAATGTAAAGATGCATTAAGAAAGGATTTTCCAAAAATTTGATTTTAACGCTATTAAACTACTTACCCAGTCCAAATTTAATAAACAACCTACAGCCAATACTACTATAGCTAGAGAAGTGAAATTTTAGGGTACCTTCTTACAACAATGTCAAGGTGCACTAAGACAGGATTTTGCGAAAATTTGATTTTAACGCCATTAAACTACTTACCCAGTCCAATTTTAATAATCAACGTATAGCTGAGACTATATTAGCTAAAGATTTTAAATTTTTAGGGTTACCACCACATGTAGAGGTGCACTGAAAAACGATTTTTCAGTATTCACTCCCTAAAGAGGTAAAAATGAGGTACAAAATTTTTTATTGGAAAATATATTTTTCTTCTGACCTTTTTAAAACGTAACATAGTCACTCTTAAATATAAAATGAAATGTTTTTCACCATTTCCCAAAACTCATCACCTAAAGAGATTGAAAGGGGGTAGAAAATATAAAAAAGGTGTATATAATTTTTCATTGAAAATATATTTGTTTTGGATCGTATATTCTAGAAATATGCTACGAAACACAAATGATGAAACACATATTTCAACATTTTTCCAAATTCATTCACTAAAAGAATAAAAATATAAAAAAGATTTATAATTGGAGAAAAACATATGTTTTCATTGTAGAAAAATATTTGTATCGGCTTTTTTTAAAGTAAACAAAATATTCTAAAACACAAATTATGGTACACGTAATTCAGCATTCCCCTCCCGAATTCATCCCATAAAAGAACACAAAAATATAAAAATGTATAAATGTTTGTATTGGAGAAAAATATTTTTTATCAGATTTTCTTAAATTCGAATGGAACACGTTTGAAGACAATTAAACAACATATTCAGGTTATAATATTTTTTCATATTCACTGTAAAATAATCACGAGTTTAGATGATCACGTTTTTATTAATATATTTTTTTATGTTTCTAAATTATTGCATTACTGAAACAGGTTAAGTTTCGTGGACAAAGCTGCGACGGGTAATGCTAGTAGTATATATATATATATATATATATATATATATATATATATATATATATATATATATCAGAATTTTTTTATTATTTAGTTTTATACCTTTTTAAATTTTGTGGAGTAGGGTAATATTGTACGAATTAAAACAATGATCAAATTATAATAAATGATACGCAAAATTCGAGTCAATTTACTCGACTTTCAACAAATGACATGTTCTTTAGCTCGAGTTGTTTTTATAGCCATTCTAGATTGCTTTACGTATTCACAAGTTCACTCTTCACAGACTACTTTGTGTACACGACACACACACACACACACACACACACACATATATATATATATATATATTTATTTATTTAATACTCATAACCAATCTTTACAAGATCGACTAATGGTTTACATCTACAACAAAATCACATTTTTAGTATAGCTATTGCATTAATAACTTCCTTCACATCAGTGGAGCAGTTCATGAGGTTCAGTCCTCTTGAGGCGGCGAACGTTACCGGCCACTTCACGTACTGCCTCCATCTCACAATGCATGCGTAAGAAGCCGTAGATTATGACTAGTTGCACATTTTTTAACTTCCTCTTCGACAAGCCTGATGTTTAAGTCCCTATGTAAATCATTGTTACGAATATACCACGGGGCATTGACTATTCCTCGCAAGACTTTGTTTTGGAAATTTTTGGATTGATTTTGTCTCATTCACATGTAAAATGAACATAAACATTTATCGTTAATTTAAATTGATATTTTGAATTTTTAAAATCTATTAGAAATAAGAAATTTTTATTTTTGTTTTTTCAAGGTAATTTGAAAGTATGAAAGTATACCTTCAAATTGTAACATTTATTATGGTAAATTTAGGGTTTCGAGAACTGGTAAGATAAAGAAAAATATTTTTTGGAAATTCGCTTCCATCATGTCAGCGAGACAGCTGCTAATCACGATTAATTTTATATTATTGTAAAAAATTATTTAGTTTTAAAAAACATGTTTTTAACATTACATTCTTGAAAAGTGGTCACAAAATTTTACATTTTCGTTTACAGAGAGTGTTACACAATTGTGCGGTCCGATTTTGAAAAATTATTCCTCGCGTCAAGACAAACTTACACTCTGGAATGAACAAGGCTGCTGTTTTATTGACATTTTATCTGTTTTGTTTTATCGTTACTGCAGATTGCTTGGCGATAAATCAACACAACGATTTACTGAATATTGTGTATCCAACGCGTGGTTTTTGCTTTCCAACGAAATGTAAAACGTTTTCAGAAATTAACAAAGATTACTTCAATCTTGTTTTGACACACAAAATATATATATATATATATATATATATATATATATATATATATATATATATAAGATTATATAGGCCTAAGGCTACTTCAATTTTTTAATTGAAGTGAAAACTTTTTTAGCGACGTTGGGCACTTTTTTTGGATGGACAAAAACCTTTGAACTCGCGTCAGATTTTACAGCGACGCCGTCACCGCTACCATGAGATATATAATGTTTATTTGTGTATATATAAATAGTATAGGATGCACCCCATGCGTATATACTGTATATCGTTCGGCACTTTTTTTGGATGGGCAAAAACCATTGAACTCGCGTCAGATTTTATAGCGACACCGTCACCGTTACCATGAGATATATAATGTTTATATGTGTATATATAAATAGTATAGGATGCACCCCACGCGTATATACTGTATATCGTTCAGCACTTTTTGGATGGGCAAAAACCATTGAACTCGCGTCAGATTTTATAGCGACACCGTCACCGTTACCATGAGATATATAATGTTTATATGTGTATATATAAATAGTATAGGATGCACCCCACGCGTATATACTATATATCGTTCGGCACTTTTTGGATGGGCATAAACCATTGAACTCGCGTCAGATATTATAGCGACACCGTCACCGCTACCATGAGATGTATAATGTTTATATGTGTATATATAAATAGTATAGGATGCACCCCACGCGTATATACTGTATATCGTTTGGCACTTTTTGGATGGGCAAAAACCATTGAACTCACGTCAGATATTATAGCGACACCGTCACCGCTACCATGAGATATATAATGTTTATATGTGTATATATAAATAGTATAGGATGCACCCCACGCGTATATACTATATATCGTTCGGCACTTTTTGGATGGGCATAAACCATTGTACTCGCGTCAGATATTATAGCGACACCGTCACCGCTACCATGAGATATATAATGTTTATATGTGTATATATAAATAGTATAGGATGCACCCCACGCGTATATACTGTATATCGTTTGGCACTTTTTGGATGGGCAAAAACCATTGAACTCACGTCAGATATTATAGCGACACCGTCACCGCTACCATGAGATATATAATGTTTATATGTGTATATATAAATAGTATAGGATGCACCCCACGCGTATATACTATATATCGTTCGGCACTTTTTGGATGGGCAAAAACCATTGAACTCGCGTCAGATTTTATAGCGATATATAAATAGTATAGGATGCACCCCACGCGTATATACTATATATCGTTCGGCACTTTTGGATGGGCAAAAATCATTGAACTCGCGTCAGATTTTATAGCGACACCGTGCACCCCACGCGTATATACTATATATCTACCATGAGATATATACCGTAACCATGAGATATATAATGTGTATGTTTATATATAAATAGTATAGGATGCACCCACGCGTATATACTATATATCGTTCACTTTTGGATGGGCAAAAATCATTGAACTCGCGTCAGATTTTATGGATGTGTATGTATAAATAGTAAAACCACGCATATATACTATATATCGTTCGGCACTTTTTGGATGGCCAAAAACCACTGAACTCGCTTCAGATTTTATAGCGACACCGTCACCGCTACCATGAGATATATAATGTTTATATGTGTATATATAAATAGTATAGGATGCACCCCACGCGTATATACTATATCCTTTCATATAAAAGTATGATATATATATATATATATATATATATATATATGTACATAATACGAACCGTATACTTGCTACTGGCATCTGTCTCTTTCTAGTTCTATACTCTACGTATACATGTGCTTTTTCTACAGTATATACATAGTTCACCTAGTGGAAAGTATACTTTCAAAAGCACGTGATTTTTTATATATATGGTTAATATCATTCATCGTTTTGTTTTCAAAATCAATAGTCGGAAACAATCAAAAAAAAAATAAATTATTTTAGTCAGATTACAAATATTTATATCTAATATAGACTGTTAATATTCATTTTATTTCAAAGTCTTATAATAAATTATTTTAGTCAGATTACAATATTTTATACCTAATATAATGCTTAGTTCATTTTATTTAGTTAGTATAGGAAATTATTCTGAATATTCCAAAACATTCAAAATGCACAAATGTTATTATTCCCCATTTTACTTCTGTCAGCACTCCCGGAGTGCAACCCTTTTTTCCCCATTTTTGGCTAGTTCCCAGATTGTCCTGTCTTCTTGCACTTTTAAAGAAATAAATAATACAAAGCAAAGATATACAACATATAAATAACGTGAAACAGCCTATCTTCAAAACATTTAAAATGAAATAATTATCTTACAAATAGCGAAGTAGCTTCTATTGTTATTTTACAATAGTGTTATAGGGATAAATAATTTTATATGGCAGACATTGTCCACAGACTCTTAGGCGGGTAACTCGAGCTGGTGAACAATGTGCAATTAAAATATTTTTTGTTGATCCACTAATCGGTCAAAATTGTCTGTTTCCTAGATTTTTATGTAATTTTGTGAGAACATTAAACTTGACATAACGTTGTGGAAAACATGATGTCGAATATTTTGGATTAATGAAAAGGTGGATTGTTTAATTTAAAAAAAAAATATCACAAAATGACGGGCAGAGAAACAAATTAACGTGCATCTGCAATATGTTAAAGTTCATTGTTCACACAAGTTTAGGACTCGCATGAAAACTCTACGGTATATGAAATTAAAATTCGCAATTAGCGGAGTTAAAATAATCCACTAATTACAAACAGATTACTTTAATTCATTGTTTATAATTATTTATAGAAATAGCATTCTTAGTTCATTTTATTTAGTTAGTATAGGAAATTATTCCCCAAACATTCCGAAACATTCAAAAATGCACAACGTTATTGTTCAAGTTTTCACTTCTGTCGGCATTCCCGGAGTGCAGCCCGCAGTTTTTCCCCATTTTTTGGCTAGTTCCCAGATTGCACTTTTAAAGAAGTGCATCGGCTAGTCTTAAAGTGTTATCGGCTAGTCTTCTTGCACTTTTAAAGAAATAAATAATACAAAACAAAGATATACAACATATAAATAACGTGAAACAGCCTATCTTCAAAACATTTAAAATGAAATAATTATCTTACAAATAGCGAAGTAGCTTCTATTGTTATTTTACAATAGTGTTATAGGGATAAATAATTTTATATGGCAGACATTGTCCACAGACTCTTAGGCGGGTAACTCGAGCTGGTGAACAATGTGCAATTAAAATATTTTTTGTTGATCCACTAATCGGTCAAAATTGTCTGTGTCCTAGATTTTTATGTAATTTTGTGAGAACATTAAACTTGACATAACGTTGTGGAAAACATGATGCCGAATATTTTGGATTAATGAAAAGGTGGATTGTTTAATTTTTTTAAAAAAATATCACAAAATGATGGGCAGAGAAACAAATTAACGTGCATCTGCAATATGTTAAAGTTCATTGTTGACACAAGTTTAGGACTCGCATGAAAACTCTACGGTATATAAAATTAAAATTCGCAATTAGCGGAGTTAAAATAATCCACTAATTACAAACATATTACTTTAATTCATTGTTTATAATTATTTATAAAAATAGCTTGTTATCGGATTCTTAACAAAGTTGTTATCGGAAACTTGCATTGTTATCGGAAACTTAACAAAGTTGTTATCGGAAACTTGCATTGTTATCGGAAACTTAACAAAGTTGTTATCGGAAACTTGCATTGTTATCGGAAACTTGCATTGTTATCGGAAACTTGCATTGTTATCGGAAACTTAACAAAGTTGTTATCGGAAACTTGCATTGTTATCGGAAACTTAACAAAGTTGTTATCGGAAACTTGCATTGCTATCGGAAACTTGCATTGTTATCGGAAACTTGCATTGTTATAGGAAACTTAACAAAGTTGTTATCGGAAACTTGCATTATTATCGGAAACTTAACAAAGTTGTTATCGGAAACTTGCATTGTTATCGGAAACTTAACAAAGTTGTTATCGGAAACTTGCATTGTTATCGGAAACTTGCATTGTTATCGGAAACTTAACAAAGTTGTTATCGGAAACTTGCATTGTTATCGGGAAATTGCATTGTTATCGGAAACTTAACAAAGTTGTTATCGGAAACTTTCATTGTTATCGGAAACTTAACAAAGTTGTTATCAGAAACTTGCATTGTTATCGGAAACTTAACAAAGTTGTTATCGGAAACTTGCATTGTTATCGGAAACTTAATCTGCTTAATGAAAACAGATTTAGAGCGTAACTTTATGAGGACAAATCAAATATATCAAACCAAATTAGTAAAGTTATTTGTTTGCACGGCTGCGTCTGCTCGTATTGGAAGCGATGTAATTTAATTCAACGCGGTGCTTCATTTTGATTTACGTTTAAAAACACAACAAAACATGATACACACGTAATACGTAATACAATATTGTTCGTTAGCGAATTTCCATTTGAAAATTACCTTTTGGAGCAGCCGTCATGGTAAACACATACACACGCGCACACACACACACGCACACACACACACACACACACACACACACACACACACACACACACACACACACACACACCCAACCAACCACACACACACACACACATATATATATATATATATATATATATATATATATATATATATATATATATATATATATATATATATATATATATATATATATATATATATATATATATATTTATACATACATACATACATAGGCTACCACTCAGGGGTGTAGACTAGCTGGATTTAGATGTCCCTTGCGGTACCCGAGTCTAACACACATACAACACTACACTTACGACTTTAACACTTTTCACTCACACTTTCGTTTAGGGAAGCGACAATTGCCACAATGTGCTTTTCGCCTTAAATAAAAAAAATATATATAAATATAGGCTTTATGATATGTATGTATGTATGTGTGTGTGTGTGTTTGTGTGCATTTTAGCACGCTGACGTTCGAAATTTTAGAAGATTTTTTAAATCTGATTTAACCATCGTAATCAGTTTTCAGTTTTTCATTTAAGAACTGAAAAAGTTGTCATTTTTAACTGTCAACATCCGTTCAAATCGAGAAACTTAATTTGACGTCGACCAGGCTTCATTGTTTTTATTTCCAATAGAATTTAAAACCGAAAAAAGCCAACATATGCAAATTGTAAGGTGCTGGATACGATCAGAATTTCTCGTAAAATCATAATTTAAAAAAATAAGATAAAAGAGAAGTTTTTGGAAATTCGCTTCTATCACGTCAGCGAGACAGCTGCGTGTAGCGATTATGTTTAGTAACAAATTTGTTTTTGCAAATTGACTACAGTTTAAAGTTATTTTTATTGAACTTTTTTCATTTATTATCAATTTTATTTTCATTAACCAGTTAGGTGAAACTGTACATGGCTAATTTTTTAGGCGTAAAAATTTTAACATATGGGCTACATATCCAAAGCATACAGTGACAATTATCGTGTTCGCAGCTGTCTCAGTAACTTGATTAAACCCGTTCAACAGTTTCAAAATGGCTGGTCAGTTCTAAAAAACGTCATAATTGCGAAAAGTCTGCTTATCGATTTTCACCCCTTCAATTACAATTCAGTTTAAATTAGTATTTTAAGTTCAATATATCTAACTGTTATGCCTCTAATCATTGTGATGGCTGGGCTGGGCGTATAGTACAACGGCTTTTGTTAATAATTTAAATATATATATATATATATATATATATCAATTAAAATATATAATAAGCAAGATGTATTCAAATATAAAAGTACTAAACAATTTTGTGCAACATGGGTCGGGTATATAGCATAATGGCGTTAATTAGAGTTTAAATATATATATATATATATATATATATATATATATATATATATATATATATATATATATATATATATATATATATATATTTAAGAAGATGGATATAGGTTGCACTCCTGGAAAATCACAGAGAAGATATCGAACCTGGCAACAGATATCAAAAGAAGGAGGCTTCGGTTCTATGGACACATCAGTAGACTCCCAACAACGAGACTTTCCAACAGAATCCTTAAGTATATACAAGGAGTCAAATCAACAACGTCGTGGATCGCACAAGTCATAATAGACGCAGGAATAGACTCAACAGATGTTGAAGACAGGCACGCATACAGGAGAAAGATGCTCGGTTGGAAGGTCCCAGAGAATGAAATCCCAAAGAGAGCAGGGGTAAAATGGACGGTTGGAGCGGAAGAGGATCCATGGGAACAGGATGAGGGAGGTGTGGAGGATTAGAAGGAACAAGACATGAGTCGGAGTGCTTTGCGTGATCCAACAGGGTCTATGCGCAAATAATAATAATAATAATAATAATAATAATATATATATATATATATAATTTTTAATCAAATAAACATTAATTTAAAAACTTCAAGGCCAGCAGCGGGTTTTGAACAGAAGTCCCTTAGTTACATAAGGGACTGAACCACATTGCACAAATAACCAATCAGCTCACTGGTAGATTTAAATGTATTTAAAAAACGTGACACTTTTTTCATGTTATTCGTTTTGTAATGAGTTATATTTTTCTCTCATAAAACAAGTGCTAGGCTCGCTTTAGCAAGTTTTATTTCATTGTTGCGGTATTGATAATATTTTGAAAATTCGCTTCGATCACGTCGTCGGTATGATATATTTCGATATAAATAATTTAATCGATAATAATAATAATAATAATAATATCGATATTTCATTACAAAATTTTAAAAGCACAAACGTAAGTAAAACTTATGTGATAGTCTTTTATGTTAGTAGTCTATATACTTATTTATATTAAGAGAAACTTATTCACTTGAAATTCGAATTTTGTAAATTTAAATTGTGTTCAGTTATAAATATTACGTCATATTTTTTTTGTTGAAGTAATAGTAAAATAAGAAAGTTTTAAAAAATACAACAGAAACTCATTCGTACGGTAATTGGTTCTGCTTCAAAATACACGCGAATCAGTTTTGCACGAAACGAAAAATACTTTTCTTTTTTTCAATCTGAAAAAAAAAAAATTTTAATTTCAGAAAGAAAATAAAAGGAATATTTTTTCAATTTTCAAGTTACGGAAGAACAGGCGTGTTGTTTCTTGCCTTTCCTAAATATATGTTCTCTGTTCCTTCCGCCTCAACGAGCACGAAGTCATCCCGAGTCCAAGACTTTATTTCTTTCTCGGGATTGTACGTGACTTACAAGCGGAAAAACGTCCTTCGACCCGGAGATTTAGTTTTCAACGTAAAACTTCCGCGACTCAAATCCAAATTAGCCTGCAGGCCTGCGTTTGTATTAAATTAAATGGGTTTCGGTCGGGAGACGGGATTTATTGTTGTTTTAAAACAAAATCACTTTAATATAAAAGCTGAAGTTTTTAAAGTATTGTATACTTTTGTTTACAATAAGTATATTACCGTTTTAGAAAAATACAGATTATTAAACAATTAAAAAATTAATATTTAAATTTGAAATAATATTAATTGGTCTCCCTGACTTTATCGTATTAAGTTGGTCATCCAATAATAACTTTCCTTATCATACAGTTATAATATATATATATATATATATATATATATATATATATATATATATATATATACTAGCACTCCACACAAAAGCTACCATGGAGGGTATATTGAAGGAAGAACGCAAAATCTTGAGGAAGATCCTTGGTCCGAGATTAACAGAAGATGGATACAGGTTGCACTCCCGGAAGACCACAGAGAAGATATCGAACCTGGCAGCAGATATCAGAAGAAGGAGGCTTCGGTTCTATGGACACATCAGTAGACTCCCAACAACGAGACTTGCCAACAGAATCCTTAAGTATATACAAGGTGTCAAATCAACAACGTCATGGATTGCACAAGTCAGAATAGACCTACATGACGCAGAAATAGACTCAACAGATGTTGAAGACAGGAACGCATGCAGGAGAAAGATGCTCGGTTGGAAGGTCCCAGAGAATGAAATCCCAAAGAGAGCAAGAGTAAAATGGACGGAGGAGCGGAAGAGGATCCATGGGGACAGGATGAGGGAGGTGTGGAGGATTAGAAGGAACAAGACATGAGTCGGAGTGCTTTGCGTGATCCAACAGGGTCTATGCGCAAATAATAATAATAATAATAATTATTATATATATATATATATATATATATATATATATATATATATATAAAAGCTCTAATTTCACGATCGTAATCAACTAAAATATGGACAATTAGCATTATAAATTTTAAAGTTTCATTGGTCTTCATCGCAGTCATGTTTGTTTTCATATTTTCAATGGAAATTTAAAATTAAAAAAAATTACTTTGTGCTTTTTGAGAAAAAAAATATTTTTTTTCTCTAAAACGGTATTATGTGTTAACGTTTTGGAATGACCGCTATTTATATTCACTATGTTCAGTATAATAATCTGCCTTCCTTAGCTTCGTCAGTTTTTCTTTCGTTGACGCGTTTCGGAGAACTTCCATCTTCCATCCCTATGATAGAAATAGTTTTTGAAGATGGAGGTTCTCCGAAACGCGTCAACGAAAGAATTGACGAAGCTAGGGAAGGCAGATTATTATACTGAACATAGTGACAATAATCCTAGCAGAAAATAAGAAGAAAATAAAAGGAATCTTAAAGTACTCTGTTAGCTAACGAAACTTTTTTTTAAATCGATTTTTCTACTCGAATCCAATCTACGTATATAAATTAGCTTGATACTTTCAAATTACATTGACGATACGAAAATGAATATTGACGTTATTGTGTTTCCAGTGGATTTTTTGTAAATAAGTAATGTAAATTTATGTTGAATTTAACGCAAATTGCGATAGTGAAGTCGTATTTTCAAAAAATAGCTTAAGATTTAAAAAATACTATTTTTTGCGAATTTCCATTGAAAAAATGAGCTATCGAAGCTGGGTAAGCCATCAATGACCATCGTGGTTAGACCAAGACCATGAGTCATTGCAGCTGGATTTAGATAGTGTGTAATGATATTTAAAAGTGAACACGATAAAATGTCAGACCATAGATAAACCAGTTAAACTTTAAACAATGTAAAAAGAAATGAAACACAGATGGCAGAGATATTTGGTTAAAATTTAAAAAAAAGAGTATTGTAGTTTGGAATAAGCTACAAAACGAGGGACAAGAGAAATAATAAATCAATAAAAAGTAACATTTTAAATTAAAAAAAAATGAGCCTAACAAGAATTTTTTTATTTCATTTTTGATATTATATTTGTAATTTTTGGCTTAATTAAACTGTGTTTTGTTCGATTGAAGTAATTCTCGTTACATACATATTTCATTTAGGGTTTAATATAGTTTTGGTTAGCTTAGGTCAGCGTTATTTCTATTTTAAAGATGATGGATTGTTGTTCCATATCAGCTGTGTTCTACTTACATCTATATAAATGGCTTTGAATTCTAATCGATAGCCTAGATACATTAGCTTAAATGATGTGTTGTGGCACTCGATTGTCAGCTGATTCGACCTTTATGGATGTTAGATGGTAGGTTACCATACCATGTAACATATATATATATATATATATATATATATATATATATATATATATATATATATATATATATATATATGAGGGTGGTTTGAAAAGTTTCCGACCTAACAAAGATACAAGACATCTTTTCAGAATTTTTTTTTTTTATTTTTCAATATAGTCTCCTTGTACCTCTACACACTTCTCCCAGCGATGCTCCCAGCGATGCTCCCATCTATGTAACCCGTACAAATAGTACTCGGCGTTTCTCTCTGCAAAATAATTGTTCACGAAGGTGATTGCCTCTTCATTTGACGAAAATCTCTGTCCTCCGAGCACAATTTTTAGATGAGGGAACAAAAAGAAGTCGCTTGGGGCTAGATCTGGTGAGTAAGGCGGATTGTCAAGCAGTTCAAACCGTAATTCGTGGATTTTCGCCATGGCAACCGCTGAGGTGTGAGACAGTGCGTTGTCTTGGTGAAACAGGATTTTCGTTTTCTGCAAATGTGGCCGTTTTTCCGCAAGTTCTGACTTCAGCTTGTCATGTAATGATGCGTAATATACTCCTGTAATGGTTTTTCCTTTTTGAAGATAGTCGATTAAAATAACTGCATGACTATCCCAAAAAACAGTCGCCATCACTTTCCCAGCCGAAAAAACAGTTTTTGCTTTTTTTGGAGCCGGTTCCCCCTTTGCAGTCCACTGTTTGGACTGTATTTTTGTTTCAGGCGTATAATGGTGTATCCAAGTTTCAGCTACAGTAATTAATCGGCGCCAAAACTGGGATGTATTGCGCCTAAACTGCGCCAACAGAGCATTGGAAATGTTCATTCGAACACGTTTTTTGTCTAACGTGAGAAAACGCGGCACCCAACGCGCGGACAGCTTTCTCATGTCTAAATGTTGATTTAATATGTGACAAACACGTTCTTTTGACATGTTCATAACGTCTGCTATATCTCTCACTTTAATTCGGCGGTCATCTAGGACTATTTGGTGAACTTTGGCAATATTTTCGTCGGTAATTGCAGTTTTTGGACGTCCCGATCGTTCATCATCTCCCAAGCTCTTACGGCCACGTTCAAATTCAGTTGCCCAAAATTTCACTGTGGTAAATGATAATGCAGAGTCCCTATACACAGAATCCAACTCATCTTTGATTTGCGTTGGCGTATTGCCTTTCAAAAACAAATATTTAATGACAGCTCGATACTCGATTTTGTCCATTTTCATAAAAATACTCACATCAACTCACTTAAACGAGTGTTACATAACAACTGCGCGTCCAAAATGGCTGAAACTTTGGTGAGTAACTGTCAACAGATGAACAATGAAATTCGAGTGCTGCCACCGACGTGTGATGCTATCTTCATGTTAAGGTCCGAAACTTTTCAGACCACCTTCGTATATATATATATATATATATATATATATATATATATATATATATATGTGTGTGTGTGTGTGTGTGTGTGTGTGTGTGTGTGTGTGTGTAGTATGTACTTTTATATTTTCTTAACATTAAAAATGATTATAAAATGTCATCTAGACAAAGTAATACATTATTTATGAACGGCAGTCATAAGTTTAACTAGGAAATTGATCCAACTGTAGCACACATTTATATAAGGCTAGATAAACTTGTAGGTAT
>CM040189.1:10228365-10240865 GCA_022606455.1 Callitettix versicolor
TTACATTTTTTCACTGCAACTAAGAATAAACTTATCTAGTAGTCACTGTGTTCAGTATAATGATCTGCCTTCCCTATGTTCGTCAATTCTACGTTCGTTGACGCGTTTCGGAAAACCTCCATCTTCAAAAACTATATCTATACTCATTAGTATTGGTTTTTGTTTTTTTTGGTGTTTAACGTCCGATTATTGTGCACACTTGGGCTAATGCGGACGATGCGATGATTTATAGAGTATGAAAATGCCAAGTCTTTGCCGGGAATCGAACCCGGGTCCTCGGGTGTACGTTACCAACTAGGCCATCGAGGCGGGTCACCCCAGTAATATAGGAAGAAGCTAGGGAAGGCAGATCATTATACTGAACACAGTGGTAATAATCCTAGCAGAAAAGAAGAAGAATATAAAAAGAATGTATCTAGTAGTGTTCATTGAAATATGGTAACATTGAGAAAAAAATATGCCACTGAATAACTACATCACTATATTAAGTCTAACGGCTTCTTTCTTTTAAGCCTTCGCACAACGTCACGGTAGTGACGTCAGCATCTCTGTGTTGACGTGGTTTAGAAGTCTCTTCTTGTGTCTAGCTGCAGTAGACCTTATCACTTCTTCAACTGATATGGTTTCTATTAGAAGATCTCTATGGATATTGTCGTCCCTGATGTACCACGATGCGCCTATTGCTGTCCGCAATGATTTCTTCTGGATCGTTTGTATAATTTAAATGTTGGAGCCGCCTCGGTGGCTTAGTTAATAGCGTATTAGGCTTTCACCCCGAGGGCCCGGGTTCGATTCCCGGCTACGGCTTGGCATTTTCATACGCTATAAAACATCTCATCGTCTGCATTAGCCCAAGTGTGCACAATAATCGGACGTTAAAAAAAAAAAAGTTGGACACTTTGGTGCAGCCCCATTACTGCAAAACGTACGTCCACACCGGTCTTAGTTCTTGTGTATACAAGAGGTAATTGTTGTTAATATCTAATTCTGATCTTCTACCGAGGAGCCAGTACATTTTTCTATACCTAATATTAAGTTCTTCTTTCTTCTTTTTAATGTGTACCTTTTAATTTAATCTATTAAAAAGACCAACTTTAAAAACATAATCAACATAGAAGCTTTAAATTTTTTTAATGTTCAATATCTCGTAAGCAATTAATTTTATAAAAAAAACGTATGAGAAACAAAAATGTTTCTTTTTTTAAGTTCAATTTTTTTAGAAAGTCAGAGGAAATCGAACTATTGACAATAATCTGAATCGAAAGTTCTTTGTAACATAATCTTCTCTGTTGTAGATAATACAAAGAAATTACGTTCCAGTAGTTGTCAATAACCTTGACTTGCAGTAGGGTTATCGCTTGCCTTGCATACGAATCTGATGACGTAATTATTATTTTAATTTAACAGCTGACACTTTTTTGGATCTAGCAATTTTTTAAGTGACTACTTCTTATGGCGGGGTATGGATGTATGTTTTGTACGAGAAAAAATTCAGTTTACCGTCACGCATCACGCATCACTCTCTTATATATATAGCATATACTTATATACTACTTCTTATGGCGGGGTATGGATGTATGTTTTGCACGGGAAAAAATTCAGTTTGCCGTCACGCATCACGCTCTTATTGAAGTGACTACTTCTTATGGCGGGGTATGGATGTATGTTTTGCACGGGAAAAAATTCAGTTTACCGTCACGCATCACGCTCTTATATATATTTTAGTTTTAAAATTTATTTTTGAAGTGAAAACTTGTATGTTTGCGCCATTATATTACTTACCCAGTCCAACTTAATTATTTAGTTTTGTGTCGTGTTACTGTGTAACAGTGACGTTTTATACGTTATTATATATTGGTAGGTGTGAATAATAAATATTTAAATTATTTTAAACGCCATTATACTACTTACCCAGTCCAACTTTATTTAGTATTTAGTTTTATAACAAGTGTTAACATAAGTAACAGTGACGTTTTATACGTTATTATATATTGGTAGGTGTGAATAATAAATATTTAAATTATTTTAAACGCCATTATACTACTTACCCAGTCCAACTTTATTTAGTATTTAGTTTTATGACAAATGTTAACTGTAAAACAATGACGTTTTATACGTTATTATATATTGGTAGGTGTGAATAATAAATATTTAAATTATTTTAAACGCCATTATACTACTTACCCAGTCCAACTTTATTTAGTATTTAGTTTTATGACAAATGTTAACTGTAAAACAATGACGTTTTATACGTTATTATATATTGGTAGGTGTGAATAATAGATATTTAAATTATTTTAAACGCCATTATACTACTTACCCAGTCCAACTTTATTTAGTATTTAGTTTTATGACAAATGTTAACTGTAAAACAGTGACGTTTTATACGTTATTATATATTGGTAGGTGTGAATAATAAATATTTAAATTATTTTAAACGCCATTATACTACTTACCCAGTCCAACTTTATTTAGTATTTAGTTTTATGACAAATGTTAATTGTAAAACAGTGACGTTTTATACGTTATTATATATTGGTAGGTGTGAATAATAAATATTTAAATTATTTTAAACGCCATTATACTACTTACCCAGTCCAACTTTATTTAGTATTTAGTTTTATGACAAATGTTAATTGTAAAACAGTGACGTTTTATACGTTATTATATATTGGTAGGTGTGAATAATAAATATTTAAATTATTTTAAACGCCATTATACTACTTACCCAGTCCAACTTTATTTAGTATTTAGTTTTATGACAAATGTTAACTGTAAAACAGTGACGTTTTATACGTTATTATATATAGGTAGGTGTGAATATTAATTATTTAAATGCCATTATACTACTTACCCAGTGCAACGGAATTATTTAGTATTCAGTTCTGTGATATGTGTTAACTGTAGGCTACAACAGTGACGTTTTAATAATATGTTGTACTTCTTAATATAATATTTTAATTTTGAAAGTTTATGTGTGTTTTTGTTTGTTATTCAATCACACATTAACTACTGGAACGATTGAGATGAAATTTAAATTGGACTTGGTGTAGGTACCTAAGATGGACATAGATGTATTCCCGTTTTAAAAATCTGAATCCCTCTTATTATTTATTATAAAATTATTGTTTATAAGTTTACATTTGCAATGATTTTAATTGAAACAATCTTATAATTCCAAACAACCTGCCTTTCCAAATTAAAATATTGCAGTTTCCAATGACAATAAGTCACAGGGTCAGATATTAAGGAATACATTTGGGACTCAGTGCTTCTCCCAAGGTCAGTTATAGCCTATTCTAGTGTCGAGTAGCAAAAATCTACGTCTTGGCAAAAAATCATAAAATCATATTATATTGTATTTAGAAATATATTAAACTGAAATGAACGTACTCATGATTTTGAAAATGGACTATAAATTTTATTACCTACATTACAATTGCGGGTGAAGCCGTAACGGGTAACAGCTAATTAAATCATAATAGTGAAAGAAGTATACAGTCAGGCATGCAAAAAGTAGTCACTTCTGTCGGCCAGTCCCACGACTGCGTACTTTTTTTAATTTAGTGGTTTTCGAATATATATTCCATATATAAAATTAATGTATATCTAACGGCTAGTAAGGGTAATATCCTTTATATATTTTTTAAAGATTTTATTAAAAGATTCGTAACCACAGATCTCCTAGATTAATTTCAACTTACCTTAATTTTTTTTTTTTTTGAACAGGAAGAAAAATTCAGAACAGAAACATGGGACTGGCTTTAACTCCAGGAAAATATATTAAAAGTTTTAAACAGCTGTTCTTTGAAATATGGTACAAAGTAAACACAGCTGTTCCAATCAGGATTCGAAACGAAATACTCTAACAGAGAAAACGTAATTAATCTGTCTGTTAAATTGTCTTTTTTTTATACAAATAAAAGTAGGATTATGTCAACGATCTGCATTGGACGGAAGATATAAGGATTTAATTTTAAATCTGTCTTGATAAAATTATATTTATTTTACAACACCACAGCGTGATCGGTGCTGTACATTGAAAATGCATTTAATCTGTGGCTTCAAATTGAATTTTAAAACGCTTCAAATTGTACGTAATTTATTTAGCAGTGATGCAGTCACACAATACAACGAGTTTTTACAATACAATCACCAATACATTCAGTTTTTAGACATTTTAATTTATATAATTTTTACCAAAAACGACTTAAAAATTTATTTTGAAAGTTTATAAAAATCTCATATACATCGATCAATTAGTTATTTAGTCTTGAGCAATGTTCTCTCTCTCCCTTCCGCCTTCCCTCCCTTCCTAACTCCCTCCCTCTCCCTTTCTTTCTGTTTCACCCCTCTCTCGCTCCCTCTCTCCCCTCCCCTCTTTAGCTCTCCCCTATCCCTCCCTCTCCCCTCCCCACTTTCCCTCCCTCTCTCCCCCTGCCTCCCTTTCTTCCCTCTCTCCATTTCTCTACCCTCTCTCTCCCTACCTCTCTCTCTCGCTCTCCCCTCCCTCTCTCGCTGTCTCTCCTTTCTCTCTCCCTCCCTCCCTCTCTCGCTTCCTCTCTCTCGCTCTATATTCCTTTCTCTCCCTCTCTCTCTCTCGCTCTCTCTCCCTCCCCCCACTGCCGCCTCGGTGACCTAGTTGATAGCGTACTGGGCTTTCACCCCGAGGACCCGGGTTCGATTCCCGGACAGGGCTTGGCATTTTCATACGCTATAAGTCATCCCATCGTCTGCAGTAGCCCAAGTGTGCACAATAGTCAGACGTTAAACACAAAAAAGACTCTCTTCCTCCCTCTCTCTCTCTCTCTCACACACACACACACACACTCTCTCTCTAAGTTGTTTTTCACAAACACCATAGTTTTCACATTGTCCGTAATGTGTAAAAGTAAAATGATGCGGCATTACAGAAAGCTGGGGTGAAGTAACGAGACTTATTCAGAACGGATGGAAGTAATCCAGCCGGGCGGCCCACCTGGGGATCCAGTGACGAAGAATAACAATTGCCAATTATCCCGTAGCAAAGTTTGCCGGTTCCTTCAACTCGATTGTCCAGTAGAATGTCCCGGAAAGTGTTTTATTTTCAGGGTTGGTATAACGAAGCATCATTTCACGCGAGTGTCTGTCCTGAACTTGACAATTTCGTTAGGTTAGATGTCTGAAGTTTGTACAAATAGCGGTCATGATTACACTTGTTTCACTTTCTCACTATTAGAAGTACTAGGGTGCTCCGCCCCGTGGTGGATACGCAGCCCAATCCCTGTCCTTCCTTCCATATATCGTACTTTGGCTAATATTATAATCATATATCAAGATACATATTATGAAGCAATAAATTTATTAATATTGTAAAAAAATATGTATTTAAAAAAATCAAGCGTCATAATAAACTGAGGGAAAATATTAAAAGACAATGTAATAACTAAACATAGAGTTATATGAAATAATTTCATGTTTTAAAGTTACGATTATAATCAGCTGTAGCTCGGCTAATTGTATGATTATAATCAGATGTAGATTGTTTAATCGTATGATTATAATCAGCTGTAGATTGTTTAATCGTATGATTATAATCAGCTGTAGATTGTTTAATCGTATGATTATAATCAGCTGTAGATTGTTTAATCGTATGATTATAATCAGCTGTAGATTGTTTAATCGTATGATTATAATCAGCTGTAGATTGTTTAATCGTATGATTATAATCAGCTGTAGATTGTTTAATCGTATGATTATAATCAGCTGTAGCTCGGCTAAGTGTATGATTATAATCAGTTGTACATTTTTTAATCGTATGATTATAATCAGCTGTAGATTGTTTAATCGTATGATTATACTCAGCTGTAGCTCGGCTAATCGTATTATTATAATCAGTTGTACATTTTTTAATCGTATGATTATAATCAGCTGTAGATTGTTTAATCGTATGATTATAATCAGCTGTAGATTGTTTAATCGTATGATTATAATCAGCTGTAGATTGTTTAATCGTATGATTATAATCAGCTGTAGCTCGGCTAATTGTATGATTACATTCAGTTGTAGATTGTTTAATCGTATGATTATAATCAGCTGTAGCTCGGCTAATTGTATGATTACATTCAGTTGTAGATTGTTTAATCGTATTATTATAATCAGCTGTAGTTTGAATAATTGTATGATTGATTATAATCCAGCTGATTAGCTGTAGATCGTTTTATCGTAAGATTATAATCAGCTGTAGTTCGGCTAATTGTGTGATTATAATCCGTTGTAGCTTGTTTTTATATTAGGATTATAATCAGTTGTAGCTCGGCTAATAGTGTGATTAATCAGCTGTAGATTGTTTAATTGCATGATTATAATCAGCTGTAACTCAGCTAATCATATAATTATAATCGGCTGTAGCTTGGTTAATCATGAGATTAAAAACAGCTGTGAAGTAAACAAAAGAACTAATACGGTGAAAGATAACTTTACACGTTCAAGACAAATTAAAACCTTTCGAAGTAAAGGTTTAATTTTTACGAACCTATGAAGCTCATTACAACCTTCCTATAATTTGTCGAATGAGAGAGCAATCGATGTGGCTATGACTCTCTCAAAAAGTGATCATTCAAAGCTTTAGGCTCTAGGTCTTATCATAATGGTAGCTCCAGTAGATCATCACCACCACCCCGCAGGGGGTGCAGACTAGCTGCACCTATTGAGAGGATCCAGACGTCCCTCGCGGTACCCGAGTCTAACACACACTTACACATGCGACACTACACTTACGACTTTAACACTTTACACTCAAATACATTTAGGGAGGCGATAATAGCCTCAATGTGCTTTTCGCCTTAAAAAAAAATTCAATAGATCATTTTTCAATAGAAATTTGCTATCAAGCCAACTGTTGAATGCATTAAATTATAGGTATTAATTTCTTTCACAATCTTATATAAAACGTTCAACGTTACTCACAAAATTACGGAAAAATCTTGAGCATATAATCAGCTGATTACGAGTATCTACGTGTATCAAAATTTAAATTCGATTTGTTCCAAACTTGGTTTAATAATTGATTTTGGTAATTGCTTAGGACCTGGATAGGTGCGTCACCCAGTAAGATCTGTTCAACGTTTAAAAATAGAGCCCATTCCAAATTTTTAAAATTTCTTAATTTTTTGTCTGGTATTTTCGAAAATCAGATTTTAATACTGAAATCATCATTGAAAACAGCATAACTTATTCGGTGAAATTAAGAAATTTAACTAAAGGCGGTCAGGGTTTATTTTCATATTTTGAGTGTAATTTATAAGTTTAAAATGCTGCCATACTGTTTAAATGATTTTTAATACTGTTTACGATAATGAAACCGAAGTTTCGAAAAAATTGTAAAACAAACGGATGTTACAAAAATTCGCTTCCATCACGTCAGTGAGACAGCTGTTCGCGGCGGTTATTGTTTTCGCAATGGAATGAGAACTAGCCTACGTCTTGAAAGATCCAACCACATGAAACATTATTCGTAGAAAGTTTTCTTTTTAACCGCAGCTCGATACATTATTCAAATAACCAGTCAAGTATTTATGTATGCTTTCTGCTGTTCTGCTCAACATACTGTATCAATATATTCTTCTGAAATAAATGGGTTTTTACGAATTTTTGTTGAAAACGGGTTTATAAAAGTGGCCATCGTGGTAAGACCTTTATATGAGAGCCTGTTTTATGCAAAATCACTTTTTAAAACTCGTAAGTTTGTGTGTGTGTGTGTGTGCGCGCGCGCGTGCGTGAGTGTGTGCGTGTGTGCGTGTGCGCGCGTCAGCGTGCGTGTGTGTGTGTGTGTGTGTGTGTGCGCGCGTGCGTGCGTGCGAGTTAGCGTGAGTGTGCGCTTGCGTGTGCGTGCGTGAGCGTGTGCGTGTGCGAGAGCGTGCGTGCGTGGACGTGTGTGTGAGAGAGCGCGCGCGCTTGTGTGTGTGTGAGTGTGTGCGTGCGTGAGCGTGCGTTCGTGTGTGTGTGTGCATGAGTGTGTGTGTGTGCGCGCGCGCCAGCGTGTGTGTATGTGTGAGTATGTGTGTAAGTGCGCGCGCGCGTGAGTGTGCGTGTGTGTGCGTTAGCGTGCGCGCGTGTGTGCGTTAGCGTGCGTGCGTGTGTGCGTGAGCGAGTGTGTGTGAGAGCGCGCGCGCGTGTGTGAGTGTGCGCGTGCGCGCGTGTGTGTTGCAGCGCTCACGTTTGATAGCTTCAAAATGGCGTCCATTAAAATCTTTAAACAATCTTTACTTTTTTATTTTTAAATTTTATAAAATCTGATTCAACAGTCATAATTATCATTAAAAAATGCATAAATATATATTTTATAATTTCAAATTCAATTGAAAAATTTAATTCGATTTTAACGATAGTCGGAGTTTATTTTTGTACTTTCAGTCGTAATTTTAAAGTTTAACGCGTCCAATTAAGATAACTTGAACAATTTCGTTTTCCAGCAAAATCTATTCAACCGGTTTCAAAATGGCTGACATTTCATTTGCACCTGTAACAAAGCAAAATCATAACGATTTGGATGAAAAAACTGGCTTTATAAAAATGTGAAGGACAAAAGAAATTTGCTTCAATCATTTCAGAACTGGGTACACAGATCTGAACATGCAGCGAAAACAGGAATTAAATTTCATTAAATAACTGTCTTTCAAATCTTTAAAAATGAAAGCTTTAAATCGTAAAGCTCTCTCTCCCTCCCTCTCTCTCTCTCTCTTGCTCTCTCTCCCTAACTCTTTCTCTCGCACTCTCCCTCCCTCCCTCCCCATCTCTCGCACTCTCCCTCCCTCTCGCTTTCTCCCTCCCCTCTCTCTCCCTCCCTCTCTCTCGCTGTCTCTCCCTGCCTCTCTCTCCCCCTCCCTATCCCTCTCCCTCCCTCTCCCTGCCTCTCTCTCGCTCTCTCTCCCTCCCTCTCTCTCGCTCTCTCTCCCTCCATCTCTCTCTCTCTCTTGCTCTATCTCCCTACCTCTTTCTCTCGCACTCTCCCTCCCTCCCTCCCCATCTCTCGCACTCTCCCTCCCTCTCGCTTTCTCTCTCCCCTCTCTCTCCCTCCCTCTCTCTCGCTGTCTCTCCCTGCCTCTCTCTCCCCCTCCCTATCCCTCTCCCTGCCTCTCTCTCGCTCTCTCTCCCTGCCTCTCTCTCCCTCCCTCTCTCTCGCTGTCTCTCCCTGCCTCTCTCTCCCCCTCCCTATCCCTCTCCCTCCCTCTCCCTGCCTCTTTCTCGCTCCCTCTCCCTGCCTCTCTCTCGCTCTCTGTCCCTGACTCTCTCCCTCTGCTGTAGATTATCATATTATTTATTTTATCTTAACGTTTCTTTTATCTGAAATATTCTTAAAATTTTGATGTCACCATCGTGATCAGTGTTCAAAACTGCCTACATTAGTAAATTGGATTTTCAAAATCTGTTAAAATTTACAAATTTAATTTAACGGCGGTCAGGGTTCATGTTCGTGTTTTCAGCGCAATTTTGAAAGTTTTAAATGCTAATGTATGCATATATATTCAAGCTGTTTAGGACGGTGATATCAGAGTTACAAAAAAAAAATGATACGATAAAAATACTCCTGAAAATTCGCTTCCATAACGTCTGCGAGACAGCTGCGATACATTCCCTGTAAAAGCGTTTATAAATTTAACCGGCCAACAAGGAAGATATTAATGAAACGACTGAGTAACTAAAGTGAGTCCGAGCTGGCAGATTAATGATGCAGAGCTTCAAGTAAAACGAGAATCCTTTGCAGTCGTTTATTTATTTCTCGCCCCCCCAGCAGGTCGAATTAATAACCCTCACTTCTTACATCCCCACCTCAACCCCTCCTGTTTATACACCCTATCTTGCAATTTAAATTAAATTATCCAATGAAACATTTACGGAAATCATTTTATAGATGTTTTTCTCTCTGCCTTAAAGGGCACGGTGCATCATTAGGGATAAAAATTATTTCGTTTTTCTCAATTGAAACATTTTAAAAAGTCACACTTAAAGTTTAAGTGTACTTTACTGTTTATCCATTCGATTTTTTTTTTTTTAACGTCCGACTACTGTGCACACTTGGGCTAATGCAGACGATGGGATGATTTATAGCGTATGAAAATGCCAAGCCCTGACCGGGAATTGAACCCGGGTTCTCGGGGTGAAAGCCCAGTACGCTGTCAACTAGGCCACCGAGGCGGCTTCGCTTAAGTTTAAGGCATCTTGTAAGTTTATTAATTTTCCATTTATTAATCTGATTCTTTTTTTGTTCACAGGTAAGTTGCTGAATTATGAAAATACTCACAAAAATCAGGCAAGTAGGGAGAAAAAAAAATATTAACTCTAAGTTCCAGAAAATATCACAAGTCCTATGATGTTTTAACTATAGTTAACGTGTTCTCAGCTATTAAATAATACGTATGTCCGAATGATATTGAGTTCGTTCTTTTTTGCGTTTTATTGGACTTAGTCACGTGACTTTTTTTAGGTTTGTTTGTCTCTTGGTTTTTCGAATCTTGGAATCAGCTGGTCGTTTAAATTAGCAATGAATTTAAATTAATAACAAAATCAGATTGTCATACGTTCTTTGTAATACTGTCTGATCTGCGAAATATGTTACATTTGTTGTTATGACAATCCAGTACGCTTTATAGCCACTATAGGGCTACAAGGTTTCAAACATACAGTTAACAAAACTATCCATATAGATGCGTTAAAGTATACAATATGTACATACATAGATAATACAGCATTGAATTCATTTTTAATTTCAATTACGTTTGTTAAATGTATCGTTATGATTATTTATTGAGTTTTTTTTTGCGTTTAACGTCCGACTATTGTGCGATATTTTTTGTCCGAAAAAAACGATCTTTTTGTTACGTTATTTTTAAAATACAGGGTGTCTGAAAACCCAACTCCCTAGTTTTAATATGCCCTAGAATCTGTACACAGTGGCATACACTATTCTGTTTGTGGTATTTAATTCACGAACAGTCCAAGTTTTGTTCACGTAAATGTGGGAATTTAGTTTCTGCAGTTGGCAAGCCTGCGTGACCTTGAAAATAACGGCGACAGCGCTCAGTTTAGTGCAGTGCAATGGCTACTCTGCAACAAATGGAGCATTGTGTTTTTTTTGTGTTTAACGTCCGACTATTGTGCACACTTGGGCTAATGCAGACGATAGGATGATTTATAGCGTATGAAAATGCCAAGCCCTGGCCAGGAATCGAACCCGGGTCCTCGGGGTGAAAGCCCAGTACGCTATCAACTAGGCCACCGAAGCGGCTTTATTATTATTATTATTTTTTATTTATTTATTCTTCTTCTTCTTTCGATGAGGTCTGTTAGGGACCACGTGACAATTTCAATTCTTCACACTTAGCTGTTTTCTCTTCCGTTCCCTCCAATTATTCCCTCATCCTTTCACTATGCAGCCTCCTTCCGTCTTCGGACCACTTGCACCAGGCTTCTTCTGCAATCTTCCTTGGAATCCCTCCACACTCAATATCCTCTTTCTAAAAATCTCTCTGTTCAGCGTTTCTTCTTCTTTAATATTATTTCTTTCTAAATCTTTCCTTACCTCTTGAATCCAACTAGTTGTTGACATTTTATCCCATAGGTACTTGAGTATCCTTTCCGCTAGTCTTGAATCCTGTACATATGTTCAAAAAATTGCAGTCTTCTCTTCCTTATCGTCTCTGTTATGTCCTCTATGTTCCTGTATATTTCATCATTAGATCTTAGATCTTTGATCATTAGAACTAAGATCATTAGATCTTAGTTTTATTTATTTATTGAGACCTTCACACTGAATAAATTAGTTAAATACGATTTTCCAAAAAAAAGTCATGACTTTAAGATGGCCGCCATTTTAAACAAATGAACAGAATTTGCTGGAACATGCTATTACCGAAGTATTTGTAAAGTTTAGGCCAGACTATGGGATGATTTATAGCGTATGAAAATGCCAAGCCCTGGCCGGGAATCGAACCCGAGTCCTCGGGGTGAAAGCCCAGTACGCTATCAACTAGGCCACCGAGGCGGCTTAAAATCAAATTAGCAGAGCGTGGTTACGATCCACTATCAGGCTAAAATTTCGGACGCTACAGTGTATTAGCGGCTCCAAATGTGTTCAAAGATCAGTGCACATTTCATATACCAATGCCGATCTACGTTATTTTTTTTAGTGAAATCGTATTTTTAAATCCTAAAATCCTAAAAGGTTATGTTTTTCTGTAACTAGGGTGTAGCGTGATTGTTGGTTCTTATACATTTTGCAGTGGAAATTCCCTGATACGTACACTGGGAATGAAAATCTAACAACTTGATTCGAAGATCAAATTTAATATGCGATGTTTATGCGCGGTATATTCCCACTTTTAATATAATTTTCTTTCCGTGCCAAACACATTATCTACAAGTGCATGTGTCTACGTTATATCTAGGAGGCACATAAGAAATGTCGTCGTTCACTGCTGATGAAATGTCGTAAGTCTGTGCAGTTTTATAGCTGTTCATAT
>CM040189.1:10248365-10270865 GCA_022606455.1 Callitettix versicolor
TATACAAATTCAATATCCGACAAAATTCACAAAATGACGACGATTCCAAATAACAACTTTTTACGTAATTAGGATTATGACCTTTTATTCCCGTCACTCACCTCGTAAAGGCTGCCGCGGTTTCGAAACTATTGTTCCATCTTCAGGCCGTGATACAAAATGTTAAATCCTTCTGTCGAGGTCGTTACAAAGTTAAACGTTGAAAACATGCGTCTCAAACACTAAACACAAATGTCTGTCAAGGGGTTTAACATTTTGTATCTCGGCCTGAAGATGGAACAATAGAGTTTCGAAACCGCGGTAACCTTTACGAGGTGAGTGAATACACCACTGACGGGAAGAATAGGTCATAATCCTAATTATTTAAAAAGTTATTATTTGGAAGGCTACAGCGGTTTTGAAACTATTGTTTCATCTTCAGGCCGTGATACAAAATGTTAAATCCCTCTGTCGAAGTCGTTACAAAGTTAAACATTGAAAACATACGTCACAAACACTAAACACAAATGTCTGTCGAAGGGTTTAACATTTTGTATCTCGACCTGAAGATGGAACAATAGAGTTTCGAAACCGCGGTAGCCTTTACGAGGTGAGTGAATACACCACTGACGAGAAGAATAGGTTATAATCCTAATTACTTAAAAAGTTATTATTTGGAAGGCTACAGCGGTTTCGAAACATTTGTTTCATCTTCAGGCCGTGATACAAAATGTTAAATCCCTCTGTCGAAGTCGTTACAAAGTTAAACATTGAAAACATACGTCACAAACACTAAACACAAATGTCTGTCGAAGGGTTTAACATTTTGTATCTTGGCCTGAAGATGGAACAATAGAGTTTCGAAACCGCGGGAGCCTTTACGAGGTGAGTAAATAGACCACTAACGGGAAGAATAGGTCGTGGTCCGGTGGCTATGTTATAATAATGAAAATAACTTTTTTATCGTTTACATTATAACCTGCGTTATAAAATATACATATATATATATATATATATATATATATATATATATATATATATATATATAACAGGTTGTACTCCCGGAAGACCACAGAGAAGATATCGAACCTGACAGCAGATATCAGAAGAAGGAGGCTTCGGTTCTATGGACACATCAGTAGACTCCCAACAACGAGACTTGCCAACAGAATCCTTAAGTATATACAACGTCGTGGATCGCACAAGTCAGAATAGACCTACATGACGCAGGAATAGACTCAACAGATGTTGAAGACAAGCACGCATACAGGAGAAAGATGCTCGGTTGGAAGGTCCCAGAGAATGAAATCCCAAAGAGAGCAGGGGTAAAATGGACGGAGGAGCGGAAGAGGATCCATGGGGACAGGATGAGGGAGGTGTGGAGGATTAGAAGGAACAAGACATGAGTCGGAGTGCTTTGCGTGATCCAACAGGGTCTATGCGCAGATAATAATAATAATAATAATAATAATAATAATAATAATAATAATATATATATATATATATATATATAATTTTTACCTGAAGTTTCAAATCGCTAGTATGTACTAATTTCAACTCAGATTTTGATCGTTAAATCATATTTCCAAAATATGGTTATGTAAAACAATCACTATTTGGATACAGCGGATAAATCCATCACGTCAGCGGGACAACTGCGTGCCCCGATGTGTACGTTTTCCCCTGCGAGATTAATGCCGATAGCTCTTCAGTCGATATTTCAAAGAGAGATTTCGTTTGTACGCTTAGGGATATAAATTTCAATTATTTTAAAAATAACAAAGTTGAAGTTTACGCAAAATTTTCATAACGTTTATTTTTCATTCACTTGCTTTGTTGAATTTGAATATAAGTGATTTTGATTTTAAACGTCTTCATTTAAACGAAGTCAACGATCGGAATGTTCCCTTTGTGTTTTTATCAATATCGCTTTGGTATTTTGTTCTTTTAATATTTGGCCTCGTGTTTGTGTGCACAAGACGCGCTGAAAGTAAAATATCCAATAAACAAAAAAGCTTCCTTCGGTCGAATTTGATTTTTACAGCAAAATATTCTAAATTCGTAGTTATTGCTTACGTTTGTGGCGGGTTGGTTGAAAAAACAACACATTTTCGTTTTACAGTAACAAAGTTATAAATAATAATTATAATTATAATAATTATTATAATTATAAACCATTATTATACTTACAATTAAAATAATTTTCAATTTAAATTCAACTTCTTTTTCTTCTTCTTTTCGTTTCACCCTCTTTGGGGTACGCTGAATCAATCATTTCTTGCGCGCTGTACTTTTCTTTGTTCCCAGTAGCTCTTCATTCTTTCCGATCTTCTTTTCCTCTCCTCTTCCGAAATGACAGGTTTAGGTCTTATTTTGGTTTTATCTTGGAATCTTATTCTTTCGTCCTTGGTACTTATCTTAGCAGTTTGGTCAAGCAGTGAATTTTCTGTAATTTTTAATTCTATTAGGTCTTTTTCAATTTCTTTAAACCAGTTCGGTTTTGTTTTACGATTATGGAAAAAATCAAACACCTGTTTCGTCAATCTATTGGAATTTATTCTAAGAAGGCCATAAAAATTTATTCTCCTTTTTCTCATAGTATCTGACAGTTTTTCAATTTTCTTATAGAGAGCTTCATTTCTTATATATACTACCTTATTATCCTGAAATTTTGTTAATAAAATTTTTCTTAAGATTTTCCTTTCCGTTATTTCAAGCTTTTCCATCTGGCCTATGCGATTCATGGTTAATTCAACTTCTTTTTATTAAACCCTGATATTTGTATTTAGGCTCTACTACAAGATAGTCATCTGATTTGTAAAAATCATCTGGAATAACCTAAAAAGTAATAAAACTACATCAAATACAGTTACTTTAGTAGTGTATATATTTTAACTTCTATCATTTTTCCTAGTTATGTTAAAGAAATGACGTTAAGTAAATACGTTATATACAAATAAAATCTGACCGCCGTCGAATTAAGATGTGTGTTCAGAAAGTAACGAGAATTTTTTAATGTCGCGGGCTTGGAGAGTCCGATTGTCAAACATTTTTTTATTATGTTGGTATACATGCCCTTGAAGTATGATAAAACTTTCAGCTGTTTTAATTGTTGACTTTGTCTGTGACAGCCACTAAGGTTAGACGTGTTTTTATGAGCTCTGCGATTTTCGTTTGTTAAAAGAAATGGATCAAAGAATGTATATCAAATTTTACGTAAAACATGCAATAAAGTGTGTGAAATTTTAACAAAGGCCTATGGTGAGTCTGCTATGAGTAAAGCAAGAATTTATGAATGGTATAAGCGTTTCCAAGGCTGTGAAGACGTTAAAGATGACGAACGCCCTGGACGCCCCAGCACAACAACAACCGATGAAAGCGTGGGAAAAGTGAAAGAAATGGTTATGAACAATCGCCGAATCACAATTAGAGAGGTCGCTGATGATGTTGGCATATCGATTGGATTATTTCATGACATTGTTTCCAATGTTTTGTGTATGAAACGCGTGGCAGCAAAATTCGTTCCAAAATTGTTGAATTTTGAACAAAAACAGCGGCGAATGGAAGTTGCTCAGGAGTCACTAAATGAAGTCAACGACGATTCAGAATTACTGAAACGTATTATAAGAGGTGACGAAACATGGGTTTACGGATATGACGTCGAAAGTAAGGCTCAATCATCCCAGTGGAGGCATTCTGGCTTGCCAAGACCGAAAAAGGCTCGATAACTGCGGTCGAGCGTGAAGGTCGTGTTCTTCGATATTAATGGTATAGTGCTTCATGAATTCCTGCCACCAGGTGAAACGGTTAATAAAGAGTACTACCCAGAAGTTCAACGCCGTTTGCGTGAAGCAATCCGAAAAAAACGCCCGGATCTGTGGAAAAACAATTCATAGCTTTTGCACCACGATAATGCACCAGTTCACACTTCATTGCTTGTTCGTGAATTTTTGGCCAAAAACAGTACTGTAACGATACCCCAGCCTCCATATTCGCCGGACACGGCTCCGTGTGACTTTTTCCTATTTCCAAAAATAAAGAGAACCTTAAAGGGCAATCGTTTTACAGCAGTAGATGACATTAAAAGCGCATCGCTGAAAGAACTAAAGACTATCTCAAAGATCGAGTGTTTCGAGAATTGGAATAAGCGCTGGCACAAGTGCATAACCTCCAATGGGGACTATTTTGAAGGCGACAACATCAATGTAGGAGAATAAATAAATATTTTGTTCGAAAAATTAAAATTCTCTTTACTTTCTGAACTCACCTCGTATTTTTCTTAATTGCATCTCTTTCTGAGGATTTAAAATACTAATTTATAAATATTTTATCGTTAATTACGAATGTAAAAACATTTTTTCATAATAAATATGTTTTTAGGACTTAAAACGGACACCATTTTGAAACCGGTTTTTCTATATAATAAACCTGTTATTGAACCAACAATAAAAATCGTGTATCATGATTTCTCTTCATTTTTATTTCAATTACGATAATTTGTTCGAAAACACGGCAAATTAACATAGCTAGTTTTTATCAACATAACCTGAAACTTATTGTAGCCTATCAGCTGTTCAGTGAAATCAGCTGATCGTTAATCAACATAAAACAACTTATCTTTTAATATAACTTCTAAAATTAAATTAACGATTCATTTCGTATATTGACGTCGGTCAAACGTCTTCATTAAATATTAATTAACTACGAAACGTAATCAATAGAAAGTATTTTAATAATTTCGTTCTTTAAAATACCTTGTTCTTTAACGATGCTTATGTACTCTGGACCCCCATATTTAATATAACCTTACCTGTGTGTATGGGTAAACATTTTATTTCCTTAGCAACAGGCTGGAAACAGTCAGAGCCAACAATGTTAAAAAACCCTGAGGAACTGGGAAAAGTGTACCTGGGAAGTGGAGATGACATTGAGGTAGAGGAAACTGGCATGCCCATAAACCCATGGAAAAAATACAGTGAATTTCAGCATACTGTGAGGACGCTGTGGGGCATGCAACGGAAGAATTGAGTTCTAAGGTGGAATATTTTAATCGGCAAAAACGTTTACAAACATCTATCGGATTTTATCGAAAACGTTTGTACCGATTTTGATCACATGTCTCGCGCTGTGTCCCCAGTAAGAACAAAAACAAAACGTATAAGACGGTATGTCTTAAAAATTGAAGTTGGAATCAGTAGAACTAATTTTACATACAAGGAGTTTACTGTTGGGAAATGAATCGCAAAATGAACCCAGAAAAGCGTCGGGATTTTTCTTGTATTATTCGAAAACTTTAATTTAATTTCCTATTTTAAAAAAAATTGGAACACTTACTTCAGTTATGATTCTACGTGTATGCTAAAATTTTAAACAAAATTCTGTTACCCATTCCTGAGACGTCATTGCGATTTGTCACAATTGTTCTGTAGCTCTTAAACCAGATTTTAAATGTGAGAAAATTCGCGTCATGTTTTTGCACCATTTATTTACGTAAATTCTATCTATTTCTGCTTTATCGACCGAACAAAGCGAGGCTTCTATTTCATCTTGACCGTTCGGCATTTGATTTGTGTGTTCGTTTGTTTGTTTGTGAAGCAGTTTTGGCCAGACGCACTGACAGATTGTTTGGAAATTTGTTGCTGTGGTACCTTGTATAAAGCCCGAACGACTTGTGTGTAAGAGTTTTTCACATTCAAATCCGTTTCAAGATGGCGGTCTCTGATCTAACAGTGACAAATGTAAGCAATTTTAATCAAACATATTGGCCGATTGTTTTGAAATTTGGTACGGAGGTACCTTGTATACAGCCCGAATGACTCGTTTGTAAGAGTTTTTCCCATTTACAACCGTTTCAAAATGGCGGCCTCTGACCTAACGGTGACAAATATTCGCAGTTTTGGTCAAACGCATTGGTCGATTGTTTTGAAATTTGGTACGAAGGTGTACCTTGTATAAAGCCCGAACGACTTTTTTATAAGAGTTTTTCCCATTCACAACCGTTTCAAGATGGCGGCCTCTAATCTATCAGTGACAAATGTACGCAGTTTTGGCCAAACGCATTGGCCGATTGCTTGGAAATTTGGTACGAAGGTACCTTGTATATAGCCCGAAAGACTTTTTTGTAAGAGTTTTTCCCATTCACAACCGTTTCAAGATGGCGGCCTCTGACCTAACGGTGACAAATGTACGCAGTTTTGGCCAAACGCATTGGCCGATTGTTTGGAAATTTGGTACTAAGGTACCTTGTATAAAGCCCGAACGAATTGTTTGTAAGAGTTTTTCCTATTCACATCCGTTTCAAGATGGCGGCCTTTGATCTAACAGTGACAAATGTACGCAGTTTTGGCCAAACGCATTAACCGATTGTTTTGAAATTTGATACGAAGGTACCTCATATTAAGCCCGAACGACTTATGTGTACGAAATTTTCCCATTTACATCCGTTTCAAGATGGCAGCCTCTGATATAACCGTGAGAAATGTACGCAGTTTTTGCCAAACGTATTGAGCGATTGTTTTGAAATTTTTCACGCGGTATAAAGCCCGAAAGTTGTATCTGTAAGTCTTTTTCCATTTTCCTTTTCAAGATGGCGGCATCTGATTTACAATAACGATTACACACAGTTTTAGTGAAAAACGTTGGCCGGTTGTTTCGAAATTTTATTGAAGATATACTCTATAAAACCCAAATAACCTATTTGTAATATCTTGTCTTATTTATTTCCGTTTTATAAGAAAGCTGTCTCTGATTTAACAATGACGATTTTACGCAATTTTAATCAGACGTATTTGCCGATTGTTTTGAAATTCGGTACATTGTATGATGCCGAAACACTGTGTAAGATTTTTCCATTCACTTCCGTTTCAAGATGGCGGGCTACTTCCTGTAATACTATCTGAACGGAGTCGCCTCGGTGGCTTAATTGATAGCGTACTGGGCTTTCACCCCGAAGACCCGGGTTCGATTCCCGGCCAGGGCTTGGCATTTTCATACGCTAAAAATCATCCCATCGTCTGCATTAGCCCAAGTGTGCACAATAGTCGGACGTTAAACACAAAAAAAAAAAAAAAAAAAACTGGACGGCAAAATACCATAATTTGTGGAGAGAAAAACTATAAATGTTCAGTAATTATAATATCACAGTTACCGTTTAAAATTGAGGACCAATTTAGCAGCGCTGTCGTCGAACGTTCTGTTAAGATTGTATTGCTCTTTGAGCCAATAGTACTATATTATTCTTCTTCATCCGGATCACCCACTTTGCGGTACGCCAAATCAATTACTTTGATGTGCGTTAGCTGCCTTCCGCTGTATCCAATACTGCTTCATTCTATCCGAGGCTGCCTTCCTTCTTTCATCCGAGATTGCCCCGCCCCTTTTAGATGTTGGTTTTTCTTGGAACCTTAGGTTTTCATTATGTAAAAGTTTTCGCAGTTTAAGTACATCGTCAATCATCTCATCTGATATCGCCAGCTCAGGGTCCTCCTGGACCCGCCTGAACCAATTACTCTTCGTTTTCCGATCTCTGAAGAAAGCAAAGATCCGCCTAGTAAGTCTACTGCTCATCCTACTAATATGGCCATAAAAACTAAGTCGTCTTTTCCTCATGCTATAGGCTATTGGTTTCATTGTTTATTAAAAAAAAAAAACATTAGCCGCCTCGGTGGCCTAGTTGATAGCGTACTGGGCTTTCACCCCGATGACCCGGGTTCGATTCCCGGCCAGGGCTTGGCATTTTCATACGCTATAAATCATCCCATCGTCTGCATTAGCCCAATGTGCACAATAGTCGGACGTTAAACAAAAAAAAAAATAAAATAAAAATAAAAAAACATTAATATTTTTTGTCAACTAGAGATCGAACTCGCCTTTTTAAGAACTCGAGAGTCTTACCGTGATGGCCGCTGCCAATAGGAATTCACTAATAATTATTTCCGTCAGTTTTCAAAACATCTGATGTTACCTAACCTAATGTAAGAAGGAACTGTTACGGTGTATGAAAGTAGAACGTAACTGCAAATCCGAATAAGGCGTGCATTAGAATCACTCAGTTCATTACGTTACCATTAGGCTGTGCGGTTGTAATTTAACCAGTTTGCGTTACTGACGCAGTTGATTCTCTTTATATAAGTGGCCGTGCACGATTTCACAGTGTCAGGCATGTCAGATTTACCATTTAATATAAACGTACTGGCATGATAAGCCTTATGAGAAATTTGTGAGCATCGCTGCTGGTGGCATCTTGCGGCAGATTGTTCAACTACAGTTAAATCATATATATTATTTCTCGAGTCAACATCCCTTTTTCTCAATACATACGAGGGTGGTCTGATAAGTTTCGGACCTCAACATGAAGATAGCAGCACTCGTCGGTGGCAGCACTCGAATTTCGTTGTTCATCTGTTGACAGTTACTCACCAAAGTTTCAGCCATTTTGGAAGCGCAGTTGTTATGTAACAGTCGTCTGAGTGAGTTGATGTGAGTATTTTTATGAAAATGGACAAAATCGAGTATCGAGCTGTCAACTTTACTTCATTATTTCTAAAGTTTTGGCCCAATATCTTCCGTATTAACCTTCTTTCCTTCTTCTCCAGGTTGTCCAGTAATCCCTTATTATTGAGTGTAAGAGTTTCAGATGCATACAAAGCCTCTGGTTTTATTTGTTATTATAGAGTAACAAAAATTATTAATTTCACTTGAATTTTATTTTATTTTACTATACTTAATGTTTTAAATCTGTATTTTTACATTATTATCTTAGCGTACACAAGATTGCGTGATAAACGAACACTGTCGGAGTGCTACAAATACGGCAGACGCACTCGTTTATAATGCTAATAATGTAATTGCATGTGAAATGAGTTTCCAACTTTAAATGGTAAAATATTTCTGTACTGCAGTTGCAGTTGCATTTGAGACAAACTTAAATGAATGCATTCAATTTATTCCATTAAAAAGAAATATAAACAAATACTATTAAATTTTCAAAAAGTTTGTTGCCGTAAGCTCTCAAAGAAACTTTCTTAAATGCAAACATGCAAATGTAATGCAAAAACTAATTATAATTTAAAACTAGTGTATCTGCTTTGCGTCAAATGTTCGCGTACCTTTTCTTTATGTAAATTTGACATGAAACCTAACGCAGTGCAATCGAAGTAACGCAGAAGACTGGAATATGCGTCTAGTTGATTGGCAGCTACCCTCAGTTATAAATTGGATGGATGGCAAGGGTTTCATCCAGTTGGATATAGGACCTTGACTGGTGAGTATGTACCGGGGCTTCTTCCTTGAGCCCCCGCAGGGGTGCAGACTAGCTGTCTGTCTGTCTGACTGTCTGTTTGTCTGTCTGACTGACTGCCGGTCTGTCTGTATGTCTGTTTTTATGTCTGTCTGTCTGTCTGTTTTTCTGTCTGTGTGACTGTCTGCCTATCTGTCTGTCTGACTGTCTGCCTGTTGGTCTGTCTGACTGACTGACTGACTGACTGACTGTCTGTCTGTCTGGTCTGTCTGTCTGTATGTCTGTTTTTCTGTCTGTCTGTCTGTCTGACTGTCTGTCTGACTGTCTGTCTGACTGTCTATGTGACTGTCTCTCTGTCTGTCTGTCTGAGTGTCTCTCTGCCTGTATGTTTGTCTGTCTGACTGTCTGTCTGCCTTTCTGACTGTCAGTCTGTCTGTTTGTCTGTCTGACTGACTGACTGTCTGTCTGTATGTCTGTTTTTCTGTCTGTCTGACTGTCTGCCTATCTGTCTGTCTGACTGTCTGCCTGTTTGTCTGTCTGACTGACTGACTGACTGTCTGTCTGTCTGGTCTGTCTGTCTGTATGTCTGTTTTTCTGTCTGTCTGTCTATCTGACTGTCTGTCTAACTGTCTGTCTGAGTGTCTCTCTGCCTGTATGTTTGTCTGTCTGTCTGACTGTCTGTCTGCCTTTCTGACTGTCAGTCTGTCTGTTTGTCTGTCTGACTGACTGACTGTCTGTCTGTCTGACTGTCTGCCTGTTGGTCTGTCTGACTGACTGACTGACTGACTGTCTGTCTGTCTGGTCTGTCTGTCTGTATGTCTGTTTTTCTGTTTGTCTGTCTGTCTGTCTATCTGACTGTCTGTCTAACTGTCTGTCTGAGTGTCTCTCTGCCTGTATGTTTGTCTGTCTGTCTGTCTGACTGTCTGTCTGCCTTTCTGACTGTCAGTCTGTCTGTCTGTCTGTCTGTCTATCTGACTGTCTGTCTGACTGTCTGTCTGACTGTTTGTCTGACTGTCTGTGTGACTGTCTCTCTGTCTGTCTGTCTGAGTGTCTCTCTGCCTGTATGTTTGTCTGTCTGTCTGTCTGACTGTCTGTCTGCCTTTCTGACTGTCTGTCTTTCTGTGACGGGTGACACCATCACATCCGACGGATTTAGAAGATTTAGACGTCCCTCGCGATACCCGAGTCTAATACACTTACACTTACGATTTGAACACTTTACACTCACACTTACATTTAACGAGGCAATAATAGCCTCGAAGTACTTTTCGCCTTAAAACAACAACAAAAAATCTTCCTCGAGTTATGTCACTCCCCGTATCCTCTAGCCTAATTGGTTGAAAGGCGTTAAATTGAAAAAAAAATGCTAAATAAATATTTGTAAAAATTATTCAATAGACCTGTTTTATGTGAAATCAGACGTGTTCATTTTTGTGGACGTCGGACGTTCAGAAAATATAACAGCGGCACACAGATGTCTCGCTGACGTGATAGAAGCAATTTTCCAAAGATTTTCTTTACCTTACTCGTTTTGAAATTCTGATTTCACCATCGTAGCAAGTTCGTGGCGAGCAACGTTTGTTCAACAGTTGCAAAACGGCGGTCATTCAAATCTTTTTTTTTTTGTCTTAAAGACTTTTTTAAAATTAATTTCACTTTGTCAGCGTTAAAAATTGCATTGTCAGAATTCATTTTCGTATTTCCAGTGCAGTTGAAAATTTAAAGTGCTAATACATACAGATTTTAACGCCGATTACAAGGGTGAAATCAGATTTTCAAAAAACTTTTATGACACACAAAATTTGATTTTTTTAAAGATTTGAAGTTGCCGCCATTTTGAAAATGCTGAAAGAACTCTGCTCATTAACGAACTTGTACAATTTTTACCAAAATCGATTTATGTGCGAACAGGGAATCAGATAAGACCAAAATTGCGAACGTGGGCGTGCTAAAACACACACACACACACACACACACACAAACAAACACACACACACGCACACTTACGCACTCACACACACTCACACACACACACACACACACACACAATATAGGGCTATATATATATATATATATATATATATATATATATATATATAAAGACCCATGATCCCTCAAGGGGGTGCAGACTAACTGCACCTATTGAGAGAATTTAGACGTCCCTCACTGTACCCTCACACACTTACACTTACAACTTACACACAACACTACACTTACGACTTTACACTTTACACTCACACTTACACTTAGGGAGGCGATAATAGCCTCAATGTGCTTTTCGCCTTAAAAAAAAAATTAAAAAATAAAGACCCATACTGGGTCTGAGCCTTACCATGATGGCAGCTCCAACAGCTTATACATATGATTACCGCTCCAATAGCTCATTTTTCAGTGGAAATTTGCGAAAAAATATTGTAGTTATTATGTATTGCTGATTTATGTAGTTTAATGTATTAGCTAATTCCCATTAGGAAATGAGTTGGTCGAGCGGGCATTCTGGTGAGTTACGGATTTTGCTGGTTTACTAAATATTCCAGGATTTGTGGCAAGTTTAAATCGAATCAAATTTGTGAACTTTACAGGCTGCATTTTTCACTAAAGCTCGAAGTTTGATTCGATTTTTAACGTGCGTGTATGTTTATCGATAATTATAATTTTCAACTTTGCTAATAACTTTGAAAAGTACGTAAACCAAATACATTCAACCTCTTCAAATCCAAAAATCGTAACTTTTTTAAAATTTAATTTTTTTTAATCCACTAAAACTACGGAAATGAACCCGACGGCGGTCAGGGTTTGTTAAGTGTTTTCAAAGTAATTTTAAAATTTAAAATGCCAATTAATGCAGGTAATAACGAGGACTACAATGGTAAAATTATATTTTCAAAAATGTGTAAATTAAAAAAACATATTTCAAACTCGTTTCCATCAGGTCTGCGAGACGTGCGATTATTAGATTTTTTAAAACTCATTTTCACAATTAGATCCACATGCCAGGCTGAACGCTGTAACGTTCCAAATCAGCAAAGTGCTCTCTACAATGCAGCCACCCCCCGCTGTCTGGCAGCATTAATTAAAATGTGAAATATTTACTGTTCATTGTTTATTTTTGCGGAACAAAAGTGCGCCATTGCAACGCCATCTTGCAATGAAGATGCTGTTGTCTTCTGTCTCTCTCTCATTGTTTAAGAATTGCGCGCTGAATACCAAAAGATCCAGTATTCAGTATCTCTGTTCTTTTTTTACAACATATTTACCATTCCCGTGAATGGAATTTTAATCCAAATAAAAATGGGATCTTTTTACGCTACGTTTCAATACTTTAAATTTGTGTTGCTTCAATAAATAAGTAAATACATATATAAATGTGTGTGTGTGTGTGTGTGTGTGCGTGCGTGCGTGCGTGTGTGTGTGTGTGTGTGTGTGTGTGTGTGTGTGTGTGCGCGCGTGTGTGTGTGTGTGTGTATGTATGCGTGTTTGTATATGTGTGAATGTGTGTGTGTGTGTGTGTGTGTGTGTGTGTGTGTGTGTGTGTGTGCGCGCGTGTGTGGGTGTGTGTGCGTGTGTGTGTGTGTGTGGGTGGGTGGGTGCATATGTTTGTCTGTGTGGGTGGATGGGTAATTGGGTGGGTGTG
This sequence comes from Callitettix versicolor, assembly GCA_022606455.1. NCBI lineage: Eukaryota > Metazoa > Arthropoda > Insecta > Hemiptera > Cercopidae > Callitettix > Callitettix versicolor. The sequence goes on from CM040189.1 coordinate 10,261,217, forward strand.
TGTATATGTGTGTGTGTGTATGTATGTGTGTGTGTGTGTGTGTGTGTGTGTGTGTGTGTGTGTGTGTGTGTGTGTGTGTGTGTGTGTGTGTGTGTGTGTGTGTGTGTGTGTGTGCGCGTGGGTGTGTGCGCGCGTGGGTGTGCGGGTGTGCGTGCGTGTATGTGGGTGTGGGTGCGCGCGCGTGGGTGTGTGCGCGCGCGTGTGTGTATCCGTGCGTGCGTGCGGTGTTACCTCTTTACATACGCCTGAGACTTACTCCATACTCCCTGCATTACTCCCCTAACCAAACTGTAAGGACAAATTCTAAAGTAACAGGTTCTAAATAAAACTTTGATTTTTTTAAATTTCTACTTCAAACAACAAAAAATCATAAAACCATAAAAAAAGTCTTTTTGTATTATATTTTTGATTTACTTTAAATTAAAAATTTTTAAATGGATATCCTAAAATTATTTTGAATAAAAAAAAAAGTGGGTTTCTTTTCAAGTTTACGGCATCTCTGTAGTTTCTTAGGGTTGTAATTTAGGGTTGGGGGTTATTAATTACTTTTTCTGGAGGGAAAGGTTCATTTGTTTAACTTCATTTTACAAAGTTATTAAAAAGGGAACCATTATTGAAACATATTTCTAAAACCCTTACTCAAGATGTTCTTTTTACAAAATGTTGGACTGAATTGACTAATTTTAAAGATTTTAAAGTAATGTTGCATTTTAAAAGTCAGCCTTAAATTGGAAAACTCTGTTTAATTAACTCTTAAAAATAATATTTTTTGCATTGTAAATAACGTTAAGTTTTAATGACGTTGAATTATCGCAGAATACGAAAAGATATTTTAACATTCTGGAATATTACGTTTCATGCTCTACTGTATTATGTCTTTATATCGGCTATGAAAATTGCTTTTCATTTTAATTTTACAAGCAAATACAATCTACATTATTCAATATGACGCTCTTGCAACTTCTCGAATCGCTCTTTGCACGCAACTGTCTCGCTGACCTGATGGAAATGAATTTCCAAAAAGTAACATAAATATTTATTCTCGTCCGTTTTTTAAATTTTGGCATTATCACGATTAGAGTTGAAAATCGGCTTAAATTAGCAATTGAAATTAAATTACTTTGTAAATACTGAACTTGATCTTGGCGGTTCATTGAAATACACTAATTATACTTATTATTTATCATAATCAAATATTCAAGTGTTTTTCAAACTCTTTTTGGCTTCATCAAACATTTCTCTATCCATTAATAGATACAAACATAACCTCAAAAAATACAACAATCATCAAACATGTCTTACTTCGTCCGTAATTACAATTGCAAATCGGGCTCTTTTAAATCCTTCAATATTTTTGGTTATTTAGCTTTTTTGTACTGTTTTTATGGTAAAGGGAATTTTTACGATTTGTAACTTCCCAATAGTTACAGCTACAGGTGATAGAATAATCAAAACAGTGTCCGTATTAGTCGCTCATTTAACTATTTTAGTTGAAGACTTTTGAAATTTTAACCTTATAGAGCTAAATTTATTTGATAATTTTTGAAGCGTAGCTTTTAATGTTAGTTTTGGCGAGAGTAGTGAATAGAAAAAAAATCTGCCGAACGGAAGAATGTAACGGAAATATCGAACGAACTGGCGTATGAATTTCGTCTCTTCCTTTTTTTTCTCTTTTTATATATGTATTATATGAAAATGTGTTGCCTTGATATCGGTATTTTTCCTTAGATATAACCGGTTATAATACATTCTAAATTAATATAAACGTTTATAATAATTGTTGTTAATATTGCTAGTTTTTTAAAACATAACCTGAAACTTGTTCAATGAAATCAGCTGATCGTTACGAATTAATATAAAACGAATTACAGTAAAAAACTATTTTACTGTAACTACATTAAATAATATCTGAGCTAGATTCACGTTTTATTTATTTAAACAAAACAAGTATTTGTAGACATATCTTCAAGCTAATTCACCAATATTCACCAAAGTTATCATTAACAAAAGCTATATCTTAAAAACAAGATAAAGGAAAAAAGAAGAAAAGAGGAAGATGAAAAAGAAAAAGAAGAATAAGAAGAAAAGAAGAATAAATCAGTAATTTATGTTATTGAAAAAATCGTGTATAATGTTTTCTCTTCCTTTCCATTTTAATTACGATAATATGTTCGAAATTACGAGAAATTAACACAGCTAGTTTTCAACAACATAACCTAAAAAGTTATTGTATCAGCTGTTCAATGAAATCAGCTGATCCTTACGAATTAATATAAAACAACTGATCTTTTACTATAACACAGCTTGTTTTTAACAACATAACCTAAAAAGTTATTGTAGCTTATCAGCTGTTCAATGAAATCAGCTGATCGTTACGAATTAATAAAAAAACAGCTGATCTTTTACTGAATCTACAGTTAGGTATATCTAATCCATGTTCACGTATTTATTTATATAAAACAAAGTATTTGTAAACATATCTTCAAACCAATTATACATTCAGCAAAGATATCAATAACAAATTCTTCGCTTCTATCGATAACTCCCACAGTTCCACACGTGTCTTTTTGTAAAGATTAAATAAGTAATTTCTGTTATTGAAAAAAATCGTATATAATGTTTTCTCTTCCTTTTCATTTTAATTACGATAATCTGTTCGAAAGTACGAGAAATTAACACAGCTAGTTATCAACAACATAACCTAAAAAGTTATTGTATCAGCTGTTCAATGAAATCAGCTGATCGTTACTAATGAAAATAAAACAACTGATATTTTACTATAACACAGCTAGTTTTTAACAACATAACCTGAAACTTGCTATATCAGCTGTTCAATGAAATCAGCTGATCGTTACGAATTAATACAGAACAACTGATCTTTTACTATAACACAGCTACTTTTTAACAACATAACCTGAAACTTGCTATATCAGCTGTTCAATGAAATCAGCTGATCGTTACGAATTAATATAAAACAACTGATATTTTACTATAACACAGCTAGTTTTCAACAACATAACCTAAAACGTTATTGTAGCCCATCAGCTGTTCAATGAAATCAGCTGATCGTTACAAATTATTATAAAACATCTGATATTTTTTATAATACAGCTAATTTTCAACAACATAACCTAAAATGTTATTGTATCAGCTGTTCAGTGAAATCAGCTGATCGTTACGAATTAATAAAAAAAAACAGCTGATCTTTTACTGCATCTACTAAGGTATATCTAATCCATGTTCACGTATTCATTTATATAAAACAAAGTATTTGTAAACATATCTTCAAAACAATTATACATTCAGCAAAGATATCAATAACAAATTCTTCGCTTCTATCGATAACTCCCACAGTTCCACACGTGTCTTTTTGTAAAGATTAAATAAGTAATTTCTGTTATTGAAAAAAATCGTATATAATGTTTTCTCTTCCTTTTCATTTTAATGACGATAATCTGTTCGAAAGTACGAGAAATTAACACAGCTAGTTTTCAACAACATAACCTAAAACTTTATTGTATCAGCTGTTCAATGAAATCAGCTGATCCTTACGAATTAATATAAAACAACTGATCTTTTACTATAACACAGCTTGTTTTTAACAACATAACCTAAAAAGTTATTGTAGCTTATCAGCTGTTCAATGAAATCAGCTGATCGTTACGAATTAATAAAAAAACAGCTGATCTTTTACTGAATCTACAGTTAGGTATATCTAATCCATGTTCACGTATTTATTTATATAAAGCAAAGTATTTGTAAACATATCTTCAAACCAATTATACATTCAGCAAAGATATCAATAACAAATTCTTCGCTTCTATCGATAACTCCCACAGTTCCACATAGCTTTAAATTTACGTTCAGGTGATGTTTGTTTATAATTTACAATTTTATAGCGTTCAGGATTATCTGTTACAACAGCTTGAAATCTACCGTAAAATTAATATTTTTGATACAATTACAAACCGTTAAGGATCTGCTGTAACAGATCAGTTTACGAATTTACTAAACACTGAACCTCATTACCTCGCAGTTACCCCGCACTTCACAACCGTTTAATCTAAAATTAAATCTTAGATTTACGAATAAAGCGCGTCACTGAAATTAAAAGCAACGCAAACAAAATGTAATCAAGATTGTGATTTTCATAACGTAAATAATGGAATCAGCTGATGATAAAAATAATATTTGATAGGCGCTGCAGAGTCCCGTTATTATCGAATAGTATTTTTAAATTATGGCTGCATTTATAGCGGTATATTTGTGCTACACGGTGAGGTAGTAAAATCGTAGTAATAAATATAAATGCCATTATATCGTCACTACGGTTGTGCTGTATGAAATAACGATTGAAATATTAATGGCTAATAATCAGCTGTTTTGTGAGATGATCTAATTGTTTTTGTGAAAACAATTATTGGTGTATTATTGCAAGTCCGTTTTTTTTTTCAAGTAATATGTGTAATATTCAGTGATATACGAGGTGTGTTCAGAAGAATAAATTTCGCGGTCTTGGAGAGTCCGATTGTCAAACATTTTTTTTATTATGTTGGTATACATACCCTTGAAGTATGATAAAACTTTCAACTGTTTTCATTGTTGACTTTGTCTGTGACAGCCGCTAAAATTAGACGTGTTTTTATGAGCTCGAAGATTTTCGTTTGTTAAAAGAATAGGATCAAATAATTTGTATCAAATTTTGCGTAAAAAATGGAATAAAGTGTAACAAAGTGTGTGAAATGTTAACAAAGGTGAGTCTGCTATGAGTAAATCAAGAGTTTACGAGTGGTATAAGCGTTTCCAAGAAGGCCGTGAAGACGTTGAAGATGATGAACGCTCTGGACACCTCAGCACATCAACGACCGAAGAAAACGTGGAAAAGTGAAACGTTATGAACAAACGCCGAACACAATTAGAGAGGTCGTTGATGATGTTGGCATATCGATTGGATCATTTCATGACATTGTTTCCAATGTTTTGTGTATGAAACGCGTGGCAGCAAAATTCGTTCCAAAATTGTTGAATTTTTAACAAAAACATCGGCGAATGGAAGTTGCTCAGGAGTCACTAAATGAAGTCAATGACGGTGCAGAATTATTGAAACGTATTGTAACAGGTGAGGTGATGAAACATGGGTTTACGGATATGACATCGAAATAAGGCTCAATCATCCCAGTGGAGGCATTCTGGCTCGCCAAGACCGAAAAAGGCTCGACAAGTGCGGTCGAACGTGAAGGTTCTTCGATAATAATGGTATAGTGCATCATGAATTCCTGTCACCAGGTGAAACGGTTAATAAGGAGTACTACCTACAAGTTCAACGCCGTTTGCGTGAAGCAATCCGAAAAAACTCCCGGATCTGTGGAAAAACAATTCATGGCTTTTGCACCACGATAATGTACCGGATCACACTTCATTGCTTGTTCGTGAATTTTTGGCCAAAAACAGTACTGTAACGATGCCCCAGCCTCCATATTCGCCAGACATGGCTCCGTGTGACTTTTTCCTATTTCCAAAAAAAAAGAGAACCTTAAAGGGCCGTCGTTTTACAGCCGTAGATGACATTAAAAGCGCATCGCTGAAAGAACTAAAGGCTATCTCAAATATCGAGTTTGAGAAGTGTTTCGAGGATTGGAAGAAGCGCTGGCACAAGTGCATAAACTCGAATGGGGACTATTTTGAAGGCGACAACATCAATGTAGAAGAATTTTGTTTTACTAGCCAGACAACTTTGCTCGAAAATTTACAAAAACCTTGATTTTTAAAATGATCAGAGAGTGTTAAAATATAATTTTTTTAAACTAGTAGATCCTCTTATCCGAAATTAATATTTCAATTTTGTAGTAATACTGTAGGCCTATAGTTAAATATAGTGTGTAAGTAATTTTAAACAATCAAAAAATTATGTAACTGCTGCACATATTATAAAAGAAAATATGTGTGTATATATGTATTTTTAATTAAATAGGTGTAAAAATTGAACTTTAACCTCAAAAATACATATTTTTTATCTTAAACCCCTAAGTTCCATTGATCATACGAATTTGGACATTGATCTTCGTCAGGCTCAACAATCATAAAATCTTGAAAATTAAAATGTTAATTTTCACACGTTTTAACACTGATTACAATAATGAAATCAGATGTTACGCTAAGTGCAATATTGAAAATAGTTTTGCAAAAAAAAAGTGTAAAATAGAATTGTTCCACTTTTCAAATATTTGGAATTGCTATGCATTTTGAAACCGTTGAACAGTTGATAACCAATCTATTATTACGAAAATCATTCGTACTAAGCCTTAACCAAATATGACCCCCAAAATTTCTGACGTTAGAGTGTCTACACTAACCCCCCCCCCAACACAAGTAAGCGTCAATACAAAGGATTTTTTTTTTAACGTCCGACTATTGTGCACACTTTGGCTAATGCAGACGATGGGATGATTTATAGCGTATGAAAATGCCAAGTCCTGACCGTGAATCGAACCCGGGTCCTCGGGGTGAAAGCCTAGTACGCTATCCACAAGGCCACCGATGCGGCTCAATACAAAGGAAGAGATCCCTTATAGATCACGTTATGGAAGTTATAATAGCCATACTTTAACGTGAATGGTTAACGTGCTCACGTGCTCATTGCATGGATCTTACAATCATGGCTGCCCCGGTGACTAATTTTCCTAATATCGGCTGAAAGTATCCGAATGCAAGTCTTTTGAAAATATAATTACAATGTGTACAAATAAAGTTTTATTTTCAAAATTAATTCAATAAAAAGAGAGAATACCCAAATTCTTCATTTAATTTTTTTTCTTTTTTTGTGTTTAACGTCCGACTATTTTGCACACTTGGGCTAATGCAGACAATGGGATGATTTATAGCGTATGAAAATGCCAAGCCCTGGCCGGGAATCGAACCCGGGTCCTCGGGGTTATCAACTAGGCCACCGAGGCGGCTTGCTTCATTTAAAATACAGTGCGTATTCACTAATTACAAATAATCAATTTTCTTTTTCGTATCCTAAATTGAATATTAGGAAGAAAAAATATCAATATTTTGTTTCGAAAAAAAGTGTTTCATTGCCGACAAAATATAATTTGTTCTAACATCTCGTTGACATCCTGCAAAGTCTTAACAAATCTAAATGATTTCAATCTGAAAGCTTACTGGGTATATAAATAACGTTTCTAGTGTAGAATATCCCTTCACGGTAGTTTTGGTTCTGCAGCGCCCTCTGGGACTTACCCTGTGTGCAAGTTACGTATTCCCAAACAAGTTTATATCTCTTTTGAATCTCCACGGTAACGTCTGATTATTCACCGTCTCATAAGGGATTTAATTTTTATATAAATATTCATTTACATATCACGGGTACAGTGTACATTTAGGCCAAATCTTACAATAACGGACAACAATGTGACGCAACTACATATCAAGAGCCCCATAAGAATATTAATATGGACTATACAACAGATTTTTTATTTTGAATTTGTATTAGCAAGTTTTTATTTGACGTACCTGACTTTTAAGTTTGGCAAAAATGTGCTGTAACGTTTAAATGATAATGGATTATTGCAGACGAACATTAAATTTATTTAGAATGACAAAATTATATTTTTTTTTATTGTGTATATCCATTAAACTTAATTTATTCTTCTTTTAATAAGTATAATTTTTTAGGGCTGGTTGTAATGGATTTTGCGCGTCGCGTGACGTGACTGCACACATTTATATTGGTTGTTATAGATCAGTTTATTTTGTATTAATTCGTAACGATCAGCCGATTTCATTGAACAGCTGATAGGCTACAATAACTTTTTAGGTTATGTTGTTAAAAACTAGCTATGTTAGTAAAATATCAGTTGTTTTATATTAATTCGTAACGATCAGCTGATTTCATTGAACAGCTGATAGGCTACAACAACGTTTTAGGTTATGTTGTTAAAAACTAGCTATGTTATAGTAAAATATCAGTTGTTTTATATTAATTCGTAACGATCAGCTGATTTCATTGAACAGCTTATAGGCTACAATAACGTTTTAGGTTATGTTGTTAAAAACTAGCTATGTTATAGTAAAATATCAGTTGTTTTATATTAATTCGTAACGATCAGCTGATTTCATTGAACAGCTGATAGGCTACAATAACTTTTTAGGTTATGTTGTTAAAAACTAGCTGTGTTATAGTAAAATATCAGTTGTTTTATATTAATTCGTAACGATCAGCTGATTTCATTGAACAGCTGATAGGCTACAATAACTTTTTAGGTTATGTTGTTGAAAACTAGCTGTGTTAATTTCTCGTATTTTCGAACAGATTATCGTAATTAAAATGAAAAGGAAGAGAAAACATTATACATGATTTTTTTTTCAGTAACAGAAATTAGTTATTTATTCTTCTTTTATTTTTCTTCTTCTTTTTCTTTTTCTTCTTCTTTCCTCTTTTCTTCTTTTTTCCTTTTTTCTTGTTCTTGAGATGTAGATGTCCAATTTACGAACCAACTCTTAGGTGAACAATCTAGTTATCTTCTCGTTCTTGGTTTGTTAGTTTGTATTACTTCTAGTAGTTGATCCTAGCCGCCTCGGTGGCCTAGTTGATAGCGTACTTGGCTTTCACCCCGAGGAGCCGGGTTCGATTCCCGGCCAGGGCTTGGCATTTTCATACACTATAAATCATCCCATCGTCTGCATTAGCCCAAGTGTGCATAATAGTCGGACGTTAAACACCAAAAAAAAAAATTAGTTGATCCTGTGTCATTTTTTTTAAAGTGGTCTCTTCATTCCGTTCTTCTTGCTATCACAAACCTCGCAATGCCTTTGATTTCACGTTGTTGCATAACGTCTTTATTTCTTCTTCTGTCGTGTAGCGTGATCCTTGATTGAAGACACTTGCACCTGCCCAATAAATTTCTTAGGTTCGACAAAACTATTCATACTTTCTTAAAAAAAAAATTTCGTATAAAGTTAAAATTAAAATCATTTTTATTGAAGCTTTCGATCTGAAATATTTTAATAGGAAGCGACATAACAATATATGTGTGTGTGTGTGTGTGTGTGTGTGTGTGTGTGTGTGTGTGTGTGTGTGTGTGTGTGTGTGTGTGTTTAATTTGAGCATGTTTTTAAAAAAATAAGAATTTTAATATATTCATTATTTATTTTAGAGTAGGGAAACACTCGTCATAAGACTATAACTCAGGTTATGTCTGTAACTTGGGTATATATAATTATAATGCTTAGTTTGACCACAGTAATATAAAAGTAATACAAAATAATTTGTATTTATTATTATTAATATTATTATTATTATTATTGTTATTTTATTTTTCTTCTTCTTCTTCTTTCGATGAGGCCTGCTAGGGACCACGTGACAATTTCAATTCTTCACACTTAGCTGTTTTCTCTTCCGTTCCCTCCAGTATTACCTCATCCTTTCACTATGCACCTTCTTTCTGTCTTCGGACCACTTCGCACCAGGTTCCTTCTGTTATCTTCCCTGGAATCCCTCCATACTCAATATTCTCTTTCTAAAAATCTCTCTGTTCAGCGTTTCTTCTTCTTTAATATTATTTCTTTCTAAATCTTTCCTTATCTCTTGAATCCAACTAGTTGTTGACTTTTTATCCCATAGGGACTTGAGTATCCTTTTCGC
>CM040189.1:10275865-10293365 GCA_022606455.1 Callitettix versicolor
TGAAAAATAATTTCATTTAAATGTTTTAATATATTTTAATTTTAATTTAAGACTTGAGATATCTCAATATCTCTGTAGGGTTTATTTTCGTACTATGAAGTATTTTAATATGTAAACATTTTGGATTATATTTATATATTTCCAATATTTATATACGTTTATATATATAAACGTATATAAATATTGAAATATATAAATATATATATATATATATTTGTATATATATATATATATATATATATATATATATATATATATATATATATATATATATATATATATATAAACATATACACACGTTACATCTGTATGCGGCCCGGAAATATTGTTCCCTGAAATATGATTTAATGAGGATGTTTAATTTTATTCTAAGAGGATTTGATTTTTTCAAGTTTTATAACATTTATTCTTTCATAACATTTTGCATTTTGTTCTGTGTTCAAACACTTTTTGAACGAGCATATTTAGTTTATAATTTGAACTTAATGATGGAGTTTTAAAAGTGTAGGCATGATTTTTTAAATGCCTAACTTCAAATACTAACTGTACTAAAGCATATATATATATATAGATGTCTAGGCCTGTGTTGAAATACAATTGCTTCACGACTAAACTTCAGGTTAATTCTGTCTGACATTTTAAACTGTCTTCCATAGCGAATTATTTGTAATAAATAATACGTAACCTTTTAGACAAAACAAAACACTGTAACTGGAAACAACTTGTTTATAACATAGGCGACGACAGCTGACACTAATTGCTACCCTAAGCAAACTTTGATAATCGAAAAGTAAACGATCCTATCGTCTGGTGAAATGAGATGACACTTCAAATAGTGTCAAAAAAATTCTGAAAAAGTGCATGCAACGTTTCTGTCTAAAGATAAACATTCTCACATTATTTACGATAATACCATTCAGCGTATAAGTCGATCATATAACAATCACGCGAGTTTTCTTAGTGGCGCACACGGTACTCTCGCATATATTACGTGAATACTTATCAAAAGAACAAGTACGGATAACTTACTTTATTAAAGACTTGTTTATGTACAATTTGTATAATAAATAATTAAAGTACACATAGTGAATGGGAACCACAGGCTGCTTCCTGGAGCACTGGTGTACAAGGAGACCGAACCTTCAGAAAGAGACGCCTGGCATTTTACGTACACTTGATTAAAAGAAAGTCTCACCAAGAAATTACTGAACTACCAGTCGAGCACAAAGATCAAAAATAATTGGCTCAAGGAGATAGAACAAGACCTGGGAGACCTATGATAACCGAGGAACAGTTGAGGAATGGGGAGGAGAAAACCATACTCAAGGACAAGGAAATGAAAATGATTTGCCTTCCCCAGCTTTGTCGCGTTTCGGAGAACCTCCATCTTCAACAACTATATCTATACTCACTGCATAGTATAGATATGCACTTTAGATATAGTTTTTGAAGATGGAAGCTCTCAACGCGTCAACGAAAGTAGAATTGACGAAGCTGGGGAAGGCATATCATTATACTGAACGCAGTGATAATAATCTTAGCAGAAAAGAAGAAGAATATAAAAAGAAATGAAACTCAACTTTAGAAAAGCAAGCGACCGCTTAGAAGAACGTAGGAAAAGGAGATCGCAATGGCTGAAGAGGTATTGGGAGGAACAACGCGCCAAGATGAGACCTCACTAATGTCTGAATGTGCTCCAGTGTGGGCCTAACCCTCCCCCAAAATAAAGTTAAATAGAAAAATTTAAGAGTTTTATTAAATTTTCCAAAATAATAATAATAAAACATACAGTGCTATAAACAGAGTATGTTATTTTTATAGATCGCTGTAAGTGGTGGTAGTATATTTCTGTTATAGGCGATAATATCCTCAATGTGCTTTTCGCCTTAAAACTACAACAAAATCTATTTCTGTTATCCGTCTAGGCTGTCATCCGACACCCCATCGGTCCCCAGAATGACGTTTAATTGAGACTGTACTACACTAAAAACTAAAAACAACACTCGAGGTGATAATCCGAGTGGTTAAAAATAAAACTAAGGCTTTCGTGTGATCAGAGAGGCACAGAAGAAATGATTTTTTGTTATTGTTATTTTAAGGCGAAAAGCACATTTAGGCTATTATCGCCTACCTAAATATAAGTGTGAGTATAAAGTGTTAAAATCGTAAGTGTAGTGTTGTAAGTGTATGTGTTAGACTCCGGTACCGCGAGGGATGTCTAAATCCTCTCAATAGGTGCAGCTAGTCTGCACCCCCTGCGGGAGGAAATGAAAAAGCAACAGAACAGTGGACAAATAAAGTATCCAAACAGGGGTCAAAAGAACTACATATTTTATAATTTTTTCTTCCTTACCCACCTTTTTATAACATCAAAGGAAATTTAAAAAAAACAATAATTCTTCTCTTCATTAGACGTCATAAAAAGTTTAGCAACATTTTAACCGACCATCTTTAGTTTGCAATTACTATTTTATGTTAATTAACAATTTTTTGATTTTTTTATTGAAACATTTAGAAGGAAAAATTGTCTTTGAGTACATGGAGAAGCGTCATTATTGTCCAATTATGATCGAAGTAACAAAACAACTATAAAGTCAGAATAATTAAAATTTTCTTCCAGCAAAGAAACTGCTTTCATTAACCTAATTTATAATATTAAATTTTACTTCAAACTTGTAAAATTTAATTTACTTCACAGTTGGTAACACTGCTGTAGAATTATTATTATTACTTATCTATTAAATAAAATTAATTTAACTTCCTTGAAATTAACGTGGGGAAATTATCACATGGTCTAGTTTTTGGATCACGTTTAAAAGTGGTCATTTAGATTTATGAATATATATATATATATGTGTGTGTGTGTGTGTGTGTGTGTGTGTGTGTGTGTGTGTGTGTGTGTGTGTGTGTGTGTGTGTGTGTGTGTGTATGTGTGTGTGTGTATGTGTGTGTGCCGCCTCGGTGGCCTAGTTGGGCTTTCACCCCGAGGACCCGGATTCGATTCCCGGCCAGGGCTTGGCATTTTCATACGCTATAAATCATCCCATCGTCTGCATTAGCCCAAGTGTGCACAATAGTCGGACGTTAAACACATATATATATATATATATATATATATATATATATATATATATATATATATATATATATATATATGTGTGTGTGTGTGTGTGTGAGGGGTAAAATGGAAGAGGATCCATGGGGACAGGATGAGGGAGGTGTGGAGGATTAGAAGGAACAAGACATGAGTCGGAGTGCTTTGCGTGATCCGACAGGATCTATACGCAAATAATAATAATAATAATAATAATAATAATAATATATATGTGTGTGTGTGTGTGTTTTAGCACACTCATGTTCGCAATTTTCGGTCCGATTTGATTTGAAATTGGCACAAAAATTGATTATCATCTATTCATATTGTAATAGCTTGAACACTTTCGTTACCCAGCAACATTTATTCGTTTGCAGTTTCAAAATGGCGACAATTTCGATTCTTTAAATATTCGTAACTTTTTTGTCTTAAATTCTTTCGAAAATTAGATTTCATCGTCGTAATCAGCGTTAATAATTGCATAAATTTTTGTATTTTCAAAATCCGTTGAAATGAGACATTTAATTTGACGTTGGCCAGGGTACATTTGGTATGTTCAGTGTAATTTGCAATTTTAAAGTGCTAGTGTATGTAGAGTTCAATGTTGATTATGATGGTGAAAATGCCCTTTAATCATTAATGCTCTCTACATAGTTATAGTCTCTTGATAGTCAGCTGATCGTTTAGATGTTCATCAAAAGTCATTTCAGGACTTATTGGTTCGAAAAAATTTAAGGGCCGCCTCGGTGGCCTAGTTGATATCATACTGGGCTTTCATCCCGAGGACCCGGGTTCGATTCCCGGCCAGGGCTTGGCATTTTCATACGTTATAAATCATCCCATCGTCTGCATTAGCCCAAGTGTGCACAATAGTCGGACGTTAAACACAAAAAAATATAATAAAATAAAATTTAAGGTAACAAAATTACCTTATTTTGATTATGAGGACATTTTTTGTTGTTACTTTCCAACAAGAAAAGTAACTGTGACCTCTCGAACCATAGAAAACAAACGTTTTCTAGTTCGGTGCGTTCAGACTCAAAACTTACCCAAATGTTATTAAGTTCACTTTAAACTAGGTAATGTTGAACTAAATTGCTGTTAGTTTATAATCAACAACATTCTTTAACACCCTGTATATATTAAGGCTTATCGCGCGGGTACACGCCCCTACTGGCGACAAATTCCCCAAAGTGCCTGACTTAACCCTTCTTTCTATTTATAAAAATATACCACAGCCTTTTATATTTAGAATAATCGACGTAATACGTTTGTCAGCACCAGTTGTAAAATAAATCCTTTTCACAGCAGCTACACATTTAACTACCACAGACAGGAAGTGATCGAAACAGCAAAAAGTGCCTAACAAAATAATCACTCGTGTTCCAGTAATCTAGTAAAACTGTAAAATATACATCTACTAAAAATCTACTAAAAACAGTAATGTACGTAAAACTACTAAAATTAGTGTATGTAAAACTAATTTTCCGAAAATATCGAAAAATCTAACCTATTCTAACGTAAAGGCACGCGTTAAAGAACTATTGCATTTTTTTAGCCCTCAATGGAGCACATTTAGTTAATTTTGGTTCTTTTGGGCTTTCAACATTAGTTCTCCATTTTTGACTGTCAGGTTGTCAACCGAATGAAGCCAGGCGCCAGAATTTTACAACTACGGAGGTGATCCGCAAAGGGTAGCTCTTCCGCCCTCTCTGCCGTTGGGAAATCCTTCCTCATCCGCCATTGAGACCTTTGGCCAGTTTTCATTTATTTTAAAGAAAATATGCTTCCTAATTAACAATCTTATGAACGTTCATTTTTTTCTGTATTTATTTGCGCTGCTTTTCCAAAAATACAGTGCCCTAAAAGAATGAAGAAAATAGGTGCGGATTGTTGTTTGGATCCAGTGATCAAAAAGCTACTATTTACAAACTTGCAGACGCTTATAAAATTTATGTTATGCAATAATATAATAAAGAACTTTTGTTATGGAACAATTTTTCACTAAAATTTAATATCAAAAAAGAAGCTTCTCATTATTTATGTATGTAGTTTATATAATACACTATACAAAATGTACAGAATGTATGCTGATTGAGAAAAATAGATTTTTCCGTTTTCAGGTCGACTGAGATCGAATAGGTGATTTTTCTCTCTCTTTAACAGGCGACACTCTCTTTCTCTCTCAAAGAAAAGTATATATATATATATATATATTTGACTGGTTGTTACCCGTTGCGGCTTTGCCTGCAATTTTTTAATATAGGTAATAAAATTTATAGTCGATTTTCAAAATCATAATAGCTTCATTTCAATTTAATATATTTCTATATACAATATTATACGATTTATGGTTTTCGGTCGACATAAAGATTTTTGCTACTCGATATTCTAGAACAGGGTTCTGTTCTATTTTAATAAAATACAGTATTATTAAAACGTCACTATTATACAATTAACATTTGTCACAAAACTAAATACTAAATAATTAAGTTGTACTGGGTAAGTAGTATGATGGCGTTTAAAATAATTTAAACATTCATTATTCACACCTATCCGTAGGCCTACATAATATACGTATAAAACGTTACTCTTGTACAATTAACACTTGAATAATAAATAATTAAGTTGGACTGGGTAAGTAGTATAATGGCGTTTAAAATAATTTAAATATTTATTATTTATACCTACCAGTATGCAATGAACGTATAAAACGTCAACTATTTTATAGTTGAATAGCAATTCACCAATTTTGGAACGAATTTTGCTGCCACGCGTTTCATACACAAAACTTTGGAAACAATATCGTGACATGATCCAATCGATATGCCAATATCATCAGCGACCTCTCTAATTGTGATTCGGCGATTGTTCATAACCATTTCTTTAACTTTTTCCACGTTTTCGTCAGTTATTGATGTGCTGGTACGTCCAGGGCGTTCGTTATCTTCAACGTCTTCACGGCCTTCTTGGAAACGCTTATACCACTCGTAAACTCTTGCTTTACTCATAGCAGACTCACCATAGGCCTTTGTTAACATTTCACACACTTTGTTACACTTTATTCCATTTTTTACGCAAAATTTGATACAAATTCTTTGATCCATTTCTTTTAACAAATGAAAATCGCCGAGCTCATAAAAACACGTCTAACCTTAGTGGCTGTCACAGACAAAGTCAACAATGAAAACAGCTGGAAGTTTTATCATACTTAAGGGCATGTGTACCAACATAATAAAAAAAATTGACAATCGGACTCTCCAAGCCCGCGAAATTAAAAAATTCTCGTTACTTTCTGAACACACGTATGTATTCAAAATAAAAACTAATCACCTAATACAATCTTTTCGAGAAGTAATCGAAAAATTTAAACACAATACACGACACAGTTTCAAACTGTGATAGTAAAGTAACAGTGACGTTATTTTAATCTTTGGCGCTATACAGTGATCATAAAATATTTATAATTCCGTGTGAAATACAGATTGGAAACCTAAATACAGTGTCTGTAGCTAGAGCCATAAAAACTTTATCAATTTTGTTCCGCATGTCTGTTCTCTTACAGTGACCCACATACCGACACCTCGCTCAATACCGACAATGTCAACCTTTATTTTAACAATGGGATTTTTTTTAATTAACACTGTTTTATTCAACCTCTTTCTTCCTCTAAGATTTTTAAAACGTTTTTACTTGACGATATGAATAATCTAAAACCGGAGGCAGACGGATTCAGTCCAACAATATTAATTTCTATGTATATACAGCGTGTCCCACGCTCCATTATTTTCTCATTCCTCCGTTGATCATTTTTGAAACTATACATACTTTTAAAGAAGGTTAGAATTGCATCTGGCTGATGTTTGTAGAAACAAAATGGCGGCCAAAATCCTCTTAAAAATCTCACTGTTGTTAAATCAGATTGTTGAACAGCTGTTAATTCAGGCGTTGTTATCAGTGTGGCTGTGGATGGTTTCCAGTTTAAATAGGTGTGACTTATGAAATGTTCATTGCTATTTAATTTTCTTTTAATTAGTTTGTATCTAATTAAATTTTTAAGAAATAATAATTTAAAAAAAAAATTTTGTTTCAAAAAATTTAATTAGTTCTATCCTAATAGATTCTTTTGAGTTGCTCAGTGGCTTATGCGATATTGTCAAGATGAATTATTGTCTGCCAAGTCCTCCTCTACCACCGTGGTCAAGCGAACCACTATCCCCATTTGCACATACTTCAAATGATCGTCAAATATTCTGTAGTAGTTTTACGTGAAGTTATTATTTATTGTTGCTAATAAAAAAAAATATATCAGTGATGTTTAAATAAAGAACAATATAAAAGTATGAAGGCATCATCGATGTATGTCACAACAATAGCAGAAGAGAGAGCATTTTTTTAATCTATTAGACACTATTGTTCAGCCTGGATTTTCCTCCTAATTCCAACCTTCTAATTATGTGCTTATTGGAACTACTTTTCTTGTAGATCAACCTTAGAACCTATCAAAATTTCAGCCGAATCATGTCTTCGTTTATTAGTGAATTTTCAATTAAAAAAATAACCTACCCATCCATACTTCTAGAGAGGACCGAATATTTTTAGAGATTATGCGTGTACAATTCCAAATTTCTGCCAGAATCGATTCAAAGCCGCCTGATCTAGTTGATAGCGTACTGGGCTTTCATCCCGAGCATCCGCGTTCGATTCCCGACCGGGCTTGGCATTTTCATACGCTATAAATCATCCCATCGTCTGCATTAGCCCAAGTGTGCACAATAGTCGGACGTTACAAAAAGAAATCGCTCACAATGAATGCCAAATTGCGACATTATAATTCCGTCGTTAAACCTGAGGCAACTTATGCTAGTGAAACACTCTTCAAATCAACAACTGATAAACTGCAGAAAGCAGATAGAAGGATCATCAGAACAATCATTAATAAGAAACAAGTGAATGGCCAATGGAGATTACTACTGAATGAAGTGGTACATCGAGAAAGTGAGTCAATAATAGACACGATGAGGAAAAGGAGAATTGCTTTTTTCGGCCATGTAACACGCCTTCCGGAAACCCGTCTGGTGAAACAGCTATTTAGCTAGGAAGATAAAAACGCAGAATAATTGGTTCAAAGAGATCCAGAGCGATTTGGAAGAGTTAATTTGATGGTGCTTCAAATTGAAGGTAGAGCAGAGAAGAGGATTCGAAGGAATAATCTGCGATTCAAGCTAACAACATTTGAACGAAAGACTTATACCATGATGAACAAAGGGCTGCCAGGTCGGACAGGATGAAGAAATTTTAGGAACGGAAGAAGAGGCTGAAACGCTAGTCTCTCAATAGCGATGTTGGACTTGAAGTGTATGGACTGATTGAAGTGCTCCATTAGGGCGAAAACTAAGGGGGAAACTTGGTCACCGATCAGTATAAAACAATATAACCAAGCAAGTTTGTTTTTTATTATTAAAGAAATAAGTGGAGTTTAGATAATAATAGTTAGAGTAAAGTCTTTATTTGTTATCAAACTTTTTCTATTAATAAATCAAGCAGAACTTAGAGTTCTTTTGAAGTATTTGTAAATTTACACAAAGCTTTCGTCGAATTCAGTGGTGCAGCGGTATAAACGTTGCTAGTGATTGTCTGTCTTTTTTTTATTAATTAATTAATTGATTCAATAAGAATGCTAAATAAGTGAAGTGTTAACAAAGTGTAACAATTTATCTTCGCAGTCGACTCATCGTTCAACAATACCTGCGGAATCTGGAACTGCTCACATCTGGACCAACACTTCTACCGTTCATTTTAACTTCGCATTATTAAAAGCACTCAGTAATCATCTTGCTAATTAACCTTTTTTTTGTTATAAATTAACTTGATTAAACAACAACGATAACCTTAATTCCCATTTGTATCAAAGAAGCACCTCGAGATAAACCATTAATTAATTTTGTATTGTAATAATAATTAATTTAGGGATCAGTTTGTTTAACAATTGTATTGTCATTTAACAATTAATATCAGTTTTGTTTAAACAATTGAAAGAATTGTTAATAAGATAATGAATACTTTATTAACAAAACCCTTAAGTACTTTAAATTTTCAATAAATAATAACAATTTGTGCATTAATTAATTGATTATTGAACAATAATTGAAGCCTCAACGATGTGACAGTCTATTGAGAAAACTGTCCAAACCAAATTAGGGCTGTATAAAAATTATATAGATTGGTGTTCAAGGTTGTAATTGTTTATTATTGAAATTGACGCCCAGCAGCGAGGTGGCTATTTAATTACACACACGCATACACACACGCACACACACACACACACACACACACATACAGGAACACACACGCACACGCACACACACAAGCACACATACTTACACACACGCATACGCACGCACACGCGCGCACAGACAGACACAAACACAGACACACACACAAACACAGACACACGCAGACACAGACACACACACACACACACACACACACACACACACACACACATACACAGACACAGACACACGCACAAATACAGACACACACAGACAGACAGACACAAACAAAGACACAGACACAAAAACAGAGACAGACACAGACACAGATACAGACAGACACAGACACACACACACACACACACACACACACACACACACACACACACACACACACACACACACACACACACATACACACACAAAGACAGACACACACACAGACACACACACACACACACACACACACACACACACACACACACACACAAAGACAGACACACACAGACACACACACACACAAACACACACAAACACACACATACAAACACACACCACACACGCACGCGCGCGCACACACACACACACACACACACACACACACACACACAGTACCTTGCACATTGTGCATAATTTAGTTTATTATTAAATATTTAAATTATTAATGGACGCCGTTATACTATTAACTGAACGTAACCGTCATAGTTATTAGAGCATTAACAGTTCGATGTATATGTACAATATTCATGTTTTATATTAAACATTTATAAAATATAAATAGGTGTTCTCTTTTTAACGTCAGTTATATATAATTTCAATTTAGCAATAATGAGCAAACCAAAAATTTATACTGATTATTTAAAAATTTACACTTGTTTTGGCAAGTATGCAACTGGCACATGTTTACTATTACACATTTACAGATTTAACCTTTTTGTAAAACGTTATTATTTGGATACTCTTTAAAAATTTGCTTCCATTACGTCATAGGACCAGCTACACGCTGCCAATTTTTTTAAAGGTAACACTTAAATAATTATACAGTTTCATTAAAAAGAAATTAGTATTGAAATAATATGAAATCTGACAAATGCACGACGGACAGATTGGAGTTCTAGGTTTTGAAACTCTTCAGCGGAAGGGATTCTGACAGGATGACATGTGCAGAACCTCAGTTAATATTTTTAAATGTGGTGCAGTCGACAATAGAACATATGGTAGACTTTTAAACTTTAAAGTATTTTATTTCATTGCTTTATCTAAATACAGCTGACATTCAACAGCTGACATCCGGAAGTATTTATGATTTTAAAACACCTGACGCATCTAAATTTAAACTAACTGATCTACGAATTGTGTAGTTCTTTATTTTCGTAACAAAGCCATAGAAATGCTTCTTTGTTAAACTGTTGAATCTGTTTTCAAGACAACGGTTATGTGAATTTATATTGTATATATTTATATATATATATATTGTCTAGAAGAGCCAATTCTACTTTCAGCTGCGATTTGTTTAATAAAAATAAACATAACCTTAAAATTGCCAAGACGAAGAAAGAGCAGTTAAAATTGGTAATTTTCGTTTTGTTTATTATCTTACTGAAGTGACTACTTCTTATGGCGGGTTATGGATGTATGTTTTGCACGGGAAAAAAATTCAGTTTGCCGTCACGCATCACGCTCTTATATATATTTTTGTTTCAAAATGTATTTTTGAAGTGAAAACTTGTATGTTCGCGCCTTTATATTACTTACCCAGTCCAACTTAATTATTTAGTTTTGTGTCAAGTGTTAACTGTGTAACAGTGACGTTTTATACGTTTATAAAACGTTTTATACGTTTATTGGTAGGTGTGAATAATAAATATTTAAATTATTTTAAACGCCATTATACTACTTACCCAGTCCAACTTGATTTAGTATTTAGTTTTATGACAAGTGTTAACTGTGTAACAGTGACGTTTTATACGTTTATTATATATTGGTAGGTGTGAATAATAAATATTTAAATTATTTTAAACGCCATTATACTACTTACCCAGTCCAACTTGATTTAGTATTTAGTTTTATGACAAGTGTTAACTGTGTAACAGTGACGTTTTATACGTTTATTATATATTGGTAGGTGTGAATAATAAATATTTAAATTATTTTAAACGCCATTATACTACTTACCCAGTCCAACTTTATTTAGTATTTAGTTTTGTGATATGTGTTAACTGTGTAACAGTGACGTTTTATACGTTTATTATATATTGGTAGGTGTGAATAATAAATATTTAAATGCCATTATACTACTTACCCAGTCCAACTTGATTTAGTATTTAGTTTTATGACCAGTGTTAACTGTGTAACAGTGACGTTTTATACGTTATTATATATTGGTAGGTGTGAATAATAAATATTTAAATTATTTTAAACGCCATTATACTACTTACCCAGTCCAACTTTATTTAGTATTTAGTTTTAAGACAAGTGTTAACTGTGTAACAGTGACGTTTTATACGTTATTATATATTGGTAGGTGTGAATAATAAATATTTAAACGCCATTATACTACTTACCCAGTGTAACTGAATTATTTAGTATTCAGTTTTGTGATATGTGTTAACTGTGGGCTACAACAGTGACGTTTTAATAATATTTTATACTTTTTAATATAATATTTTAAATTTGAAAGTTTATGTGTGTGTTTTTGTTTCTTATTCAATCACACATTATTATAACCTTATTATCTTTCTTCGTTTTTCTGTGTTTATTTTCGACAGAATTACGGTTTATTGATTGAAATTATAAGCTCTCTCTCTCTCTCTCTCTCTCTCTCTCTCTCTCTCTCTTTCTATATATATATATATATATATATATATATATATATAAGAGAAACGTAATAATTTTTATATTTTTATTCATTTTTATATAGTAGGTATATATATATATATATATATATATATATATATATATAGAGAGAGAGAGAGAGAGAGAGAGAGAGATGTAAGGCCATCAACAGTACGCTCGGTGGCCTTGTTGATAGCGTACTGGGCTTTCACACCGATGACCCGGGTTCGATTCCCGGCCAGGGCTTGGCATTTTCATACGCTATAAATCATCCCACCGTTTGCATTAGCCCAAGTGTGCACAATAGTCGAACGTTAAACACAAAAAAAAATTTAACAAAAAAAATTTCAAGGTCATTGTTGATTTTTTGTGTTATCAAAAAAATTCTGGATTTTAAATACTTTCGCCAAGTTACACATCTTCATTTATGACAAAAAATTGAGAAAAAGATTTTGAAACTATTTTTAGAGTTTTTTTTAATACTTATTTTCTCGTGCAGAACACGATTAAATTAAGAGATAAACATTTTTTTTAGGGAGGAGGAATTTAGGTATTAAAAACCCAATTGTTTAAGAGCCTACAAAATTTTAAAATAAATTTCCGATGAATGGCTAAACGTGGCAAAACATCTTACATATACGTCGTTATGGCTTTATACAAGTTACCTTCGTACGTAATTTCAAAACAATCGGTCTATGCGTTTGGCCAAAACTGCGTAACGAACACACAAACCAAATGTCGAACGGTCGCGTTGAAGCAAAGACCACGCTTCGCTGGTTCAGTTGTAATATAAACGAAAGAATATTTAAACCTTGCAAAGTTCATTGATCTTTACAGAAGTGTTGCCTCATCTCTTCCTGACAGTTGTCACCAAATGTTCCTGGATGCCGGGCGCAGTATCTATAACTGGAGCAACTGCCTTTGTTGTGGAAGAACGGGACGGATTTCCTTTGTAGTGTGTTTATTTAGGCGCCACCCCTTCCTCTCATTCACATTTTGAAGAAATTATTTTACTTCAGCGACACGGTCTAGTAACAGTGGTTACCGAAATGTTCTTCAGCTGTTACCTTTCTAAGAAGCAAACGATTTCTAGATTTATAAAAGTAGTCATTAGAAAAGACACAAATGTAGGAGTAAGTGAATCATACTTACGAGGTGTATACACACTCACGCGCGCACACACACGCGCGCGCACGCACACACGCACACACACACACACACACACACATACACACACACACACACACACGCACACACACACATACATACACACACACACACACGCACACACACACACACATACACACACACACACACACACACACACACACACACACACACACACACACACACACACACACACACACACACACACACACACACACACACACACACACACACACACACACACACACACACACACACACACACACACACACACACACACACACACACACACACACACACACACACACACACACACACACACACACACACACACACACACACACACACACACACACACACACATATATATATATATATATATATGTGTGTGTGTGTGTGTGTGTGTGTGTGTGTGTGTGTGTGTGTGTTTATATAGGAAGGATTGATCTAGAAGTCTCAGGATTTGTATTTTATTCATGGTCTCGGGTCTAGGTATTACCATGATGGTCACTTGAATGGCTCAATTTCTGATGGAAATTCGTTAGAAGAAACTATATATATATATCAAATAATACCAAAAAGAACTTCATGCTGAGCTTTTACAAGCTTTTTGACAGTATGAAGTAATTAGGTAATTTAAAAATGATCGGTTATCATGTACTTGCATCATTTTCCTCTTTACATAAATGATGCAAAAACTTCACAAAACTTATTCACCATTACGTTATGGAAGCTATCGAAAATAAACTTGAAAATCGACGTGATTTCTCACAACTAGTTTATCAGTTTTCGTTAAAACTTTTGTCATTTACGTGCATATCATGTGCTATTTTATCTAGAAAATTGTTATATTGTCTTGATTTACGATTTTTTTTTTGTAATAACGAAAGTTTAAACTTACGGAATGAATTTGAAAAATATTTTAGTTTTTTTATGTAATAGGAAGTCATGCGTTATATTTAATTATTTTTAAAGATTTTAACCAAAAGAAGGCATTGAAAAAATTGTTTACATTTTAAAAATACGAGGTGTGTTCAGAAAGTAACGAGAATTTTTAAATTTCGCGGACTTGGAGAGTCCGATTGTCAAACATTTTTTTTATTATGTTGGTATACATGCCCTTGAAGTCTGATACAACATTCAGCTGCTTTCATTGTTGACTTTGCCTGTGACAGCCACTAAAGTTAGACGTGTTTTTATGAGCTCGGCGATTTTCGTTTGTTAAAACAAATGGATAAAATAATTTGTATCAAATTTTGTGTAAAAAACGGAATAAAGTGTAACAAAGTGTGTGAAATGTTAACAAAGGCCTATGGTGAGTCTGCTATGAGTAAAGCAAGAGTTTACGAGTGGTATAAGCGTTTCCAAGAAGGCTGTGAAGTATTTTGAGAAACATTTTGAGAAGTGTTTCGAGGATTGGAAGAAGCGCTGGCACAAGTGCATGATCTCCAATGGGGACTATTTTGAAGGCAACATCAATGTAGAAGAATAAATAAATATTTTTTTTCCAAAAATTAAAATTCTCGTTACTCTCTGAACACACCTCGTACACTATTTTGTAAACGAAAATGTTACCTTTGTAAACGAAAAAAATCTATACGCATTTTTCAAAAAAAACGAAACTGTCAGTATTGAACAAATAAATTTACTTCAATAATCATTTAAAAACCATTGTAATAAGTTTGTATCGTCTTTTAACAATAATTCTCGATAAAAATACGTTTTTAAAAAAAACCTTTTTTTCCTAATAATATGAAATTTTCAAAAGACGTAATTAAATCATATTTTCATGTTAAAATTCTTTCAAATTGTTACATAAAATTGTAAATTTTGATTTTATTTGCAATGAAAAATATATATTAATGTCTGCTAAATTTTTTTTTTTTTTTTTTGTGTTTAACGTCCGACTATTGTGCACACTTGGGTTAATGCAAACGATGGGATGATTTATAGCGTATGAAAATGCCAAGCCCTGTTTGGGAATCGAACCCGGGTCCTCGGGGTGAAAGCCTAGTACGCTATCAACTAGGCCACCGAGGCGGCTCCGTTCAGAGAGTATTACATGAAGTAACCAGCAACTACAATCTCAACGTTGCCTGCCATCTTGAAACGGAAGTTAATGGGAAAATGTTACACAGTGTTTCGGCATTATAGAAGATACCAAATTTCAAAACAATCGGCAAATACGTCTGATTAATTGCATCAAATCGTCATTGTTAAATCAGAGACAGCTTTCTTATAAAACGGAAATAAGACAAGATATTACAAATAGTTTATTTGGGTTTTATAGAGTATATCTTCAATAAAATTTCAAAACATTCGCCCAACGTTTTTGACTGAAACTGTGTAATCGTTATTGTAAATCAAAAGCCGCCATCTTGAAAAGGAAATGAACAGAGAAAGACTTACAAATACAACTTTCGGGCTTTATACGAGGTACCTTCGTACCAAATTTCAAAACAATCGATCAATGCGTTTGGCAAAAACTGCGTACGTTTGTCGCCGTTAGATCAGAGGCCGCCATATTGAAACGGTTGTGAATGGGAAAAACTCTTACAAACAAGTCTTTCGGGCTTTATACAAGGTACCTTAGTACCAAATTTCAAAACAATCGGCCAGTGCGTTTGGCCAAAACTGCGTACATTTGTCAACGTTAGGTCAGAGGCCGCCATCTTGAAACGGTTGTGAATGGGAAAACTCTTACAAAAAAGTCTTTCGGGATTTATACAAGGTACCTTCGTACCAAATTTCAAAACAATCTGTCAGTTCGTTTGGCAAAAACTGCGTACGTTTGTCACCGTTAGATTAGAGGCCGCCATCTTGAAACGGTTGTGAATGGGAAAACCTCTTACAAACAAGTCTTTCGGGCTTTATACAAGGTACCTTCATACCAAATTTCAAAACAATCGGCCAATGCGTTTGGTTAAAACTGCGTACATTTGTCACCGTTAGATCAGAGGCCGTCATCTTGAAACGGTTGTGAATGGGAAAAACTCTTACAAAAAAGTCTTTCGGGCTTTATACAAGGTACCTTCGTACCAAATTTCAAAACAATCGGCCAATGCTTTTGGTTAAAACTGCGTACATTTGTCACCGTTAGATCAGAGGCCGCCATCTTGAAACGGTTGTGAATGGGAAAAACTCTTACAAACAAGTCTTTCGGGCTTTATACAAGGTACCTTCGTACCAAATTTCAAAACAATCGGTCAATGTGTTTGGCCAAAACTGCGTACATGTGTCACCGTTAGATCAGAGGCCGCCATTTTGAAACGGTTGTGAATGGGAAAAACTCTTACAAACAAGTCTTTCGGGCTTTATACAAGGTACCTTCGCACCAAATTTCAAAACTATCTGTCAATTCGTTTGGCAAAAACTGCGTACGTTTGTCGCCGTTAGATTAGAGGCCGCCATCTTGAAACGGTTGTGAATGAGAAAAACTCTTACAAACAAATCTTTCGGGCTTTATACAATGTACCTTCGTACCAAATTACCAAACAATCGGCCAATGCGTTTGACCAAAACTGCGTACGTTTGTCGCTGTTAGATTAGAGACCGCCATCTTGAAACGGTTGTGAATGGGAAAAACTCTTACAAACAAGTCTTTCGGGCTTTATACAAGGTACCTTCGTACGAAATTTCAAAACAATCTGTCCATTCGTTTGGCAAAAACTGCGTACGTTTATCGCTGTTAGATTAGAGGCCTCCATCTTGAAACGGTTGTGAATGGGAAAAACTCTTACAAACAAGTCTTTCGGGATTTATACAAGGTACCTTCGTACCAAATTTCAAAACAATCTGTCAATTCGTTTGGCCAAAACTGCGTGCATTTGTCACCGTTAGATCAGAGGCCGCCATCTTGAAACGGATATAAATGGGGAAATATCGTACACAAAAATCGTTTTGGCTTTATGCAAGGAATCGAACCCGGGTCCTCGAGGTGAAAGCCTAGTACGCTATCAACTAGGTCACCGAGGCGGCTGTGTTAAAATTTAAAAGAGACATCGCGGTTATACGTAAGTGGCTCTATTTGTTATGTAGCATTATACAACTTTCACCTCTTATAAAAACTGAAATATTATAATTAATGAATTTAGTAATTAATTAAAAAATGCGTTAAAGAAATGTGCCT
>CM040189.1:10303365-10333365 GCA_022606455.1 Callitettix versicolor
TTAAAACAGCTTCTAAATAGGTTATAGTATTACAGAATCAAGAAAATCACATATACGTTCATTAAATATTAAATGCTTTGTTACAAAATCAATCATTGATTACTTTTTTGAAATATTGCAATAAAAGATTGAAAATTCAGTGTATATAGAATTGCATACAAAATGCGTGTGTATTACCGTAAAGAACAAAATTACTTTAAGGTAACTTTAGTATTTTATAAAGTTAGGTTAAATTTTAAGAACAAATATTTAAGTATGAATAACTGTATATAAATGCGATAAGCTGTGCTAATGAGGAAAAATTATAAGCAAATAGACGTATAATGCATACAAAAATAAATAAAGGTGAGCTTATTTTCAAACAAAAATTCACTAATAAACAGTAAAACATATCCATTATTTTCTCAAAAATTTACAAAACTGTTACGAATTTTGTACAGAATGTTTTCCAAAACCACCACTAAAATTATCTATAAGAAAAATTAACGTCAACAATGGAGATTTTTTTTTTAACGTCCGACTATTGTGCACACTTGGGCTAACGCAGACGATGGGATGATTTATAGGTATGAAAATGCCATATCCTGGCCGGGAATCGAATCCGGGTCCTCGGGGTGAAAGCCCAGTACGCTATCAACTAGGCTACCGAGGCGGCCTGAGAAAGTCAGAGAGACCGGTTCTATATAGATTCTATAGATTTGATGTATTAGCCTAATTATACGAAATTTGTAATAAAATGTTGGTCATTTGTAGCTTGTATGTTTCTAACGTTTGCAGCTCCCGTTTGGTTGGGTATTTGCCAACCATTGTCTATCCATTTGCTTTACGACTTGTGGTGATTAACCTTAAGTTCCTGCTTTTAGTATTGTAACACATGCATAAGTATCTAGGCTATGTTCTAGTTGTTATATTTTAGGTTAGGTTAGGCACTTGAGAACGAGTGTTGATTTGTCCCGCGAGACGTTGTGTATTACCACCGCGTATAATGGTTTAAGTAGCCCATCATTTATCTTAAACGTTTAAATGAATTAACTTTAATAGAATTAAATACAGCTCACTTCGATTTTATAGCATTTTGTTAAGTAGTAGTCTATTTAATCACCTCGTAAAGGCTACCGCGGTTTCGAAACCAATGTTTCATCTTCAGGCCGTAATACAAAATGTCAAATCCCTCTGTCGAGGTCTTCACAAAGTTAAACGAAAACATACAGCTGTCCGGAATGTAACGACATACGAGTTGCACTTATCGTTTGGCCAAACAAAATTTTATCGTGTAAATCGTACGATAGTGTTTAGTGTTTGTGACGTGTTTTTTGAATGTTTTGTTTACCTTTGTGACGAGCTCGACAGAGGGATTTGACATTTTGTATTACGGAATAAAGTGAAACAGTCAGGTTTCGAAACCTTACTGTTTCATCTTCAGGCCGTTATACAAAATGTCAAATCCCTCTGTCGAGGTCGTCACAAAGTTAAACAAAAACATACAGCTGTCGTGTTCAGTGTTTGTGACGTGTGTTTTCTATGTTTTGTTTACCTTTGTGACGAACTGGACAGAGGGAGATTTTGTATTATTCAGAAGATTTTTTTTTTTAACGTCCGACTCTTGTGCACACTTGGGCTAATGCAGACGATGGGATGATTTATAGCGTATGAAAATGCCAAGCCCTGGCCGGGAATCGAACCCGGGTCCTCGAGGTGAAAGCCCAGTACGCTATCAACTAGGCCACCGAGGCGGCTTTATTCAGAAGAATAACAAATTCAAAGATACGTAGAAGCCATTTAACAAAATACACTAATTAATTTACACTTTATCCATAGGCTTATTACAGCCCCTAAACGTGCATTGATAAATTACTAGTTGCAAAATTTCATTTTTATTGGATAAAGTAGATCATTCACTTTTGTTACTGATGCAGTATTTAAATAATTAAGATTATGACCTATTTTTCCGTCTAGTGGTCTCGTAAAGGCTAGCGCCGTTTCGAAAACTTACTGTTTCATCTTCAGGCCGTGATAGAAAATGTCAAATCTCTCTGCCGGGGTCGTTACAAAGTTAAACATTGAAAACATACGTCACAAATACTGAATACAATTACAGATTTCAATACACGATAAAATATCACGGCCTGAAGATGAAACAGTAAGGTTACGAAACCGCGGTAGCCTTCACGAGGTCAGTAAACAAACCACTAGACCGAAAAATAGGTTATAATCCTAATTATTTAATATATGGTCCGGTGGCTATGTTGCAATAATGAACTTCAATATTTGCGCCAAAATCGGACTGTTTGAAGTGAAAACATTTTTAGACGGGTCTAGAACGTTTTTTGTATGCGGAAAACTTTTTTAGACGGGTCTAGAACGTTTTTTGTATGCGGAAAACTTTTTTAGACGGGTCTAGAACGTTTTTTGTATGCGGAAAACTTTTTTAGACTGGTCTAGAACGTTTTTTGTATGCGGAAAACTTTTTTAGACGGGTCTAGAACGTTTTTTGTATGCGGAAAACGTTTTTAGACGGGTCTAGAACGTTTTTTGTATGCGGAAAACTTTTTTAGACGGGTCTAGAACGTTTTTTGTATGCGGAAAACGTTTTTAGACGGGTCTAGAACGTTTTTTGTATGCGGAAAACTTTTTTAGACGGGTCTAGAACGTTTTTTGTATGCGGAAAACTTTTTTGAATTTCATGTAACATGTAAAAACTCGTCTCTTCACAATTAGTACTGATGAAAAGAACACTAATACTACCAGTAAGCTGACTGCTCACAGTTGCACTATTTCTGGTTATAAAGCAAAGAGGCTCGAGTTCAAAACCAGCTGTTGTCATTTTTGTACGTTTTAATACTTGTTTCAATAAGTTAAAAAATAAATATTTAAATGGTACTAAAAAACCTGACCCATCGAGTACGAAATTTTTTATGAAAGCGTTTACAGTTAGGCTTGTATCCTGCACATTATGTATAAAAAAAATCATTAATATTTAAATTATTAATGAACACCATTGTACTACATGCCTCGCCCAGTCATCACAATTATTGTAGAACAGTTCGATATATCGTACAAGGAGAATGTCTCACATTTGTATATGAAGTAAATTGGTGTCCATTTGTAGAAAATGGTCAATTTTCATTAATACCAGTTATTTTGTAAAAAGGTCAGTAACAGAAATTCTTTTTATATTCTTATTTTCTGCTAGGATTATTGCCACTATGTTCAGTATAATGATCTGCCTTCCCTAGCATAATGATCCCTTCATCTAGTAGTCTCGTAAAGGCTACCGCGGTTTCGAAAACTTACTGTTTCATCTTCAGGCCGTGATAGAAAATGTCAAATCTCTCTGTCGGAGTCGTTACAAAGTTAAACATTGAAAACATACGTCACAAACACTGAACACAATTACAGATTGCAATGCACGATAAAACATAACTGCCTGAAGATGAAACAGTAAGGTTTCGAAACTACGGGTGAGTAAATAGACCACTAGACCACATAATTATTTAAATGTGATCGTGTGGCTACGCTGCAATAATGAAATCTATTGTCTGTTGTGTCTAATAGGAGACATTATGTCTGACGTATCGCACTGTATCGAAAATAGAGTGCTTAGTAAAACACAAGAAGCTCAATTTACTTCCGATAACATTTTACGTCACCTTATCTTGACCGGCGAAGTTTTATTTGTGGCATTTATAAATGAAATTAAACTTAAACCGAACAATGTACGCTTAATTTGCACAAGGAACATGTTGGACTGGCGCACAAAATGTGTTATTTATACTTCTTGGCCTTTGTTTTCACTGCAGTAAACCGTAAAGGTCCAAGTTAATGGGGCGAGATAAGAGCCTATAAACCTATCAACGGCTTCGAGTGCGTCATTAATCCAGATTTTATAGTCAAAGGCCTTTGCATGTTGATCAATTTTATATGCGAATTTAATATGTATTGCTGTGCGCATTTCAGAGTCCGTAAGTGTACTAAATTTTATAGCAAACGTATCTGTGGTGGACGAATCAGTCGAAACGTTTCTTAAATTTCCGAACTTCTTTGCAGTGAAAAACAAGTTAATTAGTGTTATATTAAATATGGCGTATTTACTAAATACTAATGTATTTCTTTTAACAAAAAAATCGAGATCTGATAAGGAAAAAGTACATTAATCCTGGGACACACTAACTTAAACTACGAAATTCTTACTGTGTACAATATCTTCTTCTTCTTCTTCTTCTTCTGTGTACAATCTTACAATTCTTACTGTGTACAATCTGCCTTCCCAAGCTTCGTCAATTCTACTTTCGTTGACGCGTTTCGGAGAACCTACATTTTTAAAAACTATATCTATACTGATCACCAATATTATGGCTCGTCCAATTTATAATTTTCTATCTCCACCTTGTACCCCTCCTCTATTCAACACGTGTACATTAAACCTGGCGTGCTCGCTTCTGATTGGCTCTTCAAAATCATACGTTTTCGTTCGCTTCTAACTGGCTCCTTTCAAACTTTTTCTTCAACGGTCGTCCCTCCTGTTAATTTTTGAAAATTTTTAGATTTTTAAACAGATTAGATTTTTAGATAATAAATGAACAGATATCGTCGCAAGCAGATATTACGTTTAAAAAAAATTATTTAAATATGTTGTTCAATGGCTATGTTGGAGTAATGAATATTTATAACAAAAATCATCTTAAAGATTATCGGAAATAATATTAAAACCAGTTTGATGTTGAAATTTTTAAATTATTACTGTTTTAATAAACAAGTGTTAGTGAGTGAAGTTTAAGGGACGATTGAGCAACGCTAAATCAAACTTAATCGGTTGTACGATGATCAAACTTAATCAGTTGTACGATGATCAAACTTAATCAGTTGTACGATGATCAAACTTAATCAGTTGTACGATGATCAAACTTAATCAGTTGTACGATGATCAAACTTAATCAGTTGTACGATGATCAAACTTAATCAGTTGTACGATGATCAAACGTAATCAGTTGTACGATGATCAAACTTAATCAGTTGTACGATGATCAAACTTAATCAGTTGTACGATGATCAAACTTAATCAGTTGTACGATGATCAAACTTAATCAGTTGTACGATGATCAAACTTAATCAGTTGTACGATGATCAAACTTAATCAGTTGTACGATGATCAAACTTAATCAGTTGTACGATGATCAAACTTAATCAGTTGTACGATGATCAAACTTAATCAGTTGTACGATGATCAAACTTAATCAGTTGTACGATGATCAAACTTAATCAGTTGTACGATGATCAAACTTAATCAGTTGTACGATGATCAAACTTAATCAGTTGTACGATGATCAAACTTAATCAGTTGTACGATGATCAAACTTAATCAGTTGTACGATGATCAAACTTAATCAGTTGTACGATGATCAAACTTAATCAGTTGTACGATGATCAAACTTAATCAGTTGTACGATGATCAAACTTAATCAGTTGTACGATGATCAAACTTAATCAGTTGTACGATGATCAAACTTAATCAGTTGTACGATGATCAAACTTAATCAGTTGTACGATGATCAAACTTAATCAGTTGTACGATGATCAAACTTAATCAGTTGTACGATGATCAAACTTAATCAGTTGTACGATGATCAAACTTAATCAGTTGTACGATGATCAAACTTAATCAGTTGTACGATGATCAAACTTAATCAGTTGTACGATGATCAAACTTAATCAGTTGTACGATGATCAAACTTAATCAGTTGTACGATGATCAAACTTAATCAGTTGTACGATGATCAAACTTAATCAGTTGTACGATGATCAAACTTAATCAGTTGTACGATGATCAAACTTAATCATTTGTACGATGATCAAACTTAATCAGTTAATCAGTTGTACGATGTACGATGATCAAACTTAATCGATGACGGATGATCAAACTTAATCAGTTGTACGGTGATCAAACTTAATCAGTTGTACGATGATCAATCTTAATCAGTTGTGCGGTGATCAAACTTAATCAGTTGTACGGTGATCAAACTTAATCAGTTGTACGGTGATCAAACTTATTCAGTTGTGCGATGATCAAACTTAATCAGTTGTACGATGATCAAACGTAATCAGTTTTACGGTGATCAAACTTAATCAGTTGTACGATGATCAAACTTAATCAGTTGTACGATGATCAAACTTAATCAGTTGTCCGATGATCAAACTTAATCAGTTGTACGATGATCAAACTTAATCAGTTGTACGGTGATCAAACTTAATCAGTTTTACGGTGATCAAACTTAATCAGTTGTACAATGATCAAACTTAATCAGTTGTACAATGATCAAACTTAATCAGTTGTACGATGATCAAACTTAATCAGTTTACGTATCTGTTTTATGGTTTCGTCATATTAATGGAAACAAATATAATTGTGTTGCCGTGTTAGTTGTTATATTTAAAATAAATTTGATAAATGAATAATTCGACGACCACTGCATTGCAGTTAGATATTTTAACTTGGCGTAAAATTTACAAATGTCGGATTTAAATAATTGACCTATTTACTTGCAACAGCTGTAAAGTAACATAATTTGTTCACTTTTGTAGTTCTGAAAAAAACGTGTTTTTTAAATTCCCTTTACAACCCCCAAGCACAACGTGTTATTTTGCTATCACCCCGAAAAATTCAGTTTAGAAGCTGTGGAGAAAACACCGACTAAATTTTTCAAAATCGTTTCACCAGATTTTGATCATATATGGAGATTCGTAACTTGAATCAGTGTGTACAATTTCGTATTAAATATTTTCACTACTAGAGAGTACATTAGAAAAAATATAATAAATTTCGATTGCAATCGATTTTGCTTTTACTTTTCTTGAAGTCGTAAAGAATTTAATTATGTAATTTAATTAAATGAAATTAATTTACAAAATGTTTTAAATATATACTGTACAATATAAATATATATAAATAATATATAAATATATATAATAAACCGGATTGTCACCTGTGACGAAACATGGGTTCACCATTACACTCCCGAGTCGAAACAGGCAAGTATGGAGTGGCGGAAGAGGGGAGAGCGGGCGCCTCTGAAGGCCAAATCACGATCGTCGGCCGGGAAGGTAATGGCCACTGTATTTTTCGACAATCAAGTCGCCTTTCACGTCGATTTCCTCCATCAACGACGCACAATAAATGCACAATATTATTGCGATGTTTTAGAGGCCGCAAATCAGTCTTTTCGTAGGAAAAGGAAATCTAAACCGGCGAGAAACGTCATTCTTCTTCACGATAATGCCCGACCACATTCGGCGAACGCTACGAGGCTTAAACTCGATCAAATTGGCTGGGAACCAATGGAACATCCCCATACAGTCCAGACTTATCACCCTGCGACTATCAGCTGTTTGGGCCACTCAAAGAGGCGCTTGGAGGCCAGCGTTTCGAAGACGATTCTGCGGTGGAGACCTTCGTGCTCCAATGGCTCAATATATATATATATATATATATATATATATATATATATATATATATATATATATATACTGTACAATATCACTGTACAGTACAATATTGTACAAAGGCAACAATATTGTAGGCCTTTAATTGAAACGATACCATCGCACACCCTGTATCACGGCACACAGATGTGTCAAAAGCACGCTTTTGTATTACACTACATATCATATGTTTTATCCTTTATAAAATTGCAAAATAAATAATGTGAATTCTAAAACAATTCAAAATTATTGAATTTGTTTTATAATGTTCGTTGTATATTTATGAACTGTGGAATCGGCTATCAAGGTAAGTCCTGGGATAATGCAATTCACACCGATTGTGACGTTTTCTATCCGTTTAGCCTTTTAAATAGCGGCCGTTTAAAACCTTTCAAAAATTATAATATTGGCTAACACGTTTTTTTCTAATTTAATAATAGTTTAAACTGTGCTTAGCATCATAGGTGTTTTTCACGTTTTAACTAATTTATGCAAATTCGAAAGCCGATTAAATCAGATTTTCAAAAATAGCGCGAAATAAAAGAAGAAATATAAGAAGACGGTAAAACTTTCTGTACATTTTTTTGTACAACAATCACGTAAAATGTTCGGCCACGTGATACTATTATGTGATGTCATCACTGGTATATCATCTGGACAGCTGAGGCCTAACCTTCACGAGAGTGGAAAACTTTTGGCACGACATAGGGGCCGACAAAGTTAGCTGACTAGTTCAGTTCATCCTGATCCTCAAATTGTCTAAAATTTACACGAAATATTCAAACGATCTTTAGATACATGGAATCACTGTACAGTTCCAATACCTCTATTGCACGTTTAATAATTCTGAATGAATCTTGAGTTTGTTGTTGTCTGTGTAGGCGGCAAACGTGTTTGTCAACGTGTTTTAACGTGCTGAATACGCGCTGCCACGTTTTTTGCCATTATTTTAAACCGCATTTCAAACACGTTTATGGAAACTCTTAAAAGTTCAGTTGAAAACTCACTAGGTTACGTGAACAAACCGGGCTGAAAATCACTGTTATTTCACTGAAATAATAGTGTTTCCAATTTGAGTAAGCATTTGTGTCTTATAGAACTTACTAGAACGATAACCCTTATGAGAGGTATGTGAGAGCTCGCTGCTGGCGGCATCTTACGGCAGAGTGTTCAACTACAGTTAAATAAATAATAGTGCTGTGCATATTCTCAAACGTCTCCTCTTTGTCCTTGCAGCTTACTGCATTTATAGCGGCAGGTAGCCCAACTTAGCAGCTAATATTGTTTTCAAAATGGTGGCTGTACATCTAGTCCGTTTATAATCGATACTTTTATTCAGCTTTTTTAACGAGTTTCTTTCGGAGTAAGACCGATATCGAGACCGTTAAATAACCATCGATTCTAACCTTTAGGTCAGTCTTTAAGAAGCCCGTATTTAGCACTTTCGGTCAGGTTAGATTCGCACTTGACAGACAAAATCTATTTCGATAACAGCTTGGATAAGTTGGTTGCCTAGAAAATTTAAATAAAAATCGTTCCAAAATTGTTGAATTTTGAACAAAAGCAGCGGCGAACGGAAGTTGCTCAGGAGTCACTAAATGAAGTCAACGACGATACAGAATTACTGAAACGTATTATAACAGGTGACGAAATATGATTACTGATATGACGTCGAAACTAAGGCTCAATCATCCCATTAAAGGCATTCTGGCTCGCCAAGACCGAAAAGGGCTCGACAAGTGCGATCGAACGTGAAGGTTATGCTCTCTGTGTTCTTCGATATTAATGGCATAGTGCATCATGAATTCCTGCCACCAGGTGAAACAGTCAATAAGGAGTACTACCTACAAGTTCAACGCCGTTTGCGTGAAGCAAATCCGAAAAAAACGCCCGGATCTGTAGAAAAACAATTCATGGCTTTTGCACCACGATAATGCACCAGCTCACACTTCATTGCTGGCCAAAAACAGTATTGTAACGATGCCCCAGCCTCCATATTCGCCAGACACGGCTCCGTGTGACTTTTTCTTATTTCCAAAAATAAAGAGAACCTTAAAGGGCCGACGTTTTACAGCCGTAGATGACATTAAAAGCGCATCGCTGAAAGAACTAAAGGCTATCTCAAAGATCGAGTTTGAGAAGTGTCCTTCTATATAAGAATCCTTCCAATCATTAACTAAAGTCAAATTTTGTGTAAAAATTGAATTAAATTACGAACACTAGATTATAAAACAAACAAACACACACACACACACACACACACACACACACACGACATTTTCAGCAACTTTTCAAAATGTGTTCCAATGATGGCAGCTCCAATAAATAACTTTTTTAATAAAAATTGTCTAAAAGATATGAACTTCTCACATCTGTTTTTCCAGTTTAGGTAACTTGTTATATTTTTAACAAAAAAAAATTCCTAAACTTCTACGTTGTAAAAAAGTCAACGTACTTTGCCCCCGAAAAAAAACTGTAATATTGTTCGTCAAATAACCTATGAATATTTTTATAAACAGCTGATCTTAGACAACAATGAACAGTTTGTGTTACTTTGAGGTTATGTTTTAAGATGCAAATGTGGCAATTAACAACAGCGATCGTAACGAGCTGCTTTCCTCGTGAATGTAGCGTGCAGGTGTTAGTAATTTAGAAGTTTATAGACGCAATAAAATATTCTAAATATAGTATAGACCATTTTATGGAGCAAGGACGTTCACGAAGTAAATAAGGAAATAATATGGAACAGTGGCAGTATAGCCTACCTCGGGGCGTTC
Organism: Callitettix versicolor; assembly: GCA_022606455.1. Lineage (NCBI taxonomy): Eukaryota > Metazoa > Arthropoda > Insecta > Hemiptera > Cercopidae > Callitettix > Callitettix versicolor. Next base: position 10,313,619 of record CM040189.1, read on the forward strand.
TGAGGGCTTTGTATGCAAATTGCCTCTGTGTTTACGGCCTACATAGGGCAGATTATTTTCATTAAGCAGCTACAACGCGAGGCTAATTTATGTTCAGGCCTTTAATTGAAACGATACCATCGCACACCCTGTATCACGGCACACAGATGTGTCAAAAGCACGCTTTTGCGTAACACTACATTTGTTTTATCCTTTATAAAATTGCAAAATATTCTTCATTCAAATATTACTTTTTTTAACTATTATATATTATACACTATTATATGTTATAATTATACGTTACATTAATAATATAGTATATTTTACATTATTAAAAAAATTGTAATAGCCTGCCTTACACACAAAAAACCGGTCGCAATTAAGATTAAATTGCGATTAAATTAAGATTAAAAACGCAATTAAGATTAAATTGCGATTAAATTAAGATTAAAAACGCAATTAAGATTAAATTGCTAATCTTAATATATAAACGAAGAAGTCTTGACTGACTGATTCTAAATCAATGCAGAACCAAAACTATTTTATATAACGACTTGAAATTTTCAGGGTACATTTATCTTACTATATAGGCGTGCACTAAGAGTGGATTTTGTAAAAATTTGATTTAAACACCATCAAACTACTTACCCAGTCCAAATTTAAAAATCATTGTACAGCCAAGACTATTATAGCTAGAGACTTGAAATTTTCAGGGTATATTCTTACAACATTGTCGAGATGTACTAAGAAAGGCGTTTGCAAAAATTTGATTTTAACGCCATTAAACTACTTACCCAGTCCAACTTTAATAATCAACGTATAGCCGAGACTATTATAGATAGAGACTTGAAATTTTCAGGGTACCTTCTTACAGCAATGTCGAGGTGTACTAAGAAAGGCTTTTGCAAAAATTTGATTTTAACGCCATCAAACTACTTACCCAGTCCAAATTTAAAAATCAATGTACAGCCAAGACTATTATAGCTAGAGACTTGAAATTTTCAGGGTACCTTCTTACAGCAATGTCGAGGTGTACTAAGAAAGGCTTTTGCAAAAATTTGATTTTAACGCCATCAAACTACTTACCCAGTCCAAATTTAAAAATCAATGTACAGCCAAGATTATTATAGCTAGAGACTTGAAATTTTCAGGGTACCTTCTTACAGCAATGTCGAGGTGTACTAAGAAAGGCTTTTGCAAAAATTTGATTTTAACGCCATCAAACTACTTACCCAGTCCAAATTTAAAAATTAATATACAGCCAAGATTATTATAGCTAGAGACTTGAAATTTTCATGGTATCTTCTTACAAAAATGTCGAGGTGTACTAAGAAAGGCTTTTGCAAAAAATTGATTTTAACGCCATCAAACTACTTACCCAGTCCAAATTTAAAAATGACTCTACAGCCGAAACTATTATAGCTAGAGACTTGAAATTTTCATGGTACCTTCTTACAAAAATGTCGAGGTGTACTAAGAAAGGCTTTTGCAAAAATTTGATTTTAACGCCATTAAACTACTTACCCAGTCCAACTTTAATAATCAACTTATAGCCGAGACGTTAGCTAAAGATTTGAAATTTTAAGGGTTACCACCACATGTAGCGGTGCACTGAAAAACGGTTTTCCAGTATTTAACCCCCTAAAGAGATAAAAATGAGGTACTACAATTTTTATTGGAAAATTGTTTTTCGTCTGACCTTCTTAAAACGTAACATAGTCACTCTTAAATATAAGTAATGAAATATATTTTTCACCATTTCCCAAAACTCATCCACTGAATAGATTTAAAGGGGGTAGAAAATGTAAAAAAGGGGTATACAATTTTGCAATGAAAAAATACATTTTTCCGAATTAATTTCCTAAAAGAATAAAAATGTAAAAAAGGCAAATTGTATGAGAAAAAAGAGTGTTTTCATTGGAGAAAAATATTTTTTATCGGCTTTTCTTTAAAAGTAAACAAAATATTCTGAAATACAAATTATGATACTCGTAATTCAGCATTCCACCCCCCCCCCGAATTCATCCCCTAAAAGGACAAAAATATAAATGAGTTATAAATGTTTGTATTGGAGAAAATATTTTTTATCAGGTTTTCTTAAATTCGAATGGAACACGTTTGAAGACAATAAAACAACATATTCAGGTTATAATATTTTTTCATAATAACTGTAAAATAATCACGCTTTTATGAATATATTTGTTTATGTTTCTTAATTATTACAATACTGAAACAGTTTAAGTTTCGTGGGCGAAGCCGCGACGGCTAATGCTAGTTTTTTATATTTCTTTTTACTGATAAAGTGGGCTCAGAAATCAAGTTTTGTAACGCTTGGGCAATTTCGTTCCACTGGAAAATCTTTCCGAACATTTTAAACTTATGACAATTCCAAATCATAAAAAGTAATTTATCTTTTTTCTTATTCATTTTTTAAAACTTTTTTAAAAATTTCGTCATTTTTAATTCGAAGGCTAGTGTTCGTAACTGTGATAGGATAGCAGACAGTTCAATAGAATTCGAACCTGTGAGCAGATTCGAATCTAGTTATTACATTGTTTTTTTGTGTGTTACATCCGATTTCCATCTTTGTCAGTCTAACTGGTATAAAGGCGTTAACGTAAATCGTTAAACAGCGGTCGAGGTTCATTTTCGTATTTTAATGTAATTTCAAAATTTTAAGTGCTAAATTATACACATTTTAACCCTGTGTGACTGTGGATTTTTCAAAATAATGTGATAGTTATTATTGGAAATTTGCTTCCATCATGTCAACGATGCTTCTTGCAGCTATTAATTATTTTCTTCTTCTTCTTTCAATGAGGCCTGCTAGAGATCACGTGACAATTTCAATTCTTCACACTTAGCTGTTTTCTCTTCCGTTCCCTCCAATATTCCCTCATCCTTTCACTATGCATCCTCTTTCTGTCTTCGGACCACTTCACACCAGGTTTCTTCTGCAATCTTCCTTGGAATCCCTCCATACTCAATATCCTCTTCCTAAAAATCTCTCTGTTCAGCGTTTCTTCTTCTTTAATATTATTTCTTTCTAAATCTTTCCTTACCTCTTAAATCCAACTAGTTGTTGACTTTTTATCCCATAGGTACTTGAGTATCCTTTTCGCTAGTCTTGAATCATTCATCCTGTACATATGTCCAAAAAATTGCAGTCTTCTCTTCCTTATCGTCTCTGTCATGTCCTCTATGTTCCTGTATATTTCATAATTAGATCTTAGTTTCCACGTTTCTTTAGTCTTCACTGGGCCCACAATTTTTCTCATGATTCTCCTTTCTAGTATTTTCAGTTTATCTAAACTATAATTTAGTTCCAAGCATTCACTTGTGTACAGACATTCCGGTTTCACTACTGTAGTGTAGTGCCTTATTTTAAGATTTTTAGATAAGCACTTTTTGTTATAATAATTTTTAGTGATACCATATGCTCTTTCCATTTTGCGTACCCTTTCTTCAACAGCAGACTTCTTCAAGCCATTGTCTCGGATCATTTCTCCCAAATATTTGAACTTCTTTACTTTTTCCACTGTAACTAAAAAATTTGGAGCGTTTTTGATGTTTGTAGTAAATGTAGTTTTTTCTACGGAGATTCTCAAACCTGTTTTATTAGCTATTTCGTTTAAGAGATTGATTTGTATTGTTGCATTTCTTAGGGTGTCCGACAATATAATATTACACAAAAAATATTAGTTATTTTATTTATTTTGTTTTTTCATTTAAGGTACTAAATGTTTTGAAAAATGTGTACACTGACTTGAGTTATGGCTTCTCGTGTGATTGAATTTTGCGCAATGTTGGAGCAAGCTTTGTGAAACTGAAACTCAGATTTTTTCAATAAACATTTTTCCTAGCTTTCGAACCTGAGTTTTTTACCTTAATACAGACTAATTCACATTCTACATGGTTATAAGTTTGTGAGAATGTTAATGAGTTGTTTTTGACGATATCCAATAAAAAAATACTTTTTACTCGAGGGGGTTTTTAATGATCCCCACGCTTCCTAAATACTTCGTATATTGTGAAAGTAAACACTCAGAATGTCGAAAACAATTTTAAATGATTACAAATCGTTTTTTTCAAATAGATATATCGAAAACTGCAAAGAAAGTTGGGGCGTACTCAATTTCCACCTACGTGGAATAAGTTATTATTTACGTCGTTTTCAAAAATTCGTTAAAAGCACTCTCAAGTTTCTATACTTGGCTCAAGGTCACTGTAAACATTTCACGAAAACACTAAGTCATTTATCAAAATCACCTCCCCCAACGGCTACATTTACTGTAAAATCTTTATTTCTTCTTCTTAAAGTTGTTACCTTGGTAACGTGCTATTCATATAATAGCAACTCATTGCGATAAATAGATTACGATGGCATATGTGACAAATAATTACTTGTGCGTGTACCAAAACAGCTGATTGCTAAAAAACACATTAATGGAAGTAATATTTTAATTGTTACTGTATCGAAAACTTAAATATTTATTGAAAGAATCAGTTTTGAAAGTAAGGCAATCTAGGACAGTTATAATATTAAAATGTCATTTAATAAAACTGTACTTTTATTACTAAAAGCATAAGTAATTGTCACATTGTAAAAAAGTATCATATTCCTTATATATTGGTAGTTGTAGTAAAAGATCAGTTGTTTTATATTCATTGAACAGCTGATAGCTGATAAGTTTAAGGTTATGTTGTTAAAAACTAGCCATGTTAATTTGTCGTATTTTTAACTAATTATCGTAATTAAAATAAAAAGGAAGAGAAAACATGATACATGGTTTTTATTTTTGGTTCAATAACAGAAATTTATATTTTTTTCCATAGTTTTTGGTCGGGGTAATAAACAAACCTGCCAAAACAGATTTTCACTCGAAAACACAGTCCTTTGTTGTACCTACGGATGAATATTTCTTTCACTTCAACTACATACTGCTGTATGATTTATTTTACGTTCCGGCGCATGCGCAGTGGCTGCTCCAAGCCAGTACTCGGTTCCAGAGCGCCACAGTTCCACAACTGGAACGGATCACAATTTATTCCGGGTATTACGTTTTAATCGCAGCGACGAAGATCGATTATCGGACTTACTGTTAGTATGTTCCGAGCTGTGTTAATTGAGACTTGTTCTTTTTCTTCTTTTTGTAGAACCGTTGCAGACCGGATCGTACCATATTAGCCGCTAACGCTAACACGGACTTGACCCTGTCTTCGCAAGCATTCCAATACAATGACCCAGACGGCGAGTCTAGGCCTACAACCCATTCACCTTCTAGTTCGTTTTGCTGGATTTATCCGACGAGTAAAACGTGTTATACGTAATTTTAAAACAATACTTTTGCGGTTTGTCTTGCAGGCTTGTTATCAGAAAACACAAACTTTCTCAGATACAGATAATTAAGGTAGTTTTATTGTGAAAGAATATTCATTAAGATATAGTTATTCATCTTTGAATTTAAGCCGAATCGGTGGCCTAGTGGATAGCGTACTGGGCTTTCACCCCGAGGACCCGGGTTCGATTCCCGTCCAGGGCTTGGCATTTTCATACGCTATAAATCATCCCATCGTCTGCATTAGGCCAAGTGTGCACAATAGTCGGACGTTAAACACACAAAAAAAAAGTTAATGTCCGGGCCGCCTCGGTGGCCTAGTTGGTAACGTACTGGGCTTTCACCCCGAGGACTCGGGTTCGATTCCCGGCGAGGGCTTGGCATTTTCATACGCTATAAATCATCCCATCGTCTGCATTAGCCCAAGTGTGCACAATAATCGGACGTTAAAAACCAAAAAAAAAAAAAAAATCATTGAATTATACATATAATTTAAAGAATACAATAGTCTGAAAAAACAATTTAGTTAAAGCCTATTTTTTTTAAATGAAAGACGATTTTTTTTAATAATAATATGCAAAGAAATTTTCGAGTTCCCTTCTTTTACAGTTGTAAGAACCAAAAAATGAACTCGATGCAAATTTTAACGAAATAATTTGAACCGTTTTTACTTTAATGTATTACAGACATAGGCCGTGAATTTTATTGTGTAAAATCCTCTTTTTAGAATCAGCTGTTCCAAAAACAGATGTTTTCATTAAAACAGAAAAATCGAATCTTCGCCTAACGACAAAACCTCTACTAATACACTCTACATACAAAATTATAAAGAAGATTATTTTGTATGGCATATATAACCTACTATTTGCTTTATTGTACGCATTAAGGTGAAATAAAAAAAGTAGGCAGTCGTGGGACTGGCCTCAGAAGTGCCTTCTGCCTTCTTTTGCCTTCTTTTGGCATGCCTGACTGTATACTTCTTTCACTATTATGATTTAATTAGCTGTTACCCGTTGCGTCTTCACCTGCAATCGTAATGTAGGTAATAAAATTTATAGTCGATTTTCAAAATCATGAGTACGCTCATTTCAGTTTAATATATTTCTAAATACAATATTATATGGTTTTTTGCTAAGACATAGATTTTTGCTACTCGACACTAGCATAGGCTATAACTGACCACGGGAGATGCACAGAGTCCCAAATGTATTCCTGCTACTCTTAATATCTGAACCTGTGACTTTTTAATTGTCAGTAAATGCCAACTTCAATGGAAACTGCAATATTTTAATTGGGAAAGGCAGGTTGTTTGGAATTATAAGATTGTTTCAATTAAAATCATTGCAAATGTAAGCTTATAAACAATAATTTTATAATAAATAATAACAGGGATTGAGATTTTTAAAACGGCAATACATCTCAGGTACCTAAACCATGTTCATTTTAAATTTCATCTCAATCGGTCCAGTAGTTAATGTGTGATTGAATAACAAACAAAAACACACACATAAACATTCAAATTTAAAATATTATATTAAGAAGTATAAAATATTATTAAAACGTCACTGTTGTAGCCTACAGTTAACACGTATCACAAAACTGAATACTAAATAATTCAGTTGTACTGGGTAAGTAGTATAATGGCATTTAAATATTTATTATTCACACCTACCAATAACATATAAAACGTCACTGTTACACACTTAACACTTGTCATAAAACTAAATACTAAATCAAGTTTGACTGGGTAAGTAGTATAATGGCGTTTAAAATAATATAAATATTTATTATTCACACCTACCAATATATAATAAACGTATAAAACGTCACTGTTACACAGTTAACACTTGACACAAAACTAAATAATTAAATTGGACTGGGTAAGTAATATAATGGCGCGAACATACAAGTTTTCACTTCAAAAATACATTTTGAAACAAAAATATATATAAGAGCGTGATGCGTGACGGCAAACTGATTTTTTCCCGTGCAAAACATACATCCATACCCCGCCATAAGAAGTAGTCATTTCAAAAATAACCACTACTCTATGGTGTTCTGATGGCTTGGAAACGGATTTCCAAAAGCAACCATGAATAGAGTCACGTGAATGAACATTTCAATCCGTCAAAAGCGAAATTGGCACAGAAATTTTCACAGTTTGAAAATTTCGTTACCTATCAACTTTTTGTATTAGTAGCCATTTGAAATTGTATAAATGTATCACATTTTGCGTTTTGAATTTTGTTGAAATTACAAGTTTTACACCTTGAAAAATCACTCTTCAACGCTTATAGTGATAGTTAAATCACTCTTCAACGCTTATTGTGATAGTTAAATCACTCTTCAACGCTTATAGTGATAGTTAAATCACTCTTCAACGCTTATAGTGATAGTTAAATCACTCTTCAACGCTTATAGTGATAGTTAAATCACTCTTCAACGCTTATAGTGATAGTTAAATCACTCTTCAACGCTTATAGTGATAGTTAAATCACTCTTCAACGCTTATAGTGATAGTTAAATCACTCTTCAACGCTTATTGTGATAGTTAAATCACTCTTCAACGCTTATAGTGATAGTTAAATCACTCTTCAACGCTTATAGTGATAGTTAAATCACTCTTCAACGCTTATAGTGATAGTTAAATCACTCTTCAACGCTTATAGTGATAGTTAAATCACTCTTCAACGCTTATAGTGATAGTTAAATCACTCTTCAACGCTTATAGTGATAGTTAAATCAGATTTGCAAAATAAAATTATGGTTTTTATTGTATTTAACGAACTAAAGGGTTTTACTGGGTAAACTAGATCAATTTATTTATGAAATCAATTTTTGCAACAAGTTTTCGTCAAACCTGAATGAAATTGACAATGCTAGAATATTAATAAACGCTAGACCCTGAACTTATATGTTTACATATATATATATAAATCTTGAGGAAGATCCTTGGCCCGAGATTAACAGAAGATGGATACAGGTTGCACTCCCGGAAGACCACAGAGAAGATATCGAACCTGGCAGCAGATATCAGAAGAAGGAGGCTTCAATTCTATGGACACATCAGTAGACTCCCAACAACGAGACTTGCCAACAGAATCCTTAAGTATATACAAGGTGTCAAATCAACAACGTCGTGGATCGCACAAGTCAGAATAGACCTACATGACGCAGGAATAGACTCAACAGATGTTGAAGACAAGTACGCATACAGGAGAAAGATGCTCGGTTGGAAGGTCCCAGAGAATGAAATCCCAAAGAGAGCAGGGGTAAAGTGGACGGAGGAGCGGAAGAGGATCTATGGGGACAGGATGAAGGAGGTGTGGAGGATTAGAAGGAGCAAGACATGAGTCGGAGTGCTTTGCGTGATCCAACAGGGTCTATGCGCAGATAATATATATATATATATAGGCTATGCTAAACAAAATCTGTAAGAGATTAAATTTACTCGTGGTTTATTAATCTCATTTTTTCAAACTAAAGCCGCCTCGGTGGCCTAGTTGATAGCGTACTGGGCTTTCACCCCGAGGACCCGGGTTCGATTCCCGGCCAGGGCTTGGCATTTTCATACGCAATAAAACATCCCACCGTCTGCATTAGTCCAAGTGTGCACAATAGTCGGACGTTAAAAAAAAAATTCAAAGTAATTAACTATTTCCATTTTAATCTTGTCTTTATAGCTGATTTTGAAATAAACCCTCTTAGATAAACGTTCTCCTTTGCTATTTTTTCGGCTTATACATAAATATTCAAATTCGTAATTGGAAGTCCCTTTTCTAATTTTCTAATTTATTTCGGTTACTGCAAAGTTTTATGTGTTAAAAAAAATATTTCAAATCTGAATCTGTTGTAAGTTATGCCAGACAGACGCTTTCAAGTTATTATGTATACCTTGACGAAGCCGCCTCGGTGGCCTAGTTGGTAGCGTACTGGGCTTTCACTCCGAGGACACGGGTTCGATTCCCGGCCAGGGCTTGGCATTTTCATACGCTATAAAACATCCCATCGTCTGCATTCGCCCAAGTGTGCGCAATAGTCGGACGTTAAACAAAACAAAAAAAATTTCTTGACAGTAAATATCAATACATACAGAAATTAAAATGTTTTTTTAATAGTTTCTTCTTCTCTTCGTTTCACCCTCTTTGGGGTACGCTGAATTAATCATTTCTTGCGCGCTGTACTTTTCTTTGTTCCCAGTAGCTCTTCATTCTTTCCGATCTTCTTTTCCTCTCCTCTTCTGAAATGATAGCTTTAGGTTTTATTTTGGTTTTATTTTGGAATCTTATTCTTTCGTCCTTGGTACTTATCTTAGCACTTTGGTCAAGCAGTGAATTTTCTGTAATTTTTAATTCTATTAGGTCTTTTTCAATTACTTTAAACCAGTTCGGTTTTGTTTTACGATTATGGAAAAAATCAAACACTTGTTTCGTTAATCTATTAGAGTTCATTCTAAGAAGATATCCGTAAAAATTTATTCTCCTTTTTCTCATAGTATCTGACAGTTTTTCAATTTTCTTGTAGAGAGCTTCATTTCTTATATATACTACCTTATTATCCTGAAATTTTGTTCCTATAATTTTTCTTAAGATTTTCCTTTCCGTTATTTCAAGCTTTTCTATCTGGCCTATGCGATTCATGGTTAATGTTTCTGCTGCGTACAGTGCTTCCGGCTTGATCACTGTTTTATAATGTTTAATTTTGGACCCCCATGAAAGGGATTTCTTATTGTATGTTTCTTTCGTCAATTGGAAGGCCAATTCAAGTTTGTTTTTCCTGGATTCCATTGCCTTGCCTTCATCTGCATTCCAACTAATCCATTCACCAAGATATTTGAACTCTTTTACAATTTCTATTTTCTGTTCTTGGATTTTAAGGTATTTATTTGGGTATTTGTTGTTTGTCATGATTTTGGTCTTTTCAAAAGATATGTTTAGACCTATTTTAGATGCTTGTTTCTTCAATTCAAGAATCTGCTCCCTTGCTTCCTACATTGTTTCAGCAAACAAGGCCATATCATCTGCAAATGCAATACAGCTAATTCTGAGATTCTTCTTTTTGTAACCCAATCCTATTCCACTTTTTATATTTTTCTTCCATTCCCTGACTACTTTCTCAAGTGCACAATTAAACAATAAAGGGGAGAGCCCATCCCCCTGCCTGACTCCCGTTTTTACTTCAAATGAATTCGATAGTTCACCCATAAATTTAACTTTAGAAACTGTATTTGTTATAGTTGCTTTTATGATATTAGTTGTTTTCTTATCCAAATTTAGTTCTTCTAGTACGGATATAAGAGATTCTCTATAAATGGAATCGTAGGCCTTTTTAAAATCAATAAAAGTAATTACATACGTTTTAGCTCTTACTTTTTTAATAGTTTATTGTGATCAATTTTATAAGTTATTTAAAAACCTCCATAAATTCGTTTAGAACTTAGTAACGTATTCTCCTAGAATAACAAATATATTTTTTCAACATATTTTCAATCGCTGTTAGGTTTCTGATGATAAATAATTTTTTTTTTGTGTGTTTAACGTCCGACTATTGTGCACACTTGGGCTAATGCAGACGATGGGATGATTTATAGCGTATAAAAATGCCAAGCCCTGGCCGAGAATCGAACCCGGGTCCTCGGGGTGAAAGCCTAGTACGCTGTCAACTAGGCCACCGAGGCGGCTGATAATAAATTAACGCCGCTTTTCATCGACCGATAATATACCTAAACGCATACGTTCAGACAACTGGAACCGACACGAAAACACACTCGTATACCGGATTTATTTATATGCATAATTTGTTTGAAGTAATTCGCTTTATTCATAATGTTGTGGGCCGCCAGGGTTACCCCCCCCCTCATTCAATAGAGCTCTGCGGGTCTGCGAGCGACATCGACAAGTTATTGAACACGACGTTTTTCATTGCGTGATTAATACATGTTATTTATTTACTCCGCGTCATAAAGGGTAATTGAAAAATGGCGTCCACTTTTTCGCGAATAAAACGACGTATTTTTCAACGCTACGAGACGTTTTTTACAAAAATCGCGCGGTTTATGCTCGTATTAAAATAATTTACTGACAATTATTACGTGAAACCAAATATAGAATCCAAGTATATAGAACCATTTACTCGTATACGAGGTGTGTTCAGAAAGTAACGAGAATTTTAATTTTTTGAACAAAATATTTATTTATTCTTCTACATTGATGTTGTCACATTAAAAATAGTTTCAATTGGAGATAATGCACTTGTACCAGCACTTCTTCTAATCCTCGAAACACTTCTCAAACTCAATCTTTGAGATAGCCTTTAGTTCTTTCAGCGATGCGCTTTTAATGTCATCTACGGCTGTAAAACGACGGCCCTTTAAGGTTCTCCTTATTTTTGGAAATAGGAAAAAGTCACACGGAGCCATGTCTGACGGATATAGAGGCTGGGGCATCGTTACAGTACTGTTTTTGGCCAAAAATTCACGAACAAGCAACGAAGTGTGAGCTGGTGCATTATCGTGGTGCAAAAGCCATGAATTGTTTTTCTACAGATCCGGGCGGTTTTTTCGGATTGCTTCACCCAAACGGCGTTGAACTTGTAGGTAATACTCCTTATTGACAGTTTCACCTGGTGGCAGGAATTCATGATGCACTATGCCATTAATATCGAATAACACTGTGAGCATAACATTCCCGTTCGACCGCATTGTCGAGCTTTTTCGGTCTTGGCGAGCTAGAATGCCTCCACTGGGATGATTGAGCCTTGGTTTGACGTCATATCCGTAAACCCATGTTTCGTCACCAGTTATAATACGTTTTAGTAATTCTGCATCGTCGTTGACTTCATTTAGTGACTCCTGAGCAACTTCCATTCGCCGCTGTTTTTGTTCAAAATTCAACAATTTTGGAACGAATTTTGCTTGCACGCGTTTCATACACAAAACATTGGAAACAATGTCATGGCATGATCCAATCGATATGCCAACATCATCAGCGACCTCTTTAATTGTGATTCGACGATTGTTCGTATATTCGTACAAATTCTTTGATCCATTCCTTTTAACAAACGAAAATCGCCGAGCTCATAAAAACACATTTAACCTTAGTGGCTGTTACAGACAATGTCATCGATGAAAACAGCTGAAAGTTTTATCATACCTCAAGAGCATGTATAGCTACATAATAAAAAAAAATGTTTGACAATCGGACTCTCCAAGCCTGCGAAATTTAAAAATTCTTGTTACTTTCTGAACACACCTCGTATTCCATATACATTCCGTATATGGAATGCATTCCAAGTATATATAGAATGGTCGTATTAAAATAATTTACTAACAATTATTAAATGAATCCAAATATAGAACCAAGTATAGAATCCAATAATTGTTACGCTGTGGTTATGCGGCAGTTGGAGTTTACGATACCTAAACAGCTGATTTCACAACGCAGCTGTTTCTTCCATATTTTATGTTTTGTTTGAGGTTATGCTTTTTTTGCGTTGTTTACGATGAATTTAAATACATCGTAATAATAAAAAATCATTATTTACAGTATGTTATTGTTAATGTTAGTAAATTTATGTATTTGGCTGAGAACAGCGAACAAATAAAGTAATTATTGTTGTAATGAATCGTGTTTTAATTTTCGTCATTTTGGTAACCATTTTATAGCTGAGACGGTATTGTTAGTTATTACGAACCGATCATTAAAATCTATAAATGTTACTATTTTTAATTTTAGAATGTCATTTTAAGGCTCACACACACATCGAGGTGTGTGATCATCGTAGGTGTGATCAGCTGTAACTCATTAGATCTGTGTGTTCAGACTGGCGTTCAATTTTGCAGCGACCGCAGCGCGGTGGTGATCAAAACGCGTACCAGCTGATCGCGGCACAACTTTTTCAAACTGACAGAAAAACTTACTGAATATTATAGGATATAAAATAAGAGATTTATAAAATTGATCTTGCTTTAAATCGAAATTGATGTATTGATGTATTTTGATAAATACAGACTAATGCAGTTCAATCTGTAACACAAAACTTATAACTATAAAATCCTCTAAAATAAATTCTGACCCATAAAAAAGTATTAGGCCTATACTATCTAGAAGCATTGATGAAATTGCATCTGTAGGTTATTAGGATTTCCCCCTTCAATTAATTTTATTTACTGACGTGTTTTGAAGTTACGATTGTTTTCATTGTTTTTTTATTGCTATTATTGATTACGCTATTTTTGAGATAAAATAAGCAGACAGTTTGTTAATAAAGGCCAATTATAATGACGCTTGTGTAAATCCTTCTTGTTCACAATAGGCTATTTATTTTATTTATTAAAGCCTTCTCAAAAATTGACTTTACACTTTTAACTTGCAGCCTTGAAAACGGATACATTAAAATCGGTTTTTGCAACAATCAACCGTAACCTAGACAACGGTAACCTACGTAACGAGAAGTAATAAGTTTAGAGGCGTGGTCAGAGTGGATAGGATATAAAATAAGAGATTTATAAAATTGATCTTGCTTTAAATCGAAATTGATGTATTAGCTTATATTTTGATAGATATAGGCTAATGCAGTTCAATCTGTAACACAAAACTTATAACCATAAAATCCTCTAAAATAAATTCTGACCCTTAAAAAAGTATTAGGCCTATACTATCTAGAAGCATTGATGAAATTGCATCTGTAGGTTATTAGGATTTCCCCCTTCAATTAATTTTATTTACTGACGTGTTTTGGAGTTACGATTGTTTTCATTGTTTTTTTTTTGCTATTATTGATTACGCTATTTTTGAGATATAGTAAGCAGACAGTTTGTTAATAATGGCCAATTATAATGGCGCTTGTGGAAATCCTTGTTCACAATAGGCCATTTATTTTATTTATTAAAACCTTCTCAAAAATTGACTTTACACTTTTTTAACTTAAAGCCTTAAAAACGAATACATTAAAATCGGTTTTTGCAACAATCAACCGTAACCTAGACAACGGTAACCTAGATAACGAAGTTTAGAGGCGTGGTCAGCATGGTGGGGAAAGCGGATTCAGCTTCAAACCGAACTAGACAGAGTCGAAGCTGTGTGGAGCGACGCCGCTTTCAGTGGACGCACTTACATTAAAAACAATTTGTTAGGTTTCGAATGCGTGGTTCGCTCCGCATTTGGTGATCACCCGGTCTAGTACTAGTCTTCTTTGTTTATGTAAAAATAAAATGTGTTTTTTTAATAATACTGGTCTTTCTGAATACGCTTGTCGGTTGTACAACTACATTGTGATGATTTTTGTTTTATAGATTTCATGAAGGTGTTGAAAGTGTCTATAATTTCTCCGAATAAATAATTAAATGAAAGTTTATTACTTCAGGAAATGGTATCTGTGTTTACAGTAGATTTATCATCTGTGTTCAAACTGTTTTACCGCCATTGCTGTCGCGGCCGCCTTGGTGTGTGGGAGCCTTAGAATGCAACTCGAACCTTGTCCTCCGTTAGATAAAAATAAATGATAATTCATATTGACCATAACGATCATTCAATGCGATAAAATCGGATGCCAAATAATTTTGAGGTAAACATTAACTGTTTTAAGATTTTGGATAGTAGACATTTGAAAACTTTCGAACACATGTACAGTATATCTCTTCTGAAGTACATATACGATCATCACTTCATTGAATATAAACGTACTAGAATGATAACCCTTATGAGAGATATGCGAGCGATCGCTGCTGGTGGCATCTTGCGATAAAGTTTTGTACTACGGTTAAATAGTAAACAAAGATATGTTTACAAATACTTTGTTTTATATAAATAAATAAATACGTGAACATGGATTAGATATACCTAACTGTAGATTCAGTAAAAGATCAGCTGTTTTTTTTTTTATTTAATTCGTAACGATCAGCTGATTTCATTGAACAGCTGATATAGCAAGTTTCAGGTTATGTTGTTAAAAACTGGCTGTGTTATAGTAAAAGATCAGTTTTTTTTAATTTTCATTCGTAACGATCAGCTGATTTCATTGAACAGCTGATATAATAACGTTTTATTTTTCTAATAACGTCTATTTTCTCTAAAACGTCTTCTCCTTGCAGCTTGCAGCGTTCGTAGCGGCAATAAACATATTACTTGGACTTATAACGAGTCTTTTTATAATGGTAACTGCACTGCCAGTCCGTTTAATAATGTCCCGGGTCATTTCGTGATGGCGGAGTTTAAATTTTCATTATTAGAAAAGGTACGGACAATATGAACCAGTACAACAGCATGCATAACCTCAAAAAACGCAGAAAATACAATTTTCAACTTATAATTCAACTTTCTCCACGGCTGAAAAATAAAATACTTTACAAAGGATACATTAAATGCTCATTCACCTTTCCCAGTACGGGACTCGTGTAAATGCCTTGGTTAAAGTTAAGGATCGATGTTCCAACGCCCCAGTATTCCCTATATATTTACCACTCCACCTCCCCATCCAACACCACTCAGCTTTGAAAGAATGATTGCCTATTTTCCGTTCTGACATTGATACGTTATACGCAGAGCTGACGTGTGGTAATTTATTGGCCGTGTTTCTGCTATTTAGGCTAAGTGTTTTAAAATCATGTTACGCTTTATTTAAGTGTCACCTTTGTATTTACCTGATTTAATGTTCATTGGTGTTGCTCAAATCAGCTAATGAGCAAGCAAACGAATTTTCGGTGAGAAAATGAGCTATGGTAAGATCCAGGTCCGTTATGTTCAGCGTTATTGTACAGGGTGGTATAAAAATTTCGTAATTTCTCGAAATCTACTCGACTTAGAAAAACGTGCAAGTCATTTTAAAGCTCTTCAAGTTGGCAACGTAAAATATACTCAAAAATTAAAGTGTCCGAAAAATTGTAAATCAAGTTATTGAAGCATATTTTGCTTTGAAATTTTTAAAAAAGAAACAAAAATATCTCAAAGAATTTTTTAAAAAAATGTTTTCCCACAAATTACTATCTGTATACAACGAAAATAATATACAAAATTATTTTCATTATTGTAACATAGCCACCGGACCACATATTTAATTAATTACGATTATGACCTATTCTTCCCGTCATTGGTCTATCCACTCACCTCGTAAAAGCTATTGCGGTTTCGAAACTCTATTTCATCTTCAGGCCGGATACAAAATGTTAAATCCCTCTGTCGAGGTCGTCAAAAAAACAAAAACAATGCAATCCGAACTGTAAAGACATATGATCACGTATCTTTTGACCAAACCAAATTTCATCGTACGTATTCTAATCGTGTAATTGTATTCGGGGTTTGTGACGTATGTTTTTTTATGTTTTCTTTGACTTTGTGACTATCTCTACAGAGGGATTTAACATTTCGTATCACGGCCTGAAGATGAAAATATCCACTCACCTCGTAAAGGCTACCGCGGTTTCGAAACTCTATTTTATCTTCAGGCCGTGATACAAAATGTTAAATCCCTCTGTCAAGGTCATCACAAAAACAAGGCAATCCGGACTGTAACGACATATGAGCACGTATCTTTTGACCAAACCAAATTTCATCGTAAATATTTTAATCGTGTAATTGTATTCAGTGTTTTTGACGTATGTTTTTATGTTTTCTTTGACTTTGTGACGACCTCTACAGAGGTATTTAACATTTCGTATCACGGCCTGAAGATGGACCAATAGTTTCGAAACCGCGTTAACCTTTACGAAGTGAGTAAATAGACCACTGACGGAAAGAATAGGTCGTAATCCTAAATACACAATTAATGGTATGTTTATATTTAAAATATTCAATAAAAACAACTTTTTAAACACCCTGTATGTTCGAATCGCGATTTTGGAGCTACCTCACGTTAGCTGACGTTAATAGCTTTAAAACGATTGGTTGCACGTTTTTCTAAATTGAGAAAAAACCTGAAAAATGAAGCCGTTTCCATATTTTTGTATCACACTGAAAATCAGATTGTTTGTGCATTATTAACTGAATCCGATGCAACAATTGGATGCACAATTGCAAAGAAATTAAACTCAGTCACTCGTTAATAATATTTCTGGCGCAGTTTGTTTTTTAACGACTGTATAGTTGTTATTGTTTTATGCCATAATAAAATATACATTGTAATTTAAAATACATTCCTAGGATCAGAATGTTTATTAGTATTCGTGTAGCACCCTTTTATTTCATTACTTTTATGTTTAATTTTACAAACAATGCCTTTAGTGCTGCAACATTTTCGTGAAACAGAAATTTAAACACAATTTTTTATTTGAAATACGATTACACTGAGCGTCAACATTTATACGAGGTGTGTTCAGAAAGTAACGAGAATTTTAATTTGTTGAACAAAATGTTTATTTACTCTTCAACATTGATGTCGCCTTCAAAATAGTCCAGTGGAGATTATGCACTTCTGCCAGCGCTTCTTCCCATCCACGAAACACTTCTCAAACTCGATCTTTGAGATAGCCTTTAGTTCTTTCAGCGATGCGCTTTTAATGTCATCTACGGCTGTAAAACGACGGTCCTTTAAGGTTCTCTTTATTTTTGGAAATAGAAAAAAGTCATACTGAGCCATGTCTGGCGAAAATAAAGGCTGGGGCATCGTTATAGTACTGTTTTTCGCCAAAAATTCACGAACAAGCAATGAAGTGTGAGCTGGTGCATTATCGTGGTGCAAAAGCCATGAATTATTTTTCCACAGATCCGGGCGTTTTTTTCGGATTGCTTCATGCAAACGGCGTTGAACTTGTAGGTAGTACTCCTTATTGACCGTTTCACCTGGTGGCAGGAATTCATGATGCACTATCCCATTAATATCGAAGAACACAGTGAGCCTTGTCGAATATCGACCGCACTTGGCGAGCCAGAATGCCTCCACTGGGATGATTGAGCCTTAGTTTCGACGTCATATCCGTAAACCCATGTTTCGTCACCTGTTATAATACGTTTCAGTAATTCTGTATCGTCGTTGACTTCATTTAGGGACTCCTGAGCAACTTCCATTCGCCGCTGTTTTTGTTCAAAATTCAACAATTTTGGAACGAATTTCGCTGCCACGCGTTTCATACACAAAACATTGGAAAGAATGTCATGACATGATACAATCGATACGCCGACATCATCAGCGACCTCTCTAATTGTGATTCGGCGATTGTTCGTGATCATTTCTTTCACTTTTTCCACGTTTTCATTGGTTGTTGTTGTGCTGGGACGTCCAGGGCGTTCGTCATCTTCAACGTTTTCACGGCCTTCTTGGAAACGCTTATACCACTCGTAAACTCTTGCTTTACTCATAGCAGACTCACCGTTGGCCTTTGTTAACATTTCACACACTTTATTTCATTTTTTTTACGCAAAATTTGATACAAATTCTTTGATCCATTTCTTTTAACAAACAAAAATCGCCGACCTCATAAAAACACGTCTAACCTTAGTGGCTGTCACAGACAAAGTCAACAACGAAAACAGCTGAAATTTTTATCATACTTCAAGGGCATGTATACCAACATAATATAAAAAAAATGTTTGACAATCGGACTCTCCAATCCCGCGAAATTTAAAAATTCTCGTTACTTTCTGAACACACCTCGTATACTGAAGAGAAGTTCAGTCAGGAAACTATTATGTTCTAAAACCGTAACCTAGGCAATGAGGAATTATAATACAGGGGCGTGGTCAGCGTAGCCGGGGAAGCTGACTTAGCTTCAAAACCGAACCACACAGAGCCCAGCAACGCTTCTTGACTACGCTCAACTCCGTTACGCGTTCAGTAGACGAATATATCTAAAAACAATAGGTTAGGCTTTGAACGCATACGTGGTCACCCGGTCTAATACGTTTTACATAGTCTTCTTTGTTTGTGAAAGTAAAATTTGTTTCTGAATAGGTTCGTTACGATATTTTACATTTTACATGTTTCAACAACGAGTAGAAAGTCTCTATGCTTTCTCCGATTAAACAAATAAATGAAAGTTTATTAACGTGCTGTGGACATGTCCTGACGTGCGTAAATACAACGCGGAATGACAGATTGCCAGTAACAGCGGACAATGCCTGCCAAATCTAACGTAGCAATCTTGTATTGTTGATGTGTCGTACGATTCGGCGGAGTTAGATTAAAGAAAGTAATATCCAATGTCGTATCTGTGACGAACACATGTAGGATCATTTATCTTCCTCGAAGAATGTTCAACTAAAAATGGCGGGATCCCGTGCGCCTTGCGTTCACCATTTACGTAACGTATTGTAGTGTAAGATTTATTCGTTCTATGTTTGCGTGTGACAGATTGGATGTGACAGGTCCTTCAAGTATATTTCTTTGTTTATTGTTGTAGTTAATATTTATTTGTTCTATCAAAATGGAATTTTTTATGACTTATTTAACAAAGTATGCAGAAAGCTAGGTTATTGTGAAATACATTGATTTTGTAATTT
>CM040189.1:10338365-10365865 GCA_022606455.1 Callitettix versicolor
TTTTCTGGGTATCAATAATTCAAGGGGTTGCTGATGGACATATCTCGAGCACGTGTTCGGCTGTCGGAAGAAATGATTGAATGGACGTGTTGAGCAGGATAGCACTCGCCAAGAAGGGAAGGACTACGTTGCGTTGAAGGAATATCATTCAGAATTGGAAGTGTGCCCAAATTGATCCGCTAAGGGAAGGGGGAGGGCGGTACCAGAGCCATATGGAACAGTTGTTGCAATCAATTTTGTTACGTCATCAATGTTTGACTTTTATTCCATTTTTTACGGACCGTGAATATAACCAAAGTGTCCCTGAGAATATATAACCAAAGTGTTCCTGAGAATATATAACCAAAGTGTTCCTGAGAATATATAACCAAAGTGTTCCTGAGAATATATAACCAAAGTGTTCCTGAGAATATATAACCAAAGTGTTCCTGAGAATATATAACCAAAGTGTTCCTGAGAATATATAACCGAAGTGTTCCTGAGAATATATAACCAAAGTGTTCCTGAGAATATATAACCAAAGTGTTCCTGAGAATATATAACCAAAGTGTTCCTGAGAATATATAACCAAAGTGTTCCTGAGAATATATAACCAAAGTGTTCCTGAGAATATATAACCAAAGTGTTCCTGAGAATATATAACCAAAGTGTTCCTGAGAATATATAACTGAGAATATATAAAAGTGTTCCTGAGAATATATAACCAAAGTGTTCCTGAGAATATATAACCAAAGTGTTCCTGAGAATATATAACCAAAGTGTTCCTGAGAATATATAACCAAAGTGTTCCTGAGAATATATAACCAAAGTGTTCCTGAGAATATATAACCAAAGTGTTCCTGAGAATATATAACCAAAGTGTTCCTGAGAATATATAACCGAAGTGTTCCTGAGAATATATAACCGAAGTGTTCCTGAGAATATATAACCGAAGTGTTCCTGAGAATATATAACCGAAGTGTTCCTGAGAATATATAACCAAAGTGTTCCTGAGAATATATAACCAAAGTGTTCCTGAGAATATATAACCAAAGTGTTCCTGAGAATATATAACCAAAGTGTTCCTGAGAATATATAACCAAAGCCTGAGAATATATAACCAAAGTGTTCCTGAGAATATATAACCACAACTTGCGTCCCAAGGAATTATAAAGTTTTTTGTAAATCTGTTTAGATTTTTTCCTAACTCGAACGACAGTTTAACTTGAATATCGGCCTGTGCACACGGAGAATAAACAGATCGACCGATTTCGTTGAAATTTCGTGTGTCGCTGTAGTTTGCCCATATTTCTCAAAGATTTCCTTTTTAACATCTATCGTGTTTTAGTGGTTATGATGGACTTTGCGGGACTCGTGAGGCAAGGAATATGTTTATATTGATATATAACAGTATATTTTGCGCATAGCAAGTCTCGTGTTAAATTTAATTATAATTAAAAAAATACCGTTTCCGCCCGGGATCGAACAGGGAACTTTGCGCATTTGAGGCGCACGTGTTAACCACTACAGTACGGAAACAACGAAGAAATTCGACCGATTTAAATATACGAAACATCGTTAATTTAATTTTGGTAGTTATATTAAAATGCAGTTGTTTTATATTACGAGGGTTGATCAAATATAAACGAGACTGATTTTTTAAAAAAATTATTGCTTACTTACAAATTATTCTTGATACAACTTATTTTTCTACATAGTCTCCTGCACGAGTAACACATTTTTCCCACCGGATTGGAAGTTTTTTAATTCCATCTTCGTAAAAAGTTCTTGGGCGTTCATTGAGCCATTGGAGCACGAAGGTCTCCACCGCAGAATCGTCTTCGAAACGCTGGCCTCCAAGCGCATCTTTGAGTTGCCCAAACAGGTGATAGTCGCAGGGTGATAAGTCTGGACTGTATGGGGGATGTTCTATTGGTTCCCAGCCAATTTGATCGAGTTTAAGCCTCGTAGCGTTCGCCGAATGTGTTCGGGCATTATCGTGAAGAAGAATGACGTTTCTCGCCGGTTTAGATTTCCTTTTCATACGAAAAGACTGTTTTGCGGCCTCTAAAACATCGCAATAATATGGTGCATTTATTGTGCGTCGTTGATGGAGGAAATCGACGTGAAAGGCGCCTTGATTGTCGAAAAATACAGTGGCCATTACCTTCCCGGCCGACGATAGTGATTTGGCCTTCAGAGGCGCCCTCTCTCCTCTCTTCCGCCACTCCATATTTGCCTCCAAAAACGCGAGCTCTTGACAGGGTCCTGTCCCCGTATTGAGCCGTCAATCTACGAAAGATTTCAGTCGGATTGACCCCCTCCTTGGCCAAAAACTTAATAATAATTCTATGCTCCACGGAAACGTGCACTTCACTCTTACTCATTGTATAGTTTTATACTGAAGGGTCCGAACGGAAATGTTGCCCGTCTACGCCCGTCCCAAACCTCCCAGGCTACCTGAAACCCCACCCTTTAGAGTTCAATGTCCAACGGAAAAGTTTTTAGAAAGTCAGTCTCGTTTATATTTGATCAACCCTCGTAATTTAAAACGATCAGCTGATTTCATTGAACAGCTGATAGACTGTAATAAGTTTCAGGTTATGTTAAAAATTAGCAATGTTAATTCGTCGTGCTTTTTGAACAAATTATCGTAATTAAAAAAAAAGAAGTGAAAATATGATACATGATTTTTAGTTTTTGTTCAATAACAGAAATTTCTTAAATTAATCCTTTTTTATCAAAAAGTCGTTAACAATTAACAAAAGTAGTATTTTATGATAATCGATTAAACACAGGATGATTCAAAAATATATGGCAGTCTCTCGAGAGTTGATTATCTATAAATAAAAATATGAAAAAAGTTCATATAAACGTTTGTTCGAAAGGCTTCGTTTTCCTACTAACCGCCATTTTGTTTTTTTAAGAAATATTTTATATTTATGTTTATTATAAATATATATATATATATATATATATATATATATATATATATATATATATTTATATATTTATATATAAATAAATAAATATATATATATATATATATATATATATATATATATATATTATATAAATATGGCTCGATCAATAATGTTCAAAATCAGCAAATTCTTCTTTACCTGTTGGAGGCCTAAATGGACAAATATAATCAACTTTGTAACCCGTTTTAAAATAGCAGAGGTTTAAATATTTTTTGAAAATAACAGTAAAATTTAGTGAAAAGTGGGAAGATGTCTTTTTTGCAGTACTTTTAATTTCGCATTCAACGATGTTACTTTCGAAATTATGGAGAAAATAATAGGGCAAGTATAACTGCGCCAATTAGGTCATGACAAACCTGTTGAAAATCATACAGCTGACGGAAGGAAATAGACTAGTATTCGGACATATGATTACACGGACTTTTTATCATATTTTTAGGTACAGAATCAGCTCCTGAGATATTGCCTTACCTGTAGTATTGGATCACTCTGTATTCAAAATATTTCATTCAAATATACCTCTGAAGTACTGAAGCAAGACGGGTAAGCCGTTATTCTTTTAACGTTTTTTTTTTCGAAAAGTATCTAGAGAAAACTGGAAAATTGACAAAATTTCTCAATATTCATAATAATAATAATAATTAATTCAAATAATTATATACTAACAATAAAATGTGTATGTACTCACAACTAACAACATTTCCGTTCAGTCTTCACGGCCTTTTTGATCATAGTAAAAAAATTACCAACCCGGGACTAGTACTCGCAACATTTCGGACCATAGCTTCAAACCATCAAACGGTTTACCGTGTAAGCCAGGGGTCTCCAAACTTTCCAGCCTTAGGGCCATACTGATTACTCCAGTAAGTTTCGAGGGCCAAAACCATATTATCATTGTTGCCGGTGGTAAAAAGTGAAATAGTCCACTGATGAAAAAAAAAGTCCGAAAAAGTACGCAACGTTTAAAAAAGGCTGCAAATCGGACTAAAGTCCGCAAAACGGCAACACTGCATATTATTAATTTTCCTGTCATTATCTGTAATTTCTAGATTAGTCGTAGAGTACGAGCCATGAGGAGTAACGTGACACGACATCTGGTGGACACAAGCGGAAATAGGTAGTACCTTCTATCGCTAACAGATGGCGCTAATAGCACGTACAGAATAATCTCGTTGGTTCGAGAAAGTTCTGGTGTCTTCCACTCACTTCTAGATGGCAGTAATTGGAATATATAAGAAGGCTAGTGGCGCAACCACAAGTCAGTTCCTATGACACTGTTGTGAAATAAAATAGTGCTTACCTCCTTAAAACCAGTTAGTTAAAAATAGTTAGCCCATGACCATATCAATGTAGATGTCACATTAATAATTATTCAACATAAAATTAGAATACTTCAGTAAACTAAATTTAATTTACTATAAAAATATGTTCTCTAAAAGATGTTTTCAAGTATGCTAGCTCTCCGCGGGCCGGACAAAATCTGACGGATGTGGCCCTCGGGCCGTAGTTTGGAGACCCCTGGTGTAAACCATATAAATCGGATGAGATAGTTTGTGCAATGTGCTTTTCGCACCATTAGTTACACTTTGTGCCGTAATTTCCCGCAAAGCGCGGCACCGAATGACTCACAATTCAGGAGACACGCCTGTAACAACCCAAGGGGTCTTATCCATCACCTAAATCGACTCGTGTAATCGTTTTTCACTCTGCTTCATTTTAAAGAAGTAGAGCAGGGGAAATATTACTCCATCAATTCACCGCGGCAGTCCCAGGGTCTGTCATTATCATAAGTGTTGAGAGGCTACGTCGTGGTGATAAATTGATGTTTCACTTTAAATTTTGCCCTTGCAATTCCCTCACTCGTTTTATGTTCGGGTGCATTTATTGTGTTAGTCTTATTTAGGCAAACATATTTATGTAGCGGATAAAAAATGCGGTTTTATTTTTTCTGCTTCATAACACTTTAAAGTTATTGCAATTTTAGCCAAATTCCGTATACAAATTGTAATACCGTTCTTCCTTCCTTTTCTTCACGTGCTCACTCGTATTTTGTTCAGGTGCATTTATTGTGTTGGTCTTATTTTTGCAAAAATATTTATGTAAAGGATAAAAAATGCGGTTTTATTTTTTCTGCTTCATAACACTTTAAAGTTATTGCAATTTTAGCCTAATTCCGTATACAAATTGTAATACAGTTCTTCCTTCTTTTTCTTCACGTGCTCACTCGTATTTTGTTCAGGTGCATTTATTGTGTTAGTCTTATTTAGGCAAACATATTTACGTAAAGGATAAAAAATGCGGTTTTATTTTTTCTGCTTCATAACACTTTAAAGTTATTGCAATTTTAGCCTAATTCCGTATACAAATTGTAATACAGTTCTTCCTTCTTTTTCTTCACGTGCTCACTAGTATTATATTCGGGTGCATTTATTGTGTTAGTCTTTATTTTATAAACATATTTACGTATAGGATAAAAAATGCGGTTTTATTTTTTCTGCTTCATAACACTTAAAAGTTATTGCAATTTTAGCCAAATTCCGTATGCAAATTGTAATACAGTTCTTCCATATTTTCTTCACGTGCTCACTCGTATTTTGTTCGGGTGCATTTATTGTGTTAGTCTTATTTAGGCAAACATATTTATGTAACGGATAAAATGTGCGGTTTTATTTTTTCTGCTTCATAACACTTTAACACTTTTGTGCTTCATAACACGGAATTTTAGCCAAATTCCGTATACAAATTGTAATACAGTTTTTCCATCTTTTTCTTCACGTGCTCACTCGTATTTTGTTCGGGTGCATTTATTGTGTTAGTCTTATTTAGGCAAACATATTTATGTAACGGATAAAATGTGCGGTTTTATTTTTTCTGCTTCATAACACTTTAACACTTTTGTGCTTCATAACACGGAATTTTAGCCAAATTCCGTATACAAATTGTAATACAGTTCTTCCTTCTTTTTCTTCACGTGCTCACTTGTATTTTGTTCGGGTGCATTTATTGTGTTAGTCTTACTTTTTCAAACATATTTACGTATAGGATAAAAAAATGTTGTTTTATTTTTTCTGCTTCATAACACTTTAAAGTTGTTGCAATTTTAGCCAAATTCCATATACAAATTGTAATACAGTTCTTCCTTCTTTTCTTCACGTGCTCACTCGTATTATGTTCGGATGCATTTATTAGTCTTATTTTTGCAAACATATTTACGTAAAGGATAAAAAATGCGGATTTATTTTTTCTGCTTTATAACACTTTAAAATTATTGCAATTTTAGCCAAATTCCGTATACAAATTGTAATACAGTTCTTCCTTCCTTTTCTTCACGTGCTCACTCGTATTTTGTTCGGGTGCATTTATTGTGTTAGTCTTATTTTTGCAAACATATTTACGTATAGGATAAAATATTTTTATTTTTTCTGCTTCATAACACTTTAAAGTTGTTGCAATTTTAGCCAAATTCCGTATACAAATTGTAATACAGTTCTTCCTTCTTTTTCTTCACGTGCTCACTCGTATTTTGTTCGGGTGCATTTATTGTGTTAGTGTTATTTTTGCAAACATATTTACGTATAGGATAAAAAAATTTTATTTTTTCTGCTTCATAACACTTAAAAGTTATTGCAATTTTAGCCAAATTCCGTATGCAAATTGTAATACAGTTCTTCCTTCCTTTTCTTCACGTGGTCACTCGTATTGTTCGGGTGCATTTATTGTGTTAGTCTTATTTTTGCAAACATGTTTATGTAACGGATAAAAAATGTGGTTTTATTTTTTCTGCTTCATAACACTTTAAAGTTATTGCAATTTTAGCCAAATTCCGTATACAAATTGTAATACAGTTTTTCCTTCTTTTTCTTCACGTGGTCACTCGTATTGTTCGGGTGCATTTATTAGTCTTATTTTTGCAAACATATTTACGTATAGGATAAAAAAATGTTTTATATTTTCTGCTTCATAACACTTTAAAGTTATTGCAATTTTAGCCAAATTCCGTATACAAATTGTAATACCGTTCTTCCTTCCTTTTCTTCACGTGCTCACTCGTATTTTGTTCGAGTGCATTTATTGTGTTAGTCTTATTTTTGCAAACATATTTACGTATAGGATAAAAAAATTTATTTTTTCTGCTTCATAACACTTTAAAGTTATTGCAATTTTAGCCAAATTCCGTATACAAATTGTAATACAGTTTTTCCTTCTTTTTCTTCACATTCTGTTCCACTTAAACGTACTTTCCAGCTATGGTGATTACTATAGAAATTAAAATTTAAAATAATGGTAAGATAAAAAAATATTTTTTTACATTTGCTTCCATCACATCAGCAAGACAGCTATTATTCCCATTTAAAATGTACGCACCGATTATTCCGTTATGCAAGTTACCTTAAACTTAAGTTCGACGAAAGTATGAAGCAAAGTTGTAAGTCGTAAAAGTTGAAAGAGCCGGGGTTGGGGGTTGGGGGTTGGTTGTCCTCTTTGTGAGCTAATGAGCATCTGAATAATGGCTACAGTGAAGAGCTGGGGACTTAGCGGTGGGACTATTTAACAGTTAATTTTCATTTGCGCAATTATAACGAGAAGTGCGTATTTTTGTTACAAAATAAAAGAGAGTTATCGCTCCTGACTGGGAGACAAAGGAAGGGAAAAATCAAATTAATTTGGTGGCATAATTTAATTTAATTGCGGTCGTTAAATCTAATGCAATGTGCTGTTCCGGCAGTTTTGAAAATATTTACTTTTTAAATTATTATTGTTCATATTATTGAGAAATAAATAGCCTACAGTCCGTCCTTCACTGTGTGCTCACTGACAGATTTTTAAGGTTTTTTAATGACAGCTTCTTAACTCTTAATTGTATCACAACTATAATTACTAAAAATTTTAATATTTTTTTATCAAAAATAACAATAAGTAAATTTTACAAAAAACATTGCTCACACATTTTTACAATCAATTAAATTATTAAAACGGACTGCGAGGGTCGTTTACCACCAAAACTAAAAACAGGCTGTTTTTATTTTCTATAAAGAGAGTCATGTTCTGGAACTACACAAAAATACCTGATAAACGTCATAGCCTCTCAACGTTGGTGATCAAATTGTTGAAAATTATAAATTTTACTATCTCAGTACAAAAAGACGCACATAGGCAAGCAAATAATTAATAAGCATTAAATAAACTTACGCACACTTAATTATTTGGACATAAATCGTGATGGTACAAAAAAAAATTTTAAATCGACATGTACCGACTGCCTGACTGTCCAAATGTCCGAAAATGCCCAACTACCCCATTACCTGATTGTCCAAAAGTCCTACCCGACTGCCCGACTAGCCCACTACCCGGTTCTCCAAAAGTCTGACTACACAAATGTGCGACTGTCCCACTATCTAATTGTCCGAAAGTTCGACTGTCGGATTGTTTAAAAGTCAGACTATCCCACTTCATGATTGTCCAAACATCTTTCTACTCGACTGTTCGACTGCCCCACTACCTGACTGTTCAAAAGTCTGATTACCCGACTGTCCAACTATCCCACTACCCGATTGTCCAAAAGTCTGACTACCCAACAGTCCAACTGTCCCACAACCCAATTGTCCAAAAGTCCGACTACCTGACTGTCCGACACTCCCACTACCCGATTGTCCAAAAGTCCGACTACCGAACTGTCCGACTATCCCACAACCCAATTATCCAAAATTTCGACTACCCAACTAACTGACTGTCCCACAACCCAATTGTCCAAAAGTCCGACTACCTGACTGTCCGACACTCCCACTACCCGATTGTCCAAAAGTCCGACTACCGAATTGTCCGACTGTCCCACTACCCGATTGTCCAAAAGACTGACTACCCAACAGTCCAACTGTCCCACAACCCAATTGTCCAAAAGTCTGACTACCCAACAGTCCAACTGTCCCACAACCCAATTGTCCAAAAGTCCGACTACCGAACTGTCCGACACTCCCACTACTCAATTGTCCAAAAGTCCGACTACCCAACTAACCGACTGTCCCACAAACCAATTGTCCAAAAGCCCGACTACCGAACTGTCCGACACTACCACTACCCGATTGTCCAAACGTCCGACTACCCGACTGTCCGACTGTCCCACTACCCGATTGTCCAAAAGTCCGACTACCCAACTAACCAACTGTCCCACAACCCAATTGTCCAAAAGTCCGGCTAACGAACTGTCCGACACACCCACTACCCGATTTTCCAAACGTCCGACTACCGAACTGTCCGACTATCCCACTACCCAATTGTCCAAAAGTCCGACTACCCGACTGTCCGACACTCCCACTACCCGATTGTCCAAACGTCCGACTACCCGACTGTCCGACTATCCCACAACCTAATTGTCCAAACGTCCGACTACCCAACTGCCCGACTGTCCCCCAACCCAATTATCCAAAAGTCCGACTACCTGACTGATTGACTATTCCACTACCCGATTGTCCAAATGTCCGACTACCCAGTTATCTGACAGTAGCTGATTGCCAAAAGTCCGATTGTCCAAAGCCCAAATACCCGACTGTCGACTCAGACAGCAAAGACTTGAAAAGTTTGTTCATATCTGAGTATATTACAGATCTAAATTAATTAAGTAATATTAAAAGCCTGATATAGAATTTAAAAGTTCCTATATGCAACAATGCATCAGCTGATTACAGAGCGGTGTTGGTCACTAACGAGCGTATAGGCTTAGGCACCCCCCTACACTTTGTTCCTTCATACATCATTAATTTTCACAGCTCCGTGGTTTCGCAATAATAATTCTTCCCTATTGGCACACAGCCATATATTTATCACTTTGGTAATAAACACACACTCCTGAATTGTGATTTTGTGCGTGTTCAGTTTTGGATCGATTCGATTCAAAGTTTGGCACAGGAATTGATATTTGTAATAGCCTGGACAGATACGTTAATATTCGTTTAAAAACGTTCAGCTAGAAGGCGCCAAGTATGGGTCCGTGGAGCGGGTGGATCTTTTATACCTCGGTACCTCCCAGGACAGCCAATTAACACATAGGTCGTGGAGCCAGCTTTTATGAGCACTAACAATAAATAATGGCTGACTAAATTGGATATACATATCCAGCCACTTAGAAAACGCCCTGCGTCAGAATTTCGCGCACATGTAGGAGAATTCCCCTCCAGCTCCCTTCCAACCAAGTGATAAAGAGTCTGCCAATGTGAGTTTACAAACTGTTAATACTCTGCGATAGTGAAGAAAAAGGAAGAAGCTGAGAGAGTGGGAACTCGACCTCTGTCTCGCACATTTTCTCTATCTGTCCCACTGGTGCTCTAAGCGGTTGACCCATAATTGCGTTACACAGATCGCACAATCGCTGGCAAATTAAGGCAATCATTGCATTATTATTATTATTATGCAAGGGGTCACTACACTGAACTGTTAATTAAAAGCCGACTGCCGAGAGCCCTGCAGCGCGATTCGGCCCTTATTTGCAGTTCATGACCAAGGTCAGCCTTTTAACCCTTATCAAAAACAAGATGGCGGTTACGCCGCAGTTGCCACAGTACGCGTTTCGGCGCTTGGAGTTGAACGGACAGTCTGCTGCGTAATCGCAGCGAGTCAGTGTGCCAGAGTGGGGAGGTCGCGCATGCGCACAGCGAAAATAATACCGTTTTTTTTTATTAAATCGTAACTTTTTCTTGCTTTTTTTTGAAAAAAAACATATTTCACCATCGTAATCTGCGATAAATTAGTTTATATATAAACACTTTTCATCAAATATATAAAAATGGATGCAACGGCGGTCAGGGTCCGTCATTGCACTAAACGATGTCTGAAAATTTTGAACGATATTGTACTACACATTTTAATGCGTATTATGATAGTAATAGAGATTTTGAAAGTAGTGTACTATGCAAATGAGTTATTTTTTTTAAAAATTCGTTACAAATTTTAACGGCTAAGATGTGGTTATTTGATAAATTATAGATCTGTAGTTCTAGATTCTAAAATACGGCTGTTCGATAAATTACAGATTCATCTGTATTTCTAGATTCTAAAATACGGCTGTTCGATAAATTACAGATTCATCTGAAGTTCTAGATTCTAAAATACGGCTGTTCGATAAATTACAGATTCATCTGTAGTTCTAGATTCTAAAATACGGCTGTTCGATAAATTAAAGATTCACCTGTAGTTCTAAATTCTAAAATACGGCTGTTCAATAAATTACAGATTCACCTGTAGTTCTAGATTCTAAAATACGGCTGTTCGATATTTTACAGATTCATCTGTAATTCTAGATTCTAAAATACGGCTGTTCGATAAATTACAGATTCATCTGTAGTTCTAGATTCTAAAATACGGCTGTTCGATAAATTACAGATCCATCTGTAGTTCTAGATTCTAAAATAAGGCTGTTCGATAAATTACAGATTCATCTGTATTTCTAGATTCTAAAATACGGCTGTTCGATAAATTACAGATTCATCTGAAGTTCTAGATTCTAAAATACGGCTGTTCGATAAATTACAGATTCATCTGTAGTTCTAGATTCTAAAATACGGCTGTTCGATAAATTAAAGATTCACCTGTAGTTCTAAATTCTAAAATACGGCTGTTCAATAAATTACAGATTCACCTGTAGTTCTAGATTCTAAAATACGGCTGTTCGATATTTTACAGATTCATCTGTAATTCTAGATTCTAAAATACGGCTGTTCGATAAATTACAGATTCATCTGTAGTTCTAGATTCTAAAATACGGCTGTTCGATAAATTACAGATTCATCTGTAGTTCTAGATTCTAAAATACGGCTGTTCGATAAATTACAGATTCATCTGTAGTTCTAGATTCTAAAATACGGCTGTTCGATAAATTACAGATTCATCTGTAGTTCTAGATTCTAAAATACGGCTTTTCGATAAATTACAGATTCATCTGTTGTTCTAGATTCTAAAATACGGCTGTTCGATAAATTACAGATTCATCTGTAGTTCTAGATTCTAAAATACGGCTGTTCGATAAATTACAGATTTATCTGTAGTTTTAGATTCTAAAA
Organism: Callitettix versicolor; assembly: GCA_022606455.1. Taxonomy (NCBI): domain Eukaryota; kingdom Metazoa; phylum Arthropoda; class Insecta; order Hemiptera; family Cercopidae; genus Callitettix; species Callitettix versicolor. The sequence continues at coordinate 10,350,379 of CM040189.1, forward strand.
TACGGCTGTTCGATAAATTACAGATTCATCTGTAGTTTTAGATTCTAAAATACGGCTGTTCGATAAATTACAGATTCATCTGTAGTTCTAGATTCTAAAATACGGCTGTTCGATAAATTACAGATTCATCTGTAGTTCTAGATTCTAAAATACGGCTGTTCGATAAATTACAGATTCATCTGTAGTTCTAGATTCTAAAATACGGCTGTTCGATAAATTACAGATTCATCTGTAGTTCTAGATTCTAAAATACAGCTGTTCGATAAATTACAGATTCATCTGTAGTTCTAGATTCTAAAATACGGCTGTTCGATAAATTACAGATTCATCTGTAGTTCTAGATATTAAAATACGGCTGTTCGATAAATTACAGATTCATCTGTAGTTCTAGATTCTAAAATACGGCTGTTCGATAAATTACAGATTCATCTGCAGTTCTAGATTCTAAAATACGGCTCTTCGATAAATTACAGATTCATCTGTAGTTCTAGATTCTAAAATACGGCTGTTCGATAAATTACAGATTCATCTGTAGTTCTAGATTCTAAAATACGGCTGTTCAATAAATTACAGATTCACCTGTAGTTCTAGATTCTAAAATACGGCTGTTCGATATTTTACAGATTCATCTGTAGTTCTAGATATTAAAATACGGCTGTTCGATAAATTACAGATTCATCTGTAGTTCTAGATTCTAAAATACGGCTGTTCGATAAATTACAGATTCATCTGCAGTTCTAGATTCTAAAATACGGCTGTTCGATAAATTACAGATTCATCTGCAGTTCTAGATTCTAAAATACGGCTGTTCGATAAATTACAGATTCATCTGTAGTTCTAGATTCTAAAATACGGCTGTTCGATAAATTACAGATTCATCTGTAGTTCTAGATTCTAAAATACGGCTGTTCGATAAATTACAGATTCGTCTGTAGTTCTAGATTCTAAAATACGGCTGTTCGATAAATTACAGATTCATCTGTAGTTCTAGATTCTAAAATACGGCTGTTCGATAAATTACAGATTCATCTGTAGTTCTAGATTCTAAAATACGGCTCTTCGATAAATTACAGATTCATCTGTAGTTCTAGATTCTAAAATACGGCTGTTCGATAAATTACAGATTCGTCTGTAGTTCTAGATTCTAAAATACGGCTGTTCGATAAATTAGTGATTCATCTGTAGTTCTAGATTCTAAAATACGGCTGTTCGATAAATTACAGATTCATCTGTAGTTTTAGATTCTAAAATACGGCTGTTCGATAAATTACATATTCATCTGTATTTCTAGATTCTAAAATACGGCTGTTCGATAAATTACAGATTCATCTGTAGTTCTAGATTCTAAAATACGGCTGTTCGATAAATTACAGATTCATCTGTAGTTCTAGATTCTAAAATACGGCTGTTCGATAAATTACAGATTCATCTGTAGTTCTAGATTCTAAAATACGGCTGTTCGGTAAATTACAGATTCATCTGTAGTTCTAGATTCTAAAATACGGCTGTTCGATAAATTACAGATTCGTTCGATGTAGTTCTGTAGTTCTAGATTCTAAAATACGGCTGTTCGATAAATTACAGATTCATCTGTAGTTCTAGATTCTAAAATACGGCTGTTCGGTAAATTACAGATTCATCTGTAGTTCTAGATTCTAAAATACGGCTGTTCGATAAATTACAGATTCATCTGTAGTTCTAGATTCTAAAATACGGCTGTTCGATAAATTACAGATTCATCTGTAGTTTTAGATTCTAAAATATGAACATATTTTTAACTTGATCAACTTTATGAATAAACACTAAAGTCAGTTTCGTGAAACTTTAAACGCCCGTTACTTCTAAACGAGTGTGTTTATCAAACAATAACCAAGATAAATACCTACATATGTTATACACAGTCTGTGATAAATTAAAATGTTTAGTCATATTGCAACATTGCTGCCAACTTTTAAAATTTGCAAAATATGTTATTTTTACATGCAAAAGTAGGAACGGTAAATTTAAAGTTTTTTGTTACGATTTATATTTGCTTAAGTATAAACTGAATAGCATGTAGCAATAAGGGATATAAACGTAAACGAAGCAATGTAAAAGCTCTCCACACTGCGGAAATAATTGTAAAAGTTATTTATTGGTAAAATTTTAAGTTTTATACCTTGTTTTTGAAACCTATTTATCACTACGCAGTGCTTATGAAAAGAATATTCCGTATGAGTTTAGAAATTTGCTGTATACTGACTGTAAGTTACCGTTCTGGAAGTAATCACACTTAAATTTGAAATATGGTATAATTCGAAGTATGCAGTACAAGGTAGCAGAATTCCTTGCTTCATAAAAACATTTATGGTTGTAGTTTTATTACACGCGTAACCTTTAATTAAGTTTTATTGCTTCTGTCGGACAAACAATCTTCGTGTTGAGTACACTTTCCCAAGCATTGTCAATTTTACACTCGTTTGCCTAGCATACAAAAATTTTTTAATTCCTTAAGGTCAAACTTGAAAACAATATTTTTAAAAAAGGTTAAACGACAGATGGTTTAAAGTTGTCGGTCTCGATTTTGAAGAAATACTACTCGTTTTTCCAATAAAATCTTAGCAACGATGATAAAATAATAGTTTCCATGAGAAATGAATTGTAATGATCAGCTGTTTTCGATATATGTACGTGTTTCGCGTAACAGCTGTTTTAATACAAGCACTTTGAGTAACAGCTGTTTTATATTTTATTTACAGTAATTGCTCATTTACAAATATTTCGGGGGGGGTAGAGTTGGCGAATATTTTCTATTTCGGATTTTCTCTCTTCTTAAGTGAACAAGAAATGTTTTAAGGGAACTTGAAATCGTGAGTTCCATAATTATGAGTTCTATAAGTAAAATCATTAATTAATTGTATGCCTAATTTACATTATCATTAAGATATACGAGGAGTGTTCAGAAAGTAACGAGAATTTTTAAATTTCGCGGGCTTGGAGAATCCGATTGTCAAATTTTTTTTTTTATTATGTTGGTATACATGTCCTTGAAGTATGATAAAACTTTCAGCTGTTTTAAGTATTGACTTTGTCTGTGACAGCCATTAAGGTTAGACATATTTTTATGAGCTCGGCGATTTTCGTTTGTTAAAAGAAATGTATCAAAGATTTTATATCAAATTTTGCTTAAAAAATGGAACAAAGTGTAACAAAGGGTGTGAAATGTTAACAAAGGTCTAAGGTGAGTCTGCTGTGAGTAAAGCAAGAGTTTACGAGTGGTATAAGCGTTTCCAAGAAGGCCGTGAAGACGTTGAAGGTGAACGCCCTGGACGCCCCAGCACATCAACAACAATCGCCGAATCACAATTAGAGAGGTCGCTGATGATGTTGGCATATCGATTGGATCATGTCATGATATTGTTTCCAATGTTTTGTGTATGAAACACGTGGCAGCAAAATTCGGTCCAAAATTGTTGATTTTGAACAAAAACAGCGGGGAATGGAAGTTGCTCAGGAGTCACTAAATGAAGTCAACAACGATGCAGAATTACTGAAACGTATTATAACAGGTGACGAAACATGGGTTTACGGGTATGACGTCGAAACTAAGGCTCAATCATCCCAGTGGAGGCATTCTGGCTCGCCAAGACCGAAAAAGGCTCGACAAGTTCGGTCGAACGTGAAGGTTATGCTCACTGTGTTCTTCGATATTAATGGCATAGTGCATAATGAATTCCTGCCACCAGGAGAAACTACCTACAAGTTGAACGCCGTTTGCATGAAGCAATCCGAAAAAAACGCTTTTTCATGGCTTTTGGACCACGATAATGCACCAGCTTACACTTTATCGTTTGTTCGTGAATTTTTGGCCAAAAACTTTACTGTAATGATGCCCAGCCATCATACCAATGTATTTGCCAGTCATGGCTCCGTGTGACTTTTTTCTATTTCCAAAAATAAAGAGAACTTTAATGGGCCGTCGTTTTACAGCTGTAGATGACATTAAAAGCGCATCGCTGATAGAACTAAAGGCTATCTGAAAGATCGAGTTTGAGAAGTGTTTCGAGGACTGGAAGAAGCGCTGACACAAGTGCATAATCTCCAATTGGGACTATTTTGAAGGCGACAACATCAGTGTAGAAGAATAAATAAATATTTTGTTCGAAAAATTAAAATTCTCGTTACTTTCTGAACACACCTCGTATTTAGGGGCTGTTTGCTTTAATAAACCACTAGTACTCTTACATTTACAAACAATCACTGACACGTTGGTCCACTATTCTAAGACGTTGTGTAAAGAACAAGTATTTTAAATTCTCAGTGTGAACAGGGATTAAAGAAATATTTTAGTGAAAAAAAACCTATTTTGACATTTTGATGGACATATTGTTTTCAGGTTACAAGACTTATTTGTCTTGTCCAACTCTAGTAAACAAGAAAATAATTTACTTAAAACTATTTTTAATTAGTTAAATTGAATAAATCAAATTTTGTGACGTAATCGACAATATTTTTTTTTCTTATTTTCTTTACAGAAACTGATCATTGTTCCGAAAGTTACGCCAGATGGCGCCATATTTAAAATTGTTGACCGTAAATATTACGCTTTCTAAAATGTTGCCGCCTCGGTGGCCTAGTTGGTAGTGTACTAGGCTTTCACCCCGAGGACTCGGGTTCGATTCCCGTCCAGGGCTTGGCATTTTCATACGCTATAAATCATCTCATCGTCTGCATTAGCCCAAGTGTGCACAATAGTCGGACGTTAAACACAAAAAAAAGTTAATGTCCAGGCCGCCTCGGTGGCCTAGTTGGTAGCGTACTGGGCTTTCATCCCGAGGACCCGGGTTCGATTCCCGGCCAGGGCTTGGCATTTTCATACGCTATAAATCATCCCATCGTCTGCATTAGCCCAAGTGTGCACAATAGTCGGACGTTAAATACAAAAAAAAACTTGATGTCCGGGCCGCCTCGGTGGCCTAGTTGATAGCATACTGGGCTTTCACCCCGAGGACCCAGGTTCGTTTCCCGGCCAGGGCTTGGCATTTTCATACGCTATAAATCATCTCATCGTCTGCATTAGCTTAAGTGTGCACAATAGTCGGACGTTAAACACCAAAAAAAAATAAAAAAATGTTAGCAAGCGCGCAAGGATAAGTAAGGTCGAAGAATACTGGCACCATACTTTCAGTTTATCTTGTTAAAAGATTAAAGTAAATCCTGAAAATATCCCCCCAGGTGAGTGGCCTATAATATAACCTGTTCGGTACTCTGCGGCATGAACAACATAAGGTAGCACGCAAAGCCTTATCGGGTAATCGGTCCCGAGAGTGTTGCGAGAAAAAAAATGGCGTATTTTTAAACAATAGCGTGTAGGCGTGAAACTCTGCACAGATCCAAGTCTAATACCCACAGATACGTCAGACGTAAGACCATTGAAACGCACGATAGTAAAGGAAAGCATTCTTATTTACTGTCATATATGAATAATAAAACTTTATTATTAGGCTTTTTTTAAGTGACTATTCCTTATCGCGGGGTATGGGTACGTTTTGCACGGAGAAAAAATTCAATTAGCCGTCACGGAACGCTGTAATTTTTGTTTAGTGATTAGTGAAATGAATTTTTGAAGTCAAAACTTCTGTAGTTGCGGTTGACAAAACACTAGTATAAAGATTGCTTTCGCGTCACGCTTGAATCCGTAATGCATACCTCGCAGCATATATTTTTCTTGTGTATATCTAAACTGGAAGTGACTACTTCTAAACAGCTGATTTCGCACAATACCGTCAATACCATTTCAATTGAGGTTATGTTTATTGTTCTTTTTAATGTTGAAAATGTGTATTTTTGAAATTTGTATAGTTAAATTATTTAATTTATATAGCCTATGCCAATTTGTGAATGCCAGAATCACAAATATAATATTTAGACAGTATAACTGGTAAAAGTAGGGTTATGAACTAAATAATTATTAAAGTCCCTTATATAGCCTAAGATACTCAAATTCATAGTGTGTGTGTGTGTGTGTGTATTATTATTATTTGCGTATAGACCCTGTTGGATCAAGCAAAGCACTCTGACTCATGTGTTATTCCTTCTAATCCTCCACACCTTCCTCATCCTGTCCCAATGGATCCTCCTTCGCTCCTCCGTTGGGTACGTACCATGACTAACCCGGGGGACTAGGCACGTAACACGATGGCGACAGCGGGCTGGGCACTACCAAAATTACACACACACACACACACACACACACACACACACACACACACATATATATATATATATACATACACACATATATATATATATATATATATATCATACACCATACACGAGGGAGAGAGAGAGGTGGTCATAGATTGACGTACTTTATATGTTTCTATAACACACTATCCGCCGGCCCGGGCCCTCCGACCAACCCTGGGGGCTAGCTAGGCCCGTAACACGATGGCGGCGGCGGCTAGAGAGAGAGAGAGAGAGATAGAGAGAGAGAGGGAGGTCATAGATTAACGTACATTATATGTTTATATAACGCATTATATACCGGCCCAGGTCAACCCTAGGGGGGGCCAGGCACGTAACACGATGGCGACGACGGCGGGCAGGGCACGCACCATTTTTAGAGAGAGAGAGAGAGAGAGAGAGAGAGAGGAGGGGGAGTGGTCATAGACTGACGTACTTTATATGTTTATATAACGCACTATCCGCCGACCCGAGTCCTCCTATGAACAACGCTGGGAGCTAGGCACGTAACACGATGGCGGCGGGCACGCACCGACGTCAGCAACGACGGACCGGGCAAGTACCGTGACAAAGGGCTGGGAATGGGCCGGGGCTATTCCACGACGAATTACGTAGCCATCGTGATGTCAACACACAGCTCCGACATCTCGTGATGTCGACGCACACCTACGGCACGTATATATCCAAGCTCAGCTCGTATATATATACATATATATATATATATATATATATATATATATATATATATATATATCCACCAATCAGAGGGTTGGGATACCCTACCGACATTCGCTCTCTTTGGGATTTCATTCTCCGGGATTTTCCAGCCGTGCATCTTTCTCCTGTATGCGTTCCTGTCTTCAATCTCTGCTAGTCTATTTCTGCATCATGTAGGTCTATTCTGACTTGTGCGATCCACGACGTTGTTGATTTGACACCTTGTATATACTTAAGGATTCTGTTGGCAAGTCTCGTTGTTGGGAGTTTACTGACGTGTCCATAGAATTGAAGCCTCCTTCCGGTATCTGCTGCCAGGTTCGATACCTCTGTGGTTTTCCGGGAGTGCAACCTTAATCCGTCTTCTGTTAATCTTGCGCCAAGGATCTTCCTCAAGATTTTGCGTTCTTCCTTCAAAATGTCTTCTATGGTACCTTTTGTGTTGAGTGCCAGCGTCTGGCTTGCGTATAATGCCTCCAGTTTTATGACTGTGTTGTAGTGTCTGATTATATATATATTATTATTATATATATACACACACACACAAGAGTTGTATATATAAGTAAAGAGTACATTCGTTTATCTTTGGACTGTATTTTTATTTTTTTTTTTTAACGTCCGACTATTGTGCACTACCGTTAAAATGCCACATTTTCCAATGAACAATCGCTAATAATTAAATGTAATGAATGCTGCAATTCGATGTTACATCGATTAGTTGAATTCATAATTGAATGTAAAACTAATTACTTAAATTTAAATATGTACTGAAATTATTTCGTTCGATTGTACGCCATTTTGTCAGCGGCCTAGCTTAGCCACATGACCACGGATGTTACTGTTAACATTAATAAATAAACGCGGTATTACTAACGTATTGAATGTTATTATTTGCACATAATCAAACAAATATTGTTATTTGTTTGTGATATTTGATGCTGCAAGAAAGTTAAGGTAAGTCGAAAAGGCACAAGTAAATGTAAACGAACTTGCAGCTGAAGACTTCGACGAGAATATTTAACTCGAGAAACGCTCCACAATATATATATATATATATATATATATATATATATATATATATATATATATTAAGCTACTATGGAGGATATTTTGAAGGAAGAACGCAAAATCTTGAGGAAGATTCTTGGCCCGAGATTAACAGAAGATAGATACAGGTTGCACTCCCGGAAGACCACAGAGAAGATATCGAACCTGGCAGCAGATATCAGAAGAAGGAGGCTTCGGTTCTATGGACACATCAGTAGACTCCCAACAACGAGACTTGCCAACAGAATCCTTAAGTATATACAAGGTGTCAAATCAACAACGTCGTGGATCGCACAAGTCAGAATAGACCTACATGACGCAGAAACAGACGTTGAAGACAGACACGCATACAGGAGAAAGATGCTCGGTTGGAAGGTCCCAGAGAATGAAATCCCAAAGAGAGCAGGGGTAAAATGGACGGAGGAGCGGAAGAGGATCCATGGGGACAGGATGAGGGAGGTGTGGAGGATTAGAAGGAAGAAGACATGAGTCGGAGTGCTTTGCGTGATCCAACAGGGTCTATACGCAGATAATAATAATAATTATTATTATTATATATATAAGCCGCCTCGGTGATCTAGTGGATAGCGTACTAGGCTTTCACCCCGAGGACCCGGGTTCGATTCCCGGCGAGTGCTTGGCATTTTCATACGCTATAAAATCATCCCATCGTCTGCATTAGCCCAAGTGTGCACAATAGTCGGACGTTAAAAAAAAAAAAAAAATATATATATATTGCAGTAAACTAAGGAGTTACTGCAACGTTACGTAGCCTACAAGCTTTTTTGTGTATTTAACGTCCGATTATTGTGCACACTTGTGCTAATGCAGACGATGGGATGATTTATAGCGTATGAAAATGCCAAGCCCTGACCGGGAATCGAACCCGGGTCCTCGGGATGAAAGTCCAGTACGCTAACAACTAGGCCACCGAGGTGACTTACAAGCTTATTAATGAATTGTCAGGTAGCTTACACATGCACTGCACAGCAGGATTGTGCCCGGTTGTGTGTTCAGTATTGGCCTAAATAATTAAAACGCAATCGTACGTTCTAATTGTCAGATCGATTGTAATCGACTAATTAGTAATTAATTAAATTTTAATACGATGAGTTGTCCTTGGTGATTCCTGCGTTATTCTGAATATCCCACGACAGGCTTTATGCCCGGGGGATGATTGTGAACATGGATTTTTCCATCGCTGCTGCCAGGTTTCATTTTTTTCTTAACTTCCTTTTGTTTCTCGAGTCCTGTTTCTGGTGGTAGGGCCTCTTTACAGCCTTGAAAAGATTATTTATATTTGCTGTTTTATTAATTTAATTTTAAGTTGTTGAATACAAAAGGCACGTATTCATATTCATAACGATAGTCAGGCGGCAATAAAAGCACTTGCGGGTCCTATAATACAGTCCAAGCTGGTCTGGGAGTGTTGGAAGAACCTTGACGTTCTGTCCCGGGATAACCGGGTAACTCTTCACTGGGTTCCAGGGCATAGGGGAGTTGAGGGTAATGAGGAGGCAGACCGACTGGCTGGACTTGGATCTGCATCTGAGTTTATCGGACCTGAGCCGGCTTTAGGGATTTCTCTATCGTTGGCCAGGTCCGCTATTAATGGGTGGATTACATGCCAGCACCAGGTAAGATGGGATAACCTTCATGGGCATTCCCATAGTAAACGTCTCTTAAGCAAAGTTCCTTCTGGAGGAATCAAAGGGTCAGCAGATGTCATGGGCAGAGCACAACTCAGAAGGATCATGGGGCTCATAACAGGGCACTGTGGTCTGAGGGTGCACATGAACAGAATAGGTGTGTACCACGGAGAAACCGTGTGTAGATTGTGCAAGAAGGAGGAGGAAACTGCAGGTCACATAATTTATGATTGTGAGGCTCTTGCTAGTAGGAGGCTAGGGGTTTTTGGTTTCCAAGACCCTAGGGATCTTCAGCAGAATGAACTAGTCAGTGGGTTGTTGGAACTTATTAGGGGCACCAATCTGCTGAACTAGGTATTTTACTAAGGAGTAAAATATCATATATATTTTTTAATAATATATCATAATAATATATCATATACTAAAATAATGAAAATATATATATTATTATTATTATTATTATTATTATTATTATTTGCGTATAGACCCTGTTAGATCACGCGAAGCACTCCGATTCATGTCTTGTTCCTTCTAATCCTCCACACCTCCCTCATCCTGTCCCCATGGATCCTCTTCCGCTCCTCCGTCCATTTTACCCCTGCTCTCTTTGGGATTTCATTCTCTGGGACCTTCCAACCGAGCATCTTTCTCCTGTATACGTGCCTGTCTTCGTCTGTTGAGTCTATTTCTGCGTCATGTAGGTCTATTCTGACTTGTGCGATCCACGACGTTGTTGATTTGACTCCTTGTATAATACTTAAGGATTCTGTTGGCAAGTCTCGTTGTTGGGAGTCTACTGATGTGTCCATAGAACCGAAGCCTCCTTCTTCTGATATCTGCTGCCAGGTTCGATATCTTCTCTGTTTTCTTCCGGGAGTGCAACCTGTATCGTCTTCTGTTAATCTCGGGCCAAGGATCTTCCTCAAGATTTTGCGTTCTTCCTTCAAAATACCCTCCATGGTAGCTTTTGTGTGGAGTGCTAGCGTCTCGCTTGCATATAATACCTCCGGTTTTATGACTGTGTTGTAGTGTCTGATTTTTGTGTGCGTCGACATACATATCTTATTGTAGATATCACGCGTTATACCAAGATCCCTCTTCATTCTCAGTAGCCGAACCTTTTGCGGAGCCTTCTCGCCACCTGTGGGTTCAAGAATTTCTCCCAGATATTTGAAGTGCTTGACTCTGTTTATCTTACCATATTTTGTGTATATATATTTTGTGTATACCATATTTATATATTCTAGAAATATATATATATATATATATATATATATATATATATATATATATCAATGTCCCGAGCCTGGGCCTTACCATAATGGCCGCTACAATAGCTCATTTTCCAACTGAAATTAGCTAATGAAGAAATTTACCGTTTGTAATGACTTTATTACGTATAGCTCAGATTATTGTTGACTATTAATTATTTTTATATCAAATTCGCTGTAATGCCTTTAATTATGAATATCTTACAAAAATTTCAGTAGAATATAAAAACTGTTTTCTCGAGTATTTTTTTGTCGATAAGTTTCAAACCAGATTTTTTCAAAAAAGTAGGCAGTCGTGGGACAGTCCGACAGAAGTGACTACTTCTTTTGGCATGCATGACTGTATACTTCTTTCATTATTATGATTTAATTGGCTTCACCCGCAATTGTAATGTAGGTAATAAAATTTACAGTCGATTTTCAAAATCATGAGTACGTTCATTTCAGTTTAATATATTTCTAAATACAATATTTTATGATTTTATGGTTTTTTGCCATCACATAGATTTTTGCTACTCGACACTAGAATAGGCTGTAACTGACCACGGGAGAAGCACAGAGTCCCAAATGTATTCCTGCTACTCTTAATATCTGACCCTGTGACTTTTTAATGGTCAGTAAATGCCAACTTCAATGGAAACTGCAATATTTTAATTTGGAAAGGCAGGTTGTTTGGAATTATAAGATTGTTTCAGTTAAAATCATTGCAAATGTATGCTTATAAACAATAATTTTATAATAAATAATAACAGGGATTGAGATTTTTAAAACGGCAATACATCTCAGGTACCTAAACTATGTTCATTTTAAATTTCATCTCAATCGGTCCAGTAGTTAATGTGTGATTGAATAGCAAACAAAAACACACACATAAACATTCAAAATTAAAATATTATATTAAGAAGTATAAAATATTATTAAAACGTCACTGTTGTAGCCTACAGTTAACACATATCACACAACTGAATAATAAATAATTCAGTTGCACTGGGTAAGTAGTATAATGGCATTTAAATATTTATTATTCACACCTACCAATATATAATAACGTATAAAACGTCACTGTTACACAATTAACACTTGTCATAAAACTAAATACTAAATAAAGTTGGACTGGGTAAGTAGTATAATGGCGTTTAAAATAATTTAAATATTTATTATTCACACCTACCAATATATAATAAACGTATAAAACGTCACTGTTGCACAGTTAACACGTGACAAAACTAAATAATTAAGTTGGACTGGGTAAGTAATATAATGGCGCGAATACATTTTAAAACAAAAATATATAAGAGCGTGATGTGTGACGGCAAACTGAATTTTTTCCCGTGCAAAACATACATCCATACCCCGCCATAAGAAGTATTCACTTCAAAAACAAAAATATTTGTACTGATGCTTGAGTGTTTTATTATTAAAACTCTTTTATATAATTTATTGGATTTAAGAAGTATTCCGTCGTGTTTGTGCACCGTTCAATTTGTTTGAAATTTATTTCTCAGAAAAACTACGTCACTTCTAAAGCATTAGAAAATATATTTCATTCGTACAAGGATATCGCAAGATGATTTGTCTTTCTATAACCTATTTCAACAATAACTTACATTTGTTCCATGATTCTTTTCAATAAGCCACCACTGCCTTCGTAATAACTTACTCTTTTGTTCGGAATACGAAATCTGACTCGCAACGTAGTTACAAGTTTAAGAATAATTTACAAGGCTGTGAATTATGTTTCTCTCTTTCTCTTGTTACTTTTCCCCCCGTTGGCAACGTCTTTCAACATAAAGTATCTTAACACCGGTTTACTTTTACCTTTTATTTCATTTTGACAATAAAATATTTCTTTTTGTGTCAACATCTTTGTCACTTTAGTTCTGTAATTTGTTATTAAGAACAGTATTGTAAATACTTTTCTTAACAATTGATACGTGTTGAATTACTGAAATTATTTTATTTTATTTTTATTGTTATCGAATTTCCATTAGAAAATAAACTATTTGAGGGCCATTGAAACGGACTAGAAATACAGCCATTATTTTAAATAGCGTGTTCGATATCAGAGGCTTAAGTCCGAGTAGTTTGACTATTTGCCGCTACGAACGGTGCCAGCTGCCAGCACCGGGGAAAAAAGTTTGAGAAAATATACAGTATTTATCTACTTATTGTAGTTGAGCACTCTGCCGGAAGATGCCACCAGCAGCGAGTGCTCACATATCACTCATAAGGGTTATAATTCTAGTACTTATACCCAATGGTAGGGCCTAAGAACCAGGTAGGAACCAGGTAGGCATTGGTTAAGATATATGAATAAGAAGTATGTACGGATCCTTACTTCTAAAACACTTTTAAGGTCCTAAACCATGACCTTCTTGGAACCTTCATGTTAACCTTCTTGGAACAAAATTGGATAATGTTCTGCGAAAATGTTAACCCTTTGAACAAAGGATCTGAAAATGTGCTGCGAAAATGTTAACCTTCTTGGAACAAAGGATCTGAAAATGTTCTGCAAAAATGTCATCCTTCTTGGAACAAAGGATCTGACAATGTTCTGCGAAAATGTTAACCCTTTGAACAAAGGATCTGAAAATTTGCTGCGAAAATGTTAACCTTCTTGGAACAAAGAATCTGAAAATGTTCTGCGAAAATGTCAACCTTCTTCGAACAAAGGATCTGAAAATGTGCTGCGAAAATATCAACCTTCTTGGAACAAAGGATCGGACAATGTTCTGCGAAAATGTTAACACTTTGATTAAAGGATCTGAAATGCTGCGAAAATGTTAACCTTCTTGGAACAAAGGATCTGAAAATGTTCTGCAAAAATGTCAACCTTCTTGGAACAAAGGATCTGACAATGTGCTGCGAAAATGTCAACCTTCTTGGAACAATTGATCTGAAAATGTTCTGCAAAAATGTCAACCTTCTTGGAACAAAGGATTTGAAAATGTTCTGCGAAAATTTTAACCTTCTTGGAACAAAGGATTTGACAATGTGCTGCGAAAATGTTAACCCTTTGAACAAAATGTTGCGAAAATGTTAACCTCTTGGAACAAAGGATCTGACAATGTACTGCTAAAATGTTAACCTTCTTGGAACAATTGATCTGAAAATGTTCTGCAAAAATGTCAACCTTCTTGGAACAAAGGATCGGATAATGTTCTGAGAAAATGTTAACCCTTTGAACAAAGGATCTGAAAATGTGCTGCGAAAATGTTAACCTTCTTGGAACAAAGGATCGGACAATGTTCTGCGAAAATGTTAACCCTTTGAACAAAGGATCTGAAAATGTGCTGCGAAAATGTTAACCTTCTTGGAACAAAGGATCTGAAAATGTTCTGCAAAAATGTTAACCTTCTTGGAACAAAGGATCTGAAAATGTTCTGCGAAAATGTCAACCTTCTTGGAACAAAGGATCTGAAAATGTGCTGCGAAAATGTCAACCTTCTTGGAACAAAAGATCTGACAATGTGCTGCGAAAATGTTAACCTCTTGGAACAAAGGATCTGACAATGTGCTGCGAAAATGTCAACCTTCTTGGAACAAAGGATCTGAAAATGTTCTGCGAAAATGTCAACCTTCTTGGAACAAAGGATCTGAAAATGTTCTGCGAAAATGTTAACCTTCTTGGAACAAAGGATCTGAAAATGTGCTGCGAAAATGTTAACCTTCTTGGAACAAAGGATCTGAAAATGTGCTGCGAAAATGTTAACCTTCTTGGAACAAAGAATCTGAAAATGTGCTGCGAAAATGTTAACCTTCTTGGAACAAAGGATCTTAAAATGTTCTGCAAAAATGTCAGCCTTTTTGGAACAAAGGATCTGACAATGTGCTGCGAAAATGTCAACCTTCTTGGAACAAATGATCTGAAAATGTTCTGCGAAAATGTTAACCTTCTTGGAACAAAGGATCTGACAATGTGCTGCGAAAATGTTAACCCTTTGAACAAAGGATCTGAAATGCTGCGAAAATGTTAACCTTCTTGGAACAAAGGATCTGAAAATGTTCTGCGAAAATGTTAACCTTCTTGGAACAAAGGATCTGAAAATGTGCTGCGAAAATGTTAACCTTCTTGGAACAAAAGATCTGAAAATATTGTGCGAAAATGTTAACCTTTTTGGACAAAGGATCTGACAATGTTCTACGAAAATGTTATTAACCTTCTTGTATTTATAGAAACAAAACAGCGTCTTTCTATTTTGGCTGCTGGCTTTGTTTGTATTTGAAAATTCGTGACTTTAAACATTGTAATAGACTTAATACCAAAGTTTACATTACTAACAAAAAGTTTTGTTTAATATTAATCATGTATATACTATAAATATTGCATTATATATTCTTCTTCTTCTTTTCGTTTCACCCTCTTTGGGGTACGCTGAATTAATCATTTCTTGCGCGCTGTACTTTTCTTTGTTCCCAGTAACTCTTCATTCTTTCTGATCTTCTTTTCCTCTCCTCTTCTGAAATGATAGGTTTAGGTTTTATCTTGGAATCTTATTCTTTCGGCATTATATATTATATAATGAATTTTATATTATTTATAATTCATATTTATGCAAGTAAGCCTATCAATGTTTT
>CM040189.1:10370865-10375865 GCA_022606455.1 Callitettix versicolor
AAATCAGCTGATCGTTACGAATTAATATAAAACAACTGATCTTTTACCGTAGCTACAGTAAATAATATCTAAGCTAGGTTCACGTATTTATTAATTTAAACAAAACAAGATATCTGTAAACATATCTACAAAGTTATTATACATTCAGCAAACATTAAAAAAACCTTCACTAAAGCAGGTAACTACCCGAGTTCCACACGTGCACTTTTTTCTCTGTACTTTATTACAGAACAACTTTAAATTCTTAAATACCGGAAGTTAATTTTATTTAAAGTGCGGTAAAACGTAATACATTACTTTGTTCTAGTTTAGGCCTGCTTCTATAGCTGTACATTATCCCCAACTAAAGCACTTTGCATTTTAATTTATTCCTCAACCCTTGCGTTGAACATAACGTGCTGACTTGTGCTGATGTTAATAACGACCTACTTGCCTAACGGTTACAGATTTTCGAGATAAACAATCACGTCGCTGATCAATTAAAATTAAAAAAGTTTTGTAGAAGGTAAAGTTTATATTCTCCGAGAGCATACAGCTCGGAGTACACTTACAAATAGTTTTATTGAATTGGAAGCTGATACTTTATACTTTGTTGGCTTCTTCAGAATAAATCAAACTTTCAAACTAAAGTCTTAAGTCGTAACTAAACTCGATAGTTTCTTTCCGTTCTTGTTTTCAGCAGTTTGCTCGATTCTTCTTTCCTTTAATTTGTTGCCAAGTACATCTCTGGAATGTAGTAGTAATTTAAATGAACATTTATTTGATTAACGAGATGTGTTCAGAAAGTAACGAGAATTTTAATTTTTGAACAAAATATTTATTTATTCTTCTACATTGATGTTGTCGCCTTCAAAATAGTCCCCATTGGAGATTATGCACTTCTTCCAATCATCGAAACACTTCTCAAACTCGATCTTTGAGATAGCCTTTAGTTCTTTCAGCGATGCGCTTTTAATGTCATCTACGGCTGTAAAACGACGGCAATTTAAGGTTCTTTTTATTTTTGGAAATAGGAAAAAGTCACACGGGACCATGTCTGGCGAATATGGAGGCTGGGGTATCGTTACAGTACTGTTTTTGGCAAAAAATTCACGAACAAGCAATGAAGTGTGAGCTGGTGCATCATCGTGGTGCAAAAGCCATGAATTGTTTTTCCACAGATCCGGGCGTTTTTCAGATTGCTTCACGCAAACGGCGTTGAACTTGTAGGTAGTACTCCTTATTGACTGTTTCAACTGGTGGCAGGAATTCATGATGCACTATGCCATTAATATCGAAGAACACCGTGACCGCACTTGTTGAGTCTTTTTCGGTCTTGGCGAGCCAGAATGCCTCCACTGGGATGATTGAGCCTTAGTTTCGACGTCATATCCGTAAACCCATGTTTCGTCACCTGTTATAATACGTTTCAATAATTCTGCATCGTCGTTGACTTCATTTAGTAACTCTGATCAACTTCCATTCGCCGTTGTTTTTGTTCAAAATTCAACAATTTTGGAACGAATTTTGCTGCCAGTGTTTCATACACAAAACATTGGAAACAATGTCATGACATGATCCAATCGATATGCCAACATCATCAGCGACCTCTCTAATTGTGATTCGGCGATTGTTCATAACTATTTCTTTCACTTTTTCCACGTTTTCATCGGTTGTTGATATGCTGGCGTTCGTCATCTTCAACTTTTTCACGGCCTTCTTGGAAACGTTTATACCACTCGTAAACTCTTGCTTTACTCATAGCAGACTCACCGTAGGACTTTGTTAACATTTCACACACTTTGTTACACTTTAATTCATTTTTTACACAAAATTTGATACAAATTCTTTGATCCATTTCTTTTAACAAACGAAAATCGCCGAGCTCATAAAAACACGTCTAACCTTAGTGGCTGTCACTGACAAAGTCAACAATGAAAACAGCTGAAAGTTTTATCATACTTCAAGGGCATGTATACGAACATAATAAAAAAAATGTTTGACAATCGCTCTCCAAGCCCGCGAAATTTAAAAATTCTCGTGACTTTCTGAACACACCTCGTATATCTCTTTTTTTATACTAACTGTTTTATTGTAATGTGTACTAGATCTAATTCACGTAGTAAACAATGTAATTTTATTTCGAATAAATTTTGTGGGCTGTAATTAGGCAAAATTTTTAAACCAGTGGTCGGCAAACTTGTCATTCAAAAGAGCCAAAAATAAAACGTAGAAAATTGAATTTTATTTAAAGAGCCATTTTTTACAACCTAAGCTTTGCTTTAGTAGAGACATTTTTCTACAAATACTTAGAATTAAAAGTACACTTTCGAGCTTGCATTTGCTAAATATGAATTAGTTTAACTAACGGTACATTAAATAAAACTTGGTACCATACTTGTACAAAGATAATATTTATTTAAAAATACAACAAGTTAAATAAAATAAAAGGTTTCCTTTAAAAAACTACAAATATGCCACTAATGTGAACAATATCCTTGCATTTCCTTGAAAAGTAAGGGTGTCAGGTTTGTATGTTGTTGTCTGTAAATCGGTATAAAGACGCTCGAATTTTGAGCTCCACAATTCTTTATTTTTTTCAGCAACTGCATTCAGTGTTACCAATATCAATAATAAAGGGCGAAAACTTTATTTCTGTTACCGTGGCGTTCAGAGGTTTTTTTAACAAAGACTAACTTCGCGTTGCTGTTTTTAAAGTCTTTGAACCTGATGAGAAAAGCTTCCTTCATATTTAACAGTGTTCTGAAATAGCAAATGTCAATATTGGACTTATTTTATCGACAATAATTCAATAGGCATGGAAGTGTATTAGAGTTTCTCTTTCAAAATCTTCGGCAAAAGGCAACAATTTGTTTTCGAATGAAATTACTTCTAACATCGAAAAAATTTCTGTAAAGTTGCGTTTCAAAAAGTTTACTCATCTCTTACAAGGCGAGTTAATAAATAATATTCCGTGCATTTAAGATTTCGTAGAAGATCCGCAGCCAAGGAGTCAAAGAGCCGCATGCTGGGCGCGATCCGCACTTTGCCGACCACTGCTTTAGACTATAGTGATATTACTGTAACATTTCCGTTTTAAGTCAAACTTTTATGTCGCCAGTGAATTTTGTCATAAAGTTCAAACATTTTAATTACTCCATTATCATGAAAAATTATGCTTTACAAAGCACGGCAAACATTACAAAATGTTAAAAACATATTCGTATATTAGTTTAAAAGACATTATTTTGCATTCATGTTAATTTCGCGTGTTTTAAAAACCTCCCGTATTTTTTCTACATTTTTTTTACAACAATTCGAACCACTGTCGATCTTTTTTTGAATTTTAATTGTACTTAATAACGTTGTATTTTGTAAATTATTTTATGATGCTACCTAATTATGAAACGTGATTTTAAATTACGTTCGTAGCAGCCGAAACCACTAATGAGCCCCTTCAAACTCCGTTCGGCAACACGCATAACTACCGTGAGCAACGAGGATGAACGTGTGTTATTCTTTCAACCATACGTCCGTGTGATGCGTACAGTATCCAAGAAATAGAAGGCGTTAGAGCTGCTGAATACAATCAAGCGCGCATATTCTACTAAATGGGTTTACTCCGTGGTTTAAGTTAAAAAATTAATATTTTTTTTAGAATTATAAAATCTATAAATTGAAATTTGATTTCGATTTTTTTTAATTTCTAGTTTAACTGTTTGCATTATACTTATTTGTACTAACTTAAAACATACAATTTGTTTTAACAGTTTTAGGCCTGTTATAGTTTTTAGTGTAGTGCTTTTTTTGTAAAAAGTTAAACAATTCTGCAAAATTAATACTTTTTTATGCGTTTATTAGTTATTGTGTCGTACGAATGTGTTAAAATATTTTTTATAGGTTAATTTTTAAAAAATCAAAATATTGTGCTTCCTTTCCAAAGGAAGGTAGAATTCGTTATGGTCTTTCCCTGTCAAGTCACCTGAATTGGTCGCATCATAACTTAAACACAACCGTATACAAACACTGTACTTTTTTGTCATGGGGGAGGCACGTAAAGCAGCTTACAGACTGCAGGGTGGTGGTTGCTGGCTGCCCTCTACCTATGGGCATGTTAGAATCACAGACGAGATCTTTGACCCAATCTTGATGATGGAGACTGATCAGATGGTTAAACGGCACATAGTATCTAGACCCTTTGATGTCAACTTGGCCTTTGAGGGGAGAGTTCGTGTGTTGGAAAAACAGTAGACATAGTATACAGATGGTTCCAAGACAAAATCAGGCACTGGTGTACGGTCTGAGACCGGGGTTAAAGAAAGTAATTACCCTGGGATAGCTTACAACAGTATTTCAAGCTGAAGTGCTGGCCATTAATGACTGTGTTCGGGAGAACTTGGACCGGGGCTTCAAAAAGGCACGTATTCATATTCATACCGATAGACAGGCAGCAATAAAAGCACTTGCGGGTCCTATAGTGTATAGTCCTATAGACTGTATAGTCCAAGCTGGTCTGGGAGTGTTGGAAGAACCTTGACGTTCTGTCCCGAGATAACCGGGTAACTCTTCACTGGGTTCCGGGGTATAGGGGAGTTGAGGGTAATGAGGAGGCGGACCGACTGGCTGGACTTGGATCTGCATCTGAGTCTATCGGACCTGAGCCGGCTTTAGGGATTTCTCTATCGTCGGCCAGGTCCGCTATTAATGGGTGGATTACATGTCAACACCAGGTAAGATGGGACAACCTTCATGGGCATTCCCATAGTAAACGTCTCTTAAGCAAAGTTCCTTCTGGAGGAATCAAAGGGGCAGCAGATGTTCTGGGCAGAACACAACTCAGGAGGATCATGGGGCTCATAACAAGGCATTGTGGTCTGAGGGTGCACATGAACAGGAGGAAACTGCAGGTTACATAATTTATGATTGTGAGGCTCTTGCTAGTAGGAGGCTAGGGGTTTTGGTTTCCAAGACCCTAGTGATCTTCAGCAGAGTGAGCTAGCCAGTAGATTGTTGGAACTTAT
>CM040189.1:10380865-10383365 GCA_022606455.1 Callitettix versicolor
TAATATTTTGATATTTGTCCATGTTAAAATAAGTTTTAGTTTATGAAAATAAAACGTAATCTTTCAGAGAGTTGGCCAACTGCTAAATATAGTTTGCAATAATCAAGCTTGATGTTTTGTTTTATATATATATATATATATATATATATATCTTTATTAAAGTTATCGTTTAAAATTTTGCAATGGTTTTTTTATATATAAAATCTGTCAATTGTTTTTACAATTTTTGAAAATCTCTTAAACTTATACAGAAATGCAGAGTGTTAATCGAATGATGAGGGAGTGATCTAGTCAGCAGTTTCATGGGATAGTTCTGCATTAACCGGTTATTAATTTAATAGGTATTAGTAAATTTTTTACAAAAATTTTCCTTCGTGGCGTTTAGGTAGGTACGAGGGTTGATCAAATATAAACGAGACTGACTTTCTAAAAACTTTTCCGTTGGACATTGAACTCTAAAGGGTGGGGTTTCAGGTAGCCTGGGAGGTTTGGGACGGGCGTAGACGGGCAACATTTCCGTTCGAACCCTTCAGTATAAAACTATACAATGAGTGAGAGGGAAGTGCACGTTTCCGTGGAGCAGAGAATAATTATTAAGTTTTTGGCCAAGGAGGGGGTCAATCCGACTGAAATCTTTCGTAGATTGACGGCTCAATACGGGGACAGGACCCTGTCAAGAGCTCGCGTTTTTGCTTGGCACAAGGAATTCGCCGAAGGACGGGAAGCAGTAGAAAACCTGAAGGCCAAATCACGATCGTCGGCCGGGAAGGTAATGGCCACTGTATTTTTCGACAATCAAGGCGCCTTTCACGTCGATTTCCTCCATCAACGACGCCCAATAAATGCACAATATTATTGCGATGTTTTAGAGGCCGCAAAACAGTCTTTTCGTAGGAAAAGGAAATCTAAACCGGCGAGAAACGTCATTCTTCTTCACGATAATGCCCGACCACATTCGGCGAACGCTACGAGGCTTAAACTCGATCAAATTGGCTGGGAACCAATGGAACATCCCCCATACAGTCCAGACTTATCACCCTGCGACTGTCACCTGTTTGGGCCACTCAAAGAGGCGCTTGGAGGCCAGCGTTTCGAAGACGATTCTGCGGTGGAGACCTTCGTGCTCCAATGGCTCAATGAACGCCCGAGAACTTTTTACGAAGATGGAATTAAAAAACTTCCAATCCGGTGGGAAAAATGTGTTACTCGTGCGGGAGACTATGTAGAAAAATAAGTTGTATCAAGAATAATTTGTAAGTAAGCAATACATTTTTTAAAAAATCAGTCTCGTTTATATTTGATCAACCCTCGTATAACCTTTGGTGGCTGTACACTCGTACCTATCCGCTACTTTCAGCAACCTTCATCTAATTTCAGTATGCCGCAAGAACGGAACATGTTAACTCTACAGTATACGCAATATTACAGAACTTTACAAAAAAATATATTCTTTTTTAAAATAATTTTATTTTAAAGTTTTTATTTGATTTTTTTAAAATAAATAACCAAATAACAGTTTGCGGAACCAGTATATTAAGTGTGACAAATTGTAACGAAATTGTGTTACAATATTACAATCATTCCCTATTAAAAAAATGAACTCCAACATGGTGGCTCCAAAATGGCGGTTACATTTTCGATAACTAAACATTAACTACTCAATAATGGTCAGTGGTTAAACTGTATCGTTGCCAAGCATGTTATTATTACAGTTTACCCAGACATAAACAGTAATAACCTAAAATAATCCATTGTTAAGTAACTTTTGGAAACAAAATTTTAGTACGTACTGAACCTTCATATGACAAGTTTTTTATTATTACTCATTCACATTTTCACTTAAAAAAAATAATTAATTCCACGGGAGAATTTGAAATACAACATTTATCAAAATTCTTTTTATATTCTTCTTTTCTGCTAGGATTATCATTACTGTGTTCAGTATAATGATCTGCCTTCCCCAGCTTCGTCAATTCTATTTTCGTTGACGCGTTTCGGAGAACCTCCATCTTCAAAAACTTGGAGTATAGATATAGTTTTTGAAGATGGAAATTCTCCGAAACGCGTCAACGAAAGTAGAAATGACGAAGCTAGGGAAGGCAGATCATTATACTGAACATGGTTTATCAAAATTCATTATTGACTATCCAACAGTGCTCACGAGCAATGTCTAGTGAAAGCTTAAAGGTGAGGAGGCATTTAAAATTCATTATTGACTATCCAACAGTGCTCACGAGCAATGTCTAGTGAAAGCTTAAAGGTGAGGAGGCATTTAAAATTCATTATTGACTATCCAACAGTGCTCACGAGCAATGTCTAGTGAAAGCTTAAAGGTGAGGAGGCATTTAAAATTCATTATTGACTATCCAACAGTGCTCACGAGCAATGTCTAGAGAAAGCTAAAGGTGAGGAGGCATTTAAAATTCATTATTGACTATCCAACAGTGCTCACGAGCAATGTCTAGTGAAAGCTTAAAGGTGAGGAGGCATTTAAAATTCA
>CM040189.1:10388365-10603365 GCA_022606455.1 Callitettix versicolor
ATTGTTGACTTTGTCTGTGACAGCCACTAAGGTTAAACGTGTTTTTATGAGCTCGGCGATTTTCGTTTGTTAAAAGAAATGGATCAAAGAATTTGTACCAAATTTTGCGTAAAAAATGGAATAAAGTGTAACAAAGTGTGTAAAATGTTAACAAATGCCTATGGTGAGTCTGCTATGAGCAAAGCAAGAGTTTACGAGTGGTATAAACGTTTCTAAGAAGGCCGTGAAGACGTCGAAGATGCCCCAGCACATCAACAATCAATAAAAACGTGGAAAAAGTGAAAGAAATGGTTACGAACAATCGCCGAATCACAATTAGAGAGGTCGCTGATAATGTTGGCATATCGATTGGATCATGCCATGACATTGTTACCAGTGTTTTGTGTATGAAACGCGTGGCAGAAAAATTCGTTCCAAAATTGTTGAATTTTGAACAAAAACAACGGCGAATGGAAGTTGCTCAGGAGTCACTAAATGAAGTCAACAACAATGCAGAATTACTGAAACGTATTATAACAGGTGACGAAACATGGGTTTACGGATATGACGTCGAAACTAAGGCTCAATCATCCCAGTGGAGGCATTCTGGCTCGTCAAGACTGAAAAAGGCTCGACAAGTGCGGTCGAACGTGAAGGTTATGTTCACTGTGTTCTTCGATATTAATGGCGTAGTGCATCATGAATTCCTGCCACCAGGTGAAACGGTCAATAAGGAGTACTACCTACAAGTTCAACGCCGTTTGCGTGAAGCAATCAGAAAAAAACGCCCAGATCTGTGGAAAAACAATTCATGGCTTTTGCACCACAATTCATGGCTTTTGCACCACAATTCATGGCTTTTGCTCACACTTCATCGCTTGTTCGTGAATTTTTGGCCAAAAACAGTACTGTAACGATGCCCCAGCCTCCATATTCGCCAGACATGGTTCCGTGTGACTTTTTCCTATTTCCAAAAATAAAGAGAACCTTAAAGGGCCGTCGTTTTACAGCCGTAGATGACATTAAAAGCGCATCGCTGAAAGAACTAAAGGCTATCTCAAAGATCGAGTTTGAGAAGTGTTTCGAGGATTGGAAGAAGAGCTGGCACAAGTTCATAATCTCGAATGGAGACTACTTTGAAGGCGACAACATCAATGTAGAAGAATAAATAAATATTTTCTTCAAAAAATTAAAAATTCTCGTTACTTTCTGAACACACTTCGTATATAATGTCGGATACTGCTCATAAAATTTCTTTCTGGCTGTGTTTCATTTCATCCTTGTGGTGGCGCTATGGTACCTCTCTCAGGTCACTTGACAAAACTGGCTCAAACTGGTCAAAGCTGCATTATAGAGGGAGTGAGAATATACCAAAAATACATTGAGTTACAATATTGCTGTCATCAGATCACTGCTGATGGAAAATAATGTTGAAGTCTTTTTTAAATTTAATCGTCTCTATTGTTCTTTGAGTAAAATGTTCCGTATTATTTGTTTGTCTTAAGAGTAAACAACTTTTGTGTTTTTCATTCCAGACTATTTTCTGGATTATTTTTTTGTTTTGTTTTTTATCCTAATTATTTAAAAACTGTTATTTTTGTATTAATATATGCGCAGTTTAAAATTCAAAATTTTTATTAAAGTATGTTACATTTCTGTTTCAGTCAACGCGCAAGTCGGCGCTCCTCAGCTCTGCCAAGAAGGCCAAACTCAAGTCCAATCCTTCGAGAGTTCGTTTCGCCGAAGGAGTTGTTGTTAACGGATCACCACTCTTCCCAGTAAAGTCACTTTTTTTCTGTCATTGTTTTTTGCTTAGAATCATTTCTTACTAGCATTCATTTTCTATTCGTGAATACAAAATTTAAAAAAATTTTAAAACATCAATTTGTCTGAAGAAAATATATTCGGAGGATTTGCCTTAACAGTGAACTTGTCTATAATTATTAAAGTTTAGGCAAACAAAATTAATATTTGTTTAGTACCAGTAGTTGTCAGTTGATGAACAGTATTTGACATGACATTATATCGAATTCAGTGTCCAATTGAATAATATATTTAATAATCATTAACTTAGTATAAAAACTCTTTTCAAAGCAGGGTTGTTGTTTCATTTCATATATTTAGAGGTTTTGAGGAATTCTTCTTATCTATTACTGTATTTTTTAAAATTTTATTATTTGGTCTTTATTTAATAGCTTAATTTTATATACAGCAATATTTAATT
This sequence comes from Callitettix versicolor, assembly GCA_022606455.1. Classification (NCBI taxonomy): domain Eukaryota; kingdom Metazoa; phylum Arthropoda; class Insecta; order Hemiptera; family Cercopidae; genus Callitettix; species Callitettix versicolor. The sequence continues at coordinate 10,390,569 of CM040189.1, forward strand.
TTTAAATAATTTTTGTATTATACTGTAAACGAGAGAAGTCCCTCTCCTGGAATACAAAGATAAGGCATTACCATACGTTAATTAAACCAGAAGCCTTATATGCAGCTGAAACATTATCTCTCACAACCCAGGGCCCACTTGAAAGGCTGGAGATCAAAGAAAGAAAGATATTAAGAAAAATCTTAGGCCCCAAATTCCGTAACAACCAATTACCCCACATCAGGAATGAAACTCTTTACCAAAAAACTGAAACACTATCAGACACAATATGGAAAAGGAGAATTGATTTTTATGGGCACATCCTCCGAATGGACGAAAATAGACTAACCAAAAAAAATATTTGACTACTTTCGCAATAGAAGAGCCAAACCACTTTGGTATAGAGAAACAGAGAAAGACATAACAGAACTACAAATCACTGACACTGTGCTCATGGACAGAACAGCCAAAACAATAACCAAGGACAAGAAGCAACGGTTCCAAGGCAAAGTCAAATCCAAGCGAACGATCCAAATCTCTGACGAAGAAAGAAAAGCAAGATTACAAAGAATGAAGCAATACTAGTCTACGAGGAAGGCACAGAACATTAAAAAGTGATTGAATTAGTGTACCCCAAAGTTGGGTGAAACAAGTAAAGGGAGACTGTAAATGAGCCTACACACGATTTTACCTTCCCAAATTAAATAAATAAATAAAAAATAAAGTCCACAAATCTTTATTAAAATTTAAATGGATTAAAATATTAATGTAATATAAAGAAAGTTGAAAAATCCATTCAAAACTATGGAACTTTTCTCCGTATAAAAACCAAAATATGGTATGTGTGTGTTTAAGAAAAACCTGTGTTGAAAAATAGATTTAACAACATGAAAAGATCAACATGCATAGAGTGAAAGATAAGGCCTACAAATCTTGACTGCAATTTAAATTCCTTGAAATATTACCTTTAAATTAATTGTAAATTTTCCTGTCTCAGAGAGAGTGGAAAAACAGGTTCAATTCATTCTTGTAAAAATTGTATGTTTACATTTACTTTGTGATATTTCATTAAACATAATCTGGGCATTCAACTATCTACGATGCAAACAAAATTCTAAAAAGTAAAAAATCGGTGAACGACATTGAAAATACAAAAATTAACTCGACCACCATAAAATCCGTGGCATTTTTTTGAAAATCTAATTTAACTGTCTTAATGACTCAAAATCTGCATTAATTACTTACTACTTCAAATTTTTTATGAAATTTGAAAATGTAAAATGCCAATTTTTGCAGATTTTAATACTGACTATAATAGTTAAATTTTCAAAAACAGTGATAATGTTTTTTAAATAATTAGGATTATGACCTTTTTTATCCATCTATTGTTTTCTTTACTAACCTCGTAAAGGCTATTGCTGTTTCGAAACTCATTGTTTCATCTTTAGGCCGTATTACACAACATCAAATCCCTCTGTCGAGGTTGTCACAAAGTTAACTTTTTTTTTATGTTTAACGTCCGACTATTGTGCACACTTGGGCTAATGCAGACGATGGGATGATTTATAGCGTATGAAAATGCCAAGCCCTGGTCGGGAATCGAACCCGAGTCCTCGGGGTGAAAGTCCAATACGCTACCATCTAGGCCACCGAGGCAGCTACACAAATTTAACTAAACATTGAAAACACTTGTCACAAACAAACACAAAACATTTTTTTTAAATGGTAAACATTTTCAAATGGATAACGCCAGGTAACAAACCAGTCAAAGTCATTACTAGAATCAATTCTTGTGCTGTTTGAATTAATTTTGACCAAAGTTGTTTATAATAGAGTGCTAACACATTTATTTTAACTACCCCTCAAAATTGTTTTAGAAATTAGGATCACATTTTATAGTCCTAAGTCTGTAGATATTTTTTTGCAATAGAAATTTGTTTATAATTATGAATATAACACCTGAAATGAAAGTAAGTTGTTCTCTGCCTGTCTTTAAATGGATAACATTTTAAACTGTTTAGAAAAAACATATGGTAATACGAACATTATGTTGAGATAAAATCTCAATTGTATTCCAGACGATTTTACCAGGGGTTGCAGACATTTTTCACTCTATATTTTTGAAACAAAAAACATTTAAATAAACGTTTTAACATTAAATGGTCTTTTGTTCGTACAGGTATCAGCGTTTAGTGCTGGGGAACCAGGAGTGCCGTTAATGCCCAATGTGCTCAAAGTGTTTTTAGAAAATGGCCAGACTAAATCGTTCAAATACGACAGCACGACTCGTGTCGGAGATGTTGTTACGTCTTTGCAACAGAAACTGTGCATTAGAGCGATACATCACTTTTCATTAGTCTTAGAACAAGTGAAGAGCCTTAGGCGGAACAAATTAACTCTTCTCAACCCGGAACACACACTTGCAAGAGTAAGTGCTGATAATCATTTCATATATATATTTGTTTTAATTTATCTATGCTTTTGCAATATTTATACTTAAAATATGTGCTATTAATTCTTCCCTTTATAGAAAACGTAAGTTATTTTTCTTTAACATGAAATAAACATCTGATATTTTAGTTCATAAAACATGACTGGATCTACAAATGTTTGGCTCTTCTATATATTTATAAGCTTCCTTTTTTTATTACTAAGTAAATATAAATCCACTTTTTTTTTAAATTTAAGCCCACTATGGAGCACACACAGTCAATTTAATTAAGTCTTTTGGTTCTTCTGTATTTTTCCCAGTATTTTTTTTAATGTTATTGATCTCTGAAGTCTGAGTTCTTCCGAATATACTACGTTTCGTGGACGTTTTTCCCTAAACTGTAATTGGGTTTCCTGACTTTTTAAGATCGCTTTTTCCCTTCTTCCTGCCAATTGCTCCTTGGTTATTCCCAGTTCCTCCAAGTCCTGTTCCACCTCCTTCAACCAGTTGTTCTTAACTTCACACTTCAATTGGTAGTCCAATAATCTCCTCGTAAGTCTACTCTCCGGTAATAGGTGTCCAAAGAAGGCCAATCTTCTTTTCCTAAAAATGTTAGTGAGCTGCTCGTTGTTCCGATACAAGACCTCATTCGGCAACAGTCTGTACTGTCCCCCCACCAAATGTGTTCGGAGTACTCTCCTTTCCATTCTCTAGAGCTCCTCCGTTCTATTTTGGCTCTTTAGATTAAATAGGGTCTCCGAGGCGTAAGTTACGTTTGCCCTTATGACCGTGTTATAATGCCTAAGTTTAGATTTTATAGAAAGCGATTTTTTGTAGGTGTTCTGGGTCAAATAGAAGGCAGATCTTAACTTAGCTACTCTGTTAAGTATTGCTGGTTTTTCTCCGAGGTCTCTGGTAATAGTTTCTCCCAAGTACTTAAATTTATCGTTAATCTTTAACCGGTCGTTACCGATTTTTACGAACTTTTGTTCTGTCTTTCTTATTGGCATTATCTCTGTTTTCCTGAAGGATATTTGGAGGCCGACTTTTCCTGTGATGTCTCTTAGGGATTCAATTTGGTGTTGTGTCTTCCCAGCTGTTCGATAAGAGTGCCAAATCGTCCGCAAAGGCTAAACAATTTAACCCTATCTTTGTTCCAATTTTGATTTGCCCATTAAACTTGTTCCACTCTCTAATAACTTTTTCCAAAACACAGTTAAATAAGAGGGGGGAAAGACCATCTCCCTAAATCTACGTTTTATAACAGTTATTTATTAATTTATAATTATGATGATTTTAATAATTTATTATGTTTTATTTTAAGGGGAAAATTTATGTACAGAAATAACAGGATGGAAATATTTCTTTGTTCCTTTCATTTGAAAAAAGTTTTGACTAAGTCATGGTCGACGAGTTTTATTGCAAACATCCCAATCTTTCTTGCCTATTGTTGTTAAGTAAGTTTTAAATAGGCTACCCTACCAGTGAGGATTTTTGAACCTAATGTGATGTCCCTAATTCTTTTTATATTCTTCATCTTTTCTGCTAGGATTATTACCACTGTGCTCAGTATAGATATAGTTTTTGAAGATGGAGGTTCTCCGAAACGCGTCAACGAAAGTAGAATTGACGAAGCTAGGGAAGGCAGATCATTATACTGAACACAGTGATGTCCCTAATGTTTATATACCTACTTGAACTTAAAGCTACCAATTATGAAAATGTTTGAATGTCCTCTATTGATTTAAACAATGTTTTTAGATAAATCAGTAAAATTGAAGATGAAAATCTGTTTTTTAAAGTGAAAACATCTTTTGAATCATTGCTTGGTGAGTGGGCATCGTGCCCAATTAAGAAAAAGCTTTGTTCAAAGTAAATTTAAACTTCAACAACTCAGCAAAAAATAGAGAGACAGCCTCAATATCTTAAGTCTAGTTTTGAAGAATAAGGATGTAAGTTTGTGTTAATTAGTCCGCTCAACATTTGGGGTTAATAGAAGTTGACAACCGCGAAGTTTGCGAGTTGGGTACAGGCCGAGTGTACCTACAATTTTTTACTTTCTATATTTAAACACGTGTCCATAAACAGTCATAAGGACTAACTATCTGATCTGAATGAACCAAATGTTATTTAGGATTATGACATATTCTTCCCGTCCGTGGTCTATCAACTCACCTCATAAAGGCTACCGCGGTTTCGAAACTCTATAGTTTCATCTTCAGGTCATACACAATATTAAATCCCTCTGTCGAGATCGTCACAAAGTCAAACAAAACATTAAAAACATACGTCACAAACACTAAGCACAATTACACGTTTAAAATAATCACCATGAAGTTCAGCTTGGCCAAGCTACACACGCGTCTCGTACGTCGTTACATTCCGGACTGCGGAGTCTCCATCATTAGTAGCGCGCCCGTCGTTGTTATCAGTTACGGTGCGTCTGTTGGTTTTTGTTACTCAATCACTTATCCTTAGAGCCATGTCATATATTAAATTTGATTTAAATGAAAGTTTTTCACTGAGGATGTTCTGGGGGTCTGATTTTTTGCTCTTGTAAATCTCAAACTCTTCAATCGCATCCATATAACTACTTTTATGACACAAATGTAATATTTCCATGTTGGTATGGATGTCTTCGAATTTATGGTTTTTGTCCATAAGATGTTCTGCGAAAGCCGAGTTTGTCGATAATGCACTTCTGGGTATGTGCTCTTTAAATTTTTTCTTAAAAGAGCGAGATGTCTGACCGATATAGAAGCTTAGGCAATCACTACATTTCATTTTGTATATGCCAGTTTTTTCAAAGTTATCTCCACTTGTATTTGCAACTGGCTTCTTTAATAATGTTGATAACTTATTAGTTGTTCTGAAAGAGACATTTATATTTTCTTTGGCTAATTCTTTTTTTAGGGTGTGGCTTAAAGTTGAACCATATTCCGTGGAGATGTATGTTTTTTTATCAGGAACGATTTTTTTTATTTTTGTTTTTGTGTTTGGCAATAAGCCTATCAACAATTGAGCTTTTATATCCAATGTTGAGCTTTTATATAGCAAATGTTATTTCATGGAAACGATGGAAACAAATTTCCGTAGCAAAATGTAGTAATGTAAAACATGGAAACAGTTTTTTATTGTACAACAAAAATTTTAAAATGCACTACTTTTCTTCGTATTAACTTATTGTTTAACCTGAATTTAGGGTTCCATAAAAGCAGTTTAAAACAATTAAACAGACCAAAACATTTGTAAAATTACATTAAAGAGACTCAATTATGTCACATTTTTTCTTGTCATTTCAAATAATGACAAAATGGCTTCCTTGACGTATATGGTGCCTTTTTATTGCCAAAATCATAATAAAATATTATAATCTTACTGTGGTATAGCAAAACACTAAATGTTTTATGTGGTATTGGTGGTATATTAATAAATTATCTACTCTTTACCTTAAACTTTCACAGTGTACTAGTATAATACTATGTATAATACTAGTATAATACTATGTTAGTATAATACTATGTATTATACTATGTTAGTATAATACTATGTTAGAAAATAACTAGTGCTATTTGTTTTAATGGAAATTTAATTTAAAAAATAGAGATATGTATTGTATCATTGTAATAAACATTTTAAATAACAATATTACCTTGTATGCAGTAATATAGCCTGAGCTATTCATTAATATTAATTAATTAATATCATCAGAAATACAAAATTTTAATCGTTTGATTAGCTCTTTTTATTATACATTCTAGTTAATAACTACTGCAATTATTAAAATAATTATCTTGATTAAAATGTTAAATTGTACGATGAAATTGCAGATAGCGTCTCGACCTGGTTCACACAATCTACGTTGTCTCTTCAGGGTAGCTTTTGTTCCCAGAGATGCTTGTGATCTTGCACAAAAGGATCTGAATGCATTTGAATACTTATACCTACAGGTAAATTAAAGTCTGCTTTATCTTTTATTTATTTCAAAGAAACTAGTCACTTTGGTGTACTTTAGAATATCATCACCATTGTACTAGACATATTGAAATGGATTTGTCTTTATATTCTATTATATATTACGTCACTGGCATAATTAGATTTTGGGGGGAAGATTAATACACGTAGAGTTTCAGAGCCTTCCTACCGTAGATTTTGAATAGTTTTCAAGAGATAGTCATAATGTAAAAGTTTTGTACGCTACCTGAAGCTGAAACAAATTGTTATATTGAAGTTTTTTTGAAATTCCGTAACAACCAATTACTCCGCATCAGTAATGAAACTCTTTACCAAAAAACTGAAACACTATCAGATACAATAAGAAAAAGGAGAATTGATTTTTATGGGCACATACTATGAATGGACAAAAATAGACTAACCAAAAAAATATTTGACTACTTTTGCAATAGAAGAGCCAAACCACTTTGGTTTAGAGAAACAGAGAAAGACATAACAGAACTGCAGATCACTGACACTATGCTCGTGGACAGAACAGCCAAAACAATAACCAAGGACAAGAAACAACGGTTCCAAGGCAAAGTCAAATCCAAGCGAACAATCCAAATCTCTGACAAAGAAAGAAAAGCAAGATCACAACGAATGAAGCAATACTGGCACAGAACATTAAAAAGTGATTGATTTAGTGTACCCCAAAGTTGGGTGAAACAAATAAAGAGAGAAGAGAAGTTTTTTTGAAGTTATATTATATAAAGCCAAAATAATACAATAAGTGTTATATGGTTTGGAGGGAATTTTAAAGAAAATTCTTTATGTCAGGGAATGTATTATATCAGAGTGTGTGCTATTGTAGATCGAAGTATTGTCAAGGTTCTGTTTTAGTTCAAAATATTAAAACATCGGAAATCAGCTGAACAAATATTTCAAAAAGAAAAAATCAAACAAAAACCTAGTATTTTTAAAATTTAAATTACAATGAAAATATAAACATCAAATTTGACTGCATAATTCCAAAATTATCTTTATGTCCAAAAATTGCTTTCTATCAAAACACAAACTTGTTCTTTTGAAGTAACTAGAATATTTAATGAATATTAGTGTGTTAAGAGGGTGGTCTGAAAGGTTTCCGACCTAACGAAGATACAAGACATTTTTTCAGGATTTTTTTAAATTTTTCAACATAGTCTCCTTGTACCTCTACACATTTCTCCCAGCGATGCTCCCATCTCTGCAACCCGTCCAAATAGTACTAGGCGTTTTTCTCTGCAAAATAATTGTTCACGAAGGTGATTGCCTCTTCATTTGACGAAAATCTCTGTCCTCCGAGCGCAATTTTTAGATGAGGGAACAAAAAGAAGTCGCTTGCGGCTAGATCTGGTGAGTAAGGATGATGGTCAAGCAGTTCAAACCGTAATTCGTGGATTTTCGCCATGGCAACCGCTGAGGTGTGAGACGGTGCGTTGTCTTAGTGAAACAGGATTTTCGTTTTCTGCAAATGTGGCCGTTTTTCCGCAAGTTCTGACTTCAGCTTGTCAAGTCTGAAGTTTTATGCGTAGTATGCTCCTGTAATGGTTTTTCCTTTTTGAAGATAGTCGATTAAAATAACTCCATGACTATCCCAAAAAACAGTTTTTGCTTTTTTTGGAGCCGGTTCCCCATTTGCAGTCCACTGTTTGGACTTTTGTTTCGGGCGTATAATGGTGTATCCAAGTTTCATCTACAGTAATTAATCGGCGCCAAAACTGAGATTTATTGCGCCTAAACTGCGCCAACAGAGCATTGGAAATGTTCATTCGAACACGTTTTTGGTCTAACGTGAGCAAACGCGGCACCCAACGCGCGGACAGTTTTCTCATGAATAAATGTTGATTTAATACGTTCTTTTGACATGTTCATAACGTCTACTATCTCTCTCACTTCAATTCGGCGGTCATCTAGCACTATGTGGTGAACTTTGGCGATGTTTTCATCGGTAATTGCCGTTTTTGGACGTCCCGAACGTTCATCATCTCCCAAGCTCTTACGGCCACGTTTAAATTCAGCTGCCTAAAATTTCACTGTGGTAAATGATGGTGCAGAGTCCCCATACACAGAATCCAACTCATCTTCGATTTGCGTAGGCGTATTGCCTTTCAAAAACAAATATTTAATGACAGCTCGATACTCGATTTTGTCCATTTTCATAAAAATACTCACGTCAACTCACTCAAACGACTGTTTCATAACAACTACGTGTCCAAAATGGCTGAAACTTTGGTGAGTAACTGTCAACAGATGAACAACGAAATTCGAGTGCTGCCACCGATGAGTGCTGCTATCTTCATGTTGAGGTCGGAAACTTATCAGACCACCCTCGTATTTATTTAAGTTATAATTTGATTTTATCAATGATGTTTATTTAGTGCTGCAATGATGTTGTACAAGAAAGGTATGCTCCAGAGCTCAAGTACGACATCGCTTTGAGACTTGCTGCTCTTCACATTCATCAACATGCAATATCAAACAACATACCTCCGAACAAAATTACAGTTAAATCAATCGAGTAAGTATTATTCAAATTAAATGTTGTCATAATTATGAATTTATAAGGGAAACAAAAATATATTTAGTTTCCCTAATTAATTGAAATTCAAGTGGCCACCTCGGTGGCCTAGTTGATAGCGTACTAGGCTTTCACCCCGAGGACCCGGGTTCGATTCCCGGCCGGGGCTTGGCATTTTCATACACTTTAAATCATCCCGTTGTCTGCATTAGCCCAATTGTGCACAATAGTCGGACCTTAAAAAAAAAAATGAAATTGAAGTGATGTTTAAAATACTAACACTTATTGAAGACTAACACTATTTAATAGCACTCATGATGGAAAAGTTTAAATTTAAAGACAATAACAAAACAACCGTCAATGGCTCAAGAGAGAGGAAAGTAATTTCATAGTTTGACTCATGATTTTTAACATTTTTTTTTTTTTTTTAACGTCCGACTATTGTGCACACTTGGGCTAATGCAGACGATGGGATGATTTATAGCGTATTAAAATGCCAAGCTCTGGCCGGGAATCGAATCTGGGTCCTCGGGGTGAAAGCCTAGTACGCTATCAACTAGGCCACCGAGGCGGCTATGATTTTTAACAACACCAGTGGATTAAGTAACACTCAGTTCCTCTAATTTTTCTGTGCTCAAAAACGAAAGAAAGAAATTCTACAAGTATGGCTATTTATAAAAGAGACGTGTGCTGATTATTGATAGACCTTCCTAAAAAAAAGTTTATGGTGCAGTAATAGATTAAAATTTTTTGAATACTGTTTTTAGAAAATACTTTGACCTATACATACATACTTTGCAATACAAATAATAATTGATCTATTGATTGTACTGCAAAGCTAACTAAATAAAATTTCAGAACGCTAATGACTGAACTTCAGGCATTATTGGGCAGTAATAACTGCCTTTAGATGTAAATTAATGGTACGTTATTTAACTATTACATGTAAAAACTTTAATTTAGTAGTAATAAAAATAATTAAAAAGAAACGTTTTAATTATAGGAGAGAGTTTGGACTGGAAAGGTTTGTACCCATCTCGTTAATGGAATCGATGAAGAGGAAGGAGTTAAGGAAACTGTTAAGTCATTTGCTCAAACTAAACCAAACAATCACAGGATCTAGTCACAAGTGTCTGACCAGCTTGCAAGCCAAGTTGTACTACCTCAGTATAATCAGCGAACTGCCCAGTTACGGAGCAAAGTGTTTTTCTACCAATATTAGAGTGAGTGTTGAAAATTATACATTTTAAAAACTGTTACATGACTAATGTAATACTAAAATAGAAATTTAATTGAACTTAATTTCGAGCTTGATTTTTTTTCCGGCGAAAAACCGATGTGGTTATCATCACTCGAGGTTGAAACTGTTAACATTTTTGCATAACCAAATATTATGATTCAAAGTAAAATATTGCTGTCTAAATTGTAAAACATGTTACCATTTTTTATTTAGTTATGACTCATAATATAAGTCCCTTAATCTGCATGGTCATTTATTTTATACCACATAAACCTGTACTATCCATGAGAGAGATTGTATATTTACAATGTAGATTTTCATTGACATTTATTACCATCATGTATTAACATTGTAATAAGATGTTAAGGAGTTTGGTGATCCTAGGCATCAAAAACAAATGACCTACTGTGCAACTAAACTTCTTGAATTTCAGTTTAGTAGACTAGTGCCCTCAATGATTTTAAAATGTCCACAAACTTAATCTGCTGAAGGTCCTTAGGGTCTGGAAGACAAACACCCTTTTAGTTTCTGCTTGCAAGAGCCCCAAAATCATACATTATGTGGTCTGCAGTTTCCTCTTCCTTCCTGCATTAACTACACACGGTTTCTGTGTGGTACAATCCTATCCTTTTTATGTGAACCCTCAGACCACAGTGCTTTAAAGCAAGTCCCATGGTATGAGTTGCCCTTTATCTAGGATGTTCTTCTTGTGTAAACTTGTACCGCCTCAGTGGCCTAGTTGATAGCGTACTGGGCTTTCACCCCGAGGACCTGGGTTCGATTCCCGGCCAGGGCTTGGCATTTTCATACGCTATAAATCATCCCATCATCTGCATTAGCCCAAGTGTGCACAATAGTCGGACGTTAAACACCAAAAAAAAAAAAATGTGTAAACTTGTCCAGATTTGTAAGGATCCAAACCATCACCTTAACAATGTCAAACACCACCTCTTGCCCAACACCACCTTCAGCTCTGTGTCCTCCAGTCCTCCATATGAGTAATGCGAGTTACTTTGCTCTCAAGCCCCTTTTTGGCCATTTTATCTGCACAAGAGATCAAGAAAGCCCCATTCTCATGGAAAGAATTATGGATCTTGGGTGCACGAAATCTCATCCTCAAAAGATAAGACCCCCCTCACTGGGATATCCTAATGGATCACCTCCACTTGTTCTTTAGACAACACAACCTCTGGAAATACAGTCTTGGAGTACAGTTCTCCCAGATTTTCTCCTGCCAGTTCCTCAGAGAGATTTTTTTTCTACTATTGCAGGTTGAGTGGGTCCATTCAGCACCCTACGTCTGCTGTGATTAACTTCTGATGGACTCTGCAAGATTAAATTCAACCCCATTTTCCTTCTGTACTAAGTTCTGACTCCTAGGTCTACTTCTGCAAGTCCCCCAAGGTTATTTTTTTCTCTTCTGTAGCAGGTTGGGCCGAGTTGCCAGCATCCCCACATCTGCTGCAAATTTACTGGTGTACTCTATGGGATTAAGTACAACCCAGTTGTCTATTTTCTGAAGGTTTCACTTTCCACGATCCACTTTTGCTTTTGTGGGTTTTGTTTGTTTCTTTGTAATCCCAGCCATTTAGTTCTCACAAGTAGCTGGAGAAGTTTGATACTTACCCACACAGAGCCCAAAATTTATAGGTAAGACTAAATAAAACTGGAGTTCGCTCAGTATCCACAGTCCGTATAGTTCTCTCTTAGCCATACAGCCCTTGGCGTATGTCTATGTGTTCTACCTTGGCTTGGGATATATATGTGACTTATGCTCTAGTTGTATTGATGCTGTTTCCTTTTATCAAGCCAGCATCAGTCCCTTTCCACTGCACTGCGCGGATGTGTGTAAGTGTGCCTTTGAGTCTGCATATGTCTCCATTCACACTCATCCTGTAGATAAATGTAGGGAATATGAGACTAATGCACAGATTCTGTACATAGTATGTATTAACATTAGGTCTATGATTAAACCATGGAGAGTGTTAGGGGTTCGGGGTATCTTTTACTCTGGTCCTCCAAAGAATTAACTATCGGTGGTTTGAAAAAAAAACCTTTATTATATTAAAATGTATTACACTACATTTATCTTGTAAAACAGCTTATAACTACGGTTGATGACAATCCCAAGAATGAACACTACTGTCTTATTCTTCAAAATGTTCCCCCCGGAATATATCCTAATGTATTCAAACCAAAAGTAAAAAGGGGAAGAAGTGTACGCAAATTTGTCTACTTACATTTACCACCGATTAGCCACTTTTCAGCACCGCCTGGCTGGAATGCTCTTCCGTAGTGCATCCCAAAGTACAGCCCTTCAGGTCTCCATAGAATCGACTGTCCCCCGGAATATAACGACATTCCGGTACCCTCGGAATCGACTGTCCCCTCCCTACTTCTTCCCCGAGCTTTTATTTCAACTGCTGTTCTACATACCTTGTTGCTTATTGCAACAGGCAGTATGTCAGCAGTTTCGTAATTTGCCTAAATAGTGTTCATTCTTTGGCTGTTATATTATATTATAATATTATATAAATATTATAATATTTAAAACTAGTAACTAAAACATTTTTTTAAAAATCCTAACAAGAGAATCTCTATTCTATATATTCCGCAAACCACCACAAACGTCTGTAGTCTAATATTCCTTTAACTATGCTATCTACTCTAGTAAGTCTAAGATACTACTACAGATACTAATGAACTAACTCAGTTAAGCATGCTATGTACTATTTTCTGTTGTTTTGAACTATTATTTTTTTTTTATAAATATCTCTTACTGAACTGAGTGAAAATTAATTTCAGGGATTTGTTGATTTATTATATGTTTCTTACCGTAATGATCTGTCAAAAACTAAAACTACCTTTGTTAGGCTAGATACAGTATTATATTTTTGTTATTTTAAGACGAAAAGCACATTGAGGCTATTATCGCCTCCCTGAATGTAAGTGTGACTGTAAAGTGTTAAAGTCGTAAGTATAAGTGTGTGTTAGTCTCGGGTACTGCAAGGGACATCTAAATCCTCTCACTAGGTGCAGCTAGTCTGCACCCCCCTGTGGGTACAGTATTATAATTACAAAGGCTAAATATAATATACACGTAAACCTTAACGGGTAAAAATAAAATTATATTTGTATTATAATTATAAAAGCTAAATATAATGTAATAATGACAAAATTAACCTAAACTTTAATGGATAAAAATAAATAGATATTCGTATTTGTTAAGTCAAAATATATTTACAATTACCCAGAACTGCCTTTTCACCTGGAGTCCGTACAAAATCCCCTGAAATGATTTTTGGATTTACTGCTCCAGTAACATCTAAACATTGATCTTTAAACCTATAACAAACATATCTTCTGAATGTAATGATAATCTGAAGATAAATTTATTTTTATGAAATTCATTTTTAACATTTGTAAAACCTGCATGTTGTTACAGGATTGCAACATGGAGACTGTAATTTTGGTCAGTCCAAAACTTGGAATCAGTCAAATAATTGGAATAAGAAATAGCATGGTAAGAATATCTCTTTTATTAGCTTAAAATAAATTATTATAGTTCTACGAACACAATAAATTAATGTTCGTAGTAATTTAAATTACTAAATTACCGAATTCGTAATTACCATATGTAATAATATGAGGGGAGGCTCAAAAATAAAAATAAATTACACTACTTTTTTTAAATCCAGGCAGGAAAAGTCCAGGAATTGAAGGGAACTTTTATCTGGGTGTAGTGGCAGCACTCAAAATGTTGAAAACCTCTACCTTTATTGTTTAGATTGTAACGCCATTGAATATAAATTTATTTGAATAATAATCCTTATGACAGATATGTGAGCGCTTGTTGGTGGTGGCATCTTGTGGCAAAGTGTTTAACTACAGTTAAATATGTAATAGTACAGTCTATTTTCTCGAATGTCTCCACTCTGTGACCTTGCAGTTTGCAGTATTCATAGCGGCAAATAGTCCAATTATTTGGACTTCGGCCTTTAATATCAAGTACACGTTTTATAATAGTGGCTGTACTTGTAGTCCGTTTATATTCAGCGGTTACACGCCAGCAACCATGGCGACTCTGCTTGCTTCTACGACCGATTGTGAAGTTTGTGCTGTTATTCATTTTTTCTATAGCAAAAAATAAAAGTGCAACTAAAATTCATTATGAGTTGTTCAGTGTGTTTGGTGAAGACGTTATGTCAGGGCCAGTAGTTTCTTGTGGGCATCAATCATTTATTGAAGGGAGAACAACGTTGTACAATAAACAAAACAAAATATAGGGAAGTTGAGCAAAAATGCTTTTTCTTTCATGATAATGCTTGCCCATACACTGTCATGACACTCAAACTTTCATTGAGCAAATTTGATGGAGTGCTTTTTGTCGTTCAACTTACTCTCCTGGCCTTGCACCAAGCAACTTCAAATTTGAGTACCATGAGCAGCGTATAGGCAAACATTATTAGGGATCAAAAAATTGTTTTGCTCAACTTTCCCCACCTGTTTTGTTTATCATGTAATGTTGTTCTCCCTTCATTGAATGACTGATGCCCACAAGAAACCATTGGCCTTAATATAGCGTCTTCAACCATACACATTACACAACGATTAATTTCAGTCGTACTTTTATTTTTTTACCATAAAAAAATGAATAACAGCATGAACTCTATTTACAAACAGTGGTAGGAGCAAGTAGAAACTTCATAGTTACTATTGCGTCACTGTCAAAGCGGTGAGGATAGACTCGTATAACATTTTGAGTACTGCCACTACACCCAGGCAAAAGTTCCCTGCGACTCCCAGATTTGTCCTGCCTAACGTATGGATTTAAAAAAATAGTGGCACTTACTTTTGAGATACCCCTCATATTATAAGTAAAGAGTAGATAATTGGACTTAGTGTTGACTAAAGATGAAAGCTTATTTTGTACTTTCAAGTGTGTTTAAAACGTTTAAATTTGTGCAGACGTTAGGATGTAAATATCTGAAAAAATAAAAAATTGTCACATTCATACATTTTTTTGCAAAAAATTTTCACAAAATCGCATTATCAAATTCCAGACTGTTGCATAAATATAGGTTTATCTCGTCTACGAATCCAGTTATTTTTCACCGTATACCAATATAATATAACACATGTTTTTATTTTATTATTAAATTAAATAATTCGTATAAATACGACTTTGTTTTAAATCATTGACTAAAAAAATAACTTCAGCTTTTCAAAACAACATAAAAACAAAATTGGAGTTGAAAAATACTTGTATTTATTTCTTAAAGCAAAACATTGTTTGAAAATACTAAGTTTATTTAGACATGTTGAGCATCAGTGGATATAATCCTTTAAACAAGTTTAATCAAACTTTGCAGCTACAAACAAACAAAAACTGTTCAGCCTCAGGTGGAAATTTTACTTTTGAACTTGCTGCCCTTTGGATAAAAACCTTGCATAAATTCACAATATACCAAATTAAATTAATTTAAGTTCTACCTAATTAATACAAGTCAAACTTATGACCTGCAGCTATTTGGAATCTAACAGTTTTATGTTATGGAAACTAATAATTTCAAGTCTGACACATATTAGAAAATTAGTAACAAGTAGTAAAACGTTAAGTTTTGTGTTACTTTTTCGTACTTACATTACCATATATTATAATGTTAGTTGTCAAATCTTAAAAAATTTAACTGTAATCTCAAATGTGCAACTAACCTTATTAGTAACATTAAAACTGTTTGATTTGTCCTGTCTCTAAACTTTCTACCTAAAGTTTTTGATAAAGCTTAACGGAGTAATATTTTTTTCTAACAGAAAATGTTTTTGGTATATTTTGTATTTGATTTCGTACCATTGGTCCACTTAAAAAAAAATAGTGACTTATGTAAGAATCTTATATACAGTAAAAATGGACCAGTATATGTTAGCAGTTAATATAGTTTTCCAACTACTGTCAATTAATCAAAACTTTATTATTATTTTCAACTTTTTTTTTCGGCGAAAAACCGTTAAGGTTATCATTGTAAAGTAAAAATACATTAAACAAAAATTTAAATAACAAGTAAAACAATAACGAATACTTAAAAACTAAATAACAATGAATAAAATTTAATAACAATTCGTAAAAGTATATAAAACATAACAGAGATAAAGTTATTTAGAGAAAATAAATAAATAAAATAAAATATAAAAGGGATGTAAATTGTCCCTGAAAAAAAAATAAATAAATAAAATGTAAGTACAATGTACAAAGAAAATTAAGAATAAAAATAATAACAATAACAACAATAATTTAAATTTTATTTAAATGATTCAAGCGACGCAAGAATGTTAGTACTCGGTCAATAGCCGTAGAATCATCTTTTAATATTTCCTCTAAATTATTTTCAACTATTTAGTGTGATATGTTATTTGCTTTTTTTTTAAATTGGCCTTTGATTTTTTTAATGTTTTTTTGTACTCGTGCTATTTTTAAAGTAAAAATCATTTTTATTGTCTCAATATTTCTCATTGGCTTTTCCTTTGACATATATTATAAATACCAAGTTTAAAACCTTTTTTTATAAATTAAAGGCTTACCATTTCAGCACGTGTAACCAACAATCACAGTCTTGCATAATATCGTAAAGTAAATTAAATTTTTTCAAAAACCTTTGAGTGTCATTAAAATAATAAACCTACTTTTCAAAGCAAAACAAAAGAGATAACTGGATTTTTCAAATCTAATCAATATTTCTTTGACAAGTCAAATAATAATCATCAGTTTTTTAAGAAGGAAAATTGGTTGTTTGCACTGTTTCATTATTTAAAAAAATAGAATATTAATTTCCTTGTAACAGTTAAAGATGAATACAAAGAATTTAGTAAGAAAATTCGGAATTGTTGTTGTTTGTGACAAAAACAGATCTTGTGAAATGAGTATTTTAACTTGTGTGTGTGTGTGTGTGTGTGTGTGTGTGTGTGTGTGTGTGTGTGTGTGTGTGTGTGTGTGTGTGTGTGTGTGTGTGTGTGTGTGTGTGTGTGTGTGTGTGTGTGTGTGTGTGTGTGTGTGTGTGTGTGTGTGAGTGAGTGTGTGTGTGTGTGTGAGTGTGTTAAGAATACATTTGATTACATAGTGAGTTTTTTCTGACTTTTTAGCATTCTGTCTTCGTTAATTTGAACAAATACAAACTTTGTTGCTTGCTGACATTATGAGATAGTAGATTATGAGAGATCTGTACATATGAATGAAAAATCGAATATAAAAACATGTCAACAAAAAAAAGTCAGAAACTGATGCTATACCAGGGAGCCCGTGCAAAATTTCACACTATAAAAGTTTTAAGTAAACACAACCTTTTGAATAAGAGAGGGTGAGGGTCTTTGGGGTGAGGGTGGTAGTTGGAAGGAAAGGAAAAACGTGTTTAAAAAACAAATCAAAAAAGCAATTCATTAACAATAGGTAAATGCACGATGGAAAGAGAAATTACAAAAATATTTGTGTAAAAACAGTGTCCAAAATATGTATTCATATTCGAAATGTTTGCCCCGGCTTGTACAACGAGCAGAGATAGGGGACTGTCAGTAGGGTTACATAACCTATAAGTTTAATGACTTTTAAGTAAATATTGAAATTGTTCTAAACGCGTTATGCAAAAAAAAGCATTTGTAATGAGACTGTCTATTGGTGCAATACATTATCTTCGTAAAATATACAAAATATTGTCTGATTTGTCATGCTACGCAAGTGCATCCATGATGCCGTTTTGCCTATGTTAAAATTGTCTATATTACAATTTTCCACAAACAGTAAGTTTTAGCGCAAAATCGTTTTTCAATGTCAGAAGTCAGTTAAAAAATCTTTCTAAATATACCTCATTTACAAATAGTATGTTTGGAGAAAACAGGCTGTGACTTGAGAAAATATATATAATAAAGTTAGTATAATATATTTGTAAAGTGTTTAAAAACTTTATTATTTCATTTTCAGCCAGTACCACTTGCAGACATAGAACAATTGACACTTGTCAGGGTTCAACGGGAAGATCAAATTTCAAGTATTGTCACATTGTTCTTACCATCAGCCTTACAAAAAGTATGTTTAACAATATTTTTTAAATTCATTCTTATTATATATGGCAGTGCTAGGTACTCTGCCTTTTCAGACTGTTTATAAACTATTTTATTGTACACATTTTAAAAACAGTGAATTAATAATATGTATCATAGGTTTTTCTAGCAGATGTGCACTGGGAAATAACCATTCGAATGGCCTTCGTGGTATCGTTCAGATTCAGTAACCATTTGAAATAAGCACTGACCATTTTGGTTTAATTTGATTTTTTTTTAATTTAAGCCCACATTGGAGCACACACACAGTCAATTTAATTAAGTCTTTTGGTTTTTCTGCGTTTTCCCCAGTATTTTTTTAATCTTATTGATCTCTGAAGTCTGAGTTCTTCCGAATATACTACGTTTCATGGACGTTTTTCCCTAAACTGTAATTGGGTTTCCTGACTTTTTAAGGTCGCTTTTTCCCTTCTTCCTGCCAATTGCTCCCTGGTTATTCCTAGTTCCTCCAAGTCCTGTTCCACCTCCTTCAACCAGTTGTTCTTAACTTTACACTTCAGTTGGTAATCCAATAATCTCTTCATAAGTCTACTCTCTGGTAATCGAGTTAGGTGTCTAAAGAATGCCATTCTTCTTTTCCTAAAAATGTTAGTGAGCTGCTCGTTGTTCCGATACAAGACCGCATTCGGCAAAAGTCTGTACTGTCCCCCCACCAAATGTTTCTTATTAATAATTGTTCGGAGTACTCTCCTTTCCATTCTCTGGAGGTTTGGTAAAATCAAACCTATAATGTAATTTGATTTTATATTATAGGTTTTTGAAAAATCATCCATAATCAACATCCATAAAACAGAATTTTACACTTTAAAGTTTCATCAAAAGTACACCCGATAGTACTTGGTAATTTCTTGGTACTTGAAAAGAAACATTTTATTTATGCAGGTTTAATAGATAAATAAAGTGAAGATTTTCAAAAAAGTGTAGGTAAAAACTTCAGACTCTCTGAGATGTTTAATGTTTGCCATTTTGGAAATATAAAAAGGAACACATCAAAATTTCATTTACACAATTTTACTAAACCTTTTTGGTTCTATTATGAGACTGTTGTATACCGATGTTACTTTTTTCCTAGCAATAAAACCCTGACGTAGTGATGCTTGCACTTAATCGTGCTGGTATTTATGAACTCATATATTATCATTGTAGGCCTAGTCAAATTCAGAAAATAGAAAAGAAAAGTTCAATACAAAACTGTTCTTGCACAGTTGTTTTAGACAATGATATTTACTGTTCAGGAAAGTTTACCACAAAATTGACTAAAACCAGTGATATTTTTTTAACAATTTCCAATACCTTTAAAATCATATTGCTTCTTACATTATTTTTTAAATTTAATTTTTTCTTGTACTAGATCTATCAATAATACAGTCTAATTTGAAATATACTTACTTTAACAGGAAGTGACAGTAAGTATGGAAGACCGAGATGCAGATGAACTGGTGTTAGTACTGCAAGGCTACGTTAGACTTATGACTGGTCAGCAGTTGCTGGTAGAACAAGACAAGGATGTCTGGACTCAGGACACTGGTTAGTTATGCATAATATAAGTGAAACATAGTTATTACATCCTGAAGGAGCCAAGAAAAAACACATTAAATATGTTGAAAAAATTAGTAATATTAAAAAATGTATTAAAAGAAAATCAGTTTTAAAGTTTAATAAAGAATAAAAAGTAAATATTATACTTATTGTACTATGTTGCAATAGTGCATTTAAATATTTACTGATTGTAGTGGTTCGGCATAAAAAAATTGAAGAATACATTTTAAAATACAATATGTATAAAAAGACATCAATACAAAAATGTTTTATAATTCGTAATAATTTGAAGATGTAGTAAAAGCTCGAAAGTGTCTCACTTATGGAAAGGGAATCATGTTAACGGTAACATTAATTAATTTTACAAAAAGTAATACGTACAATTAGTATTTTAACAGAAAGTCATTGTTAATTTATTTATTTGTTATTGTTAATCGTTGTGTTAATTTGTAAAAGTAATCTATTACTTAGTGCAAATATGTAGATTGTATTTTATAAAATAACAGTTTTTTTTTAATTTTAGCTCCACTATACCACTCCCAACATATAGTTCGCTCATCTCGCTGGAGTTACGCTACAGATTCAGAAGAAGAACGTTACGCTAACTTTTCTATCTCACCACCTTACCATCCCTGCGTGCCTGAACATGTGAGTGTAATTGAGAACTCAAATTTAAGAAATATATTAGTGATTTAAATTTAGTAAAGTATTTTTACAACTCTTAACTGAAGCTCTCGGTGGTCTAGTCTCACCTGATAAGAAAGTAGGGTTCTTTTGTTCAGTCAGCACCATGAGACAAAAATAAAATAACCATGGTGCTGCAATAAAATAGTGATTTTTAAATCTATTCTAAACTGTTACAGCATTGCTAGAATTACTTCTGGTTGAGAAGACTAAAACTATGACTGACCTTCAATGGGCTACAGCGCCATAACCATTTTTATTTCTTTTTGTATTTTTATACAAAAAATGCAGTATACTTTTTTCAATTGTGTTTTTTCTGTTTTTTTTAGAACACCATAAATTTGTTGTTTTTAATGTTACCTTTACATCTCTTCAATTTAGTTTAATGAACTAAGTAATAAAATGCCTACTTATTTGGAATTAAGTTAAGTATGAGGTGCCCCCAAAAGTTTGGAGAATTAGAATTCTGCAAGTGAACGTTTGTGGTTAGACGTGCTGCTAGTAGAGTGGTAGACACACTCTTTACAAATTAGTGTGCCAACAGCTACGAGGTGAGAAGTCGCGTATTGAGTTTTGCACATTTTTTTAACATTGTGTTTTTGTGTTGCGTCAATTTTTTAAACTCGTGTAAATGGCAGATTTTAAGGAGCAAATAACCTGTATTAAATTTTGCTTCAAGCTTAAAAAAACTGTTTCAGAAACCCATTGCATGCTTGTGGAAACATGCAATGCTATGAGTCCAAGTAAATCTTTCTTGTGGTAGAAAATTTTCAAGGATGGACGAATGTCTGGTAATGATGATGAGCATTCAGGGTGACTATCGACAAACACAACACCAGAAAACATCACAAAAGTACAAGAGCCTATTGTTGCAGATCATAGACAAATAATCTACGATGTTTGTTCAATTGTAGGAATGTCGTACGGGTGTGTGCAACATATCTTGTCAGACAATTTGGGCATGATGTGACTTGCTGAAAAATTTGTACTGAGACTGCTGAGCAATGACCAAAAAGATCATCGCATAGCTGTCACCACTGAACTGAAAATTGCAGCAAAAGATGACCTCAACTTCATCTTCAATGTTAAAACCAGTCATGAGACATGGGTTTATGGTTATGACTCTGTAACTAAGCAGCAGTAGTCATAGTCCGTGACTGAAAATACATATCAAGTTTTCAGCAACATAAAGGCCATGTATTTTTTTTTCTTTGACATCAAAGACATTATTTACAAGAAGCTTCTCATCTCTGATCAAACTGTCAAAACAATTATATCAAACGATTATGAAATTAGAAGCAGCTATAGGAGAACATTTGTTCAGAACAGTGGAACAAGAGCTGTGTTCTCCACTATGACAACATACATGCACACACATTGCTAGTCGTTTGTAATTTTTTTGCTTCCAAAAATATGGTACTAATCTCCCACCCACCCCTATTTTCCTGACCTTTCCCTATGTGACTTTTTTCTGTTCTCCAAAATAAATTTGAAATTTAAAGGCCACTGTTTTGACACACTTGAGGAGACAGAGGCAGAGCCACAGGACATGCTTCAAACACTTACACTTGCAGAATTCCAGAGATGAATGGAATAATGGAAAAAACACTGGAACCTCTGTATCTATGCCCAAGGAGACTTTTTTGAAGGAACCGTTGAAAGCTAGGAGTTATTTTAAGCAATATCCATATATGAAAATTCCTAAAAGTTTTGGTTGCACCTTGTATGTATAATATAATAATATAACTATATAAATAAATACACCTGGATTCAGAGATTGAATAGATAATATTTGTAAGGCAGTGGTCAGTTTATTACAATTTGAACAAGTTGAGCAAAAATTCATTGGTCCAAGTTTATAGTTATTTTGTTGTATTTTTCTTTATGTTTTTATTATCCCCCATTTAAAGTTATGTAGTGTAGATTAGATTATTAGATTATATTCTAGAGGAAGGGATTTATTCAACCCCAGGCACTGCCATCAACTGACCTATTGTGCAACTTACCTCTTAAAATACCTAGTTCAGCAGATTGGTGCCCTTAATAAGTTCCAACAACCCACTGACTAGCTCATTCTGCTGAAGATCCCTAGGGTCTTGGAATCCAAAAACCCCTAGTCTCCTACTAGCAAGAGCCTCACAATCATAAATTATGTGACCTGCTGTTTCCTCCTCCTTCCTGCACAATCTACACATGGTTTCTCTGTGGTACACACCTATCCTGTTCATGTGCACCCTCATACCACAGTGCCCTGTTATGAGCCCCATGATCCTTCTGAGACGTGCTCTGCCCAGGACATCTGCTGCCCCTTTAATTCCTCCAGAAGGAACTTTGCTTAAGAGACGTTTACTATGAGAATGCCCATGAAGGTTGTCCCATCTTACCTGGTATTGGCATGTAATCCACCCATTAATAGTGGACCTGGCCAACGATAGAGAAATCCCTAAAGCCGGCTCAGGTCCGATAAACTCAGATGCAGATCCAAGTCCAGCCAGTCGGTCTGCCTCCTCATTACCCTCAACTCCCCTATGCCCCGGAACCCAGTGAAGAGTTACCCGGTTATACCAGGACAGAATGTCAAGGTTCTTCCTACACTCCCAGACCAGCTGGGACTGTATTACAAGTCAGGACCGCAAGTGCTTTTATTGCCGCCTGACCATCGGTATGAATATGAATACGTGCCTTTTTGAAGCCCTGATCCAAGTTCTCCCGAACACAGTCATTAATGGCCATCACTTCAGCCAGAAATAATGTTGTATGCTGTCCCAGGGTAATTACTTTCTTTAACCCTGGTCTCAGACCGTACACCCCAGCACCAATGCTTGACTTTGTCTTGGAGCCATCTGTATACCATACTATGTCTCCAGGTTTTTCCAACACACGATCTCTCCCCTCAAAGGCCAAGTTGACATCAAAGGGTCTAGATACTATGTGCCGTTTAACCATGTATTACGTACAACTATTACCGCTAACCAACATAGTGTAAAGGTACTAAACAAATGTAAAAGACAAGATGATTTGCCCCGAAATATAATTGTAAATAACATTTTTATGTAATAAATTAGATTAGATGATATAAACAAAATGTTACATTCACAAACACATAACACATATTATATATTATCGTACATGTATGATTGTATTATATAATACATAATATGAAAATAATAATATACATATTATCATATTGTATAACACATATATATAACTGTGTATTATTTTCAGATAAAAATGAATGGAAGTATGACATTGACTCGCAGCCACAGTGAAATGATACCCAGCAACGGAGTTGACAGCAACATGAATAACACCTTGTAAGATATTTAATGATATCCTGAATTTATATTATGATAAAATTATAAATTAAAACTTAAAATTTCAACCATTTAGTAGCACTGTAAATACTAGATTGTTAGTTATGAAATTGGTTGTCATATGCAACATACATCTATGTATTAAGACATCTAATAATCCACTTTTGTTTTTTCAGACCAAGCAAATTTAAAGACAGGAATGGATTCTGTGGAATTGGTTTCAAGCCTAACACATTACCACATAAAATGGGCATTGATGTTCAAAGTGTTGTTTCAATGGAGATTTTAGAAAGTGATGCCAACTTTGTGGAAGCCCGAAATGACGAGGTTATTATTGCAATTTACTATAAAAAAAAACTATTATAAATTGCTGGTACAAAATAAGTCTTAAAAACAATTTTACTGTCAATTAGTTTATATTTTATGATCTCTAAGTAAGAAAAATTTTTGTTATTGAACCAAAAATAAAAATCATGTAGCCTATCATGTTTTCTCTTCCTTTTTAATTTTATTTGCAATAATTTCTTCAAAAACACAACAAATTAACATAGTTTCCACAGCATAACCTGAAACGTATTATAAACTATCAGCTGTTCAATGAAATCAGCTGATCATTAGGAATTAATACAAGTAACATATTAGCATAGCCAGTTTTAACAACATAACCTAAAATTTATTATAGCCCGTCATCTGTTCAATGAAGTCAGCTGATCATTATGAATTATATAAAACAGCTGATCTTTTAATATAACTACCAAAATTAAATTAACAATTCATTTCATATACTTAATCAGTCAAACTTCTTTGTAGTTTCCGTAGTGTTAACACATGTGGCTCACACGTGCAAGGTCGCCAGTTTGATTACAGGCGGAAATACAGTAATTTTAAATTATAATTAATTTAATATGAGACTTGTGACACACAAAATATACTGTTATATATCAATATAGACTTGTTCTTCGCATCATGCATCCCGTAAAATCAAACATCACAACCAGCGCTAAAACCATGTTAAAACCAAGGTTATAAATTTGAACATAAGCAACTATACGCGAATTCTAGTACTTAAATTGCAAACTATAAAAAAGTTTTTTGAATATATAAGCCTGAACCTGGTAAAAGTAAATAGGTACATTTATAAACATTTTTTTAATGGAAGAGTATGAAAGTAGTAAGTCATTAATTTAATAAATGAATGTTTCACGTGATATAAATGGTCACTCATTTTGTTTAAAAGTATGTGTTATAAATTTAATATGGCCACAATAAAATACAAATAAATCTATTATTTGTATCCATGCCACTGGATACTGACAGAGGTATGTCTAACCCACCTATATAATAAAAAGCCAGGGAGTCTAAGAAACAGCCCAACATGATCACATATCTCTCAACTTTGTCACTTCACCTCATATCGTATGCTTAAAGTTAAGTGAATTCCATAAATTTTGACCGTTTTGTCTTACGAGTTGCTGATTCCAGTGATATAAATTAGTTAATACTTCAAAAGTATGTTTTGAAGTAAATTATTTGTTATATTGAAATTATATTTTCCAGCTACTTTATTTTTGCTAAAGAAATGTTTTTTGAGCTAGAAAGTTTGTAGCCAGTAATTGAACTTTAATGTGTTAAATTTAACTTTTTTCTAAATAAAGTTTTGACACTTTAATTTAAGTCAACTGACTAGTGTTCACAAATTCAGAAAAAAATCTGTATTTTTTCGATTTTTCTAAATTCAAAACTTTGTGGATAAGTTTTCATGTATTCTTTTCCTTTTTTATTTTAATTGCAATAATTTTTTCAAAAAACACAACAAATTAACATAGCTAGTTTCTACAGCATAACCTGAAACTTATAAACTATCAGCTGTTAATGAAATCAGCTGATCATTAGGAATTAATGTAAGTAACAAATTAGCATAGCCAGTTTTTGCCAGTATATGTCACAACTGTTTATATACACTTTGATGTATACAAAATTTAGGTAACAGTTTTAAATGTCAGTATCTGTGATAATGATTAATAGTTATACACAAAAGCATAAATCTTAAAATGGAGAATCCAATTGAAGGTTTCAGAAAGTAAATGTGACATCACGTTTTGACAAGAAATTTAAAAATTATAACTGTTGCCAACAGTTTTTTTATTAGCTACTTATAGGGGCAGATCTATTCTATTGTGTTAAGAATAGTATTGAGCAGTGTTGCATCAAGATAGTCCATTATTTAGTGTATGTATATACATGCTAACTTTTAAATGTGTAATTTCAGAACATCTTCACAAATTCTGTGAACATTAAAAGCAGGCATTGTTGGAAAAAAGTTTTTGATATTAGTATGGCATTTACTATTAGTATAATTAATAAATTCAGTACTAATTCTTTATTTCCTATATTTGTCACTTTGAATCTTGTTGGTAAATTCCATATAGACCCCTATCTTCCAAACTATAATATTAAAAAAAATATAATAGGCTGTTTTTAGAGATTTATTTATTTTTTTAATTCACAGAAATGTTTTAAATCTTTTCTTTCATTACATCGGAAAAAAGTAGGTTACTTGTTAGCTTATTTTCGTTTAAATGGACTCTTACTATATATGTTGAAACATTCACATAGTTGGCACGGAATCAAGAGAAAGTGCAAACACAATTTGATCTCTGCCAACAAGTGTACCGGTGAAATAAAATACTGACCCGAATATCTGCGCTAGTTTGTCATTTAACTGAGTGACATTGCATTTGGTTGTCATGGTGGACTGATGGCGTGTGTTTCATTCACGAATTATTTTATTTCGACAATATTATGTATATATGTAACTTTGTCGCTTGCAGATAATAAGGCGAGTAGCTGAAATGCAAGAATTAGTCGACAATTCCGAACAATATTTAACGCAACATCAGAGAGAAGCTAGTGATTCGGAAAGTTCCCATATATCTTCACAGGATTCAGACAATCTAGGACAACTAAAACACAGTGACTCCTTACTTCTCCTCACACAAGTAAGTACATAAAACCAAATATATAAAGATACATAGCAATATAAACTGTTTGGCAATTGAGAATCTGTTAATGAAAGAGGACAAACATAGATTAATAATTAATTAGGTGATTGAAGGTTTTATTATTTTCTAATCTTATTAATAATTTGAAGTTAAGATTAAGATTAAGATTATACACTAGAGGAAGGGATAATTCAACCCCAGGCACTGTGATCGACTGACCTATTGTGCAACTTAACCTCTTAAAATACCTAGTTCAGCAGATTGGTGCCCCTAATAAGTTCCAGCAACCCACTGACTAGCTCATTCTGCTGAAGATCCCTATGGTCTTGGAAACAAAAAACCCCTAGCCTCCTATTAGCAATAGCGTCACATAAATTATGTGACCTGCAGTTTCCTCCTTCCTGCACAATCTACATATGGTTTCTCCGTGGTACACACCTATCCTGTTCATGTGCACCTTCAGACCACAGTGCCCTGTTATGAGCTCCATGATCCTCCTAAGTTGTTCTCTGCCCAGGACATCTGCTGCCCCTTTGAGTCCTCCAAAAGGAACTCTGCTCAAGACGTTTACTATGGGAATGCCCATGAAGGTTGTCCCATCTTACCTGGTGTTGACATGTAATCCACTCATTAATAGCAAACCTGGCCAACGATAGAGAAATCCCTAAAGCCGGCTCAGATATGATAAACTCAGATGCAGATCCAAGTCCAGCCAGTCGGTCTACCCAGTGAAGAGTTACCCGGTTACCCAGGGATAGAGCATCAAGGTTCTTCCGACACTCCCAGACCAGCTTGGACTGTATATAATTTGAAGTTACTTCTTGAAATATTTTTTTTGTAAATCTGTGCTAGCTTTAAACAGCTAAAATGAGTTTGATAATTTCTGGTTTGCTGTTATTTGCTAGAAATTTCGTTTTTTGAAATTTTATCCGCATGTTATGTAAGTTTTAGAGGGCAACATTCTATTTATATGTCATAATAAGAATCTACAGTAGTAGCCTGTATGTTGGGCAAAAGATTTTTCACAGTGAACCATACGTTTAAATATTCTTTTTTTTATCCTAGACTCTGACCATTCAACAGACGACAAAGCATGATTTCAAGATGGACTGAGGGTTTTATAACATACTTTTTTAAACAATTTCGGAAGAAATGTTTTTCATCTTGTACACATATATTGTATTTAAATGGCTTAAAATTACAAACTGTCTAGATCCAGTCACTAACATAGATTTAACCTTACCATGACACTGTGAACCCTTGTCCTCATTTGTCTGACTGAAATAAAGTATGGTAGTTGAGCAAAAAAAATTAAATTGTATAATATGAAAAAGTATTGAATATATATGTTAACACTTTCAAACCTGTATTTTTTATGTTAAAATGTTTTGAAATCTGTAAAACAGCTGTCAACTTTAAAAAGTTGATATTTAATTCAGGCAAGTACAACTAAATCTATACGTATATTTGGAGAGCGACCTATGAAAAAACCCAAAATATTTCACATGTATTTATAATAAAAAAAGTATTTAAATGTAGATCTGGTAATCATTCTTTTACTATCTATAAGCCATAAGGTTTTTATTAAATAATTTACTAATTTAATAATAATAATAATTTAATTTAATAATTTATTAGAACACCTTAATTAATTTGAGTTGAAATTTTACACTGTAATTATTAATATAAAAACCTAATTCATAAAAAAACAAGTTCTAATTACCTGTTTTGAAATAACAGCTATTTTAAAAAAGAACTCAAATATATTTATTACTTATAGTTATAAAAACCCCTAAGCAAGGGTTAAAAGTAAAACAGTGTCCATTAGTGTATTACGTAGTACCCGTGTAGTAGGTTTTTGTAATATATACCACTCTCAGTAATGTACACTAATGGACACTACCTTCCATTAACGCCATTACACTACACACTCTAACTATCATTAACTATGGATGTTAAGCAACAAAAAAAGATTGATAATGTATAAGGTGTGTTCAAAAAATAAGGTGACTGTAATTTTCTTAAAAAATATTTATTTATTCATCAATATTTATTTTGTCCTCTTGAAAATAATCCCCCTCAGATGTAATACATTTGTGCCAGTGTTTTTTCAAGTCTTCAAAGCACTTCTGAAATGTACTTTTTAGTATGTACTTGAGTTAGCTATGCGATCTTTATTTCCTCAATCGTGACAAACCTTCGTCTTTTCATTGAGTCATTTGAGTTTTGGGATGCAGAGAGCCAAATATGGTGAATATAGTGGTTGTCCAAAAATCTACTAACAAGCAACGATACGTGAGCAGGTACATTATCGTGATGCAAGAGCCACGATAATCCACTATGGTTGTCTTCCCACAAATTAGGGTGGTTTTATCATATTGTTTTATGCAAATGGCACATAACTTCAAGGTAATACTTCTTATTAACTATACAACCTTGTAGAAAGAACTCGTGATACACTATGCATTGTAATCGAAGTAAACGTCAGCAAAACTTTCACATTTGACCAAACTTTATGTGCTTTTTTTGGTCTTGGCTCGTCTGACTGCTTCCATTGGGATGATTGGGCTTTGGTTTCGACATCACAATCATACACCCATGTTTCATTGCCAGTTATGACCCTTTCGAGCAAGTCTGGATCGTCATTGATGTCATTGATCTCCTGCAACATGGACATGCGACGACTTTTTTTGTCAAAATTCAGCAGTTTTGGAACAAACTTTCCTGACGCACATTTCATGCCCAAAATATTGAAAAAATTTCATGGCATGAGCTAACTGATATGTCAACATCTTCAGCAACTTCTTTGATAGTGATTCGACAACTATTCAAAACCATTTCCTTTACTTCTTTAACATTTTCATCTGTTGTTGACGTGCTGGGGAAATCAGGACTAGCTTCATCTTCAACATTTTAATGGCCATCTTTGAAAAGTTTGTACAACTTATAAACATTTTTTTTACTTAGAGTACACTCACCATATGCCACTGTCAACATTTCAAGCGTTTCGGAGCACTTAATTCCATTTTTTACCCAGAATGTAATGCAAATTCTTTGATCCATTTCGACAACAACAGATAGCCGACACACGCAAAACAGTTCTAACCTTTATGTCTCTCACATGCAAACAAAAAATGCTATATAGCTGAAACTGTGAACATATGAACGGGACGAATGTACCAATATAACAAAACAAAAAAATTAAAAATCGAAAATACTTAACCTGCAAAATTTAAAGTCACATTCTTTTTAACACACATTGTATACTTATGAATAAAATTAGTTGATATTATAAAACATTTACTTGCCATATTATATCACAGTATTAAGTTTGTCAGAAATTTACTCACAAAAAAAAAATATTTTCTGCAATAATTTTTAGATTCCAACTTTAATTGCTTGACCCTTCTATTGACATTTTATTTATTGTTGCGTAACACACCTTTGTAATTATTTTAGTTAGACATAACTCAATTTTACTGACGTGTATAACTGTTTCAGGGGCAAAAACAGTTACCAGATCGATTAAGTGACGCAGTTCAGTCGCTCGACTTGGGAGAAACTGAGAGCGATACAGATTCTATAAGTACTCCGTCGAGTAGTCCTTCACATCAAAACCATTCAGGTAGTCGATCACTTTCATGAAGAAAATAATTGTAATGTATATTTCCAGTTATATAAAGTAATGTTAATCAAGTCAACTAAAATCTATAATTTGTAGCGAATAGCAAAACAGAATACAGTGTACTAAAAAAAAAAAAAATTTATAGGTGAGTTCTCATTTTAAATAATTAGGAACATATATTTTTAAATTATGTTTGCAAGAAACAAATACATATATTTTCAATAAGTTTCAAAACAAACTTTAGTTTAACAATAAAATATGTCTTTTTGATTGAAGCCTGTATTTTGACAGTTCATGTTTTAAAAAGTTGGTTTATACAGATATTATGTGCTAGTGTAGTAAGCCCTAGATGGCATGCACCACATAGATAAAATAGTCCTATTTATAATCACAAAACAGTAAGTTTTTTTTTTTAACGCCCGACTATTGTACACACTTGGGTTAATGCAGATGATGGGATGATTTATAGCATATGAAAATGCCAAACCCTGGCCGGGAATCGAACCCGGGTCCTCGGGGTGAAAGCCTAGTACGCTATCAACTAGGCCACCGAGGCGGTTCCAAAACAGTAAGATACACTGATTGCTGCTATAGAAAATCTATTCATAAAAGTTATTATAATGATAAGGCAATAAACTGATCAACACTTATTTACCACTGTCCTTTCCACCATTATATTGTTTTTATTTAATATTATACAATAAAATAAGGCTGGATGAACACCCAAAGCAGAGTGAAGTTGTGCCAAACGAAGTTGCATCGAGCAGAGCGGACTATGCATTCAAAACCTAACCTTATAGTTTTTAATATAAGTGCAACCTGTGAAAATGTAACACAGCTGAAAGGAGTTAAGCAGTGTTGCTGGGCTTTGCTCCGCATAGCTTTGATTCTTTCTAGATTTGGTTTTGGATCTGACTCTGCCTTCAAACTTATTATTTCTTGCTGCCTAGGTTATGGTTTTTACATATTATAGTTTCCTAGATTCAATTACAGTAGGTCTAAATATTTAGATTTAAATAATACAAATGTATTCTTTTAAACTGACTGAACTCTGCTTACGGTTGCCATTCATCTTCATTCCATTCTGCTCAGCTCAGCATAGCTCCACTGTGCATTTGGTGTCTGCCTGGCCTAAAATTGAAATGTAAATTAATTAATATTAAATTTATGTAAACTGTCTTTCATGATTGTCAAGTATCTTTGACAAATATATGTTGACACTGTCATCTGACGAAATGATATAAGATTAATACAACTGTTATTTTATAAAGTGAAGGCTTTACAAAGCTGCTTTTCCTAACATGAAGACATTTTTTTATTATTATTTGACCACATATTTATTTTTTACCATACAATCTATGCAAAGTGCATAGATCTATAAATGTACCACATGTGGCTGAAGATGTGTAATATTTTTCAATCTATACAAAGTGTATTATGTATAATCATGATAAATAAAATGAATCCATATTCGTGGAAAAAAAATCAGTATTTTAAAGTCATTATCCACAAGGGTGAGATTTGCAAGAAGTTAACGTAATATGGTTTGGCCTACCATATTCTTTTAAATGTATAATGATTCCGTTTCTCTATGGTTGAAATTTCTAAGTATTTTAATTAATATTATTTATTTTTCAAGGTAAAGAACGGAACCGGGATTCAGATTCCAGTTTTGGTTTGCACAGCCCTGACACACTGGTACCTGGCGCTGCACAAGAAGCTCTGCAGGTATTTTATAGAACTGTAATAAGTATATTAATCATTCTTTCTATGCAAAATGAAGTGAAATTTCTAATAAATTATTTTTATAAATGCAACTGTCATAGTCATACCTTGCTCCTATTGAAACTTATTACACTTTTTCAAACATTTAAACACCTTTCTTCTTAAATTTTAATAAAATTAAAATAATTAGATGCCCCAGTAGCGTACATTGTTGACCCGATGGTGGAATTTTGTCAACAGAAGTTGGGTAATGTTTAATTAAAATGCCAACGAATTATCACTAATGGGCGAAACGTGTTCGTTCACTAGCCCAACTGTTACATTCCTGAAACCTGTGCTGTTGGCCCAACATTAATTCTTAGTTTGCAGAAAATATCAGAAATATTTTGTTAAAATAAATAGCTCATAAATTAAATTGGGTATAATTATTTCAACACTTTTAAAATAGGTTTTATTTGTTAATATAATAGTATTTTATTGACATAAAATTTACTGCAAAGTGCAAATGATGATTTACAGAGAATTGCCAACAAGAGAAGAGTTTTATTTAGCATGACTGTGAACAGAATAATATTATATTTGTAATTGCTATATTAGAAATAGTGTTACAATGATTAAAAATTAAAAAAAAACGATTTTTAATTTTATTTATACTTAACTATAATCATTTATTATAAATGGTTTTATTGATAATCATTCACCAATAATAATCACTTATTACTTGAAATATTACAGAACTGCAGAAAAGTGAAAGTATGTCCGTTAATCTTTGTCGTCACTCATCAGTCGCAGTCTCATGGTCCTATATGTACACTATAGTTATAGTCATAAACTGTGGTTATAGTGCTTTTTTTGGCTCGACTTTTCACAATGTCATTTAAGAAAATTTAATTTGTGTGAATTTTGTCTCTTTTTATAAAATAACCTTATTATTTCAATAACGAAATAGGCTATGTTGGTTAAGTACAGTCTTCTGCTAATCATAATATTTTCTCTAAATTTGTTGGACAAATGTCAGATTATTTTTTTTACATTGAATAAAAAATATTTTATATATTTATATAAAATATATATATTCATATAAAAAATATGTCTGACTAAGCATTTCTTGGTTAATATGTTGATTTGCATTTCTTTGTAATCTCTAGTTACTTTGTCTTTAAATAAAATAAACTGTCTGAGGATTCATTTAAAAAAAAGTTTTATCAAAGTTCTGTGTAAATTCAAATTGTGATTACAGTATAAGTATGTGTTGAATGAATTAATATTTATGGGGAATTACAAACACACTGCGACCTTTGTAGATCTGTTGTTACCCCTTCCTATACTCCTTTAACTCTCAGTTACAGTATCCTCTCCATTTCTAACCTCTTCTTAAAGTCCAGGATTTTGAGAGGATTTAAGTAGATCCCTCTCTTAATAAATAAATAATTTTGGCAACTTCCCAAAATACTGTTCTTCTCCTTAGCAATCACTTCACAGTGTACCAGTAGATAATAACAAGTTTTCTCTTCCCTCCCACGGTATCTGTAAGTTGATCTACTAAGCCAAGATTCCTAAGATGTCTATTAAGGGTGTGTCATGTCCAATAAGGGTGTGTTACTACTCTATGTAGAATTTTTACATTGTTTTATATAATTTATTTACGTAAATCAGACTAATAAGAATACATTTTTATTGCTCCAAAATACATCAAAATGTTTACATTATTCTTCTCTTAAAAAAAAAAAATATTCTTCGCTTAAACTTTTGCTTTTGCTTTAACAAATAGATTGTTAAAAATACTAACCTTTTCTATATTTTTGTTTAAGATAAATTTAAATGAAAAGCTGTTTAAATGTAATGTATTTTATGTTCATAGGAACTTTGGAGACGGCTTCAAGAAGAAACAGCTAATTTAGGTTTTGAAATGACTGGTGGCAGCTTGTACCTGGATCCCGATATAATAGATCTTACTCTTATACCTCCTCCAATCACTCCTGAGAAGGTATAATCATTATTTGTTATATTATTATATTAAAAAATGTTTTATTGTAAACCGATATTAATTAATTGTAAAATAAATTTTTGTTTACTCAAATTAATGCCTAACGAACATTGTGTAGAGACATTTATTAGTTTTTAATATATTTTTCCACTGAAAAATTTCTCAAATTGAAGGGAAACATTTAAACAAATTATATATTTTTGTCTATATATATATATATATATATATATATATATATATATATATATATAAGTGATGTTTTGTAAAATTAAAAATTAACTGTGAAAGTTTTTAAAATAAAATTAATTAATCAAAATTTATGATAATATTTGTTAAAACTTCTTAAAGGTGTTATATTTTTTCAGAATTTAAACAATTATAATAAAAAAGTATGAATCTAAGAATGTAAAGAGTATTTTATGTCAATGTTATTATTAAAAATTATTCATCCTCACCAAATTTCCTTCTTCAGTGTTCAAGAAACCTATTCAAAGAAAGAACACCACTAAATTTTACATTTAGATAAACAGTTTTGAAAAAAAACAGGTCCAAAGTTTTTTTTTCTTTGGATTAAAACCTTAGAACTCATTCTATTGTTAACTTTTTTTAATCACAAGTGTGTATTCCTTGTTTGTTGCAGGAAGGCGTTGGCTATGCTTTGCCACCAGAAATAAACATGCCACCTGTATCATTTGCTGATACTTCAGGATTACTGTCTCAAGGTAACATTACATACAAAAACAATAACTATTTTAACATCTTTTATATGAAAAGTAGACATTTTATAATACTTTATAAGCAGTTGAACTTAGGCAACAGCTGTTTTTTTATGGTAACTTTGATATCTATATTAGGTAAATAACTGGGGGTACCATAATAGTACCCATATGAACCTATATTTACCTCAGTTATATTATTTGTGCTTCATTTGTACTTGAATAATTTTTACATACATAGCTTAAAAGCAAATTTTTTAAAGCCAAACTGACCATATATAGGCCTAAGCTTATATTTTAGGTTAACTTGATTGAATATTTTGGAAGGACAGAGAAAATGCGAATATGTCCTTCCCATGCTATGACATGCTTTACAAATCGTATGAATAATTGTAGATATGCCAGATATCTAGTTACAAGTTTTATATATATATATATATAGGTTTACTAAAGTTATGTTTATATTTATAGTAGGTCATGAGGCAAATATTATCTTCTATCTTATAGTTTTTCGTAACAAAACATTTACTTAAATTAGTTTCAGGGATTGTTTTCATGCACAAATGCCATATAGTTTAGCGACTTAAATTTTGAATTAGTTTAAATATCATCGGATTCCAATAATTATAAATAAACATTATGTAAACTTGTTTTATCGTTAATTTTTTTTCAATATGTTATATTTTTAAATGAATAATTGTTAGGTATTTAAACCTTTCTAAAGTTATACTTTTTGTTCATTATTTCAGACAATGCAGTCACCGATGATATAGACAGCAGTGCAGTTCTCAATTTAGATCTGGATTCATTCTTAGCAACTGTTACAGTACCTCCACCTGTAAGAACAGCTTCTACGCTTGAACTGACTTCAGAACAAATTAATTCGTTTATTATTCCACCTCCTCCACCAGCACCTATAGTTACAGAAACAGTTGTAAGTTTAGAGTATTAACGAAAACTATTTTTTTTTTCTTAAAGTTACCTTGGTGGCCTAGTTTATAGCATACTGGGCTTTCACCCTGAAGACCAGGTTCGATTCCTGGAAAGAGCTTGGCATTTTCATAAGCTATAAATCACCCCAATGCAATTTTTGTGATTGTTTTTAATAGGCTTTTTAAGCTATAGTAAGATTAAGATTATATACTAGAGAAAGGGATAATTCAACCCTAGGCACTGCGATCGATTGACCTATTGTGCAACTTAACCTCTTAAAATACCTTGTTCAGCAGATTGGTGCCCCTAATAAGTTCCAGCAACCCACTGACTAGCTCACTCTGCTGAAGATCCATAGAGTCCTACTAGCAAGAGCGTCGCAATCATAAATTATGTGACCTGCAGTTTCCACCTCCTTCCTGTATAATCTAAACACGGTTTCTCCATGGTACATACCTATCCTGTTCATGTGCACCTTCATACCAGTTGTGCTCTGCCCAGGACATCTGCTGGCCCTAAAGTCCTCCAAAAGGAACTTTACTTAAGAGACGTTTGCTATGGGAATGCCCATGAAGGTAGTCCCATCTTACCTGGTGTTGACTTTTAATCCACCTATTAATGGCGGACCTGGCCAACGATAGGGAAAACCCTAAAGCCGGCTCAGGTCCGATAAACTCAGATGCAGATCCAAGTCCAGCCAGTCGGTCTGCCTCCTCATTACCCTCAACTTTCCTATAGTAACTCACAAGTTTTGTTTGAAATTGAAAGTTTTGTTGCAGTAAAATTGAGTACAATTTTATCAACGTTTTATGTATAAATTTTTCACAAAAACGAAAAGTTTTAACTAGCCGCCTCGGTGGCCTAGTTGATAGCGTACTATGTCTTCACCCCGAGGACCCGGGTTCGATTCCCGGCCAGGGTTTGGAATTTTCATACCCTATAAATCATCCCATCGCCTGCATTAGCCCGACGTTAAATAGTCCAACGTTAAACACAAAACAAAAAAAAAAAATTCTTAAAATTTCTTATAAGTTTTGTAAAATAAATGTGAAAATGGCACTGGCTAATATTATAACCAATGATCACATAATTTTAATAGATAAAGTCAGCTTTAGATAGTTGAAGCCAGTTTGTGAGCACTACCCACACCAAGATGAAAATGCCCAAGGATGACTCACAATAGTGTTGAGCATTCTCACTGACTTTTTAATGATTCTGACATTTTATACTTATCTTTTACTTCATTCTTTAGTATTGTTTACATTGTTAACAGTTTTTTGAACGAGCAGTTTATTATTTAATTTGCATGACCTCAGAAAGAATAAACCTGTATTCCTAAATTGTTTGTAATAACTTTATTTTATTAGATTAAAATATTATTAATCAAGTGACATTCTTATGTCTTCAATCATATGCAAAAATGTTACTTTATCACTGTGTTCAGTATAATGATCTGCCTTCCCTAGCTTCATCAATTCTACTTTTGTTGACGCGTTTCGGAGAACCTCCATCTTCAAAAACTATATCTATACTCCTGAGTATAGATATAAACTGAGTATCTATACTAAACTGAGTATAGATATAGTTTTTGAAGATGGAGGTTCTCCGAAATGCGTCAACGAAAGTAGAATTGACGAAGCTAACAAAGGCAGATCATTATACTGAACACAGTGATTATAATCCTAGCAGAAAAGAAGAAGAATATAAAAAGAATGTTACTTTTTCATAATTAAGTATTTGTATCAAGTGACAGCTTCTAATTAACTTATTGTCTGCATTAGCCCGAGTGTGCGCAATAGTCGGACATTAAACTCCAAAAAAAATCTAATTAACTTATTTTGTCTTCTCAATAATACCTTTATAATGTGTTTATATTTACTTATTTAATTAAAATATTAAGAAAAATGTTGAAAGAAATAGTGTAGTACGTACATGGGTAGATTTAAGAGAGGGGCAATGCCCTTGGAAAATCAAATGCCTCCCTTTGCTGAAGTATAATCCCCCCTTAGTTGTATAAAAATAATAAAATAAGTTTATAAAAAATTAAAGATTTTTGATTAAATATTTTATTTTGTTTCAATTAATTTATTAAAACTAATGTGAGGCAAAACAGTGAAAATGGAAGCTATGATGTTTTCAAATATTAATGCAAAAATGATTTGCCTAATCAGCTGTAATTAGCTAAGTAACATTTTTGTGCAAATATTGAAAGCAAGATATCTGTGAATACCACCACTTGGATTCATGATACTAATCATCATACTAAGTTTACTTCAGACTTCCCTTCTCAAAATTGAACACTTTGCTAATCATACAGATAAATAAAAGGATTTTCTGTCATTTTGTAGCACTTCATTGTATAGGCTTCTTATTATTTCTAAACTTCATTTAAGAACAGTGTTTATTGTACAATTAATACTGTTATTAGCCGCATTTATGTTTATGTTTGATTATCAAGATTTCGTAACAATTAACATTTTTTAACATTTAGTTCTAACGTAGGTTAAAAATATCCTAATTTCAGGTTGAACCACTGAGCAAAGTGAATGGACACATCCCCAACGGTGATCTAAATGAAAGAGAAGAAAACAAACTGCCTGAGAGGAGAGCTAGTACAGGTAGCAGAGGGATGTCCTTCTCTTGCTGCAGTAAGCCGAGGCAACAAAGCCCAGAACATTCTCCAATAAGTCTACCTCCTCGTGGAGACTCAACTAGTCCACCTACAAGGCCACCCAAAGTAAGAGGCAATGACCCACCTCCTAGTTTACCTCCTAGGAGTGATTCTATATCTGGTACATTGACCAGGAAACCTCCTCTACCTCCAGTGCCATCTCAAGTAAGATTTTTTCATTTATAAAATGTAGTGTAGTTTCACAAATTAAGTGTAGATTTGATAGTTCTTTAAAAATATGAGGTGTGTTCAAAAAGTAACGAGAATTTTAATTTTTTGAACAAAATATTTATTTATTCTTCTACATTGATGTTGTCGCCTTCAAAATAGTCCCTATTGGAGATTATGCACTTGTGCCAGTGCTTCTTCCAATCCTAGAAACACTTCTCAAACTCGATCTTAGAGATAGCCTTTAGTTCTTTCAGCAATACGCTTTTAATGTCATCTATGGCTGTAAAACGACGGCCCTTTAAGGTTTTCTTTATTTTTGGAAATAGGAAAAAGTCACACGGAACCATGTCTGGTGAATATGGAGGCTGGGGAATCATTACAGTACTGTTTTCGGCCAAAAATTCACGAACAAGCGATGAAGTGTGAGCTGGTGCATTATCGTGGTGCAAAAGCCATGAAAAAACGTTTTTTTGGTTTGCTTCACGCAAACGGCTTTGAACTTGTAGGTAGTACTCATTGACCATTTCACCTGGTGGCAGGAATTCATGATGCACTATGCCATTAATATCGAAGAAGACAGTGAGCATAACCTTCACGTTCGACCGCACTCGTCAAGCCTTTTTCGGTCTTGGCAAACCAGAATGCCTCCACTGGGATGATTGAGCCTTAGTTTCGATGTCATATCCGTAAACCCATGATTCATCACCTGTTATAATACATTTCAGTAATTCTGCATCGTTGTTGACTTCATTTAGTGACTCCTGAGCAACTTCCATTCGCCGCTGTTTTTGTTCGAAATTCAACACTGCCACGCGTTTCATACACAAAACGCTAGAAACAGTGTTACGAGATGATCCAATCGATATGCCAACATCATCAGCAACCTCTATAATTGTGATTCGGAGATTGTTCATAACCATTTCTTTCACTTTTTACACGTTTTCATCAGTTGTTGATGTGCTGGGGCATCCAGGGTGTTCGTCATCTTCAACGTCTTCACGGCCTTCTTGGAAACGCTTATACCAGTCGTAAACTCTTGCTTTACTCATAGCAGACTCACCATAGGCATTTTTTAACATTTCACACACTTTGTTACACTTTATTCCATTTTTTACGCAAAATTTGATACAAATTCTTTTATCCATTTCTTTTAACAAACGAAAATCGCCGAGCTCATAAAAACACGTCTAACCTTAGTGGCTGTCACAGAC
This sequence comes from Callitettix versicolor, assembly GCA_022606455.1. Taxonomy (NCBI): domain Eukaryota; kingdom Metazoa; phylum Arthropoda; class Insecta; order Hemiptera; family Cercopidae; genus Callitettix; species Callitettix versicolor. Next base: position 10,430,402 of record CM040189.1, read on the forward strand.
AAAGTCAACAATGAAAACAGCTGAAAGTTTGATCATACTTCAAGGGCATGTATACCAACATAATAAAAAAAAATGTTTTGACAATCAGATTCTCCAAGCTCGCGAAATTTAAAAATTCTCGTTACTTTCTGAACACACCTCGTATATGTTATCTTACCATGAAACACAAAAAATTAAATTTTAATGTTTTAAAATAATAAAAGCTTCAGTTTTGTATAATCAGTTTGTCTACACAATTTATACTTTGTTTTCATCTCAGTCGAAAAACATATTTTGGATTATAACTATTTGAAATTTCCAGTGTCAAATTTACATGCGTCATGGATCTTAACACATTCTTTAACAATTAAATTTATGCTATTTATTAAGTCAAAATTTTGTTTAAACGTTTTTAAATATAGCACAGTGAAATTTTTCTTCACTCTTTCATTAATATGTATCTAATCTATGGTGAGATGTATTTATGATAAATAAATAAATAGTCAATATTTTTTAATGTAAATTAAAGCTATATTTTAAATCGTTACTTTTCTTAATGTTGATTGTTGTGTACAACAAATCATTGTTTAAAAAAGTACTCAAAAATAGAAATTATGATTAATAATATTGCATAATAGCATGTTTTCTAAATTATATACTATGCCATTTTTCAGTGATTAATTTTCTGTTTAATGTTTTATTCGGTACAGGTATTAAACATTTTTTTTAATGCTTAAAATGAGTGTTAATTACTTTAATGATGTGCACAGGAAGTGTCTTTGAAAAATGGATACTTGTCTCTTAGTCGAGAAGCATGTGTAACGGTCGGCGGTTTATGTGAGAGATTAGGCCAAGTTGCCATACAGTGTAACGCCGATCAAGCACACGGAGGAGGTTCAAATATAGATGAAGTTAAATTTCAGGTGATAAAAACTATTTTATATTGGCTAATTTATCTGTTGCTTTAACGATAATTAACTACCATACATGTATGCGATTAAAGGTTATTTTTTAGTGTATAGAAATATGTTTAATCAAAGTGCCATGATTTTTTTTTTAGATTCTTGAGCTTTGAGTTTTATATCAAAATTCTTACACTCTAATTTCATATATAACAATATACAATCTACATAAAATTTATTCTGTGAATTGTAATTCAAAATATTAATGGTCAGGTATACAAATTTCTGTTGAATTATTTAAAATGAGGAATTGTTTTACACACAAAAATTTCACTGCTACAAATCCACAAAAAACAAACAGTCAATTTTATTTATCAGTGTATTTTTGTAATTATAATTTATTACAATAACAATCAGTATGAATAAATAAACATAAGTTTTTGTCATAGTGAAACATTATTTTGTTGAAAAATATGTTGAAATATCACTGACTAGTATTGGGATGGCTCATGCCAGCACTGTTACTCATTTAGCACCACCCAGGGGACACGTACAGCTTAAGGTTTGCTGCGGACGCGAGTAACTTTGTCCCCCAAACACATTAAAAAACCATAAAAATCCCATTTCCTTAATATCAGAATACCTCAATGGCAATTAACAGATATCCATTACAGAACCATATACCATACCAACTAATCCAATTCACCTTCTGGAGATAGACATAAATTTGTCTTTGGTTGAGGAAATTAACAAGAGAGAATGCCCCCCATCGCTTCTCCAACAACTGGCCATCTCCATAATAGAAGAATGATACCCCTCCGACCAATGGTCGAGAATCTACATAGATGGATCCAAGTATGAGGACGGAAGCACCGGAGCAGGAGTGTACACACCCCATTTCTCCCTCCACTACCTGGTTGGGCTGAACAGGTCGAATTTTGATGCCGAGATGGAGGCCATATCTAAGGCTCTTCTCCTTCGGCTGAACACTTTGCATAAACACCAAAACTGTGTAATACTGACAGATTACAAGGCAGCAGTGCAGGCCCTATCATCATCAGCGGGCAACAATCCTAAAGAAATACATAAAATGTTATGAACGCTTCAAATACAAAAATTAAGCAGTTCAATGGATCCCTTCTCATGTAGGTGTGCCAGGAAATGAGGCTGCAGATGAGCTGGTAAAGAAAGTTTCACTCCTACCCCAACACACAAACATTTGCTCAATCCAAATAAGGCAAAAGCCATGCTCAAAAGTACAATGAAGAAACAGCAGATGGAAAAAATGAAGAGCGTTGCAAAAGGCAAACGCTGGGAAAATATAGACGAGGAATGGGACGTACTGAAGGAAAAACCATGGAAACAGTCAGTGGCACAGTTCCGTCTTGACACGGGTCATTACTGCCTCGCCGCCCACTTGAAGCCCATTGGAGTCCACTCCTCTGAAATGTGCCCTCTGTGCCAAGAGACGAATTTCTTATCTTAGGTGTGAGAAACACAACCCTTGTAGGACTACATTGACAGGCTGTCAACCATGAACATTATACCATAGAGAAATCACACATGGGCTTTGTGGGATGGAAAAGGTAAATGCAGGTCACATAATCTATGATTGTGAGGCTTTGTCAACAGGAGGTGAAGAGTGTGTCTTCCAAGGATGCTAAAGATATTCAGCTGAACTTGTCCTTGGACTGCTTAAGCTCATTTGGGGGTCAGTCTATTGAACTATTACCTTCGAGGCTAAGCTGCACAATAGACCCATTGATCACACTGTACCAGGAGCTATCAAACTTCTAAGTATTTATATCTATCTATCACTGGAGATGATTGATGTGAATCTATCACTTCAACTAATATAGTGTATGAATAGCTGTGGGGGTTGATGACGTACTGAGAAATAAAACTAATATGTGATATCTTAATTGTCATCTATTATTATATTAAATAATTAAATCCATCATTAATGTGCTGAAAAAATAATATCAAATGAATATTTGAGGATTTTAACAAAAATAAACAACATAGTTGTTTTATTTAGAAGTGACATTGCAAAGCTTAGCTCACTGATTATTAATAAAATCGGAGCATACAATTTAATTTCGATTTTTTTGGCTAAGACATTTTTATATTTGCTCATTTATAAAATCATGAAAAAACTTTGAAGTTGACAACTCAGTATGGTAATTTTTGTCACAAATTTTCATTTTTATACAAATACATTTTGAATTTTTGAAATTTGGATTCATTTAAATTAAATTAATTTAAATTTAAATGAACATATGTACAGTATATAATTCAATTTATATACATACTTTAGATTATTTTAACTAATTTTTAAAATTTGTTACCATCAATTAGGTGTATTATTTAAATTAAGGCAGGTAGACATAATTTATTAGACAAATTTAAGTAATGTGTGTTGTGTCTAACCAGTTAGTTTATTAATTAATATTTAACAATAATTTGAGTCACTCTTTTATTTATTTATTTTTTTTTTTTTGTGAAATATTCAAAATATTATAAAAATTAATTTATGTGCATGTAAATTAGTTACATGTATTATGTAAACAATGAAACATATTTAAATGATTAGGATTATGACTTATTCTTCCCGTCAGTGGTCTATCAACTCACCTCATAAAGGCTACCTCGGTTTCGAAACTTTATAGTTTCATTTTCAGGCCATACAAAATGTTAAATCCCTCTGTCGAGGTCATAACAAAGTCAAACAAAACATTAAAACATACATCACAAACACTAAGCACAATTACACATTTAAAATATTCATCATGAAATTCGGCTTGGCCAAGCTACACACGCGACTCGTACGTCGTTACTTTCCGGACTGCGGAGTCTCCATCATTAGTAGCGCGCCCGTCGTTGTTATCAGTTACGGTGCGTCTGTTGGTTTTTGTTACTTATTCAAATCACTTATCCTTAGAGCCATGTCATATATTAAATTTGATTTAAATGAAAGTTTTTCATTGAGGATGTTCTGGGGGTCTGTTTTTTTGCTCTTGTAAATCACAAAGTCTTCAATCGCATCCATACAACTACTTTTATGACACAAATGTAATATTTCCATGTTGGTATGGATGGTTTTTGTCCATAAGATGTTCTGCGAAAGCCGAGTTTGTCGATAATGCACTTCTGGGTATGTGCTCTTTAAATCTTTTCTTAAAAGAGCGAGATGTATGACTGATATAGAAGCTTAGGCAATCCCTACATTTCATTTTGTATATGCCAGTTTAACATATTAAACATATTAATGTAAACTTTAGTACAATTAATTTTAAACTTCAGATCAAATGTAATGTTTTGATCAATAGAAATTATTTTTCAATTTAAGACTTGAGTGACTACCAGATGCGTAGTGGAGTTGTCCTGAGTGGAGTGTACTATGCATTGAAAACTGAATGTAAGAACAGCCACTGAAACTGAAACAGGCTGAATGGAGTCAAATGGCAAGTTTCCACTGTTCTTTCATTGGCCACACTTACATTGAAAACAAGAGATTCAGTTTTTAATGAGTACACCACTCTGTTCGGCGTAACTCTACTTCACACATCTGGCCTAAAGTTACAATACCAATATACTTTTATTACAAAATATAATATTTAAACTTGCATCTTTTTACTGTTCAGGAAGCCAAAGAAACACTAACTTTAGAAGTTCGGAAACTGGTCACATCTTCCAAAATGTTGGTAAGAAGCAGCAGCACAGCCAACTCATCAATCTCGTCGTCTTTTGAATTTCAAACCCATTTGTCAAGTTGTATAAATCTTTTGAAAAAACTAACAGAACTGAGTAGTAAAATGGCGACACACACATCGTCACCACTTCATACTCGCAACTTGGTCCTTAAAGTTCAGGATGTTGTTGCGGTGTTCCAGGATCTGTTAGCTACTGAAGGACAAGAGACACAGTTAACCAGACAAGCTGAGAACCTTGCAAGTGTTTTAGCGACATTATTGCGAAGTTTGCGTGTATTCACACCATAACCAATGACATGTAAACAATTAGTTTGTAGCATAAGCAAGTCTACTTTCTTAACTTTAAATGAGATTAATTATGACAGATAAATTTTGTTATGAAAGTTTTAAAGACACTTAAAATATATTATGGTTATTAAGCTAAAATTTTATTTGTGTGTTTCTGTGTTTTCAGGAATTTTTTAACAATGTGCTTGAGTATGAAGTGATTGTTGTACACTAGTTTAAACCGCTCGGACTTTATTTTAAATTTCCTACACCGTGAGTGTAATAGTCGTCAAAGTGTACAAACATTTTGAACTAAGCTCCTTTTAAAAGATGTAACACATTACAAAACACTATCCTGATCATTTTGTATAACTTTAATGGTCTACTATTATATGTAGTTGACAACAAAAACTGTTTGTTGAAATTATTCTATACAAATTAATTGTGTAGTAAATTTCTTTGTTGCAATGGTGTGTTACTGAATGAACTGTTATTGTACATTTCATAAGGAGCCTAAACGACAAGTCACTACTGACGTACACCAAAATTAAGTTATAATACAGTGCCATTTAATGTTCTAAGCAACACTTTAAACAATTTCAAAAACTAAAATTTTTGTGAGTTTTCTTCCAATATATTTCACCATTTTTGGATAGGGCCTACATTTTACAACAATAAGCTTGAATTTTGTTTGTATACTAATAACATCAATTAAAAACAAATTTTCAATTATCCCCCTAAGGTTCCCCAAAATAAATTGAATAAAACATTTATCGTCTACAAATGATACATACATTGTCTAAAACACTGACTAAGGTCTGTTTATGAGCTAAATTTTCATTTTCTGTATTTGTTTTATTTTCTTTTAAACTATAAAATGCACAAATTTACTTAAATGCTAAAAGAAAAAATGCTAAACATTAACAGATATAGAGATGTGAGTTACTAAAAATTATGTTAGTTTTAATTTTTGTGCAAATAATTTATGGTTTAAACTTAAATGAAACACTGAAATAAACAAAGTTAGATTTTTTTTAAAGATTTAAAAATAAAGCAAAAATGTATACCGTAAAATACATAATTGTATATAAAAATTACACGTATATCAGACATTATTATACAGGGTATTTGACATTTACTGTTACATGGCCTGTGTAATTTGAACGAATGATATTTTTAGAAATACAAAATTCTGAATAATTAATTAGGCCTATTATAATTTCATTATTTCCTTCTCATGGTAGTGTGAAAGGCCATATTGTAAAAGGCCATAGTGTGAAAGGCCATAGTGTGGTAGTGCGAAAGGCCATCTCGATGGCCTAGTTGTTAGCGTACTGGGCTTTCACCCCGAGGACCCGGGTTCAATTCCCGGCCAGGGCTTGGCATTTTTTCATACGCTATAAATCATCCCATCGTCTGCATTAGCCCAAGTGTGCACAATAGTCGGACTTTAATTTTTGTGCAAATAATTTATGGTTTAAACTTAAAAAAACACTGAAATAAACAAAGTTAGATTTTTTTTTAAAGGTTTAAAAATAAAGCAAAAATGTATACCGTAAAATACATAATTGTATATAAAAATTACACGTATATCAGACATTATTATACAGGGTATTTGACATTTACTGTTACATGGCCTGTGTAATTTGAACGAATGATATTTTTAGAAATACAAAATTCTGAATAATTAATTAGGCTTATTATAATTTCATTATTTCCTTCTCATGGTAGTGTGAAAGGGAACCGCCTCGGTGGCCTAGTTGTTAGCGTACTGGGCTTTCACCCCGAGGACCCGGGTTCAATTCCCGGCCAGGGTTTGGCATTTTCATACGCTAGAAGGGAACCACTAAGTTATAACAAAACGTTAAATGAATCTTTAATTTCTCAAGCAGATTGTCAAATATTCCCTGGCCCATTTTAAAGCTATTTATAAATATTATATTAATTGAATGGACCAAAAGTAATACAGATTTGGAAATGACGGTAAATGTATTCAAAATAAAATGTGTATATATTATTGATTGCCGGAAGAGTTTTACTGTACAATAAGTTAAATAATGAAAAAATTTTGAATTCAATAAATTTAAATGTTATTTTATTATTATTAAATATTAAATCATATTAAATATATAAATAAATCATTTAGTTTGATAACTAAATTTAAATCAATATTATTCTTGGTACAGTAATTATAATATCGGTTATATTATTAATTTGTTGCAGTCAATATTCTTTCGTGTAGCTTATCACAGGTAAAATACTACAGCAAATTAACAGCAACAAAATATCACTGTTTAGTGTCATTATTATTAATCACTTATAAACTGAAAATATAATAAAATGTGACATTTAGAGAAATTCAAACTACTTACGAAGACAATTTAAAAAAAAATATCAATTTATAATTCAATATTATTCTACCATATATAAAAAATAGTCTATATATTTTGTTAATAAAATTTGGTTTACAAAAAATTAATTTCATTTACCAAATTACATAGATGTAATGAAACTTAAATGTGTATATGTAAATTAATATGAACCACATTATTTAAGTAGTATTTAATATTTAAGACTCCTTTTATATATAAATATACATACGTATTGATCAGTGTTTTATTTTGACTGTCAACAAATTAAAATTATTTATTGAAAGTAAAGTGGTTGTAAGGCCTAAAGTATAATTAAAGTTATTGTTGTAAGAAATATTTAATAACAATAATGTAGAGAAAGGAAGCGGAAATCTTATGGAAACTGTTTGCAAAATATTCTTAAATAATACTTCATTAACAGAATATCTGTAAAAATATTACTTGTTATTGTATAAAGTATGATTACAACTTTGATCATTATTATTGTACAGTACAATATTTATGATTAATTTATTACATAGAGTATATTTGAATTATTATATAAATCCAATTGTAGTTAATTGAAATATTTTTTTAAATGTCCAAAATTAATACAAAGTATAATGATATAAAATTAGTAAGCTTTAAAATTGAAATTAAAATTTTTGTTTTTACCGAAGTGTTTTAATACCTTATTTGTACAGTTAATTTATTAAAATTTGTTTAAATAAAAGTTTCGTTTTTAGTCGTAGAAAGTACAGTAAAACTTTAATTATTAATGCACTCTAAATCAAATTTTATTTTTACATTATACACGCAAAAAACTAACAGTATTAGGCTAGGGCCACCATAAGCGGAACGGAGCTATGCTGAGCGCTCAGCTCAGGGAGTGGAGCAGAGCTGAGATGAATGAAGATGAACAGTAACCGGAAGTGGACTTCAGTCAGTTTAAAGAATGCATTTGTATCTCTTAAATCTAAATATTAGGCCTACTGTAACAGATTCAAGGAACTATTATGTTTTTTTTGTTATTTTAAGGCAAAAAGCACATTGAGGCTATTATCACCTCCCTGAACGTAAGTGTGTGTTAGATACGGGTACCGCGAGGAACGTCTAAATCCTCTCAATAGGTGCAACTAGTCTGCACCCCCTGCGGGGATATTATGTTTAAAATGTTTAAAACGACAACCTACGCAACGGTACCTAGTTAACGAGAAATAACAAGTTTGAAGGCAAGGTGGGGGAAGCAGAGTCAGTTTGAAAATTAAACCAAGACACAAACGAAAACTGCATGGAGTTTTGGCCCAGTGGTGCCGCTTGACTGCTAAGCTCTGTTACGCTTACAGTGGCTGTACTTTAGAAACAATAGTTTTTGAATGTATAGTTCACTCTGCTCCGCATTTGATGATCACCCGACCTTTGTGCAACTTGATCATATAGTAACTTCAAGTCCAAGCTAAAATGAACTTGTCCGTTGCAAAATGGCTATGTTGTAAACGATGGTATTACGTAATCTACCATATGTCTTCATAAATTTATTGCATAATTCAGTAGACAGGCAAGGTTATGTATATTTTTGTCTTATGGAAAACATTAGATTTTTACTGTATAAATACAATATATTTATTACTCTCAGTATAATTAATCAAACGAGATATTTTACTTATTCACCAACTGATATGGATGCATTGCATAATTTTTTAACTGAAAATGTATTACTTTATCAAATTAACTAAAAAGAATAAGTTCTTAAAGTACTTTGTCCTATTTTAAATTTGAATATCACTGCCAATGTTTATAATTAAAATCAAAATTCTGATAAAGACATTTTTAAACTTGATCTTGCAGTTTATGCTATACAAAATCTAACAATAGGATAAAAATTAGTTGACAATAATATGCAAAGATCTTTTTATTATTTTATTTCAATATTAAAATGTGTTTATATGTTTTAGTTGTTCGTCGTAACCTTTTTGTTAACACGGGTGAAAGATTAAATTGAATGCAAAACGTAATAATAAACCCGTTCGCTTCTTAACGCCAAATATTTTGGTATTTACCAAACCTAAAACTAAAATTTTGAAAAGTAATTTTAAACATATTTAGCCACCTCGGTGGCCTAGTTGATAGCGTACTGGGCTTTCACCCCGAGGACCCGGGTTCGATTCCCAGCCAGGGCTTGGCATTTTCATACGCTATAAATCATCGTCTGTATTAGCCCAAGTGTGCACAATAGTTGAACGTTAAACACAAAAAAAAAAAATGTAATATATTTATTTTATTTCTTAAGCTTTACACAAGCTGTGTTCAGATTGAAACAGCAAAAATATGTCAATATAATCTAACAAAAATAAAATTGTATTTCTCAAACATTTTTCAGTCCCGGTACTTTTATTGTCCGAGTTACAACTGTTATACTGTATAGTTTGATGTCATTAAAGATTACGATCGTTGTTTTTTTACACGCATATAAATAAAGATTCGTGTGAAAATTTATATCATTCAATGAAACTTCTGCATGCAAAAAATATTAACAAATACACTTAATTCAAATGTTGTGAATCGAATTTTCAAAACTTTTAATTATAAACATTTTTCTTCGTTTTAACTAACCGTTATCGTTAATTTTCTACTTGTAATATTTATTTGTTAATAATAATTCAGTTCAGAACTAAATATTGTGTATGCTGTTTGTATTTACATTTTAAATAGCTCAATGTGTATTTACAGGATCTACTTTTATAAATGGTATCCCTGCTAATTTTTATTTCATTGAAGCTTGAAATACATTGATTTATTTCTCATATTTTGGTTTAAATACTTTTTTTATAATAGAACAAAATTATGTTTGTATATTTTTTTTTAAGCCAAACATACTTAGTGCCATTTTTGCAGTTAAATATAATTTCTCCCAAACATTCAAACATGTTTATTGTACTTCTGTAGCCTATAAATATGTGTTTTGAATAAGTCTTTGTATACAATTATATTATAAGCAGGTGTTTGTTGATATCTGCCGTTACTAGTCACTGTGCTACATTTTATACCAAGAAGTTAGTTATAATAAATACAATAAGAAAGGAATATATTGTTTATATTATACATAACGTTATTGTAAGATAGGTATTAATATAAGTAGAAGAATATATTTGAGACGTCTTGCATATCTCAAAGAAATATAATTAGTATTTATAATTTCGACCACACTGTATATTTGTATTAATTTTATATTTATAAGAAGGGTTATATCAAGGTTTGAGCTGCTAGGATTATGTCACACCAAATATAATTTTTAATTAATATTAACTCTATAACAACCTTATAATGTAATGTATAGTCCTTGTCAACATTTTATGTTTATTATTTGTCTGATTAAACATGCATATTTCACATGTTTTTGTTTCATTTTTCGTACAACCCAATGTATTTCGATTAATCGTCCTTACAGCTCACAAGTTCAGTTTTTCCTAACGACTTTCCACATCACAGAAGTACAAAGTGTTTGTCAGTTCTTTTGCTGCTAACTTTACTGATTGCTGAAGTACAAAAAATATATGTTAAGTAAGTGCAATGTCAGTTTTGTGTGCTAAATGTTCGTTGGTTAAAAGCTCGAAAATTCTTTTTATTTGCTTTGAAGTAGCTGCCAGTGTTTATAGGGCGGCAGTGTATTTTTCTTCGAGGCAAGTATCACTTTGATCGTCTTTGGCAGCAGTACGTAATGACCAAAAAAAGTACACCTTTTAAATTAGTTCAATATTGTTCGTAAATATTTGTCTGTTGTCAGACCGTAAATTTATAAAATATAATTAAAAGTGCTAATACTAGAAAGGAGAAGCATGAAAAAAATTTAGGGCCAGTGAAGACTAAAGAAACATGGAAACTAAGATCTAATGATGAAATATACAGGAACATAGAGGACATAACAGAGACGATAAGGAAGAGAAGACTGCAATTTTTTGGACATATGTACAGGATGAATGATTCAAGACTAGCGAAAAGGATACTATGGGATAAAAAGTCAACAACTAGTCGGATTCAAGAGGTAAGGAAAGATTTAGAAAGAAATAATATAAAAGAAGAAGAAACATACAAAAACCACCAAAAAACCTTCAAGTGGGAGAACAATACATTGAGATAGTGAAAGAATTCAAATATCTTGGGGAATGGATCAGCTGGAACGCTCTAGAGAAAAAAGCTATGGAATCTAGGAGAAATAAAGTTGAATTAGCCTTCCAACTTACCAAGGACACATACAACAAGAAGTCCCTCTCCTGGAATACAAAGATAAGGCATTATCATACGGTAATTAAACCAGAAGCCTTATATGCAGCTGAAACATTATCTCAGAACCCAAGGCCCACTTGAAAGGCTGGAGATCAAAGAAAGAAAGATATTACGAAAAATCTTAGGCCCCAAATTCCGTAACAATCAATTACTCCACATCAGTAATGAAATTCTTTACCAAAAAATTGAAACACTATCAGACACAATGAGAAAAAGGAGAATTGATTTTTATGGGCACATCCTCCGAATGGACAAAAATAGACTAACCAAAAAAAATATTTGACTACTTTCGCAGTAGAAGAGCCAAACCACTTTGGTTTAGAGAAACGGAGAAAGACATAACAGAACTGCAGATCACTGACACTATGCTCATGGACAGAACAGCCAAAACAATAACCAAGGACAAGAAGCAACGGTTCCAAGGCAAAGTCAAATCCAAGCGAATGATCCAAATCTCTGAAGAAGAAAGAAGAGCAAGATCACAGCGTATGAGGCAATACTGGGCTACGAGGAAGGCACAGAACATTAAGAAGTGATTGATTTAGTGTACCCCAAAGTTGGGTGAAACAAATAGAGAGATAAAAGAAGAAGAAATGCTGAACAGAGAGATTTTAGAAAGAGGATATTGAGTACGGAGGAATTCCAAGGAAGATTGCAGAAGAAACCTGTTGCGAAGTGATCCGAAGACAGAAAGAAGCTGCATAGTGAAAGGATGGGGAATATTGGATGAAACGGAAGAGAAAACAGCTAAGTGTGAAGAATTGAAATTGTCAAGTGGTCCCTAGCAGGCCTCATCGAAAGAAGAAGAAGAATTAAAAGTGCTGTGTAATAAATGCTGTTTGCCTTTATTATTCAGAATCTCTTTTGGGCCTATTCTAAAGATATATGTGCCTCAAGTATTATAGATGTTTGGAGGTACACTAGTACAGCAACTTTAATTACAAGAATGTAGATAAAAGTAGCACACATTTTGTACTTTTTTTATTATGCAACAAACATTTTTTTATATAACCCACACAAACAAGTTTTATATATTATTATTTAATTAGTGTGCTATGCCCCTTTATTAGATCTAAACATGTTACCAGCAGGTAAAATGTTATGTATTTCAGGTCGTCCTACGGTTGTGAGGTAATAAAATTAAAAATATCTCATTATTGTAACATAGCCACCGGACCACATATTCAAATGATTAGGATTATATACCTATTCTTCCCATCAGTGATCTATCAACTCACCTCATAAAGGCTACCGCGGTTTCAAAAATCTATAGTTTCATCTTCAGGCCATACAAAATGTTAAATCCCTCTGTCAAGGTCGTCACAAAGTCAAACAAAACATTAAAACATACACCACAAACACTAAGCACAAATAAACATTTAAAATATTCATCATGCAATTCGGCTTGGCCAAGCTACACACGCGACTCGTACGTTGTTACATTCCGGACTGCCTCCGGAATGTAAAAAGATAAAACAAGATAAAAAGATCTACATTTTGTATCTTCTCAGGCGAGAATATATAGGAGTTCATTACTAAACAAACCTAAACAGTTACACTAAACTAAATAACTTTTTGGTCAGATCATGTTACAAGTGAAATGGTGCTAATAATCAATCAAAATCATAATAAGTACATACTGTAAATAAAATAATTTATGTATAAACTATGTGCCATTATATGACAGGTGTTCAGAAAGTAACGAAAATTTTAATTTTTTGAACAAAATATTTATTTATTCTTCTACATTGATGTTGTCGCCTTCAAAATAGTCCCCATTGGAGATTATGCACTTGTGCCAGCGCTTCTTCCAATCCTCAAAACACTTCTCAAACTCGATCTTTGAGATAGCCTTTAGCTCTTTCAGCAATGCGCTTTTAATGTCATCTACAGCTGTAAAACGACGGCCCTTTAAGGTTCTCTTTATTTTTGGAAATAGGAAAAAGTTACACAGAGCCATGTCTGGCAAATATGGAGGCTGGGGCATCGTTATAGTACTCTTTTTGGCCAAAAATTCACGAACAAGAAATGAAGTGTGAGCTGGTGCATTATCATGGTGCAAAAGCCATGAAAAAGCTTTTTTTTTCGGATTGCTTCACACAAATGGTGTTGAACTTATAGGTAGTACTCCTTATTCACCGTTTCACTGGTGGCAGGAATTCATGATGCACTATGCCATTAATATCGATCAACACAGTTAGCATAACCTTCACGTCTCGGCGAGCCAGAATGCCTCCACTGGGATGATTGAGCCTTGGTTTCGACGTCATATCCGTAAACCCATGTTTCGTCACCTGTTATAATACGTTTCAGTAATTCTGCATGTTGACTTCATTTAGTGACTCCTGAACAACTACCATTCGCCGCTGTTTTTGTTCAAAATTCAACAATTTTTTCAACGAATTTTGCTGCCACGTGTTTCATACACAAAACACTGGAAACAATGTCATGATATGATCCAATCGATATGTCAACATCATCAGCGACCTCTATAATTGTGATTCGGCGATTGTTCATAATCATTTCTTTCACTTTTTCCACGTTATCATCAGTTGTTGATGTGTAGGGGCGTCCAGGGCGTTCGTCATCTTCAACGTCTTCATGGCCTTCTTGGAAACGCTTATACCACTCGTAAACTCTTGCTTTACTCATAGCAGACTCATCATAGGCCTTTGTTAACATTTCACACACTTTGTTACACTTTATTCCATTTTTTTACGCAAAATTTGATACAAATTCTTTGATCCATTTCTTTTAACAAACGAAAATCGCTGAGCTCATAAAAACACGTCTAACCTTAGTGGCTGTCACAGACAAAGTCAAAAATGAAAACAGCAGAAAGTTTGATCATACTTCAAGGGCATGTATACCAACATAATAAAAAAAAATGTTTGACAATCTGACTCTCCAAGCCTGAGAAATTTAAAAATTCTCGTTACTTTCTGAACACACCTCGTATGTTATGTTTTAACAGTACAGTTAAAAGTATTTTCCAGCTAAATCTGGATCCTACCACTAACTGGGAAAGGAATTAATGACGTTAACTTATTCATATGATTCTCATTGTGGCTTAATTAGTAAAAATACTTTAATCAATGATCCTCCAGTAATTTCCAATCATATTAGCAAACATTTACATTTAACACTTGGGCCAAACGGACTGGATTTTTCAAATTAAGTCTTTACAATGTATAATAAAACCCCTATATTACTTTGTGTTTTTATATATTTCTTATTTCTGGGGTGGGAAATGGTGATTTATCGTAGAGGGGCAGGGCCACTAAAAAGAAAGTTTGTCCTAAGCTCCCAAAGGGTCACTGTTAAGTTTAATTCTACATTAATTAGGTTTAACATTATTTAGAATTAATAGTTACAGCTGGATTTTTAAACTATAACAAAATTGTAATTATTTAACACAAACGAGAAAACAAAGTCTAATAATTATATAACTAAACATTAAGGTGATTCGTCTCCATCTGTGAATTCAGCGGGGCTTAAACCATCTGAAAAAGCATACATAATACATATATTTCATTGTGAAAGTTTACTTGGAAATATAAATAAATTCAGACATTTTCACCCAATCAACATTAAAGCTTGTTTATTTCTTTAAATTAAATGTTAAAAAAAATATTTGATTTTCTTTCTTGAAAAATAGAGGAAACTACATTGATGATAGAATAAAATATTCTTAATAGCCTTTCCAATTTTTTTAATTCCAAATTTTGTACACATAATAAGTTCTTTATGTATGAACAAATGTTGTGCAAAATATTTTTAAGCAATTTTGAGAAACCAGGCACTTTGTAATTCTTTTTATTTGCTACAAAATTGGATTTTTAGAGGGAAATAGCAAAGAATACTAATTCGAGCAATTTTAAAAATTGAAATTGAGCAAAATTTAATTGAAGATCGTTATAAGAAATTTATATTAATAAGCTCCTTTAGTTAAGAACTCGTTTGCCATTTCTACCACCTAGAGTATTTTCTCAAAAATCGAACTAAGCATGTTACATACAATACCCAAAAAATATAATTTTATAGGTCACACTACGTTGCAGTTGGTTGTTCCACACAAATATTGTGTTAACTTATAAGAAATCAAGTAGCCGCCTCGGTGGCCTAGTTGATAGCGTACTGGGCTTTCACCCCGAGGACCCGGGTTCGATTCCCGGCCAGGGCTTGGAATTTTCATACGCTATAAATCATCCCATCGTCTGCATTAGCCCAAGTGTGCACAATAGTCGGACGTTAAACACAAAAAAAAAATATATAATAAATCAAAATATAAGACTAAAAAAGCCAACAGTAGAAGCTAGATTTGAACATATACAGGGTAAGATTTATCAAATCCTCCACTGTTTTACCAGCTAGCTCTTCCATAAAGGCAAACAAGAAATGTATTAAATACATTCTCAACTAAGAAAGAATGGAATGAATGAATAAACTAAAAACAGAACTTGGTGCTACAACAATATTGCATACACTACCGGTCTGTGCATTGCATCGTACAATACAAGAAATCGCTATTTTCTTAGTCAACCATTTTGGAAAGTAGAACATTTAATTGAAGAATTAATCCAAACATTGTAGCATTTAAAAAAACTACAATAGTTATTGTTATTGTAACAGCAAAAAATACAGTGTGAACACCAGAGCTGGCCAGTTGTGTGTTCGAGCGTATCGTTAATGAGCAACAAAGTTGGTTTATCAACCTGAGAAACATGTACAAAAACAGTTAGGCTAGGATGGATTGATTTTTTGATTTTTATGATAACATACGTTAATGACAAATGTATCAAGGTTTTGTTAGAATATGCTCTTCAACCGAAGAGCAATATTCATATTCATATAACAATATTCATATTGTTAGAATATGAACTGAATTGTATCAAGCAAAATTGATCCAACAGCTTAGCCTGTAGATTATTATTAGTGTACTGTAAGATATACCTTGTGTGTCAGCAGTATCTGAGGGTGCTGTCTGCTCGTCATAGCTTGTTTCAGTCTGATCTGTTACTTCAGTTCTCGGACTTTGTTCTTCCAAATCTGTGACAGTATTTTCTTCATCAACACCCGATAATCTTTGGTCACTCTTAGTTTGCGATATATTTGAATCGTCTCCTTGCATTTCAGTGTTTGAAGAAGTAATGGATAAAGGCCTAGATTCTACCTTAGGGTCTGGAGGAACTAATTCTGGAGAATAATTTACTATTTTGCGAGGTCTCCAGACTGGAACTATTCCTTTAGGGAACCCTTCTCTTGCTGATATTCTACCCTCTTCTTCATCCAAAGGATTCTGTAATTCTTCTGTGTACTTGTCTTCATTTGATGGATCTTTCAGCAAGATATAGTGACCATATTGTATAGCATATTCATTAAATACAAAGCATCCATTCCCTGAAGGCTGCAGAAGTAATACAAATATATTAACTTTTATTTCTTAAAAATTATATAGTGTTTTTTTTTTATAAACATCAAAAGGTTTGTGTTAACTTATTTGTTTATTATTACGCCACCTCGGTGGCCTAGTTGATAGCGTACTGGGCTTTCACCCGGGGACCCGGGTTCGATTCCCGGCCAGGGCTTGGCATTTTCATACGCTATAAATCATCCCACCATCTGCATTAGCCCAAGTGTGCACAATATTCGGACGTTAAACACAAAAAAAAAATTAATAGTTACAGCTGGATTTTTAAACTATAACAAAATTGTAATTATTTAACAAAAACGAGAAAACAAAGTCTAATAATTACATAACTAAACATTAAGGTGATTCGTCTCCATCTGTGAATTCAGCGGGGCTTAAACCATCTGAAAAAGCATACATAATACATATATTTCATTGTGAAAGTTTACTTGGAAATATAAATTCAGACATTTTCACCCAATCAACATTAAAGCTTGTTTATTTCTTTAAATTAAATGTTGAAAAATATTTGTTCTTTCTTAAAATAGAGGAAACTACATTGATGATAGAATAAAATATTCTTAATAGTCTTTCTAATTTTTTTAATTCCAAATTTTGTACAGATAATAAGTTCTTTATTTATGATCAAAATGTTGTGCAAAATATTTTTAACCGATTTTGATAAATCAGGCATCTTGTAATTCTTTTCATTTGCTACAAAATTGGATTTTTAGGGGAAAATAGCAAAGAATACTAATTCGAGCAATTTTAAAAATTAAAATTGAGCAAAATTTAATTGAAGATCGTTATAAGAAATTTATATTAATAAGCTCCTTTAGTTAAGAACTCGCTTGTCATTTCTACCACCTGGAGTATTTTCTCAAAAATCGAACTAAGCATGTTACATACAGTACCCAAAAAATATAATTTTATAGGTCACACTACGTTGCAGTTGGTTGTTCCACACAAACATTGTGTTAACTTATAAGAAATCAAGTAGCCGCCTCGGTGGCCTAGTTGATAGCGTACTGGGCTTTCACCCCGAGGACCCGGGTTCGATTCCCGGCCAGGGCTTGGCATTTTCATACGCTATAAATCATCCCATCGTCTGCATTAGCCCAAGTGTGCACAATAGTCGGATGTTAAACACCAAAAAAAAAAATATATATATAATAAATCAAATTATAAGACTGAAAAAGCCAACAGTAGAAGCTAGATTTGAACATATACAGGGTAAGATTTATCAAATCCTCCACTGTTTTACCAGCTAGCTCTTCCATAAAGGTAAACAAGAAATGTATTAAATACACTCTCAACTAAGAAAGAATGGAATGAATGAATAAACTAAAAACAGAACTTGGTGCTACAACAATATTGCATACACTACCGGTCTGTGCATTGCATCGTACAATACAAGAAATCACTATTTTCTTAACCATTTTGGAAAGTAGAACATTTAATTGAAGAATTAATCCAAACATTGTAGCACTTAAAAAAACTACAATAGTTATTGTTATTGTAACAGCAAAAAATACAGTGTGAACACCAGAGCTGGTCAGCTGTGTGTTCGAGCGTATCGTTAGTGAGCAACAAAGTTGGTTTATCAACCTGGGAAACATGTACAAAAACAGTCAGGTTAGGATGGATTGATTTTTTGATTTTTATGATAACATACGTTAATGACAAATGTATCAAGGTTTTGTTAGAATATGCTCTTCAACCGAAGAGCAATATTCATATTCATATAACAATATTCATATAATAATATTCATATTGTTAGAATATGAACTGAATTGTATGAAGCAAAATTGATCCAACAGCTTAGCCTGTAGACTATTATTAGTGTACTGTAAGATATACCTTGTGTGTCAGCAGTATCTGAGGGTGCTGTCTGCTCATCATAGCTTGTTTCAGTCTGATCTGTTACTTCAGTTCTCGGACTTTGTTCTTCCAAATCTGTGACAGTATTTTCTTCATCAACACCCAATAATCTTTGGTCACTCTTAGTTTGCGATATATTTGAATCGTCTCCTTGCATTTCAGTGTTTGAAGAAGTAATGGATAAAGGCCTAGATTCTACCTTAGGGTCTGGAGGAACTAATTCTGGAGAATAATTTACTATTTTGCGAGGTCTCCAGACTGGAACTATTCCTTTAGGGAACCCTTCTCTTGCTGATATTCTACCCTCTTCTTCATCTAAAGGATTCTGTAATTCTTCTGTATATTTGTCTTCATTTGATGGATCTTTCAGCAAGATATAGTGACCATATTGTATAGCATATTCTTTAAATACAAAGCATCCATTCCCTGAAGGCTGCAGAAGTAATACAAATATATTAACTTTTGTTTCTTAAAAAGTATATAGTGTTTTTTTTTATAAACATCAAAAGGTTTGTGTTAACTTATTTGTTTATTATTATGCCACCTCGGTGGCCTAGTTGATAGCGTACTGGGCTTTCACCCCGGGGACCCGGGTTCGATTCCCGGCCAGGGCTTGGCATTTTCATACGCTATAAATCATCCCACCATCTGCATTAGCCCAAGTGTGCACAATATTCGGACGTTAAACACAAATAAAAAAATAATAGAGCTGCCTAGGTGGCCTAGTTGATAGCGTACTGGGCTTTCACCCCGGGGACCCGGGTTCGATTCCCGGCCAGGGCTTGGCATTTTCATAGGCTATAAATAAAAAAAAATTTATATGGACGTTAAAAAAAAAAAAATTAAAACAAAGACGAAGCCTGTTATCTTCTGGAATTGTTTTGATTCATGGCAATACAAAACCATATGCCACTGCTTTAATCCAACTGCTTCTAGTTCAATTCCAATGGAAGTTTTTAGTCACTCACCTTATATCCTAGTTCTTACTCCAAGTGATTTTCTTATATTTAGCTCATTCTACAATTAATTTCTGCTGCATTATTCCCTTCAGCTTGAAAAAATAAATAACACTTTGCAGTTTGCACTTGGTGGGAGAATCAATAGATATAACAATGTTTATGAGCCTGCAACTCAACTCAAAATGATGATATGAAGTTGGAAATGTCAGTGGTTGTAGTGGAAGAGTTGCTGTTCAGTGCACAACTTCATCACATATGACTCGACAAATTTACAAACTTACAAATTGTCTTGTTACAATTACAAATTTTGTAAGTTGCATATTAAACTCCATACACTCTATGGAATTAATTACTCAAAATTTTTGATTACGCATAATTTATAATAGTGTTTTTTAAAATATTTTGGAAATAACACTTCATATTTAATACTTCAGAAATAAAAGAAAGCATAATAAATGGTAGTTTCAGGAAATACCATATTTCTGTAATTTTATTTATAATAACATTCAAGAAAAAATTTAATAATATGATTTAATATTTTTTTTAACAAAGCATTTTGAAAAAAGGCTCTTCTACTATACAAAAATTTGAAATATTCCAAATTAAAATTCATTGTTTATCAGTAACACATAGTGACTATAAAGATTTCTTGCCAGAAACAAAATTAATTTATCATAAATAATACAAACATTAAGAGGTGCAAGTCTATATTCATCCACTTTACCATATTGTCCTTGAATTTCCCATAAAATGTATACTTAGGGAATATTATTTTTCCATCTCCTTGCATTTTCCCTTTTATCCAGATTCCAATAAATTGTATTCCAATATCTTTGTACAGATAGGTTCCAAGGCCATCTCGATTATCATCTCTCCATGACCCTTCATAAACATCGCCATTTGGATATTTGTAAACGCCTTCCCCATGTTTTTTGTCCTTTCTCCATTGACCTAAAAATAAAAATAAGTTCATTGTATTTAACAGAACTACCTATAATGACTTACTTTATCATTACAATTTAACGTAAGGTAAAATAATACAGTGGTCATTGGTCAGCATGACAAAATCTATTGGTCATTTATTTTGTATATTTTTTCATAAATGTTATAAAGTTAAGCTAAATAATAATTCAAAAATAGTTTCATTTTGTTTTATTTTAAGAAAATCCAAGTTTTCTTATCCATTATTTATTTACTTTTTAATAATGTTATTCATTGTTAACTGAAATTTAAAAAACTGTTAACTTTGTTTTTAAATAAAATTTGAAAATTTATTTAACCAATTAGGATGTACTTTTAAAAGTAGAAACTTGTTAGACTGAAAAATGGAAAATTTTATTTTCAAACATATATTCTGTGACTATTTTTTATGTCAACCCAATAAGTATAGGTTCATCAAACAAAGACCATTACTTCTAAAACACTATTATTTTCTAAGGAAACTTTGTAAATAAAGTAATTAGGTTATTATTGAATAATAGTGTAATGTTTCAATCTATGCTCTCATCATATGTCATAGTGCCATTGAGTCATGGAGGTATTATTATTTTATTTTTATAAAACAAATTTTTATACAACAGTTGTTACGCCTTTATGTTTATTGTTATTTATAATGATACAAAATTTACAGTTATGGTTCAAACAAGCAAAAGTGAGAGTGAGTGTAGTAAAATGGTTAACACAATCATAAGAGCAAACGTAACTTACGCCTCGGAGACCCTATTTAATCTAAAGAGCCAAAATAGAACGGAGGAGCTCCAGAGAATGGAAAGGAGAGTACTCCGAACAGTTATTAATAAGAAACATTTGGTGGGGGGACATTACAGACTATTGCCGAACGGCAGCTCACTAACATTTTTAGGAAAAAAAGATTGGCCTTCTTTGGACACCTAACTCGATTACCGGAGAGTAGACTTACAAAGAGATTATTGGACTATCAACTGAAGTGTAAAGTTAAGAACAACTGATTGAAGGAGGTGGAACAGGATTTGAAGGAACTACGAATAACCAGGGAGCAATTGGCAGGAAGAAGGGAAAAAGCGATCTTAAAAAGTCAGGAAACCCAATTACAGTTTAGGGAAAAACGTCCACGAAACATAGTATATTCAGAAGAACTCAGACTTCAGAGATCAATAAGATTAAAAAAATACTGGGAAGAACGCAGAAAAACCAAAAGACTTAATTAAATTGACTGTGTGTGCTCCAATGTGGGCTTAATTATAAAAAAAAATGGTTAAGCCTAAAAGAAGAATATTCCCCTTCTATTAATATTATTATTTTAATATAAAATTTTATCACCTTCAACTTACAAATTTCCTTCATAAAAAACTGCTCAGATTTTTTAAATCACATAATTTTTTAAATAAATTAATTACTACAAATAAGATTGTGTAATAAAAATATAAATTACCTGTATTTTTATATAATATATCCCATATGATCCATCTTAATTTACTAACCTTCATAAATAGATCCATCCGGATAGAAAAATGTGCCTTTTCCATGTTTCAATCCTTTCTTGTAGTTTCCTTTGTACTGAGCGCCTCCTTAAAAATATAGTGACCTTCTCCATGACGTAAACCTTCACTATACATACCTCTGTAATAGTCACCATTTGGTAAAAGTGCTCTTCCTCTGCCATGTCTCTGCTTCAACTCATTTCTTCTGCCAATATATTCCTATAATGAAAATGTATAATACCAGACTGACTTAAAAGTTTAATAGTAATAAAAAATTTAAATGAAATGCACTGATACTTACAAAATTTCTTTACGTAAATTTGAGTTATGTTGTATTAATTAATTAAAAATATCGTTATACCATGAAAATTTTGTAACTTTACAAGACAGTATTTTATAATAGCATATAAAAAAAATAACAGTATTAGGCCTACATGAGATGAAAATAGGTAGTATCATACTATCTACTATTAAATATTACATACTAATATTACCATTAAATATGATACATTGTAAAAAGTATTTATGATTCTGAAAATTTTGTCAGAAGACAAATAGTTTAAACTGTGTCTTGTATATTTTATAAAGTATTATTTTAATGGAGGTGAACACTCAGACAATACAAGTTTTTACAAGTGATGAAAAAATACCTTACAACTTAAAAATGGAAACTTTTAACCTGGAGACAGTTAATGTTTAGGTTAAGTGATCACAAATAACAATTCAGATACCTGTTAAAAAATAATCACAACAGGAAAAGTTTTACTGCATTTTATACTACGTTTAAAAATAATATAGAGGATGTCCAGCAGAAGGCAGTGCAAGATTCAGACTAACAAATAGCACAAATTTCAATATTTGCTATGTTTTTGAATGAACTAGGAGCTCATATAGGCCATTTTACAGTCACTGTGTAATTATGGACTAAAATTACCAATATTTGAAGAATCTGCTTTAAATAATAGCAAGAAACAAGGTTTTCACTTTTTGAAAGAGTTTCCACTATTCCAAACACAATTGGAACATGACAGATCTTTTAGCCTACTTTAAAATTGTAGGCTAAATGTAAAATTTAATAATGAATTATGTTTCTAAATAACCTAAACTTGTCCTTATTGTTTAACCTTTGACTAATAGATATATGGTATATAATAAGAGTAATTTTTTTTGGTAACTCTTTAAATTGTTTTATTTTAAGAGAGACTACAGTAACACTAAATTAAGCTATAAGGAAACTAACCAATTTTCAAAATTCTAAAAAAACATTATCCCTGCTTTTACTTACACCGATTGTGTCTTCTCCTTCACCTTCACCTTCTTGTTTTATCTCATCTTCAGACATAATTTTGATTTTAAAATTAATTATTTGAATTAACAGTCTTAAATAAAATTATTATAAAAGTAAGTTGAAATTATTATTTATTTATACAAATTAGATAATATTCTAGAAGAAGAAACGATTTTAAGTAATGTATACACTAACATATATATTTAACCTCTCAATTATTGGTGCCTATAAATATTTTTCTAAAATGATTGATTGATGTTAGAATTTCTATTTTTACTAATGTTTGAGTTTACACTATATAAAATCATTTATTGTTGTAATTTAAAAACTAATTTATATTGTGAAAAAATTAAAAAGTTTTCAGCTGTTATATAAAAACTACAGCTGTTATAATATTAAAATCAATTCAGTTTACAAGCAATATTTAATTTCTACAATAGAATTTTTTATTGAATCAAAAAAATATTATTATACAATCAAACCTTAATTGTTTTAGTGTTTATAGGTTATTTTGTACTTATCCACAATGATCTCCTTTACCATATCTTTTAAACTGAACATTAAAAAATCAAATTTTTAATTTGCATTTATCTCTCAATATTGTCCATAATGTACAGGTAAACATTTTTATACTGTAGTCTTTATATTATTAAAATACTATGATTCTAGTGAAATATTATACTTTGAAACACTAGCCTTGTGTTAGAAAATTTATATAGGAAAATGAGCTATTGAAGCTGTAATTATTGCAACAAACACATCAAGCCTATGTAATGAGACCTGATCTTGTTCTATAGATCATGTTTTAAGAATTTGTTGACATTGTTTAATAATGTGTACATGTGTTTGTAAGCAACTACTGATTGTTCACACAGGGGTTGCAGACTAGCTGCACCTATTGAGAGGATTTAGACATCCCCCTCACGGTACCCGAGTCTAATACACACACTTACAACTTTAACCCTTTACACTTACACTTACATTTAGGAAGGCGATAATAGCCTCAATGTGCTTTTCGCCTTAAAATAAAAAAAAAAAATACTGATCTTTCATAACGTTAATCTGATTTTCTTCAAACTTGGTACGAAAATTTATTGATTTTGACATTAGCTTTTGACAAGATTATTGCCCAAATCAGTTTAATAATTTTAAATAGTAGTCACTTTTATACTACACTTTTTGAAAATAAAATTTTATCATTATTATTTTTCATTATTCATCAGTATTCCATTGTTTTAATTATTTTATTGAATATGTTAAACTACTTCATTTCATAATACATTCAAGAGTTTTAAAATGGTAACCATTTTAATTGTTAATGAATGGAAAGCAGTAAAAAATGGGGTTGGTTGGAGATCAGAATTATTTTTGAGAGTAGAGAAATTAAACAATAAAAATATTTAATTCTGTCTGGTAACACTCTTGAAATAAACTTTCTGAAAAAAGTTATCTTTATAGTAAGTTTCTTAAGCTACGAGGAAATCAAAACCCAAGAATGGTATTAGTTTCCATTGTCTGTAATATAAATTGTGCATAAGTTCAATTAGCAATGGAATCAGTAATATAACCAACAAAAACAAAATATGAACACTGATCGCATTATTTTTTTTTAATTTACACTTCTCTTGGCCATTCTTGCAACTGAAAGGCCAAGGGACACAAAGATCTTGCACTTTCGGGGTGGCAGAAGGATACTCACGTTGTTTAAAAAATAATAAACATTTTACACAGAGTAAAATATATAGTTTATTGATTATCAATTGAACAATTCACAATAGTAAATTAACACCAAAGAGTTCAGTGACAATAATCCTTTCATACATTTAAAATCGATTGTTTAGTGCTGAAATATCTTAAAGTTACATTATTTTGTCTGAAGTAACCCTTTCTCAATTCCCTAAGTCATCCACTGCTTGTTTAGTTTGAATTAACATAAAATTCACAATAATCTCTCATTTTAATGAAACAATCAAATAGGGGTGATATACAATAAAGAGTTACGCTATACACAAATAAAAAGAAAATATCTTCTGAAATAAGAAAAAAAAATCTGAAATTATACGAAGAGAAAACAGCATACCATGTAATCTACAATTGCAAAGATCTTCCCAGAAGTATTTGGTTTCTAGGACCCTAAGGATCTCCAGCAGGATTAGCTAGTCAGTGGACTGCTATAACTTATTAAGGACACCAGTTTGCTGAATTAGAATTCAAGAGTTTTAGTTGCACATTAGGTCTATTAGTACCTGGAGTTTTATTATCACTTAGTTTAGAGAAAGTATTAATCCTAGTCTATTCTATTCCCTCTAAGGATCAAATTTATAATGCACTAGAAGACCACTAGAAACAAACCTACCAAGATTCCCTACACATACATTGACTTTGTTGCGGTTTTTCAGTTGTGTATTTATTTCTGGTAATACAAAAAAAAACATGATTCATTTGCATTAGTTACCATATTAAATAAATGTGAGTTGGTTTTGTTCTAATTAATCGATTTTAGGATATTTTAGGTCGATGTTTCTGCTCGTCTAACAACAATTTTGGAGCGAATTTTGCTGACAATCATCGCATGTTCAAATTTTCAGTTAATATTGATTGAGCCACGTAGATAATTAAATTTAGTTCGTCTGACATCTGTCTAATTGTAAGTCCACAGTAAATGTAAATCCAATTATTAAAACAAAATTTAACACAAATTCTTTAATCCGTTTTTTTTTTTTCTTTAATAATCCACTAAGAACAAAAAACAAGGATCTCCCCTCCCCCAGTAGCATTTTCTGTTGGCCCATTGTTGGTACTTCGTTTTCACACACGGTTGGGAAATGGTTAATATTGGCACAAATGCCTACCAATTAATAACGAACCAAATCCCAACAATTAAACATCACCAAAAACCAACAAAGAAATTGTTGGGCCAACTTACTCCCAACAGTTACCTAACTAACTTTCAATGGTAACCCTAATAATTACCAACATGTTTAAAGTGTTATATTTCTATTCAATTGATTAATGAACTTAACAGTAATCATAACTTTTTACATTCGTGAACACATTTGAATACCTTTTATTATCAAATGTATAATATTCTTACTCAAAGTAATATATTAATAAGTAGCCTATTTTAGCTTTTTAATTATATATTATAATGTGTATATTATTTCGAGTAAGAATACATATTGAATTTGATAAGAAAAAGTATTCAAATGTGTTCGCGAATGTAGAGAAGTAATGAATACTATTAAGTTCACTAATCAATTAAATAAAATATAATATTTTAAACATATTTGTAATTAGTAGGGTTAGGCCTACTATTGAAAGTTAGTTGAGTAACCAACATAGCATATTTCATAACTGAAACAAAGTTATTTTATAATAAGAGACAAAATTCACACAAACAAAATTTATTTAAATAACACTTGTGAAAAGCCAAGTCAAAAAAAGCACTACAGCACCAGATTACGATTATAACTGTACTGTACACATAAGACCATACAACTACACCTGATGGTGTGACAACAAAGAACTAAAGGAGTAAAGGACATACTTTCATTTTTCCACAGGGCTGGCAATATTTCAAATAATAAGTACATCATAAAATCACCCATAGTAAATGATTATAGTTAAGTAGAAATAAAATAAGAAATTATTTTTTTTTAAATCATTGTAACACTATTGTTAGTATAGTAATTACAGATATAATATTATTCTGTTCACAATTATGCAAAAAAAAAATGTTCTGTTGTTGGCAATTCTGTGTAAGTCATCAGGTGAGTTTTCACTTTGCAGTAATTTTTACAACTTCAACATAATACTATTATACTAACAAATAAGACACTATTTTTAAACTTTTGGAATAATTATACTGTATTTAATTTACGAGATATTTATTTTAACAAAATATTTCTTATATTTTCTGCCAACTAAGAATTAATGTTGGGCCAACAGCAGAGGTTTTCATGAATGTAATAGTTGGCCTAGCAAACAAACAGCTCGTTGGCCCATTGAAGATAATTCGTTGGCTTATTGCCAATTCTATTCTATTGGCAAGATTTGGTATTGGCAAGATATTCTACATTGCCCAACTTTGCAGACAAAATCCCAACATTGGGCCAACAATGTGTGCTACTGGGGTCACCAAGATGCCACTCTCTACAGTCATAGATATAGCAATAATCTATTTAGGACATTTCAAAGACAAAACAAGCATCCCTTTCCACAACCATAGGCAAACATAACGCCTCTTAATGAGTATAGATGCACATGTCAAAGGAGGTGCCAATCACTACTTGCATATACATTATCCAGTACAGGCTATAAATCATATTTTATTCAATTGATGAAAGGTAAACTTCCCTGTACATCTATACTTTGCAAAGAATTTCTTGTTTTAACCTGCTTGATGTTCGATTTATTCGAAAAATTATTTTCCGAAATAATTGTTCCAAGAATGTCTTTATTGCTGGAAATAATTCCAACCCTTTTTTTCTTAATTGTCTTCTCCAAAAATAATATACCAAAGGCGATAAAGATGCCAAAAATCCAAAAGAAAAATATAGAAGAAATATGTTCAAATCCCATCGATATGAAATTCAAATCCGAGCAGTATGGGGGCGGGTAATCGTACCAAAACCTTTTGGCTTTGTTTAAAAGACCCGCTTCTCTCATACGTTTTAAACTGAAACAAAATTAACATGTTTTACAGATTTCTTATTGTACAAATAAATTAATATATTTTATTTTAAAAGAATTACAAGAATGATTGTAGCCTTTAGTATTTATTTTTTAAATTGTTTTTTTAAAATTAAGAAAGCAGTATTTTTCGTTACCTTAAAGATGTTATAAATTTTAAAAATTTAAAGCAAGCTAATAATTATATGTGCATTTTATCTGTCTCTTGAAAAACTGTTATTATTTTTTATTTAGTTATATACATAATAGTAATTATTTACTGCTTATTAGGAATTGATTCATTAATTCAAATTGCTTTAATACTTAAAAATGTAGTACATTTTTTTTTTTTTTTTTTTATGGTGTTTAACGTCTGACTATTGTGCACACTTGGGCTAATGCAGACGATGGAGTGATTTGTAGCGTATGAAAATGCAAGCCCTCGCCGGGAATCGAACCCGGGTCCTCGAGGTGAAAGCCTAGTACGCTATCCACTAGGCCACCAAGGCGGCTAAAATCTAGTACAAACAGCCATAAAATAGACTGTAGTAAGTTAAGGATCTTTTTTACCAATTTTCCCGCACGGAGGTGTAACTAGCTGCACTTCGCCTCGGTGGCCTAGTGGATAGCGTACTAGGCTTTCACCCCGAGAACCCGGGTTCGATTCCTGGCGAGGGCTTAGCATTTTCATACGCTATCAATCATCCCATCATCTGCATTAGCTTAAGTGTGCACAATAGTCGGACATTAAACACACAAAAAAATGTACTTATTAAGAGGATTTAGACATCCCTCGCGGTACCCGAGTCTAACACACACTTACACTTACAACTTTAACACTTTACACTCACACTTACATTTAGCGAGGCGATAATAACCTCAATGTGCTTTTCGCCTTAAAATAAGAAACAAAATTATCAATTTGTTCTTATCATATAACCAAGAGTTAATAATTATTATTATTACTTTATTGTTTAAGAAAAAAATGTCTTAAGACAGAATTCAAGTGCTTAGGACAAAATGAAGATTTTTGCATTTCCCTGAAGTCTGGTACTACCTTGCCACTTAATCAGAAGTACTCATTTTATTTACACCAATGTCTAACAATATAAATCTTTTGTACCTTTAATACAGTGGAAATTGCTTATAGTAGACACTGCATAAAGAAGAAAATCGTCTACAGTAGACAAAACCTTTGGGTCCCTTCAAGTGTTATGGAGATAATGCATACAAGGATCGTATAAAGTAGACACTGTGTAAAGTAGACAAATCGCGTACAGTAGACGCTAAGAGAGGTTTGTTGGGAGCAAAAAATCAGATAGAGTAGACTCTCAATGTTTGTTTGTGTTGATTACTCATCAGTTCCTTTTCAATACCTCCACTTGACACCGGCCTGACTCACTTTTAGATTAGTTTTAGCCAAGATGTCGAGAAGAACACAACTTACCATAGAAGAAAAATTCGCTGTGATTTGCCGTTTTGAGTTGGGTGAGAAGGCCAAAGATTTGGCAAGTGAATTTAGTGTATGTCGTGCTGCAATTTATAAAATTGTGAAAGGAAAAGACAAAATTATTCAGCAGTTCGAGAAATGTGAGAAGAAGAAAAGAGTAAGGTGTTTTCATCACCCTGAGTTGGACAGTGCATTATTATCGTGGTTCACCCAGCAGCAAGCGAATAATGTACCGGTAAGTGGCCCATTACTTCAGCAGAAAGCTAACCATCTGGCGATTCTTTTAAAAATGGAAAATTTCAACTGTAGTTTGTCTTGGATACAACGATTTTGCTCTCGTCACAACATTACGTTAGGCAAAATTTCGGATGAGTCAGCTAATGTCGACCGCATCGTTTACAATAGACTGTCAACTATGTATATATGAATTCTATCACCTATAGTAGACTGTCAACTGTACATGATACATCGCATTAAGTAGAAATCGTTTATAGTAGACGAGATTGCCCAGTCCCTTGAGTGACTACTATAAACGATTTCCACTGTATTTTCCATTAAAGTAGGTCATAATTTATAATTATTTTTATTCACAGACAATGACTCTTATTTTAAAACCTTAACGGAAGTATCAGAATTTGTATTTCAAGATTCATTAACAGAATGTGAAAGAATACTTACGTATAGTTAATAGTTTCTTTATACGGAAAATTTCTCCGTAGACCAAACGACATCGGAAAAACGATTATTGGTGATTCTGGATAAGAAATTCTACATCTCAGGTTGCCTAATAAAGGTATGACATACTCCCCAGCATCCAGCAACACGTCTCCTTTCTCGGATACTTGATGTAAACCTTGGTGGATATCCTCTATTAATCCGTTATTGTCCACTAATTTTTTATTTAATTTCGTGAGTAAATCCATTCTGGAGTTCTGAGAATTTTTATAAACAATATTGTAGAAAAAAATTTATCACTATATTTTTTGGTTGTTGTGTTTACTGTTGTTTAAAAATTATTTCTATCACTTAATTATTATAAACAGATATTTACATTTGCTAATTATTTATTGTATAATAAAATATAAAAATTTATTGGTAATAAAATATACCAATAAATTTTACCAATAAAATTTACCAATAAATTTTACCAATAAAATTTACCAATAATTTTTACCAATAAAATTTACGATAAATTTTACAGTTCAAACACCTGAAATTTAGTATGATATGTGAGAAGTTCCCTATAATTATATACATTTAATTTTACTCTTATCTCAAAAAAATATTTGTATTTTTTCCAACTTAAAATTAAAGATATTATGTTATTATTATTGTTGTACTCAATATTGTTATTATTTTTGTAGTGTGTATTTACCATCCCTTTGTATGTGAACAAAAAGTGTGTGATGTTTCAAGTGTGATGTAGGAGAAAGAGATAAAGAATAAATTGATCCTAAGGAAATGAAGTCCTCCTATACAGAGACTTGTATGTATAGATAAAGCTAAGAATGACTAGGATTTTTTTATGGTGTTGCACACTTGGGCTAATGCAGATGATAGGATCGAACCCAGGTCCTCGGGCTGAAAGCCTAGTACGCTATCCACTAGGCCACCGAGGCGGCAGAATGACTAGGAGGTCATCAGGTATTTCAAGGGTTTTTTTGCCAGCAAAAAACCAATGTGGTTATCATCGCCGATGAGGTACCCCAAGGCTCCGCTCTATACACCATTAGGTCAGTGTCATTTATTCCATCAGCATAGGTCACATTCCACTTTAGCCTTGATATTTAGAATAGTAAATGTGTGTGAATATTGAGTAAATAAGCGAAAGTAGTGTCATCGTCGAGGTGTAGAGAGATTGTTAAGTCCATCAGCTGCCTTCACCAGATAATATAGGCTTAAAAGCACCTGGGCTTGTGTTACACTTGTTATGTTTATGTTTTCAGTCAGGTACTTGAGAATAAGAGTTGATCAGTACTCAAAAGTTTGGTATTGTTTCCATGATAAGCAAATAATAGCAAATATCCGAATAAAAAGTTTTTTTTTTTATGTTTAACGTCTAACTATTGTGCACACTTGGGCTAATGCAGACGATGGGATGATTTATAGCGTATGAAAATGCCAAGCATTTACCGGGAATCGAACCCGGGTCCTCGGGGTGAAAGCCCAGTACGCTATCAACTAGGCCACCGAGGTGGCTAATAAAAAGTACTTATAACGATTATGAAATAATTAGTAAAAGTGTTATAATTAATTAATAAAAGTGCCATAAAATGTTTACAAGGATTTGTTTATTAAGTTTAAATGTGAGAAATGATTGAAAAGATCTAGTTCATGTGATGATGAACCAATATAGAAAGAAGATTCTTTCAGTTACATCGTTGAAAACTATGAATTCTATGAACACTTTAGGTTAAACTTTCAACAGTTTTCCTATCTTAAGGAACATTCAACTTGAGAACAAGAGTTGGTCCACACTCTCAAAATATTACCATTGTTCAATAAACACAAATTGTTAAACATTTCCAAATAAAAAAATAACGACAGTTAATGACAAGGATAATAATACACAATCACAATCATCTCTAGAAACAAGTGTATAGTGAAGTAGACTATTTATATAGAATGCAACTCAGAAACCTATGTATTTCAGCTGAATTACAAATAGCTGCACCTATTGTCTCAGAGGATTTAGATGTCCCTCACGGTAATCGAGTCTAACACACACTTAACGATTTAAACACTTTCCTCTCACACTTACATTTAGGGAGGCGATAATACAAGGGTTGATCAAATATAAACAAGACTGACTTTCTAAAAACTTTTCCGTTGGACATTGAACTCTAAAGGGTGGGGTTTCAGGTAGCCTGGGAGGTTTGGGACGGGCGTAGACGGGCAACATTTCCGTTCGGACCCTTCAGTATAAAACTATACAATGAGTGAGTGAAGTGCACGTTTCCGTGGAGCAGAGAATTATTATTAAGTTTTTGGCCAAGGAGGGGTCAATCCGACTGAAATCTTTCGTAGATTGATGGCTCAATACGGGGACAGGACCCTGTCAAGAGCTCGCGTTTTTGCTTGGCACAAGGAATTCGCCGAAGGACGGGAAGAAGTAGAAAACCTCAGCCATGATCGTCGCCCGACCACATTCGGCGAACGCTACGAGGCTTAAACTCGATCAAATTGGCTGGGAACCAATGGAACATCCCCCATACAGTCCAGACTTATCACCCTGCGACTATCACCTGTTTGGGCCACTCAAAACGTTTCGAAGACGATTCTGCAGTGGAGACCTTCGTGCTCCAATGGCTCAATGAACGCCCGAGAACTTTTTACGAAGATGGAATTAAAAAACTTCCAATCCGGTGGGAAAAATGTGTTACTCGTGCGGGAGACTATGTAGAAAAATAAGTTGTATCAAGAAAAATTTGTAAGTAAGCAATAATTTTTTTAAAAAATCAGTCTCGTTTATATTTGATCAACCCTCGTAGCTTCAATGTGCTTTTTGCCTTAAAATAACACAAAAAAAACTTAATGAGTTGACCCATATATCAGCAGTAGTAACTAATTTGGAACTTATCTGTCAGCTGGCAACTTCGTTATGTACCTTATCTGATTTCTATTCTCATTTTCACTGCAAATAATTTTCATCTTATGACCATGTACATGAATAAATCTTTTTGACATTATAACCAAGTAGTTTAATATTTAATATCACTAAAACAAGGTTTTTTTTATTTTAAAGATTTGGTTAGGTTTTTAAAAAAAATGACACTACATCCAAATAGTATATGATTGACTGTTATAACCAAGTTCTACTTTACATATATTTCCACAGATTATTATGCACTAATATATATATATATTATTATTATTACTTGCGTATAGACCCTGTTGGATCACGCAAAGCACTCCAACTCATGTCTTGTTCCTTCTAATCCTCCACACCTCCCTCAACCTGTCCCCATGGATCCTCTTCTGCTCCTCCGTCCATTTTACCCCTGCTCTCTTTGGGATTTCATTCTCTGGGACCTTCCAACCGAGCGTCTTTCTCCTGTATGCATTCCTGTCTTCAACGTCTGTTGAGTCTATTCCTGCATCATGTAGGTCTACACACACACACACACACACACACACACACACACACACACACACACACACACACACACACACACACACACACACACACACACACACACACACACACACACACACACACACACACACACACACACACACACACACACACACACACACACACACACACACACACACACACACACACACACACACACACACACACACACACACACACACACACACACACACACACACACACACACACACACACACACACACACACACACACACACACACACACACACACACACACACACACACACACACACACACACACACACACACACACACACACACACACACACACACACACACACACACACACACACACACACACACACACACACACACACACACACACACACACACACACACACACACACACACACACACACACACACACACACACACACACACACACACACACACACACACACACACACACACACACACACACACACACACACACACACACACACACACACACACACACACACACACACACACACACACACACACACACACACACACACACACACACACACACACACACACACACACACACACACACACACACACACACACACACACACACACACACACACACACACACACACACACACACACACACACACACACACACACACACACACACACACACACACACACACACACACACACACACACACACACACACACACACACACACACACACACACACACACACACACACACACACACACACACACACACACACACACACACACACACACACACACACACACACACACACACACACACACACACACACACACACACACACACACACACACACACACACACACACACACACACACACACACACACACACACACACACACACACACACACACACACACACACACACACACACACACACACACACACACACACACACACACACACACACACACACACACACACACACACACACACACACACACACACACACACACACACACACACACACACACACACACACACACACACACACACACACACACACACACACACACACACACACACACACACACACACACACACACACACACACACACACACACACACACACACACACACACACACACACACACACACACACACACACACACACACACACACACACACACACACACACACACACACACACACACACACACACACACACACACACACACACACACACACACACACACACACACACACACACACACACACACACACACACACACACACACACACACACACACACACACACACACACACACACACACACACACACACACACACACACACACACACACACACACACACACACACACACACACACACACACACACACACACACACACACACACACACACACACACACACACACACACACACACACACACACACACACACACACACACACACACACACACACACACACACACACACACACACACACACACACACACACACACACACACACACACACACACACACACACACACACACACACACACACACACACACACACACACACACACACACACACACACACACACACACACACACACACACACACACACACACACACACACACACACACACACACACACACACACACACACACACACACACACACACACACACACACACACACACACACACACACACACACACACACACACACACACACACACACACACACACACACACACACACACACACACACACACACACACACACACACACACACACACACACACACACACACACACACACACACACACACACACACACACACACACACACACACACACACACACACACACACACACACACACACACACACACACACACACACACACACACACACACACACACACACACACACACACACACACACACACACACACACACACACACACACACACACACACACACACACACACACACATATATATATATCAGTGCAGAGTGAACTGAGCATTCAAAATCTAACCTATTGTTTTACTGAAAGCACAGTGGAACCATGCGATGCTGCTTGACTCCACTCAGCTCCATTATGCTTTCAGCGGCTGCACTTACGCTAAATAAAATAGGTTAGGTTTTGAATGCTTAGTTCACTCCGCTCCGCATTTGGTGACCACCCAGCCTTACTCTTCACAACCTTATCTGCATAGTTTAAATATCTAAAATACAACATTGCGTACCTTTATATACATGTACAATCCTGATTTTTTTACAACAAGAATGTGGGCCTGGCTGTGCAGCATGTCTTCTATGTTGTTTATTGGGAGATCAACTCTGCGCACAGTAAGGTGAGAAATGAGAGATGCCGAATAAGCAGTGTATATTAGAAGACCCAGGATAAACGAAAACCAAAATATCTGTCGCAAAGCCAAGGACCTCGGAAAATACTCTGCACCTAAAATTATTAATTTTGATTATAATATTTGAAATTACAATGTAAACACAATTCCATTTACAATCAAAATATATAAAGAAGAAGTCCTGACTGACTGACTGATTCATAATCAACGCAGAGCTAAAACTATTTTAGCTAGCGACTTGAAATTTTCAAAGTACATTTATGTTACCACATAGGCATTTACTAATAAAGGATTTTGCAATAATTTGATTTTAACGCCATTTAACTACTTAACCCAGTCCAAATTTAATAAACAATGTACTGCCAATACTATTATAGCCAGAGACTTGAAATTTTC
Source organism: Callitettix versicolor (assembly GCA_022606455.1). NCBI lineage: Eukaryota > Metazoa > Arthropoda > Insecta > Hemiptera > Cercopidae > Callitettix > Callitettix versicolor. Next base: position 10,466,912 of record CM040189.1, read on the forward strand.
AGGGTACATTTATGTTACCACATAGGCATGTACTAATAAAGGATTTTGCAATAATTTGATTTTAACGCCATTAAACTACTCAACCCAGTCCAAATTTAATAATCGACGTACTGCCAATACTATTATAGCTAGAGACTTGAAATTTTCAGGGTACATTTATGTTACCACATAGGCATGTAGTAAGAAAGGATTTTGCAATAATTTGATTTTAACGCCATTAAACTACTTAACCCAGTCCAAATTTAATAATCAACGTACTGCCAATACTATTATAGCCAGAGACTTGAAATTTTCAGGGTACATTTATGTTACCACATAGGCATGTACTAAGAAAGGATTTTGCAATAATTTGATTTTAACGCCATTAAACTACTTAACCCAGTCCAAATTTAATAATCAACGTACTGCCAATACTATTATAGCCAGAGACTTGAAATTTTCAGTGTACATTTATGTTACCACATAGGCATGTACTAAGAAAGGATTTTGCAATAATTTGATTTTAACACCATTAAACTACTTAACCCAGTCCAAATTTAATAATCAACGTACAACCAATACTATTACAGCTAGAGATTTGAAATTTTTAAGGTATCTTTTTACAACAATGGCAAGGTGCACTAAGAAAATATTTTGCAAAAATTTGATTTTAATGCCATTAAACTACTAACCCAGCCCAAATTTAATAATCAACGTACCACCAATAATATTATAGCTAGAGACTTGAAATTTTCAAGGTACCTTTTTACAACAATGTCAAGGTGCACATAGAAAGGATTTTGCAAAAATTTGATTCAATGCCATTAAACTACTTACACAGTTCAACTTAAATAATCAACATAGAGCCGAGGCTATAGCTAGAGACTTGAAATTTTCAGGGTACCTCCTTACAACAATGTCAAGGTGTACTTAGAGAGGATTTTGAAAAAAATTGATTTTAACGCCATTATACTACTTACCCAGTCCAACTTTAATAATCAACGTATAGCCGAGACAATAATAGCTAAAGATTTGAAATTTTCAGGGTTACCACCATATGTAAGAGTGCACTGAAAAACGATTTTCCAGTATTCAACCCCTAAAGAGGTAAAAATGAGGTACAACAATTTTTATTGGAAAAAATATGTTTTTCGTCTGACCTTCTTAAAACGTAACATAGTCAATCTTAAATATAAGTAATGAAATATATTTATCACCATTTCCCAAAATTCATACCCAAAAGAGATTGAAAGAGGGTATTAAATGTAAAAAAAGGGGTATACAATTTTCAAATTGAAGAAATATATGTTTTGGATCCATATATTCTAGAAATATGCTATGAAACACAAATAATGTAACATATTTCAACATTTTTTCCAATTCACTCCCTAAAAGAATAAAAATGTAAAAAGGAGGTATAAATATAGAAAAGAGTGTTTTCATTGGAGAAAATATTTTTATTGGCTTTTCTTAAAAGTAAACAAAATATTTTTAAACACAAATTATGATACATATAATTCAGCATCCCCCAAATTCATCCTCTAAAAGAACACACAAATATAAACATGTATAAATGTCAGTATTGGAGAAAAATATTTTTTATCAGATTTTCTAAAATTCAAATGGAACTCATTTGAAGACATTAAAAGAACATATTCAGGTTATAATATTTTTTTCATATTCACTGTAAAATAATTATGACTTTAGATTATCACGCTTTTATTAATACATTTTTTTATATTAAATTGTCATTAATGAAACAGTTTAAGTTTTGTGGGTGATGCCACAACGGATAATGCTAGTTGAAATATAAAACAATGCATATTTGTTGCATTGTATATATAGTATTGTATATTTAGTTGAAATATAAAACAATGCTAGTTGTTCTATGCTAATGACAGAACAAATGAAATCATTTTACAATATCGTTTTTTTTTTTTAAAGTTGTTATATTAAAAATTGCTTTGTAATCTTAAACTCAACTCCTGTAATTATTGTTTTTGTACTATAAAAATACTTTAGTGCAGAATTAATAAGCTTTATTGATTCTTCAATTCAGCTCTCCCACCCCTTGGGCTATTATAATCGATAGTAAGCAATAAAATAATTTCTTTGCATCAATACACCTTTATTTTCTTCAATAATTATTATACAATTTAATGTATCATGATCATATTTCACAATATTTGGTACCATGACACTTCTAAAAAATTATTCCAATCTAAACAAAAACCACCAAATGGCAAAAAATTTCCACAAACTCTACAATTACAAAACTTGTTTAATCACCTTTGAATTCCGCCAAGAACCAGTCACCCACTTACATAGTTTACTGAACAATTTTGATCTTTGCACTTGGCAGTGGCATGCCTTTTACGGTATCGATCATTATTCTCTGTAATGATATTGGTGTTCTTTTAAGATGTTCCCCAAGCTCAGCATCCTGTCAAAGTCATTAGTGTAAATGTAACACTATCAGATTACTAATCTTCAACCACACATACTTAAGTTCAAACAAAACAATTCACTTAATACTGTGAAGACTTATTCTTCCCTTAGTAATTCATATAAAATAACTTTACATTACTATGTTTAGTATAATGATCTGCCTTCCCTAGCTTTGTCAATTCTACTTTCATTGACTAGTTTCGGAGAACCTCCATCTTCCATATAGAGTATACTATATATAGAGTATAGATATAGTTTTTGAAGATGGAGGTTCTCCGAAACGCATCAACGAAAATAGAATTGACGAAGCTAGGGAAGGCAGATCATTATACTGAACATAGTGATAATAATCGTAGCAGAAAAGAAGAAGAATATAAAAAGAAACTTTACATTTAATAATCATCAATTTTAAATTGATTATTTTAAATTTTAATTTAATAATGAATCAAATTTTTATTGATTCAAGTACATTACAATAATATATATAGCCGCCTCGGTGGTCTAGTGGATAGCGTACTAGGCTTTCACCCCGAGGATCCGAGTTCGATTCCCGGCGAGGGCTTGGCATTTTCATACGCTATACATCATCCTATCGTCTGCATTAGCCCAAGTGTGCACAATAGTCAGACGTTAAACATCAAAAAAAAAAAAAAAAACAAATATATATATATATATATATTATCAGATGTATTCATGGTATAAATGAAAGAGCTATTTTGATGGAGATAGGCCAAGTGTGAAGATTGATATGATTCAACAAAATGTATAAGAACGTAACTGGTTCTTGGTGAAATTCAAAGATAATTTAACAACTTTTTTAATTGTGGCAGGAAATTCTTTACCACTTGGTGATTTTTGTTATGATTTATTATGCAGTTTGAAATAAATATGCTTACTAACTTTGCTGAACGAAAGATCCATATGTTATGAAGAAGGCATCGATAAATTCCAATACATTTTCTTCAACATCGCTTTCAACATTTTGATGCACTAAATAGGCAAATGTCATTACAGCTGGCATAATAATTAGAGTGAAAGCTACAAATACCCAAACGATACCAGAAAATGGGCGAACGTAAGCCAGCCAATGGTTTGACAGATCTGGTCTGCGTTGAAATAGTAAAAAACTGTAATAAATAAAGACAAAGTTAAAAAGTGCTTATCTAAAAATGTTAAAATTAGGCACTACGCTACAGTAGTGAAACCGGAATGCCTGTACGCAAGTGAATGTTTGGTACTAAATTATAGTTTAGATAAACTGAAAATACTAGAAAGGAGAAACATGAGAAAATTTTAGGCCCAGTGAAAACTAAAGAAACATGGAAACTAAGATCTAATGATGAAATATACAGGAACATAGAGGACATGACAGAGACGATAAGGAAGAGAAGACTGCAATTTTTGGACTTATGTACAGGATGAATGATTCAAGACTAGAGAAAAGGATATCAAGTACCTATGGGATAAAAAACAACAACTAGTTGGATTCAAAAGGTAAGGAAAGATTTAAAAAGAAATAATATAAATGAAGAAGAAACGCTGAACAGAGGGATTTTTAGAAAGAGTATATATTGAGTATGGAGGGATTCCAAGAAAAATTGCAGAAGAAACCTGGTGCGAAGTGGTCCGAAGACAGAAAGAGGCTGCATAGTTAAAGGATGAGGGAATATTGGAAGGAACGGAAGAGAAAACAGCTAAGTGTGAAGAATTGAAATTGTCATGTGGTCCCTAGCAGGCCTCATCGAAAGAAGAAGAAGAAGACAAAGTTATTGATTCATTGTAAAAATCTTTAAAGTAATTAACATCACTCTGAATGTTTTATTAGCATATCTATGCAGTTATGATGGTTAGATACTAAAATATACCAATAATTTTTATACGTTTTAAAATTGATTACATTTAAAGAGGTTTGTTATCAAAAGATATTTGTACGAACATAAGAAGGAAGAACATGTGTCCTTAAAAATCTAAAATTCAGTGACTCTAATAATGAATTTATGAGTAACACTAATATTAAAATTGTATTAAAAAACATTTCCAAGTTATTAACTGAAATTCTACTCTTGCTCCTAAGTGTTGAGAAACAATTGCTTTTTTGATTGAATTGTTTAAATTTTAAATTGTTAAGCAAAAACATATTGTAATATTTAATGCATAAGAATACATAAGGGGTTTAAAGTGATGAGTTTGGTTTTCGGATAATTTTTTTTTATTATTGTTATGGCTTTGAATTTCAATTCAAACAAAAAATTGTATGCATTGAAACAGTATTAATTTTTTTGCTTGACAACTTTATAAATTTTTATTAAAATGAAGATTTTGAGGTCATACAGTTTTCACCATGACATAAAATTAATATGGTTTTAAAATAGTTAAAAATGTTATCTATATTAATTAATTAATTATACCATTATACTGTATTTAATATAATAGTTTCTAAAAAAACCAAAAAAATGGAGAATGACTGATAAATTATTTTTTTTAGTAAAGACTAATAATTTTTATTGTAAATTTTTAAAACTGACATTATGATCATGAAAGTTAAACTATAGCTATATTACAAAATATTTGTAATCATCCTAAGATATATGGCATTATTTATTACTTAATAGGAAAATTTTGTCACTGACATAAGGCCATAAACTCAAGGACCAACTTGTATACCTTCACTAGGTGAATAAGTGTTTATTTATCAATATGAAATAAATATTCTGTGAGGGTTGTCCATAAAGTAAGGTTCCCAAGGATCTAAGTTAAGTCGCTGTTACGAGAGACGTTGTGACTATGGCTTGCAACTTGGTTCTCGTTCTCCCATTCCCCCATTCCGCGAGCTGTCTGTGACGCTCACTCTTGGCTTGGCAGCCGTTAATATTGGAGTTACCACTTACGTCTTCTGCCAGGTGCAAATTATGCTCTGTGATTCGTTTTTTGTGTGCAAAAAACACTGCGCCAGTGGACATTCATATCCACCTGTGTGAAGACTATGGAGAAAAATGTATGAGCATACAACATGTGCAAATAGTGCAGAGAATTCAAAGACGGGTGTACAGACGTTCATCATGAACAGCATTCCGGATGGCCATCTGTTTCGGACAAAACTATTGCAAAAGTAGAAGAAACAATGCTGAAAGATCGAAAAGTGACTGTTCGGCAGCTCTCAGAGATGATACCTGATGTCAGCAAGACCTGCAATGATAATATTTTGACACACCATTTAGGGTATAACAAGGTTTGTGCAAAGTGAGTCCCAAGAAAGCTTACAGCTGACCACAAACGGCAACGGATTGATGCGGCCTGTGAATTTCTTCAGGCCTACAAAACCGATGGCGAAAAATTCTTGGACTCCATTGTCAATGGGGACAAGACCTGGGTATACACCGTAAAGAAAAGAACAATCACGTCAGTGAAAACATCCAGAGTAGTCGAAGCCACGGAAGTTCAAACAAACACTGTCTGCCGGCAAAGTCATGGCGAGCGTGGTTTGGGACAGGAAGGGGTTATTGTTGTGTAAATTCATGCATACTGGCACAACATCAGTCAATGGTGATTGCTACTGTTTGAGGAGCCTCACAGAGTGATTGAAAATAAGAGGAGAGGCATGCTCACGAAGGGAGTTTGTTTTCATCAAGACAACACTCGTCCGCACACCGCTCATGTGACAACCGATCTTATCAACCAATTTGAATGGGATACTGTCACACATTCGCCTTACAGTCTGAACTTAGACCCAAGTGATTACCAACTCTTCCCTAATTTGAAGAAACACTTAGATGGGACACATTTCATTCCTAGAGAGAGCTGTAAGAAGAAGTTTTAATCTCCTTCGTAGTGCGGCGGGAAATTTTTTGACTCAGGCATACAAAAGATGGTTCACCGTATGCAAAAATGCATCAATCTCAATGGCGATTATGTCGAAAAATAGAAAAAAAGTGTATGCTTTCCAAAAATGTATAATTCAATTTATTTATTTGCATAATTCAATTTATTCAAACATATAATATAATTCAATTTATTTGCAAACATGTTTTTTATTGTGAAAAAATATTGGGAACCTTATTTTACAAACAACCCTCATAACTAAATTACAAACAGGATTTGTCAAAATTAATCACCTCATCTTCATAACAGGAATAGTGTTGTCTACAAATGTTGATCTTCTATCTTCAAGCACCAAGTCGAGTAAGATATCTGCATTTAATTTCATTACACTTTGAAATTCGTCAACAAAAGTAGTTTGTTCAATATATTTTGTTCTGAAATAGTTAACAAAATTTAGAACTTTTCATCAAATCTTCGTCTGTAGTTCACATACATTATATATTTTGACATATTAAATTACCTTTTTTTCTGCTTAATAGTATTAGTTTTACAAGACATAAAATCTGTTAAACAGGTGAATAAGTCAAGAATTAATTATTTTACAACAAATAATAATTGTGTAGGTAAATAATAATAATAATAATTGTGTAGGTAAACCCGGACACAACAAATAAAATACAGAAAATACCAATTGAATAGAGTTGAAATAGAAACTCACCTTATTCATTTAAAAACCAGTGTCTGAAGCTTTTATGAAAGTTTTACTAATTAAACGATAATAAATTATTTAATTCTTACGTAAAGTTTAGTTCTTCTCCCAGTTCGTCCCAAAGCTGTGGTAGTAACCCAGAGATTTCTATACTGCCATTATTGGTGTTGCTATTTCTTACAAAAACCATAGGAGGGTGCTAGAAACGAAATACAGATAACACTTTTAGTATTGGGTGTTTTTTGAGAAAATTAATTCTATGCAATAATGCACCTAAAGGAATCACTTCACAATATGGTTTGAAACGTATTAAAAAGCCATTTCATTCAATTAAATTAGTATAAAAAAAAGAAATTCCAAAAGGAAAAAAATGATTTTACTACAAACAAATTGACTTTTCTGTCGGCAAAAAAACTTCAATAAATAAAAATGTTTAAATCATTTTCTTAACTCAATAATTAATTTGAAAAATAGTGATTTTACAGTTGCAATATACAAGATTATTTATTACAATAATATTTTTTCGTGATATAGGCAAGAAGTTATTTTTTATATTAAATTATTAAATATGAACCATTATTGTTAATGTATTGTTTTAACATAAGTATACATATGTTATAGATTGAGTATTCTACATTAACACATGTTAAAAATTATGGTGGTCTGATGGAAGCAAATTTCCAAGTACTAAAAACGTTGAATAATATCATGCAAACCAAATACATCAATATGCAAAAATCTAACTTGGGGCAAACAAATATTTTGTAATTTCTTAGGTAAATTCATTACAACAAAAAATTACACACTATAAATAACTTAAGAAATTTTAAACAAGTAAAAAAATTTGAATGTTTTAAACAAGATTATTTACTAGATGGATGTCAACTCATTAGCGTTATCTTATCGAAAAGAGTTCATTATTTAAATAAGTTACTGGTATTTGTGAGGAATCAATGCAGGGAATCAATTTATTCTGCTCCATTAAGATCATTAACGAAACAAAACAAAATAGTACATTATATTGATCTCATTATAAACCATTTTTTTTCGAATTTAGGAAAATGTTATGATATATCTACCAAAATAACCTAATTTAATTTTATTATGTAGTTATTTATATTATCTGCATCTGCAGATTATATTATTGCAATCTGCTCCATTAAGATCTTTAACGAAACAAAACAAAATAGTATTTTATATTTATCTCATTATAAACCATTTTTTTTCGAATTTAAGAAAATGTTATAAGATATATCTACCGAAATAACCTAATTTAATTTTATTATGTAGTTATTTATATTATTTAACATAACGCTCTCCAAATATATTAATTTTCCCCAAACTGTCGCTTCTACCGGCCAAAGTTTACTAAATGTAGTAACTACATACAAATAACAAAAAGTAAAAATATCATAAATATCACAATAACAGACAGCGTACAATTCTTACATGTGTCACAGTTGCAACAAAATGTAACCCTCCTAGATTTTTCCTTCGCAACCAGATACGTTGTCTGGTAAAGTTAAATTGACCTGGACTGTCCCAGCTAGCAATCATATTTATGGTAATGTCTTCTTTTGAAGCTAGTTTATACCACTCAGATATTACTATTTTTCCTTGTTCGTTGATTTGAGCAACAAAAACTAGACTCTTGTAGATCAAATTTGCATGTAAAGCACTTTGTAACTTGGATGTCGGAAGAGAGGTTATCAAGAACCATGAATTCCACTTTTTGTTTAAGTAGATCTGAAGCAATTGGAAAATTAAAATTGTACTCATTATAGTTAACCCTTTACACTCAGATGGACTGCTAACATGTCCCACTATCAGTCAGTTTGGAATGTTTAACACGAGTCTTAGAGGTTAGGTGGCCTAACTGGCTGCTCACATTTCTCTATCAGTTTGGACATTGTAGCAACATGCTGCACTAACAGCTTGGAATTGTTTTTGACTACAGTCTGAAATGTTGGTTTAGGGTATTTAATTTTTAAAAAACAAAATTAAGAACAATACGTTTTGTAAAAAAAAAGAAAACTCTTTTTTATTGAGAATACATATTCTTAATTATATGTTGTGTTTTGGTTTAACTGTAAGAATATTGTTATAATATTATGACAATATATTTACATTCAAAAATATTCATAAATGAAATAAAATGTTTACGATTTTTTACAGTAAAGATCTTTTTTACTTTGAAGTATATTATGTACTTTTTAAAGTATATTTAACATTAAATACTCCTTTGTTTGTAATACGGAATACTTAGAAAACACTACACGTGACTAGATTGACATTAGAAATTAGAACGCAGCTAATACAGTATAATCAAATTTACCTTGTGCTGACAATACACAGACAAGATGGAAATTACTTAGTCAAAGAGTTTCTTGATAGACTAAAGCCCAATCATATCATTTGTTTGGCCAGTCTTGCTGGCCACCTGCACATTTAAGGATTTTTAACTTGGCTGGTACTGACCATCCAATCTGAGAAGTAAATAACTTGTTCAAATCTTTGGCCTGTCAAGGAAATGATTGCAACCAGCACTAATGACCATCTGACCCCAAATGATATATTTTTAAAACCATACCCGAGTGCAAAGGGTTAAACATTTCAACTGATAGAACAAACATTATTATAATGTAATAACAGAAATATTATAATACATATCACAGTAAGTAAGAATAAAACCTTCTAATAAAATATTTATGAATTTAAGGGTTGTAGTAATAAAGTATATGAATTCTCTCTGTAAATATTAAATGTTTAGTACTGAACTAAGATCCGTAATTTTGCGTTAAAAAACCTGGAACAAGGGTATGCATTCATTTAAAGAGAGACAGACAGAAAGAGAGAGAGAGAGAAGAGGAGAGAAAGAGAGACATAGAGAGAGAGAGAGAGGGGGAACAATAATTAATTTTAACTATTAAAACTACTATCTAACTATCTATAACTACTATCTATAGTTAATAACTACTATCTATTCCATAATATCTGAGAGTGCATCAAAACAAATCTGTCACTGCAAGCACTTAATTTAACCAGTATTATGATTACAATATTCTAATTAAACCTGTATTTTAGATTTAAAAGCAGAACAGTATATTCTAATATTATATATTTTAAAATATATTTTCTTAGTGCTTGGTAACTAAATTTACATAAATGATATAAATGTGTATATATATATATATATATATATATATATATATATATGTGTGTGTGTGTGTGTGTGTGTGTGTGTGTGTGTATCAGAGAAAATCTGCCTCAGTGGCCTAGTTGATAGCATACTGGGTTTCACCTCGAGGACCCGAGTTCGATTCCCATCCAGGGCTTGGCATTTTCATACGCTATAAATCATCCCATCGTCTGCATTAGCCCAAATGTGCACAATAGTCGGACATTAAAAAAAAATATATCAGAGAAAAAACAGATTGACAATTTTTTTTCAAAAACTGATGATTGAGATTATCAATAATTCAGTCCTTTATAAGTTTAGTATAGTATTTCAATAGTGCTAGGTAAGCTAGAACAAAATGTGCCAGCTGCATTCCCCTTAACTGTGCTCATCTTATATGAAAATAACTGTAATGCTGTCCCAATTAGCTTTGTATTAATTTTCATAAATAAAATTATCATGAAGTAATGAAAAATTCAGAACGCTATGACTACAATTTATATGATTATATACAATTTCATTAAATTATGTAAATAACAATATATCTTTGTTACAGTATTATTAAAATTCAATTGAAAAAAAATTAATGTAAGTATGAAATTCACAATGAAACACAATTATTGAAATCAATTTTCTTTCATAATGTTTGATTTTCAAAATTATTTAATAGCAAGTAACTTGTGAATCTCTCTATATAGAATACAGAAGTAACAGTTTTAAACAGAATAAGCAAATGTTTACCACTCGTAGTAGTTCAGTTAGATCAAGCGTGTCGCAAAGTACTATATTACAGGTTTGTGAAGAATAAGATTTTGAACTTATGGCAAATTTGTAATTATGGATACTGGAAGCTATGTACGCCCTTGAAACATTTCTAGTCATGAGCAACAACTCTTTCTGAATCTTAAAACCTGCAAAATTATAACACACAAAGAGAAATATTATTATAAAATAAATTTAACATACATACATGATGAAAAAACATTGCCATTATACCAAAAGAGCAAATTATTTCTTAATTACTCCCAGCAAAGTCATTTGAAAAATAACTTGTGGAAAAAGTAAGAATAGAGCTTAAATCTTAGTTTAAGCCAAAAAATGTTACAAAATTTGAATTCCCCTAACTGTTAAATATTCATATTCATACAAAGCAATATGCATACTATTTTTTTTACAATTATATGTGTTAAAACATTTTTTTAAATTGATAAAAAATGGCTTAATAAAATAAAATAAGACACAAAATTAGCCTAAACTTATGTGGAACTAAGTTCTGTCCAAAGGGGCAAGCTGACACTATCAGAGGTACTGCTGTCAAGCCTATACAATGCATGGACACAGTTTTAAGAATCTTGAAATGAAAATTCTTGCTATGAATGAAGAGACAAAGATGCTCATCATGTATGAGGATGATAATTATAAAAAACTTGCTAAATTTATTTCATGGATTTTTTTTTAATGTAAAATCTACTTTCACAATTTTACTTATGTTACAACTGTTATGATAGGCTTTATGATAATATTTTAATCTAAAAATATCTAAAGAAAAAGGACCACCTCCTGGTCTGCAGAAAATTAGATGAAGAAAGCAGAGAAGAGGAGACCTCCCTGGCCTCTACTGGGAAGCAAGATCAAAGATGGCGTGAGCCAGCGGAAGCCATTGGAAAACAACAAACAACTTTATCATACCTAGCAGTTCTGGCTTAAAGAAAAGAGGTTATAAAAATAAAATATGTTTTATGGAGTAACAAAATAAAGGGATATGTTTATTTTCAATTATTCAGTGGTGTTAATTTACGAATATTTGTAAAATATAAAGTTAAAATTTTTAAAATATGTATCTTAAAAAAATGTCAGAAAGTCATTGTCACTTCTGAAATTTTGATACGTAGGTTAGGAAAAGTCAAAAGCAAGAAAAATGTAGTCTAGTGGCTGTATTATAGTAATGAAAATAAAAACTATTTGTAAGTCAAAAGATATTAATTGTTAAAAGACATTACTTGTTAATGAATTACATAAGACTTTTTCATTATCATTATGTACATATTACATTCTTTGTAAAAAAAATACATTTAATCTTTTTCAAAATTAAACAGTTTGTAATCACTGAAACTGTCTAGATTAAAAACAAATACTTGTTACCTGTATCATTGGTCATTCCATGTATTATTTTTAAGTTTTGCAATGGCCAACCGAAATACAAATCTTTTATAAATGCATTAATTAAAGGTGAAGTATAAATTCCAACTATAAATTGTGAAAAATTAGTTAGATAAAATATGAGCAAAAAATGCAGCTTCGTTACACAAACCATTTTCAAATGACCGTGTTACTGAGAACTTAATGATTGATACACCATTAGAACCTAGTGTATAATCAACTGTCATTATGTAATTTATACATATGATTGTAGAGTATAGTAATGGTTCCAATTTATGCGTCCATTTGCCAGGCTTTTTACAATTTACTGTAGAATGACCAAGAAATGTCTTGTTATATTGATTGTTGTATTATAGCAGACGGTTACTTCTTATTTAAATTAATGGTGCGAACAAATTGCACAAACCCTCTCACATGTTGATATTTGTTTTAAAATCCTAGTTCTGCATATACTTATTAAATAAATAAAATTTCATAACTCAAGTCAGTGTATCAAATTTTAAATAAAAATAATTTACTGCTTACAATACAATTTTTAAAAAATAAGTGAATAAATAAATTGATTTCAGTTAAGCTCTATACGAGGTTTGTCCAATAAATACGCGAACTGGTCGAATATGGTGGCCATTACGGAGAGTTAAGCCACGGCCACTGGCCTCACGTGTTGTCTGGGACACAATGAGCCGTCAGTGCTTGGCAGAACGTTACGCTGTGCGGATCTTGCGAGTAGAGTTATTTTTAGTTTTGCATTATTTTTTTGTTCGTCAATATGGAAATTGACCAATTCACTGAACAACGAATTAACATCAAGTTTTTGGTAAAGCTTGGTAAAAATTACCAAGAAATTGCTGAAATGTTGAGAGTTGTTTATGGTGATAATGCTATGAAGAAAACAGCCATTTTCAAGTGGATTAAGCGCTTTAAAGAAGGTCGAGAAGACGCCACGGATGATGCAAGAATTGGACGACCTTCAACCTCTTGTGTGCATGAAAACATTGATCGTGTGCGGCGTCTTGTCCTTACTGATCGCCGAAAAACTGTCGAATGATAGCTGAAGAACTAAATTTAGGAAAATCAACAGTGCACACAATCTTAACCGAGCATTTGGGCTTAAGAAAGGTTTGTCGAAAATCGTACCAAAACTGCTGACTCGCATCAAAAGTTGAGAAGAGTCGAATGTGTTACTGACTGGAAAAATTCCATGGAAAATGATGTTTGATTCTTAAATAGGGTTATCACTGGTGATGAATCGTGGTTTTTCGAGTATGACCCGAATCGAAATCGCAAAGCATGGAGTGGAAAGCAACAGGTGAAGCTCGAACAAAAATCAAGGAAAAGCCGATCAAAAATCAAAGTCATGCTCCTGGTTTTCTTTGATGTCAAAGGTGTTGTTCATCATGAATTCCTTCCTGAGGAAAAACGGTAAATTCTGAGTTCTACCTTAACGTTCTCAAGCGTTTGAGAGATCGAGTGCGTCGTGTGCGACCACATTTGACTCAAAACGATGGATGGATTCTTCATCAAGACAATGCACCCGCACATTCGGCTTTGATTGTTCGCCAGTTTCTGGCTAAAAATTCAATCACTATCCTTGATCATCCCCTTATTCACGGACCTCGCCCCTGCGACTTTTTCTATTCCCTAAATGCAAAAATGTGATGAGGGGACAGCATTGGGAAGATGTGGACACAATAAAACAAGAAAGCACGAGGAGACTGAAAAGCCTGACTTCTGAGGACTTCAAGGGTGCTTTGAAGAGTGGAAAGAAGATGGGATAAGTGCATAGCAGTGAATGGAGAGTATTTTGAAGGGGACAAAATCAATATAGATGATATTTTGTAAAATAAAGTTTTTATGACCTTAGTTCGCGTATTTATTGGACAAACCTCGTATATGACTTTACTTACAAACCATAAGTTTCTTTATTTCAAATTTAGTATACTAACTTGAATATAACCTTTAAATATAATTACTTTAGCCAATTCTGATAAATTAGGTTTTGTTCAATTATTTTTGTCTTCAGCTATGTGTTGACACAAACACAGATGGACAGATAAAAAAATATAAAAACCACTTTGTTCAACACCCTGAAAACTGATCCATTAAAGTTTCTCAACACTATTACGGTAACACCAGTTATGAAAATCCAGATGTGCCGTGGTATCGGAACACGAATTTGGCACATCAACAATTCTTAAGTGTGATGACTAAATGGATATAGATAACTCGGATGTCAAATTTTTGTGAACAAAGTGCTTGGAAAATATTGCTTTCAAAGCAATATTACCACTCATAACAGATAATGCTTCTCTCTGTCTCATTCTTATAATATAAACACAGTGTATAATAAGTCTTAGTTAGTTAACATAGAACGTAAATATGCCAGATTGCATCTATTGCTTATGTTCCATTTCATATTACTACTTAAAGACTAGAGATAAAAAATTATACTACAGTTACATTGCAGTATAGTTATACTGTAGTGCGGCTAGCACATTTTGGTTTATTTAAAAAAAAACTTGAAGCTTATCTACAGATATTTTTTCTTTATCCAATCCGCAGGTCTGCGAAAATATGTTATAACCTGCAACCACTATACTAAAAATTTATTTTTGTACGAAGTTTAAAGTGATTTTTGTGTTTCAAAATGTTTCCGTAATATTCAATATTGTTAATTTTTGGAAATTTTGTTCCATTATATTCATGCCATGATTATCTAAACAGCCATAGACTGCAAGTACCTGGGCGATTTACTTTTGCGAAGTCCTAATATTTTTGAAGGAGCACAGGGAAACAGCTTCTAGAGAAGAGTGTTCCAGGGGATCCTTCTACAGAAAATTGTAAAAAAATGATGCAAAAATTTTTACAATTATTTCTTTTAAAAATCTTACTATGTGAAATTTTGCACAAAAGTTTGGTTATACTGAAATTCTTTTTATATTCTTCTTCTTTTCTGCTACAATTATTATCACTACGTTCAGCACAATGATCTGCCTTCCCTAGCTTCGTCAATTCTACTTTCGTTGACGCGTTTCGGAGAACCTCCATCTTCAAAAACTATATCTATACTGTATAGATTTTGAAGATGGAGGTTCTCCGAAACGTGTCAACGAAAGTAGAATTGACGAAGCTAGGGAAGGCAGATCATTATACTGAACATAATCATTACTGAAATCAGTGTAGGCTTACCAAGATTTGAAATGAAAAGTTAACAGTTAAGAATAAATAAAAAAAATAAAGAGAGTGGCATTCAGTGTTCAATTTTTCTTTACTCATGAATCTAAAATTTTTGTATCTCAAATTTTCTAGACTGAATTGAGTAGTAATTTTTAATGGTTCATCCCACCCACATTGTTTTTGTGGGGGGGGGAATTTGTTAGAAAGTTAGTGCATTCTTTGCACTATTAAATTTATTTAACATAGTACTTTAATTTATGTTACAGTTAAGATAATGTATAATACATTAATACAGCATTGTTTGTATTATTTTTTTCTTTTTTTTTATATGTGAAATTACAGTTTAGAATGTTCTAATTATATCTTCACGCATCTGATTAACCAGTTTTAAAATCTGAAATTGTACGTATTTATAAACCAACATAAATTTGCCCGTGTAAATGAAGAAACAATTTAAAGTTACAATCCCCCGCAGGGGGGTGCAGACTAGCTGCACCTATTGAGAGGATTTAGACATCCCTCGCCGTACCCGAGTCTAACACATACACTTATAATTTGAACACTTTACATTCACACTTACATTTACGGAGGCAATAATAGCCTCAATGTGCTGTTAGGATTTAGAAAAATATTAATTTTTAGTTACTAGTCTTAAATATTATAATGAGGTCACAGCCAAAGAATGAACACTATTGATAAAGACATAGGCAAATTACGAAACTGCTGACATATTGCCTGTTGCAATAAGCAGCAAGGTATGTAGAACAGCAGTTGAAATAAAAGCTCGGGAAAGAAGTGGGGCGGGAACAGTCGATTCCGGGGGGACCGGAACATCGGTATATTCCGGGTGACGGTCGATTCTGCGAAGACCCGAAGGCGGTACATTGGAAAACACTACAGAAGAGCATTCCAGCCAGACGATTCTGAGAAGTGGCGTATCGGCGGTAAAAGTTAGTAGACAAAAATTGGCCTACACTTCTTCCCCTTTTACTTTTGGTTTGAATACATTAGTATATATTTTGGGGAACATTTTAAAAAATAAGACAGTAGTGTTCATTCTTGGGGTTGCCAACAACCATAGTTGTAACCGTAACAAGGTAAATGTAATGTAATACATCTCAATGTATTAAAGGTATTTTCTTGAATCACCGATAGTTGATTGTTTGAAGGACCCGAGTAGTAGAAAAGAGACCTCTTACCCCTAACAGTGCCTTTCTCCTTAAAAAAAAAATTTAAGTTACAACTGTTGTGGACTATTAATCTTTCACAGGAATCTAGAAAAACGAAAACACTGTAGTTAAGGTAATAAAATAAATATTTATTTAATAAAATACAAGAATGTTTCAACATTTTCAAAACACTGTTGATATGTAAATATATATATATATATATTAAATATGTCATACGTATTTCAAGTTATTACAGAGTTTAGCAGATATTGAGCAGGCAGTTGCACAGTAAGCAAAAAGTGCAATGAGATTTTTTTAAACATATCGTGCTATGAATGTGGGAATCAGGTACTTACAAGAACAAATCTCATTTAGCCAACTGCACTCAATTAGAACAATCCACGACTGAAGGAATACGTTACAGTATCGATTACAGTTCAGCTAAAAGCAAGTTCGTAAATATATTTCTACAGTACACCCAAGTGTATATTATATTTTTAAAATTATTATTACAATTTACGCAGACATTTGATATTATTTGTGTATGTAAACAATACACGATATTCAAGAGTGGATCAACTCTCGTTTTCATGATCTTATTTAAATATCTTAAGAAAGTTGATCCTTTTTTTTTTTAACGTCCAACTGTTGTGCACACTTGGGCTAATGCAGACGATGGGATGATTTATAGCGTATGAAAATGCCAAGCCTTGGCCGGGAATCGAACCCAGGTCCTCGGGGTGAAAGCCTAGTACGCTATCAACTAGGCCACCGAGGCCCCCCACACACTCAAAATATCGTACATTGTTTTAAATACACAAATGATGGCAAATGTCTGAATAAACTGCAATAAGTTTATATGTTCAAGAGCAATGTGCAGCATAACTAATGATTATATAGTTATTTTAAATGTACTTCGTATTTTTGCATTATCAAGATCAATTTCATTTGGATTGATAAACATTTGAATTCCACCTATTGGTACTTGGTAAACATTTGAATTTCACCTACCAGTGAGACGAATATTTTTAATGGACATGCCAATGACTAAAGGTAATTTCCAAGTTTAAAAAGTCATTTAATGGAAGTCGAATTTTAAATTACAAAAAACTTGAATAAAATTTTGTAATTTTAAAAATATTATTCAAATTTTTAAGAACTGGCACATTTTTGGATTTCATCGAAAATTCAGTTGGACTGCTTAAGTAATATACGTTTGAGAAAAATGATTTCTAGAATCGCAAGGCACAAGGAAAACTGTACGTCGTACTAACCACATTGTATGTAGTAGAACCTGGAAAAAGAACCAGAGCAGATTTGAGATAATGAAAATCTGAATTAACTGCAGAATAACGTTGGAAAAATCAATAAAAGACACATAAACTATTTTAGAAAATCACATTTACGACAGATTAATTTTAATACATACTAAAATCTACTTCTAAAAGCTCTTTTGTATCGTTGGAGTATTGAATGAGCAGCTCGATTATGCAACTATACAGACAATCATAACAGGTGTATGCATAATAATCAACAGCTATATTTATGATTTATCATATACAATTCCAGCAAACACATTTTACAGTATTAATTTTCTGCTGTAAATTAAGGAATAGCTTTTAAAAAATATGTTCTCTGTAAGTTTTGACTCTGATTATCATGCAAGCTTTTGCATCTTAACATTTTTATTAAGATAATTTATTAATTTGGTTAATGCGATAGCCAAGATAAAAATAAAAGGACAAGTGTCACAAGGATTTAAAACGAATAAGGGTCTTAAGCAGGGATGTTGCCTCTCCCCAACATTGTTTAAAATTCACTTAGAACAGGCCCTGAAAGGATGGAAAAACAAACGTAAAGGTATGGGCATTCCTCTACAAGACGACAGCACTCTATATACGCTATGTTTTGCGGACGACCAGATTGTCCTCGCACAAGATCACGAGGACCTCGGATATTTGGCTCGCAAATTAATAGAGGAATACAGTAAGTGGGGACTTGAAGTGAATCTAGGGAAAACGGAGTGCTTGTGCATTGGTGGACGGCAGCAAGACATAATTTTAGAAGATGGACGGAGGATACAGCATTCTCAAAATTATACGTACTTAGGACTTAAAATGTCACAAGATGGTACATTAGATGAAGGAATTAAAGAACGAATAGTATTTGGAAGGAGAGCTGTATCTATGCTGAACGGGGGTGTTGTGGGATCAAAACATTTCAAAAGAGAATAAAAAAGAATTTATTACACAATTGTAAAAGCATTATAAAATATGGTACTGAGGTATGGCCAATTAAGAGCAGAACAGAAAGAATGCTGTTGACTACTGAGATGGACTTTTGGAGAAGAGCGGCAGGAAGATCAAGAAAAGAGAGAGTGAGAAATGAAAGCATACGGAGGATAATGGACTTAAGGCATACAATTGCAGAAGATATAAGAACAAAACAACTGGTTTGGTACGGGCATGTACAACAAATGCCGGATGAGCGAATTCCCAAAAAAATCATGCAATGGCGAACACCTGGAAGAAAAAAACGAGGAAGGCTGAGACAGCAGGAGAGAGGGAGTCGAAAAGGAAATTAAAAAAAGGGATCTACCAGAAGACCTGTGGTGGGACCGCGATCGGTGGAGGTTGGAGATCGGAAGACAGCGTAGAACGTTGTAGACCGAATTATAGATAGATTAATTGGTCTATTTAACCAGAGATCAAAGTTAACCTCTTAAGAGTATGACGAAGTTCGTCAACTAAAATGCACTGTTACTTGCTGGATAATTCAGCTCATGGTCATCCATGGCCATTTAAATTATTTTATAAAACTTGATAAGTCACAAATCATTACAGCAAGGCTGTGAATGAAAGAAACCCTTATAAGAAAAGTGAACTTGAATGTTAAAATATTACTTGGCGTCTTTTATTCATAAATTAAGAAACATTGTCAATTTCGCATGTTCACTTACTTATAACGTTAAAAGGTAAAATAAAGTTTTCGTTTCAAAATTACTTTTAAAAAATACCTTTTGAAGTTAATCTGCATATTTAAATGTATTATGAACTTGAATAATATTAACAATTATAGATCTTTAAGAAACAAATTTTAACGTTTGTCTATGTATCAAATGAACTTCCCTAAAATTCACAACCTCTAACCGTAAATGTTCCCCAAAATTCGTAATGGTAGTGCTAAACGCAAATTACAAAATAAATTTAATATACTCATTATTCAAACAAACAAAAATTACAGCAACACAGTATAAATTAGTGCCCTAGTTATGAATAATTAACTCTATAAAAGCATATTTATAGATAATATATTTCAAAATAACACAAATTACATGAAAATAGTTTATGTTTCAGATAATAAACCACTTGCTTAAACAGCGGCTGACTAATGAAAGACAAGCATCTTGTATTTTACAATTTTATAACACTAAATTTCTGCTCATAAAACACTGTTCCATCATATTCTGAACTAACAAGCAAAACTAAACAATGTTATGTAGAAGATAGCAAGAAAAAAACAGAGATAGGAGGTTATACAATTTGCAACAATAAACATACAATAATCACAGTACACAAGAATATACGTTTTTTTTTAAAAACATCATTTAACGAAAACTCTTAAATTAAAAATTACTACCAATAAAATAATAAAAAAGGCAGAAAAAATTACTATCAATAACATAACAAAAAGGCAGTGGAATGCATTTTAAACACTATATAGATAGCTACAAACTTAACATTATAAACTAAATCTAGAAATATTGTCAAAAATCACACAAGATAATACAATACAATTAATTCTAGCACATGTAAAACACAAACGTTATAACCGACAAAAATAATTTTCATTTATGTAACAACACCCAGTAGAGAGTCGATTTATTGAACGTCAACATCAACCAAACTCGGATCTCAGAGGGAAAAATACTGAAAAATATGTAAATCTGTGAAGAAAAACGCAAATTTAGGCACACCGCCTTTAAGTTTACTGTTGTTTAAAGTTTACTGCAGACTAGTAAAGATGAAGAAATTTAAGGAGAAATCAATGAAAATGGTACAATCAGCCTAAGTAATAAAGAGCTCTTTTACAGCCCTTTTAAAAATGTAGATTAACAACTATTTTAAAGTAAAAATTTTTATGGTCGCGGTTGACACAAACATTTGCTTTCGCATCACGCTTGATACCTCACAGCATATATAATTGTTAATATATTCATTTCATCGCCAAAGTTCACCAAATAGTGCTAGATGACCGCCGAATTAAAGTGAGAGAGATAGCAGACATTATGAACATGTCAAAAGAACGTGTTTGTCACATATTAAATCAACATTTAGACATGAGAAAGCTGTCCGCGCGTTGGATGCCGCGTTTGCTCATGTTAGACCAAAACGTGTTCCAATGAACATTTCCAATGCTCTGTTAGCTCAGTTTAGGTGCAATAAATCCCAGTTTTGGCGCCGATTAATTACTGTATATGAAACTTGGATACACCATTATACGCCCAAAACAAAAATACAGTCCAAACTGCAAAGGGGGAACCGGCTCCAAAAAAAGCTAAAACTGTTTTTTCGGCTGCGAAAGTGATGGCGACTTTTTTGGGATAATCATGGAGTTATTTTAATCGACTATCTTCAAAAAGGAAAACCATTACAGGAGCATACTACACATCATTACTTGACAAGCTGAAGTCAGAACTTGCGGAAAACGGCCACATTTGCAGAAAAAGAAAATCCTGTTTCACCAAGCCAACACACCGTCTCACACCTCAGCGGTTGCCATGGCAAAAATACATGAATTACGGTTTGAACTGCTTGACCATCCGCCTTACTCAGATCTAGCCCCAAGTGACTTCTTTTTGTTCCCTCATCTAAAAATTGCGCTCAGAGGTCAGAGATTTTCGTCAAATGAAGAGGCAATCACCTTATTTATATTTATGTATATGAAGAGGCAAGAACAATTATTTTGCAAAGAAAAATGCCAAGTACTAATTGGTTTGGACGGTTTACAGAGATGAGAGCATCGCTGGGAGAAGTGTGTAGAGGTACAAGGAGACTATGTTGAAAAAGAAAAAAGAAATTTCTGAAAAAATGTCTTGTATCTTTGTTAGATCAGAAACTTTTCAGACCACCCTCGTAAAAACAATAAGAAAATTAAACATATGAGATTTGTCATAATGCATTATAGCAAAATTCAGTAAACAGAATTTCATAAAGCTGTATAAATTAGTAATTTGATTTCAAACAAACAAAACAACACACACACACACACACACACACACACACACACACACACACACACACACACACACACACACACACACACACACACACACACATGCGCAGCGCGCACGCACATGCACGTACATGCTCACACTCAAATTCTCTACATACCTCAATAGGCTTGTACAAAACTTTAACAATAACATGATATTACACAGAGACTGGTATTAAACACTATTTTATGAAGTTAAATCACCTATTAAATTTAGGTAGAAATCGTCCAAATACAAAAGTAATATTTTATATTCACTGATCCCAGCATTTACCGAAAAAATCACACTTTTTTGTACTTATCATGTGAAAATAATTTTTAAAACATTTTTTTTTATAAAATAGCATAATACAAATTATTCTGCAAATATATGTTTACGTTAACTAGAATATGTTATTAAGAGTAACCTAATACTGAACTATGCTTTCCTATAGTACTAACTTAGAAAATGAATACAACAAAAGAACTAATCATGCTGTAATATTATTCTACAACCAAAATTAAACAATTATGTTTATGTACAAAATTATAATAAAAATTTCAATATATGCTAACATTTTACAGGTGATACGAATTGTTAAAAAATGTGATAAAAATAAATTATTGTTTATAATAAAGCAGTCAATTTTACAAAACAAAGTTACAAAGTTATGCACAATGAAAGCGCATAAAAACTTATGAAAAGATATTAGCTTTTAAGGCACTAGAGCTGGAAGAAGAGTGAACCTTGATGTTCCAGTTGTATATAACATTTAATAATAATGTAGAATTAATATTAGCCTATACTAAAAAGTATTGGATTTTTCACCAATTCGCCTACAAGTATATTAAAAGAAGGTAAATTTAAACAATAAAATAAAACTAGCACACTAAAATTAAGTTTTTTTTTTGTAAATTTAGAATAATTAATAATTCAAACTAACATTTCATTTGCTTTGTATCAAGAAATAATAAAAAAAGCTTTGAAAATATACGTTATTAAAAATATATCCTATACCGTTTAGTGCTGGTCACTGGACGGAATTGTTACGATGTGACATTTCTTAACGTCAAACATCTTTGTAAGTCTATAGCGATTGTTACAAGAAATCTAAAGGGAAAAACACATTAGTCTAGCACTTGAACACAAGATATTGCAGCGTCCAATAACAATAGAATATTAGTACTGTACAAAAATTGCATAGTTCTTTTTCTTATTATAAAAAACTTTTAAAAAATCGTTGTTATTTTGTGTTAGTAAAAAAAAAATGAGGTTACGTAAAAATAAAATACACTCAATGCACAGTTCTATTTGCTACATTTGGTTTCGTAAATTATCACAAAAATCAAGATTGTTTCAAACTTGTTTTAATATTTTCTAAAATATTCCGCACTACGGAAATACAAACATGACAAAATATAATTTTTTATTAAAACAAACACCATTACAGCATGAAATCCACAACAAATGACCTTTCTCTGCTTATGTACAAATAGAATGCAGTACATAGTGCAGAATACAACTGAAAACTGTAATTGATAAACTTACAACAGCTGTTTTGGTTTGTTAACAATGAGCTGCATTATATCTGTAATGTATTTTTTCAAATTTTTGTCAAAGTAAGTCAAAAATTAAAGCAGCATAAATTATTTGGTGTTAGAAGTTTAGTTCTGAAAGTGTAAAGTTTATTTAATCTCGTTTATTATTTCTTAAAATATTTAGACATAAAAAGTTATAAAATACATGCATTAGAGGTGGGCATTTCTGCTATTTTTACAAAACGTCAACAAACTGTTTGTTGAGAAAAAAGCTGCTTTTTAAAACAGTTGGAAAAAACAGGTTTAGAAAACTGAAACTCAAAGTTGCATTAGCAGCTAAAACATAAAGCACATACGTTCAGTTTTCTAAGACTACTTTTTCATTCCCACTGCCACCATGTAAATAAGAGTTTTTGGGTATAAAGCATTTAGAAAGGATAAAAATAATCCTTACGAGTGTAGTAATAATTAAATAACATTAATAAACGTAATAATTATGTAAGTCATTTTACATACAAAACGCGATGAATTTCTAATAGAAGCATTCTTTTTTTTACTTAAAAATTAAACAGTCCTTTGCATATTTACCAAAATGCAAACGATTTAGAATATTTTTAGTTGATTAAAAAATATTGATGATTGTTAATGAATATAAAAAATAAGTTTAAATAAAATTAGGCTCTGTATCTACAAAATGTGAGACGTTACTACAACTCGCAACAAAATAGAGATAAACGTTGACATTGACCACAGTTCTTATTTTACTACAAGCAACAAGCAACTTTGGAACAAAGGGAAAAAGCATAAAAACAGGTAGAAGAAAAACAGCAGGCAAACAGTTTTAGCGCTTACGGCAACGTTCAAATAGAATGTAGGTGTGGTAGTGCGGAAAGCCGTTCCTTGTTTAACAAATCATAAAGCAGTCCAAATCCAACAGCTTGTTTCCGTTTGAAAAAGCAGTTTGTTTGTCGTTTATAGAAAAGCAGTTTTTTTAACAGTTTGGTGTTCTCTGCCTCACCACTAACACGCATTAAAATACTATAACAAGAATTAGAGTGTTTGAAACAACCTTGTTGCTAAAAATATTGTTACTGAAACAAATCATTATAAAATTAGATGTAATAAACTATCATTACAATATCATGCGGCTGTAGTGCGTTGTGTTACATCCCTGAAGATTTCTTGTGCCCTATCCTAGAAGCGATCTTTCGATGCCGTCAGACCATCAGGATCTGCCAGATACTGAAGTTCCTGAAGCTCTTGAAATTTCTCATGATCTCTAATGTGTGCATAGTTTGCTGCAAGGCACATGAGATAGTGAACCTGAAAATATCAGATATAAGTAACTAAATGACACTGCGTTCCTAAGCGCAATCAGATTAGCATGAGTATGAAAGAATGAATGAGTTTGTAGGATAACTACTCACAGCCACTTTGTAGATCTGTTGTACCACAATATTTTTACATCTCTGAGATACTCAGTTACAGCGCCTTCTCCAGTCCTAGTATCCATAAAGTCTAGGATTTGTACAGAATCCTAGTTAAAGGTGATTAACTACACCACTTCTAATTTGTGACTTCCCAGTTCCTTATAGCAGATGCTTGCTCTGCTAATTCCCTTTCAATTTGCCTTTCTCCTGACCCTCATTATGGAGGTTCTGCACCATTCGACGAACCTTTTTACTGTGCAAGGGTAGCCGCCTCGGTGGCCTAGTGGATAGCGTACTAGGCTTTCACCCCGAGGACCCGGGTTTGATTCCCGGCGAGAGCTTGGCATTTTCATACGCTATAAATCATCCAATCGTCTGCATTAGCCCAAGTGTGCACAATAGTCAGACGTTAAACACCAAAAAAAAAACTGTGCAATGAAATTCCGCTCGTCCTATTTTACATTCATATTTATAGAAACACCCTCAAGTAACTATGGAAATGAGGTCCCATGCGTGCATGGGTACATTGGGAGAACACCAAGTCTCCCAGGGCTCGGTCTCATACATCATTAGGCCTAGTGTCAGTCACTCCCATCAGCACAGGTCACTATACACTTTATAGTTAGGCCAGCTGAATAGAGAAGTGTATGGATCTTGAGTAGATGAGTGAGAGTATAAGTTAGAGGTACAATAGGATTGCTATTTGCCTCCGTCCAGAGAGAGAGAGGGGGGAGAGGGAGAGGGGAGGGGAGGGAGGGAGGGAGAGAGGGAGGGAGAGAGAGGGAGAGGGAGAAGGAGGGAGAGGGAGGGAGATAGAGGGAGGGAGGGAGAGCGAGGAAGGGGAGAGGGGGAGGAAGAGAGAGGGAGGGAGGGAGAGTGGGAGGAGGAGAGTGGGAGGAGGAGAGAGGGGAGGGAGAGATGGGGAGGGGATTGGAGAGGTGGAGGGCAGATAGGGGAGGGAGGGAGGGAGGGGAGAGAGAGGGGGGGAGAGAGAGGAGAGGGACGGAGGGGGAGGGAGAGGGAGGGAGAGAGAGGAGAGGAGGGAGGAGAGGAGGAGAGAGGAGGAAGGAGGGAGGGAGGAGAGGAGGGAGGAGAGGGAGGGAGAGAGGGGAGGGGAGAGGGAGGGAGAGAGGGAGAGGGAGGGAGGGAGAGTGGGAGGGAGAGTGGGAGGGAGAGATAGGGGAGGGAAGGAGGGAGAGAGGGAGGGGAGGGTGAGGGTGAGGGAGGGAGAGAGAGGGAGAGGGAGAGAGAGGGAGAGAGAGAGAGTAAACTCTATTGTTTTTATATAAAAAAGAATAGAAGAATGTCCTCTTTCCACTTTGTTTTACTCTGCTGTGCAAACATTATCCACGAACACATCTTCAGTTACATTCAAAACAAAAATCTTACTTTGCTGTATAACCTTTTCTTCAGCACAGCATTGATACTGCGTTAATTTACCGTTACAAATTTACCCATCCATAAAAAATTAAGCTAAAAATAATTTCACTAAAAATAATGAACAAAAAATTGTTTCAAACATCCCTTGTACGATTCAAACTTCGTTTAGTAACAAATCAATGCTTGTTATAAGGACGATAAATTAGGCTACTTACAAGACTTAGAATCACCAATAAACTGGCAGTCGACGCTAGAATAAACATGCTCTCCGCTTTCTCAACGTAATCTTTACAGAACAGCTTTACTTCGAACGATTCACACACTTTCATGTCTTCTACTCTGGTGTTCCGCGGAAACATGAAATCTGAAAAAAAAATTTAATAAGAATGAAAAAACAACAAAAAAAGATATTTTCAGGAACATCAAAAAAACTGTTTCACTTTCGTATAAATAATAAATGTTTATTTTGTTTATACGTTGTTATACTCCTAATTAAATAAAGAAAAACAGGTATTACTGTGTTCACTATAATGATCTGCCTTCCCTAGCTTCGTCAATTCTACTTTTGTTAACACATTTTGAAGAACCTCCATCTTCAAAAACTATATCTATACTCCTAAAAATGATATATAGTTTTTGAAGATGGAGGTTCTCCGAAACGTGTCAACAAAAGTAGAATTGATGAAGGGAAGGCAGATCATTATACTAAACACAGTGATAATAATAGAAAAGAAAAAGAATATAAAAATAAAAACAGGTATTAATTGCCTAAATATTTTCACTAAGAATAACTAAACATCAAACTAAAAAATGTTTTTATTTATTTCTTACTTACATTTATTGTTAAAGCCCAAACTGTGTTAAAATACAGAGAAACTGATCGCAAATACAGAACACTAAAGATTGTGTTAAAAATATAGCTGGCAAGTCTGGAAATCAGTTATTTTCAAATTTTGCACAGAAAACTCAAAATGTCAAGACTACCTGTAAGGCGTTGAACACAGATAAACTTGCTTACGGAGAGGTAATTACAATAATTCAAAAACAAGTAGTACACATTATTTTTTACTTCAAAAAATGTTGCATTAACTTTTGAAACATTAAAACATTTGACTAACACTAGCCTATCTTAGCGCAATGAATGCAAATTTATACAAGCAACATACAGCTGCAGAAAATTAGATGAAGAGAAGCAGAGAAGAGGAGACCTCCCTGGCCTCTACTGGGAAGCAAGATCAAAGATGGCGTGAGCCAGCGGAAGCCATTGGAAAACAACAACAACAACATACAGCTGAGAGTGATGAAACATCATCTTGTTTTTTTTGAAGTGACTACTTCTTACGGCGAGGTATGGATGTATGTTTTGCACGGGAAAAAAATTCAGTTTGCCGTCACGCATCACGCACTTATATATATAGCATATATTTATACACTACTTCATACGGCGAGGTATGGATGTATGTTTTGCACGGGAAAAAAATTCAGTTTGTCGTCACACATCACACACTTATATACATAGCATATACTTACTACTTCTTACGGTATGGTATGGATGTATGTTTTACAGGACAGAAAAAACAGTTTTACTGTATGGTATGGATATATGTTTCGGAAGTATGTTTTGCACGAAAAAAATTCAGTTTGCCGTCATGCATCACGTTCTTATATATATTTTTGTTTTAAAATGTATTTTTAAAGTGAAAACATGTACGTTTGTGCCATTATATTACTTACCCAGTCCAACTTAATTATTTAGTTTTGTGTCAAGTGTTAACTGTGTAACAGTGACGTTTTATACGTTCATTATATATTGGTAGGTGTGAATAATAAATATTTAAATTATTTTAAACGCCATTATACTACTTACCCAGTCCAACTTTATTTAGTACTTAGTTTTATGACAACTGATAACTGTGTAACAGTGACGTTTTATACGTTATTATATATTGGTAGGTATGAATAATAATTATTTAAATGCCATTATACTACTTACCCAGTGCAACTGAATTATTTAGTATTCAGTTTTGTGATATGCGTTAACTGTAGGCTACAACCAGTTATGTTTTAATAATACTGTATACTTCTTAATATAATATTTTAAATTTGAAAGTTTATGTGTGTGTTTTTGTTTGTTATTCAATCACACATTAACTACTGGACCGATTGAAATGAAATTTAAAATGAACATGCTTTAGGTACCTGAGATGGACACAGATGTATTCCCATTTTAAAAATCTGAATCCCTGTTATTATTTATTATAAAATTATTGTTTATAAGTTTACATTTGTAATGATTTTAATTGAAACAATCTTATAATTCCAAACAAACTGCCTTTCCAAATTAAAATATTGCAGTTTGCATTGAAGTTGGCATTTACAATGACAATTAATAAGTCACAGGGTTAGATATTACGAGTAGCAGGAATACATTTGGGACCCCGTGCTTCTCCCATGATCAGTTATAGCCTATTCTAGTGTCGAGTAGCAAAAATCTTGGCAAAAAACCATTTTTTTTTTTTTTTTTTTTTTTTTTTTTGTGTTTAACGTCCGACTATTGTGCACACTTGGGCTAATGCAGACGATGGGATGATTTATAGCATATGAAAATGCCAAGCCCTCGCCGAAAATCGAACCCGGGGTGAAAGCCTAGTACGCTATCCACTAGGCCACCGAGGCGGCTATATATATAGCGATTTTTTAAAATTGCTTGTATGGCATAAGATAATGATTTTGAAAATTGTTTTCTTAGAATGACATATTAGATATTTATATTAGACCGAATATTGTAAATATTACTTGTAAAGTATACACTTACAAGTATTACAAGTAATGAATAGACTTTTTTACTTTTATTAAATATTTTACAATTTTTGTTAAAACGATATTTTTATTTCACTAGAATATGTAAAACTTGTTTTTCATTTTTCGTATTTGCCATTTATTTCAGAAGCCATATTTCATGATTCCTTCTGACAGCCAGCTGGTGCCTTGTTTTATTTATTTATAAATACATTTTCAATAAAAACAATTCAGTTTAAAAGAAATAAAAATAAAGATCATAACTAATACGGTTTCGTATGAAAGTGGTCTTACATAAAAGTTACTGAACAAATCTTTTAAAAGTCTTAAAAACTGATCTTTCAAACAAAAATTTCAATTTAACTGGCTAATACATGGATTTTGTAGCATTTTTAACATTGGTTTAAAATAGTTTTACATAACTCTTTAATTAGGTTATATATTAGAATGAATAGAATGAAAGCACTGTGGCACATTTGTAATGTCAACAATTTTTAATTTCAAATCTAAATTTCCTACAAAACCATATTTTGTTAGATAAGGTTATTTTTAAAAACGTCATTTGTTTACTGTTTTTTTAATAAAATTGAAAATAATGTGAAACTTGTAATTATTCTACGGTAATACCACTTTTTGAAATTATTAATAGATAAAGATAAAATTTATTCAGTTTATCTTGTTAATGTTAATTGAACTTAACGACAGATGTTTATAAGTTAACAGAACTTGTAAGGATATTTATAAATTATGTCATGCTTGAACTAAAGTTTTTGGCATGTTAAAATTTTGACTGGAAGTACTAAATTTAACGAGGGTGGGGAGAAAAGTTTCCGGCCTGACGAAGAAAAACGTTGTTTTAAATTTTTTTTTTTTTTGCTTTATTTCTCAACATAATCTTCATTGAGACTGATACATTTCTCGTAACGGTGTTCTAAATTAGTTATACCAGTTTTAAACATAGATTCGTCAAGCTCCTCAAAATACTAATTTACAGCTTTAATCACTTCTTCATTGCTCCCAAATCTCTTACCGCCAAGACATTTTTTTAGGTTAGGAAACATAATAGTCGCTGGGGGCTAGGTTTGGAGAGAAGGGAGGATGCGGCGTCAATTCAAACTTCAATTCCTAGATTTTAGCCATGGCAACACTCGACGAATGCGCTGGTACATTATCGTGATGAAACAAAATTGTTTTTCTTGCCAAATGAGGTCGTTTAATTTGTACCTCCTGCTTCAAACGTTGCAATAACTCTGCGTAGTTTTACCCTTTTCAAGGTAATCAATGTATATAATTCCTCTTGCATCCCAAAAAACAGTAGCCATAACCTTGTTTGCCGATAAAATTGTTTTTGCCTTCTTTGGAGTTGGTTCCCCTTGTCCAACCCACTGTTTAGACTGTTGTTTATTTTCAGGAGTGTAGTGGTGGACCCAAGTTTCATCAACAGTTATGAATCGACGCAAAAATTCGTTTGGATTATGCCTATACAGCGCCAAATTGTCGGTAGAAATGTTTCTTCCAAGCAATTTTTGGTCGAGTGTTAGCAAATGCGGCACCCATCTTGCACACAGCTTTTCCATGCCCAAATGGTTGTGTAAAATATTTTGCACACATTCAGCTGACATCCTACAGGTCTCAGCTATATCGTGCACTTTCAATCTGCGGTCTTCCAACACTATTTTATGGATTTTTTCGGTCATTTTTGGAGTTGTGACCTCAACGGTCCGTCCTGGGCGTGGCTCGTCAGAGGTGCTCACACGACCCATTTTAAATTCAGAAACCCACTGCTTAATAGTTGAATAAGATGGGGAGGTGGGTCCTAGTGTTGAATCCATCCATTCTTTTATTTGTTTTGGTGTAAAACCC
Organism: Callitettix versicolor; assembly: GCA_022606455.1. Lineage (NCBI taxonomy): Eukaryota > Metazoa > Arthropoda > Insecta > Hemiptera > Cercopidae > Callitettix > Callitettix versicolor. The sequence continues at coordinate 10,497,815 of CM040189.1, forward strand.
TTCAATAGAAGTATTTGATAACAGCACGATTTTCCAATTTTTCCATTTTCACGAAAACATCAGAGGTGTCTCGTTCAGTGTGCTCTCAAACGTAAACTAACGTGGCGATTGGGCTGAAAGTGTACATATAAGCTAGTTAGGGATAGTACTGTACGACGCCACTCTAAAAGTAGACTTAGTGGAGCCGTCTCTTGGTCAGGCCGGAAACTTTTCACCCCACCCTCGTATTTCAGGCAAACATTTTGATCGGTTAATTCATTAGCGGTCATTTTTGTGTTGTTATCAAGTGTATTTGTAGACAAAACAATATAAGGAGATTGTAATATAGTTACATGTAGTAAAGAATATTGTTAAACCACTACTAGTTGATTTTTTAATGGACCCAGTTAGGATAGGTGCCCAAATTCTTAACAGAAAATATTAAAAAAAACAATAATGGCTCATACGATTTTTAGTTGAATAAAAAAATCAAGAGAACCAAAGATTAATAAAAAATTTTATTATGTCAGTCTTTACAATTTAAAATTATACTTTCATAAATTCTTTCGTTATACACCTGTTCAGCCCACAGCTTTTATAATCTGTAAGTTTGAGTTACAATTTCCAAAAATTATATCTTTCAATAAATTGATTGATTTTGTACCCCAAAGTTGGGCGAAACAAATTATACATCTGTTCAGCCCACAGCTTTTATAATCTGTAAGTTTTGAGTGCATTACAGTGAGTGATTAATTATTATCCTCAAGCAGGTCTTACAAGGTAAATGGATACCTTCAGATTTCTTCATCATACAGCTAAAAATGTATCAAGCCTTACCCTCCTCATAGATGCCCCTAAATTAGGCTAGAATATTTTTATTGTTTACTTAACAAAATCTTTCACTTAATAATATTTACATATTAGAACTGGCCAGATTCTACTTCAAACTCTAATAAGTATATGACAAGGTGTATTGACAGATTTCTAACTATCATCGAATCAGATTTTTGTAATAATCATAAATGTGAATGATAAACAGAATTTTGTCATTTAGCCCATTTGTCTCCAAGTTGTTCTTTTGTATAAATATATGTCACTATTCCTGTTATTAGACTGTTATTAGTAGCAAAGAAAACTAATTTAACGTTTTTTTGCTGGAACTTGAAACACAAAATATTAGCAATGACTTTGGAACATAGAACATAGTTTAAAAATACCTAAATGGGGCTACTGAACATGTTGACACATTTCAGATTACCTCCGCTCTCAAAACCTTATTGTTTTACTGTAAACTATGTATAATATGTTGTTGAGATTCAAAGTTGTCTGTAAAGTTTCAGTATAAAGTTAACTGTGGTAAAAGATAATATCAAACACAATGACGACTTGCTTAACAGAAATAAAGGTGCTTATTTTAATAATAATTCAACTTTCTTGCATGTTGTAACTGTTTAATTTTTTTTTTTTGTTTTTTTTTTTTAATTAATATAATTCCTTTTCATGTCCAACTGTAAATGCTAGATCAAGAAAACAAACTACAAATCTTAGGTAGACTAAATAAATATAAAAAAATACAATAACAAATAAGTATCAGCGTATTTTATTAAAACATGTATATTAATGGAGTACAGTAAAATTTATATTCTGTTGTGCAGCACTAAAAAGTTAATGAGAAAAATGTTTCAATGTTGATATAAGAAGTCCATCTGCCAGTTGTCATACCAAAGTCATAATTTTCACCACAGTATACTTCAGTTGTTTTCTTGTTTTGTTTCATAGAATCGAACATCATTGATATAAACCTCATTTTAACATCAACATAGATAAAAAATATCCCTGCATGATATTCTTATGAATGATAAAGCAATAGTTTATAATTATTATAATAATTTTATATTACAAATATTATAATATTTATAAATAATCGTTTTGTAGAATTATAACCCCATTTGTTATAAATCTTATTTGAAAATTTAGATAAAGAATAAACATGATTGATATTCCTCTGAATGTTATGTAACCATCCCTTCTGTTCACAAAGGGTCAACCTGTTTGATACTGCTTTGAATATTTAAAGATCTATTTTGTTAACCATTTTTACTGGTAACAAGGAAAGAATCTTTGTTTTGTAGAATCAAAACACATTTTAATAACAAAGTGAATAAAATATCGCCTTGTTACAAAACATTGTTTTGTAAAATTAAACACTATGGTTTGTAAAGCACATTTGACTTTATAAGTCTTTAAAGAGTCATCATAGGTACTCTCTTTTGAACCTATTAAAAGCAGACATCATTTATTACCTTTTTTAAAGCTATTGAAGAACTATAAAATATTTACTTCAGAGAATCAAATTGCATACAAAGTTATGTACTTCATATGTAATTTTTACTTCGTTTGAAGCAAACATTTTAGAAACATTCAGGAAATCTATATTTATTCTTTTCTAAATGTTCAAGTAAAATCTTCTTGTCACCTGTTTTGATGACAATTATTATAACAACTTGAGTTTCAAAATTTAATGTTCTATACGTTCATAAGAAGACCACTTTAAAGGACTTGTTTCCTCTATGTTGATAGAAACACATCCATCTTCTTTCTTGTTTTGAAAATAACTAAAGCAAGTTGAGTTGTAATGCATTATTTGTGAATAACCAAGTAGGTAAATGTGTCATTCTTCTTGATACGGTTTTCATGTTCATAAAAATAAATCTTCTGTCGTTTTTTTTTTTTTTTTGCGTTGACAGAAATTTAAAAAATTGTGTTCTGATTCTTCATTGGTGGATAACCAAGTAGGTAAAGTGTGATGATACCTGATAACTTTTTCTATGTTCATTAATATACATTTTCGGTCAACTTTTTTTTTTTTTGTGGCATTGACAATAATTAAAACAAAATATGTTCAAGTGCATTATTTGTTGATAACGAAGTAGGTCATCTCTCTGTACACTCTTCTCCCTGTTCATTGAAATAAGTTTTCTGTCAACTTTTTTTTGACGTTGACAATAATTAAAACAAAATATGTTCAAGTGCATTATTTGTTGATAACGAAGTAGGTCATCTCTCTGTACACTCTTCTCCCTGTTCATTGAAATAAGTTTTCTGTCAACTTTTTTTTTTTGGCGTTGACAATAATTAACACAAAATATGTTCAAGTGCATTATTTGTCGATAACGAAGTAGGTCATCCCTCTGTACACTCGTCTAAATGTTCATTGAAATAAGTTTTCTGTCAACTTTTTTTTTTGGCGTTGACAATAATTAACACAAAATATGTTCAAGTGCATTATTTGTCGATAACGAAGTAGGTCATCTCTCTGTACACTCTGCCTAGATGATCATTGAAATAAGTTTTCTGTCAAGTTTTTTTTTTTTTTTTGGCGTTGACAATAATTAAAATAAAATATGTTCAAGTGCATTATTTGTCGATAACGAAGTAGATCATCTCTGTGTACACTCTTCTCCCTGTTCATTGAAATTACTTTTCTGTCAACTTTTTTTTTTTGGCGTTGACAATAATTAACACAAAATATGTTCAAGTGCATTACTTGTCGATAACGAAGTAGGTCATCTCTGTGTACATTCTTCTCCCTGTTCATTGAAATAAGTTTTCTGTCAACTTTTTTTTTTGCGTTGACAATAATTAACACAAAATATGTTCAAGTGCATTATTTGTCGATAACGAAGTAGGTCATCTCTGTGTACACTCTTCTCCCTGTTCATTGAAATACGTTTTCTGTCAACTTTTTTTTTTGGCGTTGACAATAATTAACACAAAATATGTTCAAGTGCATTATTTGTCGATAACGAAGTAGGTCATCTCTGTGTACATTCTTCTCCCTGTTCATTGAAATAAGTTTTCTGTCAACTTTTTTTTTTGGCGTTGACAATAATTAAAACAAAATATGTTCAAGTGCATTATTTGTCGATAACGAAGTAGGTCATCTCTGTGTATACTCTTCTCCCTGTTCATTGAAATACGATTTCTGCCAAGTTTCTTTTTTGGCGTTGACAATAATTAAAACAACATATGTTCAAGTGCATTATTTGTCGATAACGAAGTAGGTCTTCTCTGTGTACACTCTTCTCCCTGTTCATTGAAATAAGTTTTCTGTCAACTTTTTTTTTTTTGGCGTTGACAATAATTAAAACAAAATATGTTCAAGTGCATTATTTGTCGATAACGAAGTAGGTCATCTCTGTGTACACTCTTCTTCCTGTTCATTGAAATATGTTTTCTGTCAACTTTTTTTTTTGGCGTTGACAATAATTAAAACAAAATATGTTCAAGTGCATTATTTGTCGATAACGAAGTAGGTCATCTCTGTGTATACTCTTCTCCCTGTTCATTGAAATACGATTTCTGCCAAGTTTCTTTTTTGGCGTTGACAATAATTAAAACAACATATGTTCAAGTGCATTATTTGTCGATAACGAAGTAGGTCATCTCTGTGTACACTCTTCTCCCTGTTCATTGAAATAAGTTTTCTGTCAACTTTTTTTTTTTGGCGTTGACAATAATTAACACAAAATATGTTCAAGTGCATTATTTGTCGATAACGAAGTAGGTCATCTCTGTGTACATTCTTCTCCCTGTTCATTGAAATAAGTTTTCTGTCAACTTTTTTTTTTGGCGTTGACAATAATTAAAATAATATATGTTCAAGTGCATTTTTTGTCGATAACGAAGTAGATCATCTCTGTGTACACTCTTCTCCCTGTTCATTGAAATTACTTTTCTGTCAACTTTTTTTTTTTTGGCGTTGACAATAATTAACACAAAATATGTTCAAGTGCATTATTTGTCGATAACGAAGTAGGTCATCTCTGTGTACATTCTTCTCCCTGTTCATTGAAATAAGTTTTCTGTCAACTTTTTTTTTTGGCGTTGACAATAATTAAAACAAAATATGTTCAAGTGCATTATTTGTCGATAACGAAGTAGGTCATCTCTGTGTATACTCTTCTCCCTGTTCATTGAAATACGATTTCTGCCAAGTTTCTTTTTTGGCGTTGACAATAATTAAAACAACATATGTTCAAGTGCATTATTTGTCGATAACGAAGTAGGTCATCTCTGTGTACACTCTTCTCCCTGTTCATTGAAATAAGTTTTCTGTCAATTTTTTTTTTTTTTTTTTTGGCGTTGACAATAATTAAAACAAAATATGTTCAAGTGCATTATTTGTCGATAACGAAGTAGGTCATCTCTGTGTATACTCTTCTCCCTGTTCATTGAAATACGATTTCTGCCAAGTTTCTTTTTTGGCGTTGACAATAATTAAAACAACATATGTTCAAGTGCATTATTTGTCGATAACGAAGTAGGTCATCTCTGTGTACACTCTTCTCCCTGTTCATTGAAATAAGTTTTCTGTCAACTTTTTTTTTTTGGCGTTGACAATAATTAAAACAAAATATGTTCAAGTGCATTATTTGTCGATAACGAAGTAGGTCATCTCTGTGTACATTCTTCTCCCTGTTCATTGAAATAAGTTTTCTGTCAACTTTTTTTTTTGGCGTTGACAATAATTAAAATAATATATGTTCAAGTGCATTATTTGTCGATAACGAAGTAGGTCATCTCTGTGTACACTCTTCTTCCTGTTCATTGAAATATGTTTTCTGTCAACTTTTTTTTTGGGCGTTGACAATAATTAAAATAAAATATGTTCAAGAGCATTATTTGTCGATAACGAAGTAGGTCATCTCTCTGTACACTCGTATCCCTTTTTTTTTTAAATATGTTTTATGTCAACTTTTTTTTGGCGTTGATAATAATTAAAACAAAATATGTTCAAGTACATTATTTGTCGATAACGAAGTAGGTCATTTCTGTGTACACTCTTCTTGATGTTTACTGAAATAAGTTTTCTGTCAACTTTTTTTTTTCTGTTGACAATAATTACAACAAAATATGTTCAAGTGCATTATTTGTTGATAACGAAGTAGGTCATCTCTCTGTACACTCTTCTCCCTGTTCATTGAAATAAGTTTTCTGTCAACTTTTTTTTTTTGGCGTTGACAATAATTAACACAAAATATGTTCAAGTGCATTATTTGTCGATAACGAAGTAGGTCATCCCTCTGTACACTCGCCTAAAAGTAGGTCATCCCTCTGTACACTCGTCTAAATGTTCATTGAAATAAGTTTTCTGTCAACTTTTTTTTTTGGCGTTGACAATAATTAACACAAAATATGTTCAAGTGCATTATTTGTCGATAACGAAGTAGGTCATCTCTCTGTACACTCGTCTAGATGATCATTGAAATAAGTTTTCTGTCAACTTTTTTTTTTTGGCGTTGACAATAATTAAAATAAAATATGTTCAAGTGCATTATTTGTCGATAACGAAGTAGATCATCTCTGTGTACACTCTTCTCCCTGTTCATTGAAATTACTTTTCTGTCAACTTTTTTTTTTTGGCGTTGACAATAATTAACACAAAATATGTTCAAGTGCATTATTTGTCGATAACGAAGTAGGTCATCTCTGTGTACATTCTTCTCCCTGTTCATTGAAATAAGTTTTCTGTCAACTTTTTTTTTTGCGTTGACAATAATTAACACAAAATATGTTCAAGTGCATTATTTGTCGATAACGAAGTAGGTCATCTCTGTGTACACTCTTCTCCCTGTTCATTGAAATACGTTTTCTGTCAACTTTTTTTTTTGGCGTTGACAATAATTAACACAAAATATGTTCAAGTGCATTATTTGTCGATAACGAAGTAGGTCATCTCTGTGTACATTCTTCTCCCTGTTCATTGAAATAAGTTTTCTGTCAACTTTTTTTTTTGGCGTTGACAATAATTAAAACAAAATATGTTCAAGTGCATTATTTGTCGATAACGAAGTAGGTCATCTCTCTGTATACTCTTCTCCCTGTTCATTGAAATACGATTTCTGCCAAGTTTCTTTTTTGGCGTTGACAATAATTAAAACAACATATGTTCAAGTGCATTATTTGTCGATACGGAAGTAGGTCTTCTCTGTGTACACTCTTCTCCCTGTTCATTGAAATAAGTTTTCTGTCAACTTTTTTTTTTTGGCGTTGACAATAATTAAAACAAAATATGTTCAAGTGCATTATTTGTCGATAACGAAGTAGGTCATCTCTCTGTACACTCTTCTCCCTGTTCATTGAAATATGTTTTCTGTCAACTTTTTTTTTTTGGCGTTGACAAAAATAAAAAACAAAATATGTTCAAGTATGCATTATTTGTCGATAACGAAGTAGGTCATCTCTGTGTATACTCTTCTCTCCTGTTCATTGAAATAGTTTTCTGCCAAGTTTTTTTTTGGCGTTGACAATAATTAAAACAAAATATGTTCAAGTGCATTATTTGTCGATAACGAAGTAGGTCATCTCTGTGTACACTCTTCTCCCTGTTCATTGAAATAAGTTTTCTGTCAACTTTTTTTTTTGGCGTTGACAATAATTAACACAAAATATGTTCAAGTGCATTATTTGTCGATAACGGAAGTAGGTCATCTCTGTGTACATTCTTCTCCTGTTCATTGAAATAAGTTTTCTGTCAACTTTTTTTTTTTGGCGCGTTGACAATAATTAAAATAATATATGTTCAAGTGCATTTTTTGTCGATAACGAAGTAGATCATCTCTGTGTACACTCTTCTCCTGTTCATTGAAATTACTTTTCTGTCAACTTTTTTTTTTTTTGGCGTTGACAATAATTAACACAAAATATGTTCAAGTGCATTATTTGTCGATAACGGAAGTAGGTCATCTCTGTGTACATTCTTCTCCCTGTTCATTGAAATAAGTTTTCTGTCAACTTTTTTTGGCGTTGACAATAATTAAAACAAAATATGTTCAAGTGCATTATTTGTCGATAGGTAAAGTAGGTCATCTCTGTGTATACTCTTCTCCTGTTCATTGAAATACGATTTCTGCCAAGTTTCTTTTTTGGCGTTGACAATAATTAAAACAACATATGTTCAAGTGCATTATTTGTCGATAACAAAGTAGGTCATCTCTCTGTACACTCTTCTCCCTGTTCATTGAAATAAGTTTTCTGTCAATTTTTTTTTTTTGGCGTTGACAATAATTAAAACAAAATATGTTCAAGTGCATTATTTGTCGATAACAAAGTAGGTCATCTCTGTGTATACTCTTCTCCCTGTTCATTGAAATACGTTTTCTGCCAAGTTTTTTTTTTGGTGTTGGCAATAATTAAAACAAAATATGTTCAAGTGCATTATTTGTCGATAACGAAGTAGGTCATCTCTCTGTACACTCTTCTCGCTGTTCATTGAAATATGTTTTCTGTCAACTTTTTTTTTTGGCGTTGACAATAATTAAAACAAAATATGTTCAAGTGCATTATTTGTCGATAACAAAGTAGTTCATCTCTCTGTACACTCTTCTCCCTGTTCATTGAAATAAGTTTTCTGTCAACTTTTTTTTTTGGCGTTGACAATAATTAAAATAAAATATGTTCAAGTGCATTATTTGTCGATAACGAAGTAGGTCATCTCTGTGTACACTCTTCTTCCTGTTCATTGAAATATGTTTTCTGTCAACTTTTTTTTTTGGCGTTGACAATAATTAAAATAAAATATGTTCAAGAGCATTATTTGTTTGTCGATAACCAAGTAGGTCATCTCTCTGTACACTCTGATTCATTTTTTTTAAATATGTTTTATGTCAACTTTTCTTTTGGCGTTGACAATAATTAAAACAAAATATGTTCAAGTGCATTATTTGTTGATAACGAAGTAGGTCATCTCTGTATACACTCTTCTTGATGTTTACTGAAATAAGTTTTCTGTCAACTTTTCTTTTTGTGTTGACAATAATTATAACAAAATATGTTCAAGTGCATTATTTGTTGATAACGAAGTAGGTCATCTCTCTGTAAAACTCTCTGTCTCCCTGTTCATTGAAATATGTTTTCTGTCAATTTTTTTTTTTTTTTGGTGTTGACAATAATTAAAAAAAAATATGTTCAAGTGCATTATTTGTCGATAACGAAGTAGGTCATCTCTGTGTACACTCTTCTCCCTGTTCACTGAAATATGTTTTCTGTCAACTTTTTTTTTTGGCGTTGACAATAATTAAAACAATTTGTGTTCTGATTCATTATTTGTGGAACTCAAAAAATATATGTTTTTAGAGTAATTAAGAAACATAAATATCTGTTTATGACTTCCCTTGTCACCATTATATGTTGCTTTTATTTTAATTACATATGTATTTTTAAATCTGTAATTTACTGCATTCATCAAACTTGTTTCTTTAGGTCTGACAATCATGAAGAGGGTTGAACACTTTACTTTTCTGAATGTTAAATTAATTAATTAATTAATTAATTTTTAATACTTTTTTTGCCTTTTGAATAATTATAAAATATTCAGAATTCTATTTTCAGTCTTCGTTATCTCTACTACTTCTTGCCTTATTCAAAATTTCTTATTCTTAATATTTGATATACAATGTTTTCGGTAAGCACATTTGAAAATAATGAGAATCATGAAGGAGATTCAAGATGTCCAGCTTTATATTTTGTGAATGTTTAAATAAAGGCTTTTCTATTGATTTTTTTTCTTTCTATTTTTGACTAAAAATACATGAGAAATATCCAACCTGCATTTTTGCCATTCTGTATCCTTACTTTTCAAATGTTTCTAAGTAACACACATGTGTATTCAACATCACTGTTTAATCATGAAAATGATGCAAATTGTTCAATTTTGGTGCAAAATTGTTCAATTTTTAAATTTTTGAATAAAATCTTTTTGTAATAGCTTTCTGATTACTTAAAAAATATTGATACATCTGTTTACACCCAGCGTTTACATCATTCTTTTACGTTTTTAGAATTAAATAATTGTGATTATTTGTTATTCAGTTTTTCAGGGCATTGGACAAATGTAATTTTTAGTACAATAGAATCATGAAGGAGTTAGGAGTTGTCTAGTGCATTTTTTTAGTAGTTTAAATAAAGAGCTCTTTCTTTGCTGAAGACTAATAAAAAGTATCAATTTAAACCCAGCAGTTTCTCCAATAGTTTCATTGATATATTTTATATTTTCCGATAATCATTTGTATTGAAGAGCTCTTTTAATTCATGAAGGAGATAAGTGTTGTCCAAGTTTGTACGTCTCTGAAAATTTCAATAATTAATTTTCTGAGTTTTTTCAAGTGCCTGTTTATAAAGAATAACTTATAAAATCTGTTTACACACAGTAATTTTGCTGATATTTGATCCCTTATTTAGAATTACAAGCTTGCGTTTCTTTGTTATGCCATACTATACTTCTGAGAAACAAACACATTGCATTACAGAGCATTGTCGCATCATGTAGGAGATCTGCTTGACATTTTTCAAAATGTTTAAGTAAGGAATTTTCTATCAATTATTTGTATTTTGTTAAAGAATATTTTTCAATTTATTTAGTATGCAAATAAAATATTATACACTCACATATCATTGTTTGTCTTCTTGATTTTATGAATTCTTTCTTGAGCTAAGTGTATATTTGAATGGTGAAAAAACATTCAGTTTTGGAAAATAGTTAAATAATGGTGACAAGGTTTCTGTGCTTCGTAACAATAATTTTCAAGATAAAATTTGTTTGTTATAATTTTCGAAAAAAATATTAGCAGTGTTTCTTATTTGATAGTTGGAATTATTTTTGTTATTATTTGGTTTTAATAAGATTAGATTTTATTATTACTTCTATTATTATTGAGAGATTTTTTTAATTGTAGAAATTTCCCTTTCTTTCTCTGTCTTCAACTGATATCTTAACTCGTGCCACTAGAATGAGTAGCATCATACAAGTGTAATTTTCGCTTCCAATATGCGACCATTTCGTCCCCAGGAGATGTTCTGGGGTCCAGGATGCACGTGCTGATCAGCGGGCGTGGTTGCATTACATCCCATAATTTTGAATGTTTAAAAGCCAAAAGGTGATTCTTCCTAGGAGAATCAGTGAGTAGCAAGAGGAATTTTTGTGATGTTCCATGGTAACTGTGGTATCCCTGTGCCCTCTGTTGAAGCATGATTTCTATACTGGCCTAAAGGGTGAGGACACTATGTGCTGGCTGAGTGATATCTACCACAGTTAGACTTCCATCGAAACATCGAGGCCTAAACTTCGGAGCCGTAGCTGGACTTACAGAACTCCTGAAGAAATTTATGGCTCACAGCCTGAGGTTGTATACGCCTCAATATTTTCGTCTTCTGAATGCGTTTTATTTATTACAGTAAAGAGTTTATCTGGAACGATAAATTTGTCTTGTTTATATACGAAGGTGAAAATTTTGTCATCAAACATCTTTGTCTTCGGACACTCACGTTTTGCAGCCTCATTCCAGTGGTCTTTGATCCTGTCATAATATGTGTTTAAATCTTCAAATTTTGGAAGTTTAAACTTCATAATTTCTGTTTGAACAGCCATAATTGTTAATTTTCCACCTGCTAAGAACATATGAATTTTAACTTTAACGATCACGTACTTATGTTTTTTGTTCTTCTCTCCCAAATAAAAAGGATGGAATGAATCTCGCTCATGAAATTTTTTGATAGTAATCGTATCTAAAATTGCCCCAATTCTGAGTCTTAAGTTAATAAATTTCCTATGTAGATCGTCTAAAGCGTCTATGGCTGCTGTTCTTTGATAGCAGGTTTTACTTTGCTTTTCTCTCTTGCTTTTACAAAATTTCAATTGACTTGAAAAACTTTCTTTTTGTTGGAAGCAGTGTCCGCAAGAAAAAATCGTTGATAAGGCCTTTATCATATTGAGAGTGTTTCGGTTTCCTTCTGCTCTAATAGTACTCTTGATTAGTTTATCCTTGTAGTCGTATTTTCTTTTCCTAACTCCTTTTGCGCTGGGTTTATTTTGTAATATATTAGTTTGAAATCGGTCAGTGTGATGTTACTCAGACAGATATTCAACTAAGAATGATTCTTGTATCCAAGTTAAGTTATAACAATAAATCTTGGTATTGTTGAAATAAAATTACATTGTTGATAAAACTATTATAAGTGAGTTAGAAATTAAAAATATAAATGTTCAACTAAGAATGATTTTTGTATCCAAGGTAACTTACAACAATAAATCTTGGTATTGTTGAAATAAAATTAACATTGTTTGATAAAATTATTAAAAGTGGATTATAAATTAAATATATAAATTTATTGTTAGTTTTTAAATTTGTAAATAGGGTACAGCTAAAGAATTGACAAAGACGCAAAAAAATAATGAAATTGCTGACATACTACCTGTTTTTTATAAATATTTTAATTAGAACAGCAGTGTAAATAAAAGTATGGGGTAGAAGTTTCTGTGGAGACTGAAGGGCTGTTTGTAGGGTAACTGTGGGTTGGGAAGTGACTGGTGCTACAAGAAAACATTTCAGCCAACACATTTCCGGTAACTTAGAACATCGGATCTAATGTCTATATTAAACTGAAATGAACGTACTCATGATTTTGAAAATCAACTATAATTTTATTTTGTGGTGTAAAATATATAGCCATAATTCGTGATAAGAAGTAGTCACTTCTGTCGGCAGTCATGCCACTGCCACCTTTTTTTTTTTTTTTTTTGTTCCTGTGACTCATATTTTATTACCATAATATAATAATACTTGCTTCACAAACTGATAAATAAGAAAAAGCTTACCAAACTGAGTGAAATCAATACATTGGTGATCTTCCTGGACCCGAGGAGAAGAACACAGCCCCCAGAATATAGTATAAAACAATGTTACGATGACCAGGAAAGAGAACATGAACAGCCAAGCGAAAAGAAGCACGTATGTGATACTCAGAAACTGAAACCAAACGATATTATTTCATTGGTCATAGGATTTCCTCACTCACAAATTTGTACATGCTTATACGCTTACATTAATATGCATTAGAACTTATAGCTAGTTGCGATATTTTAACACCTAACCTAAAGTAGGAGTTAAAATTTTAAAACTTGGGATCGTTTGTTTTTAAAAACGGTAAGAGTAGTTCAGAACAATTAAAACAGACTGAGAAGATTTAATTCAGTTTAGGAATGCAAACAAATTATTTAGTATAATTAGTTAACATAAAATTATGCCTAGTTTTGAAATAAATAAGTATAAATAAATATGTTATAAATCATGCACATAATTAAAATTTAAGTTATATCGTGTAAAAACTATAAAAACAGAATAGATACCAACTGTTAAAATAATTACATATAAATGAAAAACGTGTAAATAACTAAGTATAAAGTGAGGTTAGGTATTTGTTTACATACGTGAAAAATAAGATAATGTTAAATTGAATAATGTTAATGCAAAGTAAAATATATTAAATCGAGTGGATTTGGAATAAAAATGTAAATGTGTACATAAATAATATCAATAAAAGAATTTTAATAAAAATTTTTAAACTTACAAAGTTGAACAGATAAAAATAAACAAAACCAGTAAGTTAGATACCAGAGATTGACATGGGATTATGGATGCATAGATTTAAGACATATAGTAATAGAAAATCTTTTTTTTATCATAGTTAAACTATTAGTTACAAATGTTTTCAGCAAGATTCAAAGTAAATAAAACAAAGTGAGAAATACCAGTTTAAAATGTTCATAACGATAATGAGAGTAAAATATTATTTACAGGTTGTCAGAATTATAACAATCATACTTAAAGACAATTCTTATAGAACTGAATTAAGAATACAAATATGGGAGGCCTGTGAATACATGGGAGGCATAGGCTGACGTAACGGTAATTGTCAAAACTCGTCACAATTAATAATGGCGTCACTTTTGAATTGGAAGCCAAACGAAATACATACATATCTTGTCCTTATACTTCTACAATTGAATTTTGTGATAGTAAAATAAAATTTGTATGTTTTTATACAGTAAAATTATTCAAATTGTGTGTAATGAGTTGGAACATAAAAAGGAGTTAATACGAGATATCAGGTGAATGTTATAATAAGATGGACAGCTACGAGGAATAAGGTAACGAGACCAAAATGTAGAAAGGGGTATACAATTTTGCATTGGAAAAATATTTGTTTTGGATCATATATTCTAGAAATATGCTATGAACACAAATAATGAAACACATATTTCAACATTTTTCCGAATTCATCCCCTAAAAGAATAAAAATGTAAAAAAGAGGTATAGTTGGAGAAAAAGAGTGTTTTCATTGGAGAAAAATATTTATCGTCTTTTCTTAAAAGTAAACAAAATATTCTAAAACACAAATTATAATACAAATAATACAGTATCCCCCCCCACCGAATTCATCCCCTAAAAGGACAAAATTATAAAAGAGGTATAAATGTTTGTATTGGACAAAAATATTTTTTATCAGATTTTCTTAAATTCGAATGGAAAACGTTTGAAGACAATAAAACAACATATTCAGGTTATAATATTTTTTCATATTCACTGTAAAATAATCACGAGTTTAGATGATCACACTTTTATTACTATATTTTTTTTATGTTTCTAAATTATTATATTACTGAAAAAGTTTATAAGTTTCGTGGGCGAAGCCGCGACGGGTAATGCTAGTTATTTATAAGTGCTAAACAAAAGAAATATAAATATCAAATGATCACAATACCAATCACTTCTTTGAAATCATTATTTGTGTGATAGCTTGCACAGACATGAGCAATCCAATGGTTTTGTTTTTACAAAATGTTACCGTTTCTGTATTAAAATTAACATTTGGAAAAAGGTTAGTTTAATATTACTGTATTTAATTTTTTGGCCCACTTAATGAAACTGTATGTAATTTTTAATCATGATACAGTTAAATAAGGTAGTAGTAGTAGTAGTGTATTCTTGTTTGTTATAATAAGTTTTTTAGCTCCTGTAGTTATCCGACTTTTTGCGAGTTCTCATCTTCCCCGTCCCTATAAGTGGGGTTTGACTGTAGTATATATATATATATATATATATATATATATATATATATATAGTTTTCTACCTCCCGCGATCGTGGTCCTAGCGAGTATCATTTTACCTGTCATTGTGGTCCACGAGGACTACAAATCTGGACCACATTAGGGGTGTCAAAACACTGTCATTTGTGGTCCCATGACGTTGCAGGAGTTTTCGCGGTATTTAGCTCCTTATTTCCGGCGTTGCCAGTTTGCCTGTGTTATCTTTCATTAGATTACTACTTCTCTGTAGAGTAGCCTATGTTTGCTACGAGCAGTGCTTAACAGACTGTGTTTTTGAAGTTACCATGTACAGGAGAGTGAATTCAATTTTCCAGTTGATACCAGGTAAGTTTGAAATTTAACTATTCTTATGTTTTAATCAAATACAAAATAATTTTGATTCGCTTAAATATTTACTATTAACTATGATATTATTGTCATGCACGTAGTTATTAATTATTTATCCTTAATGTAATTCACATTTTTAATGGTTATCTGGGTTTTTCACTCACATTATTGACAGTTTTAAAATATTTTAGGTATATTATGTGGTGTACTTGTAATAACATGGACAAAATTAAAACTAATGTACACACAATAATCGGTCATTTCCGCTAGAACCACGTTTATATTTAGAGTAAGCCTAAATAATACATACAATATTTTTTTAATATTTTTGGATCCTCCAAATCCAAATAGTCTATTTTTGAATAAAAATTCCCATTTTTTTACCTCAAGGTCCTCCTTTTTTAAGATTGTTCATAAAAAGCACAAAAATGTAGGCCTATATTTTTTCTTTCAAACAATCAAGTTTATTTTATTGTATACTTGGTTGCCAAAATATATTTTTATAAATAAATTATAAAAATAAATTTTATAGTAATGAATTAATTTAATTCAATTTCAAATTTAAATTGAATGCAATTTAATTTAATTTTATTGTAGTGAATTAATGTGATTTAAAATGAATACCATCATGTTTTAGCATTTTAGCGCTTTTTGAAACCACAGGTGTTTGCTTAGTCTCCAAGTATTTCGAATAAGTTACAAGTATATGTCACGTAGGCCTATATGTAAAATTACAAAGTTTGGTTGGTAACAAAACGATTAAAATTATTAAGCTAGCCTTGATAAAAAGTAAAAAAATGGCTAACTTAATCTACAAATTACCTAACAACTGGTAGAACTGAATGTAGGTCATACAATTCGGTAATACATGGTTTTACAAGTGTTTGAAAATACTTTAAAAAGATCAAACTGGCTCAAAACGATTGCAGGGATGGTAATTAATTAAACTTGTTTTAATTAATGTTTTATTTAATCGTTTAGAGGTATTTGTGTATTATAGTAAACCAAACACTCCTTCAGTATTTTACAAGTCAATGGTTTCTACAGTTTCATTCTTAGTAGTAATACAGTGATCAACTTAGCTAACAATAAAACTCACTTCCTTATTTTTTCATAAAACTTATTACCAAAGACTTGTAATATTAGAAATGACAGTTGGATTGAAAAAGTCGTACATCGTCGTTTGTAGACACATCACATCACGAGTCATACTAAATAAATACGATGTACGCCAACATTTTTAGTTATACGCAGCTTATAAAATATCTTGTAAAGAATTTGTAGCATACATTTCTATACACTTTTTATAGTTTTAAAAATGTCGCTACATAAGTTATTTAAAAAGTTAACAAATTATTATTTAAATTGTTACACAAAAATGTGCAGTTTGAAGCTAATTGAAAATTCAGTTTTACCCAATTGTATAGCCCGCAATCAGTACAAATACAATTATTTATTACATTTATTTTTATTTCATTAATTCAAACAAGTTTTTAACTACCCCAGTTCATTCAAAATTGGTATAGAATCTGAACGTTCTAAACATTCAATAGATTAAATGAAAATATAGCCTAAACCCAAAATAATAAAAGTAAAATTGATATGGCCTGATATTCATATATCTGTAAAAAATCTTTTCTAAGTAGTTTTAAATTTTATCATTTCTGTTAAATTTATACCTTTATTTTTTAATCATTTCACGAGAGAAATTACATTCCCTGATCTAGTTTTTTTTAGAAAATTTCGCCTAGGCTACTACTGCCTAAAAAGTAACTTTAAATGGATAGCAACGTAGGATTTTACAGATATGAATATGTTTTAAGGTTAACTATTAAGAAACAATCAGAGTTTTTTTATACGTTTCGTAGCAATATTTTGTTTGACTATTAAAAAGTAAGAAAAGTCTGATTTTTTTTTGTATGCCAGCAATTAACTCGTTAAGACCATTGTTACCGAATCACATTGTTTCATTCTTTGTGTATATAGGAGTTTTATTTCTTGTTTTAAAAATATAATATTGGTTGTAACATATCAAATTATTATTAAAAAAAAAAAACCAAGACGCACTTAATGCATTTATTGGCCTCGCTTTAATTTTCGCGATGCGTGTGTGTTTTATGAGTGGTTACACATTAGGCCTACTATGACATAAATATACCTAAGGACAAAAATTATAATTTTAAGAAAATGATTGGTCATAATAACAATAATGATAATTAGAATCTATTACTAATGAGTGATTAGTCAATGTAGGCCGTTACACGGATATCACTGACATGTTTTCGCACACGATCGTATGTGTTTATGTACGTATGAATGCCAGTATGTGATTGATGCAGAACCTTTCCTACTTCCTGCGATTCTCTGAAGCCGCACAACGCGATAGTAGCTGTCTTCAGCATTTCTTAAAGTGTAATGGCTTTAGGTTGCGTTTGTGCCGATAAGGACATTCGAAATGCTCTAAATAAGCACAGCTCGGACTCTTGATATCAATAAATACTCTTGTTAAGCAATAAGTTTTAGGAGAGATAATATTTTTGGCATCTTATAAAACATATCAGCATGAAGATTTTTTTTTCATTAAGATGGTAGACAGTAAGATTTATGAGACTAATGAGACAACTGTAATTTTCTTTCTTAAAGGTGCAGAACTTCTTGCAGATTGCCGTCGGAGAAATAAAAGTGGATTTTCTATTTCAACTATTTCTGTAGTGCAACAAACCCATTCTGGAGGCCCATCTAAATTACTAAGTGAAGTAAGTGAAATTTATTTGTTTGCTCATTTAAAAACTAATTTGAAAGGTTTAGCACTAATGTTACTGAACAGCAAAGAATGTTGTTTTAAAGTTGATGCCAAATCTTTTACTATTCAATTCAAAAGTTCAATTATCCTACCCTCATACTCTATCCTAGTCTATCCTAGAAAAACAATAAAATTGTTTCTTAATATTACTTAATAATAATGTTTTAAAAAATTATTTGAAATATATTATTTTTTTTATTAATTTTAAAAATATTTTTAATAAAGTATATTTAAGAATTTCGGTAATTTCCTAATGAAATTCTTTTTTTGTTTCAAACAGGTTCAATGTCAAACTCCAAAGCCTGCAGTATTTCGCTAAATTATCAATCATAGCCTGCAATACTCCCGGATGATCCGCTATCACAATCATATCTCATCTGCATAAACATCTTATTTTAACACCTGCTACAAGAACACCACCTTCCAAAAGCTTCAAAAATGTATGCCATTCAAATATAAGGGAAAAAATCAGAGGAGTTAATACATATCCCTGTTCTAAAACTGTTTGTTTGTCGGGTCCACACTCTGGTCTCGGTATCCATATATAGACTACCGTCTTCAAGACTTCTAGAAATTTGTTACAAACACCCGTAGAATAAAGTTTACAGTACACATATTGTCTGACTGGAGAGTTAAACGCCATCTTGAAGTCTACAAACAACAGTAAAGTTTTCACCTTTTTCTTTTACCTTCAACCTAATAATATTTGTAAGACTGAAAATGTTATCACAAGTACTATAACACTTCATAAAATCAGCCTGAAATTCGGTTAGTACTTCATTATTCAAAACCCATTCCGCCAGTCTCTTAAGCAGCATCTCCGTGAACAATTTAGAAACGCAGTCAGCAAAGGATATTCCTCTGCAGTTACTTACACCATTTAAATTCCTTTTCTTAAAAAGTGGACAAATTATTGATTTTGAAAAGCTCCTTGGTACATTTCATGTACTGATGTACTGAACTATTATTTTATTTTATTGTCTCATTTTGTACGTCAATTTATAATATATTTTGTTTTATTTAATATTTGTTTCAAGTTTTTTGTACTAATAAAGTTGTTTAAGATTAAAATTGTATTTCTTGAATTATTTTTCATTTGAAATATTTCTTCTTAATCTCGGGTTACTGGTTCGTTGGCGTTTTTAAATTTAGGTTTACTATTGAGATGGGTTCATATGGCCAACAGCAAAACTCGCATGTACGGTCATAGGATTTAAAAAAAACTTTTAAGCCAGAGGTTAATAATAGTAATAAACTTTCTATTATTACTGACCAACAGCTGAATGTACGATCGGAAAAATTAATTTGAGTAAAAATCTATATTAAGTAATATATTCAGTAATCAATAGCTATTGATTATATCAGTGATTGACAATATATCAGTGATAAATAGCTAAATAAGCATGTACGATTGGAGAAATTAATTTGTGTCAGATTCGATTTTATTTACCAACAGCTAAAACAGCATATACGGTCGGAAGGTAACCAAGAGCTAAATCAGGATATATGGTTAAGCTATTATTAAATTTATTATTAATTCTGACTAACAGTGATAATTCAAGGCTATTGGTCAAAAGAGATAATTCAAGCATATATAATTCAAACAACTGTATATGTAACTTTTGCAAATAGTGTACCAACATTACCACTAGCACTAAGAATATTTTTAAATAATAATTTTTTTAAATGTTCATAGTACTAAATATTTAGGTGTTTTCTTTAATAGATATAAGAAATGGACGGATCATATAATTAATTTACGTAATAGAACTAAGTATTTGGCATATGTGTTTGTTAAATTAAAAAAGATTATGTCAAGTAAAACTATATAAAAATATATTATGGGTTTTTCAACAGTATTGCCACATACGGTATAATAGGCTGGGAGCATATTATAATTCTCCTTGCCATTATATAATTTACAAAAAAGGATGTTAAAAATAATAAGTAATGATGCTGAATTTCAAAAACATATACTAAACGTAAATCAGAGTTATATTTTGACAGCGTTGTTAAGAAATTATTATAATTTAAGCAAGGAATTTATAAATAGTAACAGTATTACAAGGCATAAGTCTATACAAATACCTACTGTATATAAAGAACCTGGTAAAAAAAAAGAATATAAACATAGCTATTATGTATTTTAATAGACTAACAAATGACCTAAAAGCTATTTCAATGTAAGTAAGGACACACTAAAAATAAATTGAAAAAAATGGCTGCTTCCAAATGCATCGTTACCATAGTCATTAATTGGAAAGAATTATATAGATATATTGAAATAAGTTATTGGTTGTGGTTTCTAAGGTAATGTACGTCTTGGAATTTGGTTTGGATTTAGTTTTTTGGTTTCAGTTTTAAGATAAACTATGTATGATTGTTTTATATTAAACTGTGCCGTGCCGTATACAGGTAATTTATTACCTTCTATGGGAAATTTGTACCAGTAAATAAATAAATAATAGGAAAAAATATACGACCATAGACAAATTGTTATTAAGCCAACAGGGATAATTCAAGCATTTGCATCCATATTTAATTTACCAAAGTTATTTTTTTCCAGCTGTCACATTTCTATTAAAAAAATGAAGACACTTTTCAATTAAGATATACAATCTATTAACACACTTGTGATTATTAACTTTACTTTCCAGCACTGGTTTTATAGTTTAGGCTTGTAGATTGAATGTAATAATTAACATCATAATTTTTATATGATTTAATTCTTATATGTTTGTTATATGCTGTAAGGACGTTTCAAGAGCTTTTATAACTATCACATAGATACATTACTTTTCCCGTTTAAATCAATTTACTAAAAATATACCAGTTCATAGATAAACTACTTCTTACGCTAGATTTTCAATGTACTAGAACACAGCTGTTCAATACTTCTTTATAGGATAGATCCATTTTAGTTTAATTTCTGAATATATTTGTTGACGGAAGGAAATGAGGTCTATATTTTAACTCGATGATCTTGCTTTTGGTTTGTTTGTTTGTTACGTGATTACTCTTGAACACTTTGTCCGATTTTTACGTAAATTTGGTAAAAACGTATATGACATGAAGGGCATTTGCTGATTAGTTTTGGACTCCTTGGTACACCAGGGGTCCCATGGGGTCATTTTTGCGACTTTCGTAAATTATTTTTATCTTCTTAACAAATAGTCGTTGAGCTTTGAAATTAAGTACTTGAGTAAAATATGAGCCACTACATACATAAAAAATTTTAAGTCCCAAAATTGCACAACGGCTGCTTTATAATCCAAATTACGGGCCGGAAAATATTTTTCTTTTCTTTGAAACTTTTCAAGTGGGGTATAAAATGAAAGGTCTTGATTAGTACAATCCAAATTTAACAAATGTTACCTCCTTGAAGCGCTAAATGCCCCATGACTAATATTTTTGTATTTTCTTTTACTTTTTCATCTTTGCAATAATTAGTTAGCATTGAAATTCAAATAAATTAGAGATTTGGTGCCTCTAGAGTGCAGGAGACCCATTAGGACAGTTTTTGTTTTTATATTTTTTAAATTTTTTACAAAGCTTTGTTAAGCTTTGAATTTTTTTTACTTCAGTAAAATATCAATTACTACACATTTTTAAAAAATTCAAGGTTTATAAATGTAAGATTTCATTTTAGCGCCCAAAATATAGGTTGAAATTTTTAAAATTGAAATCAATCAATTAGGTCTCAAACCAAAGATCTTGATTAGTACATTCCAAATTTAAAAACTTCAGTGCCATGAGCCGCATGATGACGGTCAGTAATATTTTGGACTCCTTAACGTGTCAGGGACATCGTGACAACATTTTTGCATTTTCGTAATTTTTGTTATTATTTTTTTTTTTTAAAGTTGTTAGGCTTTGAAATTCATTACTTGAGTAAAATATGAGTCAATGCGCATTAAAAAAAATTGAAGGCTCAAAAATGCACGATGGCTGCTTGGCAGTCCAGTATATGGGCCAGGATATATTTTTTTATTTGAAACCTATTAAATGGGGTATCAAGCTTAAAGGTTTTCATGAAGGTATTCTAAATCTGACAATTTTAATAACTTTAGGTAATTTTTAATGTCTTGAAAACAATAAAGGTCGATGGTGTTTACATAACAACACAACTAATGTTTGTGTTTTGACGCATACTGATTGAGCCCTACAGTTCACAGAACTACCAATGAACTGAATACCATGTCACAAAATACAAGTATATTGTTATATGTTGAATATGTTTTTGTGTTTTAATTAATCGTTTATTTTTATTTATTATAAATATTTCTAGTTATAGGTTACTGCAATACCTAGCAAATGCCTGCAAATATTGCAAATTAGGTTTACTAATTAAATACTAAATAAATAAATAATTTAATTTATTTAAATAATTTAAATAATAATTTTAATTAAATACTAATCAATACATGCAGGTTATTAACCTATTTTTGGTAACAAGTTCGGCTTCATTTATTACTTTCCAATTTTGATTTATATTAGGGCCTATAGTTATTTTATCCAAATAGTTATTTTATCTATTTCAATTTACCTTCAAATATTATCAAATGTTATTAATTTATCTATTTTCTTCAACAACTAGCCTGTAACCGAGTAATATCAATAGCCTAGGTTATTTTAAATCAATTTCCAAAAGACTTCTTGTAAATATCATTACATTACGTATGTTTGTTTTTGGCATATAATTAGTTTCGGGTTATTGTTCCTGGAGCGACATCACATGCCACTAGGGTTGACATCGTTTTCCGGCCTCGATTAGCTTGAGCCAAGCATCTTCATTATTTCTATTTCGATGCTCACTGGCCAAAATCAATTGTTAACAATATGGCCATTTCCAGCGTACTTGAAATTATTCATTTTGAGAAGTAATTCTGTTGATGATAGACAAAAATACATTCGGACAATTTTATTAGGGTTAGTGTTGCCAATAAACTACTAAAAATGGTGAAGAAACAACAAGAGATCGTATGTTTCAAAATAATAAATAATAATATTTTTACTGACCCATACGCAAAGAGTCGAATGTCGCATTGGAAGCTAAGCAGGCCTTCATCAATATACAAAATAAATCTGGCAACATTGCAGGCGGACCACAATTGGGGTATATAACTACTTGTCGCTCTGGCCCACAATCAAATGTAAAATGATACGCGATTGGGACCACATTCAAGGGTGTTTTGATACCTGGTGTCAGACAATGGTTGTGGACCACATTTGATTGGGAGGTGACAGATGCAATTACAAAAAACTGTTTGAATATTTTTTCGTGAAAAAGAAATTCAAGACTGAAAGGTATATTTTGTACTTGGACCCAAACCGTTATTATCATTTATCATCAGTCTTCAGAAATATATAGTGCTTAAAAATGGACTACAATTGATGGTATTTTGATAGATGGACTACAATAGGTGGATCTAGGTAATATATATATATATATATATATATATATATATATATATATGTCTATAGTATATATATATATATATATATATATATATATATATATATATGTGTGTGTGTGTGTGTGTGTGCGTGTTAGCGTGTGCAATGTGTGTGTGTATGTATATACACGCATACACGCATGCTCTATCGTAATTAATACACACACACACACACACACACATACACACAGTATAACAGCAGAGAGCACAAGAAAAAAACCAACAAATCAATTAATCCATTTCAAAATGTCAGAAATTCAGAAATCTTAAAAAAATAAGTTTTTTTACAGTTCAGACTTTCTGAAAATACGATTCCACAATAGTAACATATGATCTCATTCAATTATCATTTTAAATTTCCAAATTTTATGAATTAAAATATATTAATCACTTGTTTTCCACAGAGGTTAGGTTCTTAGCATTTCCCGCAGGTAACAAAACCGCAGATAAAAAAACTGTGAGGCAATACTTTTAGTATTCTAGGATTTAAACTTCAATCGTCTTTCCACTGAAGGATACAATTCAAGGACATGATCACTCAATGATTCAGCTTAGGAAAAAAAAAAAAATGAATATTTTTACTGAGAAGTCTGACTTTACAACTTCCACATCTACTTCATCTTCTGATTACGGGATTATGACAATCATTTCTGGCTCTTCTGTTAACTGACAATCACTTGGTAAGATCATTTCTCCTACGTAGTTTTCATTTATTCTTATGATATAAACACATAGCAATAAAGATCTTCTTCTAAATTTTGTGCTATGTTTATAATGCTTACTATACTCATAACCATAGTTCTGTCGTCAGTTACAACTTCCAGCCAAATTTGTGTTGACAAGAAATTTATTTATTATACTTAATTTTAGTGTTAAGTTGTATGCTGCTTAGTGTGTGTTTATTTCTATATTTTACAATGAGAGTAAATGTAAAAAGATAACAATAATTTTATAAAAATTATTATTGCAATTTGCATTTAACAGTTAAAAGTAGATACTGTACATTATGTTCAAATTCAGAGGACTTCCTTGACATATTTTTAGTTTACACCAAGTAGACAGACCTGGAAGACAAGAGCCCACGATAAATGTTTAATGATTTATAAAAATTATTACTGCAATTTGCATTTAATAGTTACAAGTAGATACTGCACATTATGTTCAAATTCAGAGGACTTCCTTGACATGTTTTAGTTTACACCAAGTAGACAGACCTGGAAGACAAGAGCCCACGATAAATGTTTAATGATTTATAAAAATTATTACTGCAATTTGCATTTAATAGTTACAAGTAGATACTGCACATTATGTTCAAATTCAGAGGACTTCCTTGACATGTTTTAGTTTAGGCCAAGTAGACAGACCTGGAAGACAAGAGCCCACGATAAATGTTTAATGATTTATAAAAATTATTACTGCAATTTGCATTTAAAGTTAAAAGTAGATACTGCACATTATGTTCAAATTCAGAGGACTTCCTTGACATGTTTTAGAATACGGTTTACGCCAAGTAGACAGGCCTGGAAGACAAGAGCCCACGATAAATGTGGTAAATACATCATACTGTAATCAAAGGTGGTTATGATACCTACATTAGTTAAAGTTTGCTCTTCATTTTAGACTTCTGTTTTATCTTATTATCCGTTTATTATTATTGTTCATTGTTATTCTGTTATTATTATTCTGTTTTTTCCAGATATTTGAATACAAAACGTCTATGATGACATAGATTGACAAGGTGAACAAATTCGTTTACTTACAACTGCACACGAAATTCTGCCGCTAACTCTAGCTCTCCATGCTCTATACACTCTGTGTCGAGTGGCTCCAGTTGCCAGGCAACCAACAAATAAGATCATTAATCCAAGCGCAGCCATACATCCAGCAATGATAACAAACAACATTTGGACAGGTTCCAACCTAACAATATTTAAGAACATAAACATTTTATTTCATTCTCTAGAAAATAGTAGTTAGTTTTATTAATCTGTTGTTATAATTATAAGGCATCGATGTATAAAGATTAAGTAGTCAAATTAAAATAAAAAGTGTTAATATATTTTTGTGAAAATTGTAATTTGTGAAAAAGACCTATAGATTTTATTATTTTTATTTAAAATTTTCCTTAAAATCACTGATTTTAAATAGTAGTCCTAACTTTTACAAAACATAGCATCCGACAGAAATATTAATGAGTTTTAATATAAAGTTGATATTAGAAGTTTTCAATTTCATATTTATTACTAAATAAACACATTATAGAAATAATTAGCCTTACTCGGCTAGCAGAAGAAAACATTTTAAAATACCTGACCAATTCTAGGTGCTATATTATTTTTAACACTGAAATCTTATGTACGATATTACGAAATAAATATTTTCTAAATAATTTATACTGATAGTAAATAAGACTACGGTATTCGTGATAACCTAGCCACATGCCTGTCTTGCCTACCAATCAGATTGTTTCAGCTAGGTACATGGTGAGAGTAGGACCTATATCAGTCATGTGTACTGACAGCAGGAGCACAAGAAAAACACCACTCATTAGTATAGCTATTTATGATCATTGTGCGATGACACTTTGAGCATTACTTTTATGGTTTACTGTACTGTACTTGTGTTTTTAACATGACATTGTAGGGAAAACACAAGTATAAAACAAAGTATTAATTGAAAAAGTTAAATTATTAAGAAACTGTCAAGAAAGAAAAATTTACTCAATCTTGTCACCGAGTATGAAGTCGGTTGTATTACGACCTTCCATAAGAGGAAAATTTATTTATGATTGTAAAAGATTAAGTCAAAAAAATTAATGTAATTAGGATTATGACCTATTCTTCCCGTAAGTGGTCTATCCACTCACCTCGTAAAGGCTACCGCAGTTTCGAAACTTTATCGTTTCATCTTCAGGCCGTTATACAAAATGTTAAATCCTCTGTCGAGGTCGTCACAAAGTCAAACAAAACATTAAAACATACGTCACAAACACTGAACACAACTACACGTTTAAAATATTCACCATTAAATTCAGCTTGGCTGAGCTGCACACGCGACTTGTACATCGTTACATTCCGGACTGCAGAGTCTCCATCATCAGTAGCGCGTCCATCATTCGAAGACATCCATACCAACATGGAAATATTACATTCGTCATAAAAGCAGTTATATGGATGCGATTAAAGAGTTTGAGATTTACAAGAGCAAAAAATCAGACCCCCACAACATCCTCAATGAAAAACTTTCATTTAAATTAAGATATATGACATGGCTCAAAGGATAAGTGATTTGAATAAGTAACCAAAACCAACAGACGCACCGTAACTAATAACTTTTTTTTTTTTTTTTTTTTAACGTCTGACTATTGTGCACACTTGGGCTAATGCAGACGATGGGATGATTTATAACGTATGAAAATGCCAAGCCCTCGCCAGGAATCGAACCCGGGTCCTCGGGGTGAAAGCCTAGTACGTTATCCACTAGACCACCGAGGCGGCTACAAAATTTTGAATTCGGAATGTAACTTAAATTACTTGTAATATTTCAATGCTTCTGTAACTAATAACAATGACGGGTGCCACTAATGATGGACAGTTCGGAATGTAACGATGCACGAGTCGCGTGTGTAGCTTGGCCAAGCCGAATTTCATGGTAAATATTTTAAACGTATAGTTGTATTCAGTGTTTGTGATGTATGTTCTAATGTTTTGTTTGACTTTGTGACGACCTCGACAGAGGGATTAACATTTTGTATAACGGCCTGAAGATGAAACGATAGTTTCGAAACCACGGTAGCCTTTACGAAATGAGTGGATAGACCACTGACGAGAAGAATAGGTCATAATCTTAATTATTTGAATATGTTACAGGTAGCTATGTTACCTATAAAAAAATTAAAGATTTTGTCAAAGAAAACAACAACTTGTATCCTACAAGAAAAACTATAAACTTCATGGCCATACTTAAATAAACGCAAAACATGAGCTAATCATAAAGTGCAATTACAATTAGTTACATCGGTAAAGCTAAACATTCTAGGGTATTTATAAATTTTCCTTCACATTTAAACAAATGTTGTACAACTAAATTAGTTTCTTCTGAATAATCGTTCACGAAATATTTATCGCTTCAATAAAAAGATTCCTTAAAAACAAAATTGACTGTTGACTCCCGTAAGTTATGGATAAGTATATATCTCACTATGGTGAAAACAAATTAAAATCTAAAGATTATCTGGTACAATTAATGTTTCTGTTATCAAATACTTTCCCAATTTTCTTAAATCAAAATGTTATCCAGGTAAATAAAACACAAAAAATCCTTTGTAAATTATTTTATCTATGGTCATTCTTTGAAACAGTCCAACCTTAAAGCTATGCTAAAAAAAAAAAAAACAACATTTTTTTTATAAGCAAAATTTTATTTAGCCTACTCTCTTCCATTAACAGACGTTTTTAAAGAAAAAATAATTCGGTAAATGATAAAACTCAGTTTAGGAACAGTTCTTTAATCTGGACAATGAAGAAACTTTGATGCAAAACTACCAAGAAACAAATGCAGAACAACTTAACGATAACCTTTACTTAAAGATATTAATAATGTTAACGGTTAGCAATGAAAAACAAAAACAAAAAACATTTAAAGAAATCACGGAAGAAGTGCAAAAAAGAGAGACAAAAGAAACTGTGGTTTAATCTATCTATAAATAAATCACGACATGTAGATTGCGTTATGATATAGTATTTTATCAAAATGATTGAGAAAAGCAGTACAGCAGCTTCTGAAATCCTTATGTTAAAGACTTCACAAGAATGTACGAAAATTACCATTCAAGTCAAAGAACAAAAAAACAATTGAGTTTTTTTTCACTGAATGTATTTTACAGTACGTTATGGCAAGATTTAGTTTTATTCTTTTAATTTCTACATCTTTTTCTGTAATGGATAATTACCTGGTCTGCACTTTAATTTTATAAATATAATTAGCCTAATGTACATAAGTTAATATTTAAACAATATTTCTAAGCACAGTATAATCAGTTACCACTGTTTCATTGAAAATATAGTCATCTATTATAATTTGTAGATAAACCTAAGTGGTATTTTTTTAATTTTTACAATACTTTCCAAATAATTTGGCGATTTTGATAATATGACACTGTTAGTGTTGTTAGATAAGTGTTGTAATGGGTTAAAAATTAACCTGGTTACTAAAACAATGGTCCTGAGATCAGGCCGTAAAACGTACAAAGGTCAGTTGGTGATTGTAGAAAAGTACAGTACAAAGGTCAGTTGGTGATTGTAGAAAAGTACAGTACAAAGGTCAGTTGGTGATTGTAGAAAAGTACAGTACAAAGGTCAGTTGGTGATTGTAGAAAAGTACAGTACAAAGGTCAGTTGGCTACAGTACAATTGTAGCCTAAGGCAAGATAGTAACCATTGCAAAGGTTAGTTTGCAAGGGCTCTCATTAGCTCCACTGGGAAGGACTGCTCACTCTGAGCTCTGGGACCAACTGACTAAGAACGGGTTTAAAAGTATGAGCGCGGGCTCTGGCAGCATAGGAGTTAGTCTTCGCCGACTGCAGAGGAGTTGGGCAGTCTTTCGCCAACCACTCGATAACCTTGGTCAGTCTATCGTCGACCGCCTGCGATGGTTTAGGGGGTCAGTCTTTCGCCGACCATTTGATAACTTTGGTCAGTCTTTCGCCGACTGCCCCCGATAACTGGATCAGTCTTTCGCCAACCGCCCGCGATAACTTTGGCAGTCTTTCGTCGACCATTCGAAAACTTTGAGTAGTCTATGACAAATCATCGAACGAAAACGCATACTGGCAGAAAACAGGTGTTGTATACGAAGGTAGGAATTACTGTAGAAGCATTTAGAAATCTTAGAAATTAGGCATTCCGAATCCTTAGAGTAGCTAGGATTCCAAGAGCTCGAGAATAGCAAACACCTGGAAACCTATTTACAGAAATATATGAACTTCCTTACGCTCGAGAATATTGAGCTTCTAAAACTTCCTTACGCTCGAGAATATTGAGCACCTAAAACTTCCTTACGCTCGAGAATATTGAGCACCTAAACCTTCCTCACGCTCGAGAATATTGAGCACCTAAAACTTCCTTGCGCTCGAGAATATTGAGCACCCGAATCCTTGCTCCCATAAATTTGCACAGGTTTTTTTAATTTTCATAAATTTTAAAACTCAAAGTCCCTTTTGGCGATGATGACTTAAACATGGGTGAGCAAAATCATGAAATACTGATTTTTGTCAATGAGCCTAATTTATAACTAAGCCAAAAACCCTTACATAAAGTTGAACCATGGACGAAGCCAATGAATGCGGATTGTTATCCGGCATTAATGGTAACAAACGCCGAGAGCGAAACGTAATTTTATCTTTACAGAGTCAAATTAATGACAGCACTATTTTATTTTTGATACAACTTTAACATATACTGCATTATACTTAATTCAAACCATAAAATTGCTGATTATTAATATGTACAACTACCCTGACAAATAGGCCTACTTACCAGACAAGGCGTAAATGAAAAACCTGATCCAGCATTAGTGAACTTAACGTTGCACCTCGGTACATAGTGCCACAAAATGTTCCTACGCCGACAATGCACATAATGGTAGCAATTAATGTGGCGTATGGAATACGCAAGAGACATTCGTCACATCGCTCTCCTAAAACAACATTTCATTTAAATAAAAACACAGAAATCAGTCCAAAGCATCTTTACTTGAATATTCGTTTATAAATAACCATTTCAAGTTAAAATAAATAACTTACTGAAATTCTATGCAATGTGAATGGCAATTACATCACAATATAGTTCCGTTAAAAATGTAGTATTTATGCAGTGAAACTTTTTTTTTTTAATCAGTGATTTTTTAATGTTTTTGTTTTATTAAGGGCTACATAATTTATTATTCAATTGAGATATTACCCTATGGAAAGTAATTTTTTTAAGATTACTTTCGATTTTATGCTATTATTGTGACATCATTGCTGTTTATAATGCACGGCACATACTACATTTACTACACCGACTTACTACTCATGCATATTATCACAGTACCACTAATTTAATTATGTTGTTCACCCAACAACCATGTCAGTTACATTTTTTTTTTTTATTTACGTGAAGTTTTTTTTTTTAAATAGATTATTTACCTAACATATCAGATACTTTTTGAATATGTCTTTCAGTCTATTTTTTAAAAATATGTTTTTTTTATCATTTTCACACAGTTATTTCTTTTATTTTCAATTTTTATTGTACTGCCCATGCTTTTGGATTATTGACATTTCTGACTTTTCACAAGAATCACGACATGATTTTAACTTTTTTCTTTTATTTTATTATGTGCTGTATCATTTCAATGAGATATATTAACCCATGGAAGATTAAATTTATTATAATAATTTTTAGCCATTATTACTCGCCCATATTCTGATGTCATTAATGTTTACTTTCCATGTATTTACTTGCATGTTCACGTTGCATGATAAAT
The DNA here is from genome assembly GCA_022606455.1 of Callitettix versicolor. NCBI lineage: Eukaryota > Metazoa > Arthropoda > Insecta > Hemiptera > Cercopidae > Callitettix > Callitettix versicolor. Next base: position 10,528,854 of record CM040189.1, read on the forward strand.
TTACTACAGTATATTAATTAATATGCATAAGCAAATTACTGCTCAAGCATGCTATCAGTTTTATAAATGGAATTAAATTGTATTATTAATGATATAAATCATTTATTACCTTGACAGTTCTTCTAATGAAAACATTGTTAAAAAAATGGCTCCTGTTATTTGTGAACTTTGCTATTTGCCTCTTTCTTGTCAGTTTAGGTTTAGTTTGACATACGATCCCACAATTTAGCGTAAAAAAAAACTTCATGAGATATTTAGCTGAATTTCAATTTAAATACAAATATGGCAATTATAAGCTAATAATTCGCAATTTTTACAAATCAGTAATCAGTGATATTATATTAGCCGACATGACACTACTTAGAAAGATTAGTACTTTTTAAAGAAAACTAGTTGTATAGAAACTGAGTTAAACACTAAACAGCAAGAGTCAATTTAGGTTAAACATATAAGCTGAATCAAGTTAGGTTATTTTTTTTTTAATTATATTCTTTTTATTATTAATAACACAAACTTAATTATAAATAACACATACTTAGTTTATCATTTTCACCTTTAATATTTGTATAAAAACATATTTCTCACTTTCGCACGGTGACATTGTTTGTTACTTTTATTTTCACTTTTTTCAAATTCCCATTGTTTCTGTACTTTTGTATTTTGGATTATTAATACCAGACATATAAGAAAACATTTAAATGCAAAAATTACCAAAATTGACAAACGCTCCAAAAAGTCAGTTTTACTGGATTAACTAATTACTTTTGGGTATGTAAAAAAGTGTTTTAACTAAAAAAAAAATCTTAGCAAAAACATATTACCCTGCTTATTTACCAAAAACTGCATAAAATCATAACTTATTGTATAAATTTAATGTTCCACAGGTGAATATTTCTTAATAAATAATAACAGAATAATAATATAACATAACAGAAAAAATATTTTAAATCGTTAATTTCATAAAACAGCATAAATAGGCGTAATTTTTAAAACTTAAAAAAACTACATACTTCAAACCTAATCAAAAAAAACACCCTAGGTCTATGTTAATAGTTGTTTCTGATCATTTTGACCAATATGTATTCAGAAAAATTTAACAAAAATATATAGGCTACATTAACTATAGTCAATCTGTTCTAGAGTAGGCTAATACCCAAAATCACTGTAAAGAGTATACTTACCACAAGTCTTATAACCACCTAACCTATAAGCTGAGTGTATTGAGTGTTCTGAAAATCGTCCAATACTACCAAGAGAATTTCCATACCGAGATTGTTGAAGAGGGTAAGTTACATTTGGTTCAGCCATTTCGATGTCATCAATATTTGCTCTAGATCTACCCATTGTAAATAAACAAAAGGCTTTGCCTATATTCCAGTTTTAATTCACTGTTGTTAACAAAGTCAGAAAATATCCATCCTGATTTTCATGTCAACTAAACTTTTTTTAAACAAAATAATCTTACTAAATAATTTTATAAAAATCTAAAACAAACAATAATAAACTGTATACAACAGTATTTTATTAACAGGTTGAAAACCACTCAGCTTACTCACTGACCACACCTCCATAGATAATTACCTCAGCAACAATCTTAGTACTTACTAATACCTAGTGATTAATAAATGTTATTGCACTTACCCATTTTTGTATGTGACAACTTCCGGAATTTCACGAAAACCGAAATGGGCTAACTTTAAAATTATTCAAACGTTTATAAAACGATAAAAGTGTTAAATGAAAGTTTTTACTCAATTCACAAATACACAAGCTTTTTGACTGTTCTATGTTCGATGTTCAAACAGTTCTAACTCAAACTCTAACCAAACTAAAAACAGAGATGACAAAACGTTATGAAAAATAAATAACTTTTTCTTAAATTGTTAAAATATAGATATTATTATTATTACAATTAGGAAATAGAAATCTTATTCATAACAGATTTTTCATTTAATATTAATGTAACGTAATTTAAAATAAACAATACAAAATGACATATCTCGATCAACAGTATACGAGTTCAATGTTCTAGCAATCTGAACAATCTTTATTTTTAATCTTGAATAAATGGATCTGAAATTTATAATCTGAATCTATCTATGACGTGATAGTGGAAGTAGAGCAGTCTGCAACCAGAGATATTAATATAATAAATAACAAGCCTGCAGCACATGAAATATCTAAACAAAAACCACCTAGTGGTAAACGTTCCCCGATAGGTATATAATTTAAAAAGTTGTGTAAATTGTCTTTGAATTCCATCAAGAACCAGTCATCTTCTTACACAGTTTACTGAACAATATTAATCTTCGTTCTTGGTCGCGGTGTGCTTTTTCGTCAAAATAGCTATCTGATTTCAGCCGTGGTCAGAGACATACATATATTTAATAGATATGTGTGGTATTGAAATGTGCTTTGATCAAGAAATCTCTTAGTTTACAACTTCTGTGTGAATTGTTGAAGGATGGATGTCTTCGAAAAGTGAATAACCTCCTTGAATGATTTTATTGTGGTTTCCTAGTAAAATAATTGTGTTGTTTGAACTTAAATAAGTGTGTGGTTCAAATTAATGAACTGATGATTTTCCAATACTATGATTTGAGCATAGAGAAAACATAGAGGCACACTATTCTCATTACTGAGAATAATGAGGGATACTACGGAAGTAACACCACCCCGAAGTACGAAGATTGATGATATTGTTCAGCAAATCGCGTAAGCAGGTGACTGGTTCTTGGTGGAATTGAAAAGCATTAAAACTAATCCCTTGCCTTAATTAGTCTAATTGGTATAGAGTACGGATGTGGAGACAAAAAAATCAAAGGCGATTCAATAACTTATTAACGTATTTATTTTTAATATTTTAATACAAAGACAAATATTGCAACCATGAGAAATACAATTCAGATTACTGATGAAAATTGGTTCAATTGTTTAAATTGTTGACTTTAAATTTGTCAATTTTGACGCATTTTTGCGATTTTACAATTATTGCGTACATATTTTTGAATCGTACAACTTATGCAAAAGGCATAACTTGTAAACAGAACTGTTAAAACGAATCATCGATAATTAAAATCGGTTCAGTAGTTTAGATTGTAAACACGTTATGTTGAAGAAAGAGAAGCTGGTTAAAAATTTAATTTTCAAATAATTTCTATGCTTTGACTCTACTGTTTTCAATTTTTTTTAAATTGTTTATCATTTTGTTATGCCCCTTAAAAAATAGTACTACCGACTCTATAGAAGTTTTTATTATTAAGTTATGATACTTGAAAAACATACGGAAGCTTGGGTGAGTTGATGGGACGGAACATTGCTGGGTTCCTTGTTATAACAGATTGACAACTCGGTGCTGTATAGTGTAATACAGTATGTATTATGATATATATATTTATTTATGATACTGTACTTTCATATCAGATACTGTACCGCAATAAATTAGGTAATGAGACGTAGTGAAGAAAATTATTTTTTCAAACTCCTTAGTTAGTATTAACCAGCTTGTAGAATTTATTGCATGGATCTAAGTTGTAAGAACAATGCTTACTATATAGCATGGATATATGTTGTAAGTACAATGCTTACTATCACATTTTCCCAATCACTTCTCATTAAGTAGAAAGTTAATCTCTCTTAATTAATACAGTATATACACTGTATTATGAAAACTTTTTTCCCATCTTCAGCGCCCCTTATTCATAAAATGTGAACATTTCTTTTCTCCACGCTACGTTTTAGTTAAATGCAGTACGTTGTATTATATTTTTAGCTACTAAAGTTTAAATTGATATAAATTATTTATTGAAATAAAATAATTATATTGTTTTTTATTAGAGCTGAGAAGGATATTATTATCAGTTTTTTGTGCATGTCCAGTAATTTATTATTGGGTGTAAATAGCTTTAATAGTAATTTAAAATGAAGGAACTGGTTTAGATTAATTTCAAAGTATAATTATCAATAAATTACTTTACAATTGTTTGGAAATGTTTATAAATTACAAGAACTAATATGTCTTCAGTAAACAACATTATTTGGTATATCTTAAAGGAGAATGTGTATTATTTATGATACTGTACTTTCATATCAGATACTGTAGCACAATAAATTAGGTGATGAGACGAAGTGAAGGAAATTATTATTGTTTCAAACTCCTTAGTATTACCCAGCTTGTAGGATTTTTAGCATGGATCTATGTTGTAAGTACAATGCTTACCATTAAATTTGTCCAATCACTTCTCATTAAGTAAAAAATTAATGTCTTTTAAAATTATGTTATGTGTAATAAACGTTAATAAAATATTGAGGAACTGGACAATCTTGTAAATTGTTTTAAAATTTGAGACGATATAAAAACATAACCTCTAAATATTTGCTTAAAATTTTAACATCTGTTTCATAATAAATAATTAATTATTGGAGCTGTTAATTTTTTTACATTCTCTGTTAAAACGAACAGCTGACCACAAGATTCTGAAAGTCAATGCAATTAAATAGGATAATAGTCACAATATTAATTTATCATCTGCATTAGCCCAAATGTGCACAATAGTCAGACGTTAAACACACAAAAAAATGTATTTCAAAACATTTTCAATTCATTTTTATAATGTATACACATAATAAAAAAAGTGTTAATTAATTATTAGAGCTGTTATTTTTGATACAATCTCTGTAATAAAAACAAACAGCTGACCACAAGATTCTGAAAGTGAGGCATTTAAATGAAATAATAGTCACACAATATTAATTTTTATTTCAAAACCTTTTTAAGTCATTTTTATAACGTATGCATGTAATGAAAAAACTAGAACTTTCAAAAAAAAATGCCTTATAAATCTTTTTTGTTAGAAGTTTGTTTTGCTACCAATAGAGCTAGCATTGTATTGATAACAAGTATTTAAAATGGTAGCATTGCACATAATCGTAATAAATAAAAAAATACATCTCCTAGCAATAGTTAATTATTAGAAGTTCTTTTAGACCTTAAAGTTTTTAGATATGCAAAAATTAACGTGAGCGCTAGATTATGAACTCCAATTTTTAAAATATTAAAAAGATATTGTTCAGTTGTTTATAAGTTACTAGAAACTATTCAGAAAGTTAAAATACTGTAATGGTTTTTTCAGGGAACTGCTTTTTTCCAATTAATATACAACATGGCTCTTCTTGTAATCTTGAACAAACATGATTCAAAATACCGCTTTGTAGAAGAGGGAGAAGAGTTTCTAAATTACATTCCTTGTAAATATGTTTCCATTTACGTAATAATTAATAACCTCAAAAATAACCTTAGCAGTAGTATAGTGTGGTTAGCATTATCGTTTCCGTCGCTGTTTTTCCAACACTGGCAGCCAGACTTTGATGACAATCACAGCCTTCTAATTTCCTCTCAATACTGGTCAACATTGTAGCATTTTGAGTGTCCTTTGTAGATTGAAACCAGATCACAGATCCTTTAACTTGTTGAGTTAGAAAAACATGGTATTAAAAAAGTACAAATATATTTTCATTTTCATATTTTAAGTTAACATGTTCATATGCATCATTTGTTCCCATACAAAATAAGGTAGTGGTTGAAGAGTTAATGTTTTTATGCTATTGTATACTCCCACAGTAGCACACATTGTTGGTGCAATGTTGGGATTTTGTCGGCAAAGTTGGACAATGGTTAGTTAATATGCAAACGAATTATCTTCAATGGACCAACGAGCTGTTTGTTTGCTAGGCCAACTGTTACATTCATGAAAACCTCTGCTGTTGGCCCAACATTAATTCTTAGTTGGCAGAAAATATAAAAATATTTTTTTAAAATAAATGTCTCATAAATTAAGTAGGGTATAATTATTCCAAAAGTTTTAAAATAGTGTCTTATTTGTTGGTATAATAGTATTATATGGATGTTGTAAAATTTACTGCAAAGTGCAAGCGCATGTGATCACTTACACAGAATTGCCAACAACAGAACAATTTATTTTTTCTTAGCATAATTGTGAACAGAATAATATTATATCTTTAATTACTATACTAAAAATAGTGTTACAATTATTTAAAAAAATTTTAAAATCTTATTTTATTTCTACTTAACTATAATCATTTACTATGGATGATTTTATGATGTACTTATTATTTGAAATATTGCCAGCACTGTGGAAAAGTGAAAGTTTGTCCCTTACTGGTTTACTTCTTTGTTCTCACTCACCAAGCATAGTTGCAGGATACTACATGTACAGTACAGTTATAGTTTTAATCTGGTGCTATAGTGCTTTTTTTATTTGGCTTTTCACAATTGCCATTTAAATAAATTTTGTTTGTGTGAATTTTGTCTCTTTTTGTAAAATAACCTTGTTTCAGTAACGAAATATGCCATGTTGGTTACTCAACTAACTTTCAATATTAGGCCTAACCATACTAATTACCAATATGTTTAAAGTGTTATATTTTATTTCATTGATTAGTGAACTTAATAATAATCGTAACTTCTCTACATTCGCGAACACGTTTGAATACCTTTTCTTATCAAATTCAATTTGTATTCTTACTCAAAATAATATGTACATTATAATATACAATTAAAAAGTTATACAATGATTACTATTAAGTTCACTAATCAATTGAATAGAAATATAATACTTTAAACATGTTGGTAATTAGTAGGGTTACCATTGAAAGTTAGTTGGGTAACTGTCGGGAGTAAGTTGGGCCAACAATTTCTTTGTTGGTTTTTGGTGTGGTTTAATTGTTGGCCCTATGTTGGGATTTGGTTCGTTATTAATTGGTAGGCATTTGTGCCAATTTTAACCATTGCACAACCATGTGTGAAAACAAAATACCAACAATGGGCCAACAGATGATGCTACTGGGGTCCTACAACTTCTGGTCTGCAGAATACAATTAGAAATCTTGAAAATTCAATCTATTTTTCTATTTGCTTCTTTGGAGGCGTTTGCCAGCGCTGTTGATCATTTAGCACTACCCAGGGGACACATACAGCTTAAAGTATGCTGCGGACGTGATCAACATTGTCCCCCAAGCATTGTCTTGCCAAGCATCTCCATAGGATGAGACTAATAACCTCTGACAAGTGCAAGATTTGTTCAAAAGATGTGTATGTTATGGACCACGATCACTTACTGATCTGCGAGGGCCTGGATAGAGGGAAGCAGGGACGAAGGGACTTTCCTAGATTCTATTGGGAAGCAAGATCCAAAATGGTGTGAACCAAAAGGAGCCATTGGAAGAAGAAGAAGAAGAATCATGAGAATTTTCGTAATAGAATCTTTGCATAATTTTTAAAAATCTATTGTTTAATTCTCTCTAAATCCATTGTATCAATTCTATCAAAATTTAAAATAATGATGTGTAAGAAGAGAATAATAACATTAAAGTAACAGGTGATTTAAGAACCAGAGGATAGAGGTTGTCAACATGTCAGGATTAACACTGTGATGTTTATAATTCATTGTTGTGGATATGTAAATAAGTATTATATAAAGATTTTGGAGCAGGTAAATGTTTTTCCAATAAATATAATTTCGGTAAATCAATTGGTTATTATATAAATAATTGTTTCTTTTTCAGATCCATTTATGATTTGGTATTCTGTGCAGTTAGGCATAAGTGTAGTGTTATATAAAGGAGTAGTCGAGGTAATTATAATTATTTAATCACAATTGTAATATTCTCTTATAATTTAAAACAAATGTGAAAGTTTTAATTAAATATATTATCCTAATTAGGAAATATCTTAAAATATATGTAACTGCTAGAAAACAGATAATCTAAGTTAAATAAACTAAGTAGTTTAAACAAAACTACCTATATTATTAAAACAGCTTAAGATACACAATATGCTACACTAACTACGCATACCACTGTACACTTAATAAAAAAAATGTACTTTTATAAATTAAAAATAATAGCTTTAAAAAAAATTTACCGCTTAAATCTCAAAATTTGATCTTGAAGTTATCAGTGCTCACTGTATAGTTGCAAATATGTAATTGACAATGTTAGCTACTCTAATGTAAATTAAAGTAATAACATAATGAAATCTTATGACATAACATCTTAAGTTTCTGTTATTATGTTGTCCTAACGTGTTAGGTAGAGTCGTATTTACCTAAGGGTGAAGCCGGCGATAGCCAGGGGCCTCACTTTGGAAAGGAGCCTCAGAATGAAATGAAAAAAATATATAAATGGAAAAAAAAAAAAATAAAATGAAAATAAAAAAAAAATGAATGAGAATCAAACTTAAAAAGTATATAAATGTTAGTGAAAGTTACATTTTTATATAATAATAATTCTGCATTTTGCAAAATTGAATACAACGTAATTAGATGAGAAGAAATATTATATTATGAGTGGAAATATAAAAACCACCTGAAAGAAAAAGAGTACTATTGGAAATAGCAATAAAGAACACTAAAACTGTCACAGGTTAGAACAGTTTTATATATGTGTATTCTTAGTGCACAAAAGTGGAATTCTTATATAAAAAATTTCTTTACTAGATTATACAATCAACATAAAAAACCATATAAAATTGCTTCCACTGCTGCTATGAGACTGTTCCAAGCACTATAGCCCTTGGTATTGTTTTAGAGGAATTATTGACAGATCCTGCAGGTGCTGTTGCTGATTCAAGCCCAATAAAACACCATAAAGTAAAGGAGTGTAGAACGAGCAAGAGTTTGCGATATTGTAAAGTTTGATACTTCCTCACTTACAATAAAATTATTTCTATGAAAGAAAAATAGCCCTGCTGTGGGTATTGCAAGAAGTGCGATAATTTTAACAATGCAAAATTTATTAAGCGCACACAAAAATTATTTTGCTGCAAATTAATAGACTACTTTACAAAAAAGACACTCTAGAAGAAATTCTTGCGATCTAAACTGCATCTAATCACAATTAATTTTCAAACTTACCTAATTTAACATTGTTATGTCTTCTTGTAGTTTTTAGAAAATTAGTTTTTAAGTGAACAGTATACATTAAATAATAACACAAAGTTTAAATAAATGGGCCAATAATTGATTTTAAAAAAATAATTTTAAACCCTATTTAATTTTGGTCAGAGATAATACACCTTGCTTCATTTTTCATTTCGCCCAAGGCCTCAGTATTGGTAAATATGGCTCTGGTGTTAGGGACACTAATGAAGTGTAAATAATAATTTTTTTATTAAATTTATATACCATACTTTTAAAATAATGCATTTAAGTAGTAAGCAATTGTTTTTTAAACTCTAGTTATACATTCTACCAATCAGTAAGTATTATACAATACTTAATTTCAGATATTATACTATTATTTATCAAACCATTCAGTGGAGAAAGCTGGTGGGCTTAGATATTCCACCAAAACTCTTTTCTGTACTACTATCACTCAAAACACACACTTACACACACACACACACACACACACACACACATAACTCTCTCACACTCTCTCTCTCTCTCACACACAGACACACTCTCTCTCTCTCTCTCTCTCTCACACACACACACACACACACTCTCTCTCTCTCACACACACTCTCTCTCACACACACACTCTCTCTCTCTCACACACACACACACACACTCTCTCTCTCTCTTTCATACACTCTCTCTCTCTCTCTCTCTCACACACACACACACACACACACACACACACACACACACACACACACACACACACACACACACACACACACACACACACACACACACACACACACACACACACACACACACACACACACACACACACACACACACACACACACACACACACACACACACACACACACACACACACACACACACACACACACACACACACAATTACTACTCTACATAACTTGGCTAACTCTAAAACGTTAAGTGACCTGTGCTGATGGAGTTGGCCTAATGATGTATGAAACGGAGTCATAGGATATCTGGCAACCTCCCAGTGTACCTTAGCCTTACCTATGCATGTTGGGCTCTGTGTGGGCAGACGTAATTTTCCCAGCTGTTCATGGGAACAACATGAGTAAGACTGTTAAATAGAATGAGTTGGATCTTACTGTACAACTAAAAGCTGAAAAAGTGGGTTACTCTTAACCTCTGCGATAAGAATCAAGAGTAAGGGAAAAATTGAAAATTGAAAGCAGATAAACTTTCTACAAGCACCTTAACAATGAATTGGTAAGTCATCCAATAAGAAGTGAGGAGTAACCAGCCTTGAATTTTCTCCAAATTTTAGAATGTTTGAAGAGACTACGGCTGGAGAGTTGCTGTAACTGAGCAACTCAAGAATATAGAATGGGGCATGATAGATCTACGAAGGTTGTAGTGCAATAATAACCCTAGAAATTCATTGTTTGTTACATTCATGTAGCAAATCAACTTTTAAATTGAAATATCACATTCAACTGAAGGTTTATAATTATTTATTTACTTTCATAAACAATAACGGTATTCTAGTAACTAAAATTAAAATGAGTACAAAAATTATCAAATTACTCTCAATAGATTTTGCTAAAACTATACATACATGTTTAATCTAGGGCAGAATTCAATAATCTTGAATACAATTTTCAATTAACTACTTAATCAGTTTATTATAATTTATTACAATTATTTTTTATATGTGAAGAATGTTTTAGGATATCAGACAAGAAATGAAGTTGTTTATAGTTGCTAAGACAACTCATTTAAAAATGTCCACAAAATTTTAACATTAACTCTACATTGCACACTCTCTCTCTCTCATATGAGAGAGAGAGAGAGAGAGAGAGAGAGAGAGAGAGAGAGAGAGAGAGAGAGAGAGAGAAGCTCAGTGTTTTTATATCTTGTTATTATAATTTGTTGAACTGAAAAGGAAATAATTTTGTAATTAAATAACTTTATAAGTCATTTCAATAATTTCACATATTATATAAAACATATTTAGAAAAAAACTTGAAGTATGCTGTAATTACAATTTCTTTAAATTTCATGTTTTATTTATTGGTTACAAAATTTCACTTATACTAGGAAATAAATTTACATTTTGAAAAGCATTGGATTTTAAAATTTTATCAAGACTTGTTTGAGTAAATATGTACAGAAGTACAAAGTCCCTTGATAACAGAAATGGAACATGTATATAATTTTTTTCAGAGAAACTCACAAAATCTGCTGGTATGGATGGTTATGATTTGCATTGGAACCATTTTTCAATTATGTCTCAGCTTATATTCAATGCAAAGTTATCAAACACTCAATTTAGGACTGACTATTGTATTTAGGATTATCTCTGTAGGTAAGTACTAATTGATGTATACTAACATATTATTTGAAAATTTCCAATGAATGGCCATCATGGTAAGACCTAAAACAAGACCTTGAAATGAGTACCAATCGTGACCTCTACATAACTTTTCAAGGGGTTGTCAAAATTTATATATATTTTTTTTTTTTTTTAGTGTATAACGTCCGACTATTGTGCACACTTGGGCTAATGCAGACGATGGGATGATTTATAGCATGTGAAATTCCAAGCCCTGGCCAGGAATCAAACATATATATATATATATATATATATATATATATATATATATATATATATATATATATATATATATATATATATATATATTATATAAAAGGCAATGTCCTGACTGACTGACTGACTGATCAACTTACAGCCCAAACTATAAAACCTAGAGACTTGAAATTTTGACGATACCTTCGTTTTAATATGTAAGCGCGTACTAAGAAATTTTTTTGCAAAAAATTGATTTTAACTTTATTAAACTACTTACCCAGTCCAAATTTAATAAACAACGTACAGCCAATACTATTATAGCTCGAGACTTGAAAATTTCAAGGTACATTCTTACAACAATGTCAAGGTGCACTAATAAAGGATTTTGTAAAAATTTGATTTTAACACCATTAAACTACTAACCCAGTCCAAATTTAATAATCAATGTACAGCCAATACTATTATAGCTAGAGACAATTTTCCAGTATGCAACCCCTAAAGAGGTAAACATGAGGTACAACAATTTTCATTGGAAAAATATGTTTTTCATCTGACCTTCTTAAAACATAACATAGTCACTCGTAAGTATAAGTAATGAAATATATTTTTCACCTTTTCCCCAAAATGCATCCCCTAAAGAGATTGAAAGAAGGTATAAAATATAAAAAAGGAGTACAATTTTGTATTAAAAAATATTTTTTTTATCTTATATTCTAGAAATATGCTATGAAACACATATTTCAACATTTTTCTGAATTCATCCCCTAAAAGAAAAAAATGGAAAAAGAGTTATCATGGGAGAAAAAAGAGTGTTTGCATTGGAGAAAAACGTTTTTTACCAAATTTTCTTAAAAGTAAACAAAATATTTTAAAACACAAATTATGATATGCGCAATACAGTATTTCCCCCTGAATTCATCCCCTACAAGGACAAAAATATAGAATAGGTATAAATGTTTGTATTGGACAAAAATATTCTTGATCAGATTTTCTTAAATTCGAATGGAACACGTTTGAAGACAATAAAACAACATATTCAGGTTATAATATTTTTTCATATTCACTGTAAAATAATCACGAGTTTAGATGATCACGCTTTTGTTAATATATTTTTTTATGTTTATAAATTATTACATTACTGAAACAGTTTAAGTTTTGTGGGTGAAGCCGCGATGGGTAGTGCTAGAATATATAAATATATATATATATATATATATATATATATATATTTATATTTATATTTATAACGATAACCAATACATTTTTTTCGACAGTTTCAAAATGGCAGACATTTCAAATATTTAAAAATTTATAACTTTTTTGTCTTCAATTATTTTGAAAATCTGGTTTATCCATCTAAATCAGCATTAGAAACAGCAAAATTATTACGTCTTCTTAAATTATTATCTACTTCTTTTAATCGATCGATATTTTGGTATCTATTTTAATAAATATTATTTTAAAAGAACAAACAGGATAAGTCGAGAGGGAACATGTACAGATCCCTAGAACAATGTAGTATGTTTTTTGTCGTTCAATCCAACCATCTTCTTGAAAAATTGATTTTCTGTGAATTCACCACGATTATTTTGTATTAAAAATATTACTAACATTTTCAGAATCAACCTAAAGCAAGCAGTAAACATTTTTAGAATTGACTCACTTAAAGTTCTATTAAATTTTGGTAGGAAGTTTGGGCTTGAAGTTGGGCAGACATCATAATGTATTGTCTGTTACTAGCAATTACCGTTATTGTTGTTTCATTGTTTAATTTGTCCAGGTCATACATAACATTAAATATTAATACTTAAATTAAAAATAATAACATAACATAAAACAAATCTAAGAAAAACCTCTTCCAAAATTTTTTTGCTCTAGGCTAGTGGGTCATTTTAATAACAGTGATCATTATTATAAATTTTAATATGATCAAATTTGATAATGCTTACCACTCTACTTTTTGGTGTGTATGCGTAAAGTGAACCATCCCATAAACATTCATTAGGAATCCATCCCATAAAATTTAGGTTTTTAGAGAAGCTTGAAAATTTTGAATGTAAATGACAAACAAAACCTATTTGGATATATATATATATATATATATATATATATATATATATATAATAATGATTTTCTCTCTCTCTCTTTCTCTTCTCTCTCTCTCTCTCTCTCTCTCTCTCTATATATATATATATATATATATATATATAGAAATTTTTAAAGGCCATATATATTAATATAAGAGAGAGAGAGAGAGAGAGAGAGAGAGAGAGAGAAAGAGATATAGAGAGAGAGAGAAAGATAGAGAGAGATAAAAATCATATATATATATATATATATAATTTTATCTCTCTCTCTCTCTCTCTCTCTCTATATATATATATATATATATATATATATATATATATATATATATATATATATATATATATAGACATTTTTAAAGGCAATTAATAGAGAGAGAGAGAGAGAGAGAGAGAGAGAGAGAGAGAGAGAGAGAGAGAGAGAGAGAGAGAGAGAGAGAGAGAGAGAGAGAGAGAGAGAAGTCATTTTTTATAAGTACCTCAGGTTTTCGATGGTTCTCTCTATTCATTTTTATTTTTAATATAGTAAAACCAAACATTTCCTGTATATTTAAATTTTACATATAAAATTTTTAAAGGGACCCAAAAAGACCCATTTTGGTGGGCCAACAACGTTACCTTATGGGATTGAGTACCATAAAAATAAAACATTTCAAGTACCGTAACTTAAAAAATTGAGCTGTTATTACTTTAATTTTAATCAACAGTAGCCATAAATATAATTAATAATTCATAATTTTTTTCAGGAACTGACATCTACTCCGTAAGTAAAGTTTACAGTTTGTACGGCTACTTTAAAGATCGTTTATGGGTCCCACCTGTTATAACATAACAATATGGTGCCTACGATACTGTAGAAAAAATCAAGTTGAAATTTTGTGCACTTCATTTTTTTAAATATATTTTATTGTACTTTATACTACTATGTTTTAAAATAACATTTTTTTGGTAGGTGTTAATTTTTAATTAATAAAATTTAATCAAAGCTTAGTTTCAAAATTAAACTTGTTTTAGTGTGAAAGCATATTTCATACAATGAATAACTAAAATTAAAAAATCATTGTTTTTTTAAAAATAGCCCACATTGGAGCACACACAGTCAATTTAATTAAGTCTTTTGGTTTTTCTGCATTTTCCCCAGTATTTTTTTAATCTTATTGATCTCTGAAGTCTGATTTCTTCCGAATATTCTACGTTTTGTGGACGTTTTCCCCTAAACTGTAATTGGGTTTCCTGACTTTTTAAGATCGCTTTTTCCCTTCTTCCTTGCTCCTTGGTTATTCCTAGTTCCTCCAAGTCCTGTTCCACCTCCTTCAACTAGTTGTTCTTAACTTTACACTTCAGTTGGTAGTCCAATAATCTCGTCTTAAGTCTACTCTCCGGTAATCGAGTTAGGTGTCCAAAGAAGGCCAATCTTCTTTTCCTAAAAATGTTGGTGAGCTGCTCGTTGTTCCGATACAAGACCGCATTCGGCAATAGTCTGTACTGTCCCCCACCAAATATTTCTTATTAACAATTGTTTGGAGTACTCTCCTTTCCATTCTCTGGAGCTCCTCCATTCTATTTTGGCTCTTCAGATTAAATAGGGTCTCCGAGGCGTAAGTTACGTTTGCCCTTATGACCGTGTTATAATGCCTAAGTTTAGATTTTATAGAAAGCGATTTTTTTTTGTAGGTGTTCTGGGTCAAATAGAAGGCAGATCTTAACTTAGCTACCCTGTTAAGTATTGCTGGTTTTTTTCTGAGGTCTCTGGTAATAGTTTCTCCCAAGTACTTAAATTTATTGGTAATCTTTAACCAAATCATTGTTTATTGTACATAAGAAATTTACTTGTCAAGATTAATGTCGGGAGTTATTGTTAATATGTTTAGTAAATATTTTGCATAATTCTTTATATGTGTTTTTACTTCTTCATATAAATTACATGTTGTATGTAACCTCTAACAAATTAATAAAAAATATTTTTAAATTTTATTGAATATATATATTTTTGGCTCCTTTGAGTTCAAAAAAGCGATTTTTACTTGGTAGCAAAACAAATTTCCTACTTGACAGCTGCTTAAGTCTTGAACCATATTTTGTAGGTTTCTTCTTCTTCTTTCGAAGAGGCCTGCTAGGTACCACGTGACAATTTCAATTCTTCACACTTAGCTGTTTTCTCTTCAGCTCCCTCCAATACTCCCTCATCCTTTCACTATACAGCTTCTTTCTATCTTCAGACCAATTCGCACCAGGTTTCTTCTACAATCTTCCCTGTTCAGCTTTTCTTCTTCTTTAATATTATTTCTTTCTAAATCTTTCCTTACCTCTTGAATCCAACTAGTTGTTGACTTTTTATCCCACAGGTACTTCAGTATCCTTTTCGCTAGTCTTGAATCATTCATCCTGTACACATGTCCAAAAAATTGCAGTCTTCTCTTCCTTATCGTCTCTGTCATGTCCTCTATGTTCCTGTATATTTCATCATTAGAAGAATCATTTTGTAGGTTTATTGTATTTATTATTTTTATTTTGAAGTATTTATTTCTATGTAGCTGTATTAAATAAATCATTAGACTGTGATCAGGTTTTTTAGTATTCTCAATATGCTGCGTCTCTGAACTGTGGACTTTAAGGTTGTGAGTTTAACACGTTTACTCTCGTTGCTTTACTCTTACCATTAATGCTAATTCCCCATCACAATTAGTGTAACTGTAATAAGTGCGTGCCTTAAACTGGCGTAAAGTATAGATGTTATTTAAAAAAAAATGTCATGGGCCTATTTTTGTATAAGACCTTTGTAACATTGCCTGTTTCATTGTTGGAAGGAAACAAGCATTTTTTTTTTCAACTTCAATTTTATGATTTACCAAAAAAGTTATCTGATCAAAACAAACACTGGAATGTTTTAAAATTAAAACGATCGCTTGCAATTTCGAGTTTAAATAGGTATTTTAAAATTAGGCGTATCACGCTAGACTCACCAACTCTAGTGGTATGGGAGCCAACTTAAAAACAATAAGAACAAGAGGCAAGAATTATTTAAGAACATTAAAGGGCAAGAGTGATTTAACAACCATGAGATGTTGGCAATAAACACACATGAGCCATTGAACTCAATAAATGTGAACTCAAAAAAGTTGTTTGAACTAAAGAAGGAGGTTCTTTTCTTTGCAAGAACCTATAAAATTATTTATATAAAGAGCTTATAGGGGTATGCATTAATTTGGAAAATTTTGCACATGCACTTAAAATAGATAAAAAAACTCTCAATGTTCTTCGAAGTAATTGTTTTTCAGAGAAACTTTGTTGTGATAGAAACTTTGTTGTTTTCAAGAAGTAACATAACCTTAGAGGGAAACAAGAAAGTTACTTTGAGTTATTTACAAAAACTGTTGGAATTATACAATTCATACAACTGAATATAATGTTTGATGTTCTTAAAACATGCAGTGATGTTTGTTGAGAAATGGCAGCAACACATCATTTGATTTTTAACGCCCACATGGGAATAATATGAAGATGAGTTTAAGCAGCATCTTTAAGCTGTCTTGAAAATAAAACGTTAGATGGTAATAAATCTGGGGACTGAAGAAGCCAAAACCCCTTTAAAATCACTTTTTGTGGAAACATTGTTTCAAGAAAGTCACAGTGTTGTTGGCTGTATGAGTTGTAGCTTTGTCCTGCTGGAACCACATGTACATAGCTGGTCTGTAAGCGTGGTACTCATGAACTGCTGTATAATCTGAATGTAGCATTGTGTATCAGTTTATTGTTTAGTATAAGTATTTATTGAGTCATGAAACAATTTTATGCAGTTTCGATTTTGTCACATTGCATAAGACACACCTAATTTTACAATCACATTGGTGAGTGTAAATGTGATAATTCTGTAAACAGAACAGAAGCAAAAACATGCTTCATCAGTCACTGAGCTCTTCTCCATCAGGCATTACAGGGGACTTGAAAAACTGACAGAAAGCTTTATGTTTTACATCGTCTTCAGGTAACAATGTGTGAACATATGACCTCTGTATGAATACATCTTCAAATGGCCACTCATTGTTTCAAAAGTGGCCAAATCCTCATTTTATTTTCTAATACAGACAAGTACAATTTTTAATTGAAAATTTGGAGTTACTAAAACATTTTATAGAAACACAAACTCAAAATTTACGGTTGAGCAGGTACTAAGACAAATATTAAAAAAATCAGGTATTCCAATTGAATAAGAGATATAGATTTTTGACTCGTTTGAAAAAATTATCAAGTGGACTTGTTTAAGTTTGAAACTGATCTCATATATATATATATATATATATATATATATATATATATATATATATGTGTGTGTGTGTGTGTGTGTGTGTGTGTGTGTGTGTGTGTGTGTGTGTGTGTTTGTGTTTGTGTAATTTTCAAAGACTCTTCAAATCAGGATCGGTGCTCATTTCAAGGTTCTGAGTCTGGGTCTTACAATGATGACCTGCAATAGCTCATATTTTAATAATAAAAGTTAGTATAATAACAACGTTATATTATATTCCTGATATTACACCCTACTGTTTTTACAGTTGTCTACAATTAAATCTACAGATTTTAATACGTACAAAATATAGCTGTTTATTAGAAAAATAAAGTATTAAAATAATTAGTTATTGAAAACACAGTATTTTTCTGAAAAGGAATATTATGTACAATAACATTATAAAACATTCATTTTATATTAATTTATTTACGTGTTTACTATATTACTTTTTTAATGTTACAGATATGATATATTAATGTACTTATTTGATGAGAATGCTTTTATAATATTTTATTTGAGATTTACATTGATGTAATTTTATTATTGTAGATATTTAGTTTCATAAAATTGTTTTTTTAATGAAAATTAACAATTTTAAAGTATTTCCGATTACATAGACTGTGGCCGTGTCCAGCGTTGCCAAACTTCAAATGAATCAGGCGATTTTTTCATCTTTAAATAAACTACCATATTTAAATATTTATATACTTATATTCTACAGTAAAAATAATATTTAATGTTTAACATAATGTTGTGTTATCTATTACTTTTAACTTTAAATTATTGTAATGAAAAATTAAAAGATGGAAGAAAATTATTTGGTTCATTTAGGCAACCTTGCACAGGGGGAAGTGAAATCACATGAGTTTGCCAGCTTTGGACTGGCGCTACTTCGTATTTCAGTGACAGCCGCTGTCTTGCAGAGATGTTCGTAAATGTTTTGTGTGTCACTCATGGCTACGGCCGAGAACTGGCGAATTGTTTGCTCCGAGATAATTTAGAAATTTATATAGGTATGTCGTTTTCAAAGTTATTATTTACCTTATTAAAACTCTTTTACAACATTAAGAAAAATAATTTTGCTTGATAAAGTAATTTCAAAGTATATTCATGATAAATAAAGGGAATATTATAATCCTAAAATTTGTCATGAAGTAGTTTCATGTAGGTGTAATGGCTGAACGTAACAATGATAATGTTTTACAAGTATTTTATTTAAATGACATGTGGCTGGGTTAAAGATGTTCGTCATTTGCTTTGTTGAATTTTTATTCCAATGAAAATATTGTTACTAAAAGTCTAACCTCAAGGAGAAAGTAAGACAATAAATTTACAGTAATAAATAAATGGAAATTTTCCTGGAGGGAAGATCCATTTTATATAGGCTATGTAATGGGATTTTAAATAATAGCATTAATGGAGCGAGTTTATTAAAATAAATTATTTCAGATTATTTAGATTTGTTTTAAATGAAATTAATACCACTTTACTAAGCTGAGAGGCCAGAGTAAGGTTTTTAGTCTTAATGTGAATCCTGTTTAGTTTGATCCTAACCATGGACCTAATGATTGTAGTAGTTAATTAAAATAATTATTTTAATAAATTTTACAGATTTAATTCCTATTATTAGCAGTTTAATTCTTGATTCTAGCAAGGTAAAACAGTAGCTTAGGATATACTTGTAGGTTACAATAATTTTTTTAGTAGAAAAGATTTAGTAGCCTGATCCTTAGTAAAAAATTACTTTTAGCTTGTTGCTCTTTGAAATCAAATTAATGTTAAGAACAAGGCATGTTTTTTTTTAGGTTATGCAGTGAGCATGTATTAAATCATTTATTTTTAATAAAATAACCAAAATATTTAGGCCTTAGTCTCATGGCCCTTCAACAGGGGGGGGGGTTTCCAAGTGCACCTAAGGGTCCAGGCGCTCCATAGAGGCCTGGGAATGATACTTTTTTTATATTAGATAAAAAAAATTGGGAAGTATATGTTAACTGTAAAAATGAATGTTTTACGGATGATAAAACCTAACAGTAAATACAATAAAATCTATTATAGGTGTAGGGTGACAACCTTTTTCTACTTCATAAAAAAACACTTATTCTTATTAAGGGATCCGCTTAAGATTTTGGGTCCTGTGCTCAAAATTTCATGTAAAGGCCATGCTGGCCTATAATCTAAGTGAAATTGAAGTAAATATATTTTCAAAATTATGTAATCTATAGCCTACTTAGTATTTATTTACTTTACAGTATTTTAAATCATTTTATTTTTAAAATTATTAGTTTACTTGTAGAATATTCTTGTTCTAAGTCTTATTATTATTTTTTACTTTTTATTTTATTATGTATTTTTTGCTTGTCTGTGATTAAAGTTAGGAGTTGTGTTTGACAGAGTTGTTTAATAATTTATCCTTAGTTTAAATTTTGTGTTGGAGGAATTTTTGATTGATTTTTAGAGTATTTTTATGTTATTTATGATACTTTTCTTAGTTAGGCTTATACATCATTCATTGAATAATCTTAATTAAGAGAGAACACTTTTTACTTACATCATAAACATATTTTCTAGTGCATATTATATTTTTATTTAAATTTTAAAAAAAAGTACCTTAAGGTATTTTATAAAATAAAATAGAAGTTATAAATATATTATATGTGGAAGAATTCTAAAAACTTAATGTAACACAACAGACATTACTGTTGAAAATCTTAAATCATCAAGATTTTTAAATTAAACATCAGTGTTTCACAAACATTGATATTGGTTTGTTACAAGGTCGATCTTCTTGAATTGTGGAAGGGTCAGTTACAGTCAAAACACAAAGTTAATCTGAACTCAGTATGGACACAAATATTTCCTTTACAGTAGCGGAAAATTTTGTACTAGCTTTGCTACTTCTGGAGTAGTTGGATTAGTTGTTCTGAAACGTCTGAATAACCAGTGTCATGTAAAAAATAAATTATTATACTACTTACAGTAGGTAGTAAAAATAATTTCAAAATTTTTGAAAATAACAATTTATGTGTACCCTATTCATAAAAAATTTGTTAGACAAAAAAAATTATAGGCCTATACAGAATTTACTCAAACAAGTTTAAAACAAATTATAGGCCTATACAGAATTTACTCAAACAAGTTAAAACAATTTTTTAAAATTATATTCTCAAATCAAGGTACAAGTCCAACTTTATATTAACGATATGTAAATGTAATGTATTTTTTTACTTTTATTGGTCTAATTTTTTCGCATATAAAAACATCGTTTTTTTTATTTTCCTTCCTCATTTTGGTATCTGGGTTGGTCATGTGTCATGTAGGAAGTCCCGCAATCTTAAACAGTGGGTGTTGCTTGGCTTTGCTTTGTATTGATAAATGCAGTTCTGTAGTCCCATTATAATCTTTTTATGATGATAATGTACATGACAGTGTAATGACAATAATGCATAATGTAAAACAAAAATTTACCTGTTCAGCTGTAACTTAAAATAAAAGTAGCATTTTTGTGCAAATATTGAAAGCAAGACATTTTGTGAATATTGTCATGTTGATTCATGCTTAGGCATGGCAAACAATTTTAAACATTGTTATTAAAATATCAGAAAAAATGTTTTGGAGGTCCTTTGGATCCTGGAGACCAGAAAATCCTTAGCCTCCTGCTAGCCTTCATAATCCTAAATTATGTGTTCTGCAGTTTCCTCCTTTTTACTATATAACCTACACACAGTTTCTCTGTGGTACATACCTAACCTGTTCATGAGCGTCTTCAGACCACAGTGCCCAGTAATGAGCCCCATGATTTTCCTGAGTTGTGCTGTTCCCTTGAACAGTTGTCTTACATCTGCTGCCCCTCTTAAGTCATCTATGAAGAACCTTACCCAAGAGGCGCTTGTTATCGAATGAAGGTTATCCCATCTTGCCTGGTGTTACTTGTTAATCCACCAATACTTTATATTAAAAACTAAAAGTGTTTTTTTTATTGCTTAAGAATATTAATGAATTAAGTTCTAAAAACATGTTAATGTGATAACAGTTAATGATTAACACAAATATACGAATTAAAAGAAAAATATTTCGAAAAATTCGTCTATAGCAAAATCCAAAACTCTTGTTGGATGTAAAGGACTGTCTTAGCTAGTTTAATAACTAGCTAAGACAGTCCTTTACATATAGACAAGAGTTTTAGACAATAGAAAGTTTGTTTTAGCAGTTTGATATTGGGAATTGAGTTCCAGACAGCCAGAGTGCAACTGTCATTGTCATAGTCTTAAGTGATAAGCTGGATTGCTGTTATTTATGATACTTTTCTTAGTTAGGCTTATACATCATTCATTGAATAATCTTAATTAAGGGAGAACGCTTTTTGTGACTTACATCATACCACAACATATTTTCTAGTGCATATGTTGTTAATTAGTAAAACATCTGTAAAGAATATGTTTTATAGGCCTGTTCTAAACTCCATTTAAATTTATGTACAGTACTGTACAATTAATAAGTTAATAGCCCCATTTAATGTTTGGTCATTCAGAATTAAAATACTGTATTTACAGTTTTTAATTAATGAACTACAGTAGATCAGTGAGAAGGAATTCCACCAGCTTTTTAATTAAAATATCGACATATTGGGACAAAACATTGATGTTGAAAAAACACCAGCATGAAACCATCAATGTTTTTAGAATGAAAGTTCGCCATCCCTATTTATGCCGTCAAACCGTACTTACATCAGATCTACTCTGCTCAGAATTGAACACTTTGAACGCTAATCATGTATTTCCACCACAACAATATTTCCAAAAATGATATAAAATAAAAATGTTCTAATATATTAAATAAAAGGATTTTCTGTCGTTTTGTGACGCTTTGTTTTATAGGCCTGTTCTAAACCCCATTTAAATTTATGTACAGTACTATACAATTAATAAGTTAATAGCCACATTTAAGGATGTTTGGTAATTCAGACGATTTGGTAAACCAATCTAATATATTAAATAAAAGGATTTTCTGTCATTTTGTGACGCTTTGTTTTATAGGCCTGTTCTAAACTCCATTTAAATTTATGTACAGTACTGTACAATTAATAAGTTAATAGCCACATTTAAGGCTATGTTTGGTAATTCAGACGATTTGTTAAACCAATCTAATATATTAAATAAAAGGATTTTCTGTCATTTTGTGACGCTTTGTTTTATAGGCCTGTTCTAAACTCCATTTAAATTTATGTACAGTACTGTACAATTAATAAGTTAATAGCCACATTTAAGGCTATGTTTGGTAATTCAGACGATTTGGTAAACCAATCTAATATATTAAATAAAAGGATTTTCTGTCATTTTGTGACGCTTTGTTTTATAGGCCTGTTCTAAACTCCATTTAAATTTATGTACAGTACTGTACAATTAATAAGTTAATAGCCACATTTAAGGCTATGTTTGGTAATTCAGATGATTTGGTAAACCAATCTAATATATTAAATAAAAGGATTTTCTGTCATTTTGTGACGCT
Source organism: Callitettix versicolor (assembly GCA_022606455.1). Lineage (NCBI taxonomy): Eukaryota > Metazoa > Arthropoda > Insecta > Hemiptera > Cercopidae > Callitettix > Callitettix versicolor. Next base: position 10,552,233 of record CM040189.1, read on the forward strand.
TTGTTTTATAGGCCTGTTCTAAACTCCATTTAAATTTATGTACAGTACTGTACAATTAATAAGTTAATAGCCACATTTAAGGCTATGTTTGATAATTCAGACGATTTGGTAAACCAATCTAATATATTAAATAAAAGGATTTTCTGTCATTTTGTGACGCTTTGTTTTATAGGCCTGTTCTAAACTCCATTTAAATTTATGTACAGTACTGTACAATTAATAAGTTAATAGCCACATTTAAGGCTATGTTTGGTAATTCAGACGATTTGGTAATCCAAACCACAGCCAGTTAGTTCTGATTATTGAGGTTTCACTGCATCTATTATTACTGAACTCTGTAAAACCTAACCTGTCCTTAAATCTTTAAATTATCAAGACAGTAGCTGAGTACTGCAGCAAGTTAAAGCCAGTCAGAAGATATTTGCTAAAGTCTATATACAGTAAAAAAAGTTTTAAATAAAAATACCTAGCTTACTGAAGTTTTTAGAATTTAGTTCTGAAAGTACCTTGATTATCTGGGGTAATTAAAGGGCGGGAAGACAGGATAACTGAAAACATGTGTAAGCTGCTGGTAGTAAAATAGGGGAAAATATCAACTACAGTAATGAGGAATGGTATGTGTTTTATTAATATGTATTGCATTCATCAATCGCTCTCAAAAAATAAAAATAAATTATTTAAATAAAAAAACAGTAAATCTATGCTCATGGGTCTTGCTAAACATCCGATTTTATGTAAGACAATCTCACTTTTTTAAAAAAATTTCTACTTTCATTGACATGTGCGTTTCTAGTTAAATGTAGGGTTGCTCGCTAGATCGATAATATCTAATCTAACCTAACTTCCGAATCAAAAAAAAATTTTATCATCAGACAAATGTTGCTTCTGCTTGAGTGCTTTCTCTTATGTTCTTTCACAGGTAGACTGTAGTTACCGAATATAAATTCTCTTTTTCTATCTATATGTTTCTTCACTATATTATAAATTTCTTAAAAGTTAATATCAGTAAAATTTTTTTTTTTTTTTTTTTTTTTTTTTTTAAACGTCCGACTATTGTGCACACTTGGGCTAATGCAGACGATGGGATGATTTATAGCGTATGAAAATGCCAAGCCCTCGCCGGGAATCGAACCCGGGTCCTCGGGGTGAAAGCCTAGTACGCTATCCACTAGACCACCGAGGCGGCTAATATCAGTAGAAGAGAGGAATTCTAATTTTACCTTTTTTCTTATGTCTTTCATCTCTTTTAAAATATATATTTTAACCATATTTTCTGGTATTGTACTGTCATTTGTCCAGACAAGTCTTAACGTTTTTAAATCATAAAAACTAACAGCTGATCTTCACATATTAAACAAGATGTTTCTTTTTGTGAAACATAGATGAAATTTCTAAATTATCAACCCTCTAGTGATATAGCGCTTCAAGGGTTAAATAAAATCCAGCCTCGGCTAATCCCCCTTCTGGATAACCGAGGTTCTACTGTATGTGAGTTATTAGAGACTATTAAATTAACTCAATTATTTAAATGTTAGTTTTCATGTATTTTATTTTGTCTATACACACTTAAGGCCGTAACATTTTAAATTAATGAACAATTTAGATATTTTTATTTTGTCATGAAGTGTATTTAATTATTTATATGCTTTGTGTCAAAAAAAAGTTTTACTTCTGACCTTTTTGGTCGTAAAAAAAGACAAAAAATTTTTTTTGTTTGTTCAACCCAAATGGCTGTTAACATTTGCGTTTAACTTGGCAGACTATTCTTCATCTTCATTTTACTTAAATAGTATTTGAAAAACTAATACTAAAAAACAGAAAAAATATTGCCTAACTAGAAACTGTGTTTAATTAATGACCCTAATTTATCTTCAAGTAATTAAGAAATTACATATTTGGTCCCTAAAAATTAGGCCCACTATTGTAAAAAAAATATCTAAAAAAACTTCTTCACAAATTTATTTATTTTCATGTTTTTTTTTTTAGATAGGGTACTTAACGCCACGGTTAAAATCTGGATTAAGTAGTGAAAACTGTTAAAAACAAGAAACATTTCTTTTGTGGTTAATGAACAGAGAAACTTTAATAATCATAGTTATTAATTACTGTACATTCTGCATGGTATTATAGCTACAGAAGGCTAGTACTTTTTAAAATTTTAAATTGCACATTGTATTTTAAAGGTAATCTTTAACAACTTGCATAATCACATGTTTTATTGAGCAATAGTTATTCAGTTTTATCTGATATTAAATCAGGAAAATCTGAGTGTATTATATAATATGTAAATTGTTTTTACAAACTTAGATTATATTGTAATAAAATACTATAATATAAAAATTACAGAAGAAAGCTTTTAGCTTAATCTAAACGTTCGATTGTTCAAAATTGCTTGAGATAGTCAGAAACAATTAGAATATGATTTTGGGCCATTTTTAGTTTTGTATAAGCCCTAAACTATAAAACTAATTTCAATTTTGATTTATGTGAAAGGAATGCTTACAAAACCAAATATATGGCTTAGACCCTACTTGATTTTATTTTTGGTGGCCCATAGACGTACAATATTATTGTACAATGTGGGTTGCACAATATTTTGACAGCGGCCCCCCTTAGATGGTCAAAATTATTGTACAATATTTTGGTTTGTGCAAAAAAATTTTACCATATGGTTGTGCAAACCAGTCCCCGCCAGAATTTCATGAAAGTCAACATGTTGAGTGAAAGTGAATTGTTTTGCGTGATAATTGTTGTGGCCGCAAGTGCGAAAAAATAAAAGAAAAAGGACTCGCAGAAAGGTAGAAAATGGGCCAAACAATGGTTTATTGATAGGGAGAAGTATACCCACGTGAAATTACTCAATGAACTGAGAGTAATTGAACCAAATGATTTCCGCTACTTTTTACGGATAGGCGGTGAATTATTTGATGAACTCGCTTTGGTTACTCTTAAAATCGGTAAAAGGAACACTATCTTGCACGATGCTATTCCTGAAAGTCAACAGTTGTCCATAACCCTACGGTATCTCGCAACCAGGAATAGTTTTGAAGACCTGAAATTTTTAACTGCTGTTCACCTTAGTCGCACTGTTATAGAAACGTGCACTGCTCTGATACTGCCTCAAGGAATACATGATTTCATAGTACTAGGCCCGGACACTACAAGATACAGGATATTGCGCATTGTTGCCAACAGACAGAACAATATTTTCCCGGCTGCGCAGTATATTTTCAAGATTTTGAAAACCACAATATATTGCACAACATTTCAATATCTCCCATACACGATCAATTATATTGCACAAACCAAAATATTTCGCAATAATACTGAACATCTATGAGCCACTTCAATCTGGCCTTCAATAATGCAGCCCCCTTCCAGCCTGTGCAGTTCGGCTCTGTGTAAAATGAAGTACAAATCATTAGTGTCGACATTGGCAAGTGCATTAGATGTCTCCGGAATATATTAGCAAACCATAAAAAAATAACCTTTCCCAACCACTACATTATTATAGGTCAAATGTTAACTATAATATTAATATAACAATCTGAACGTATGCAGATCCAGGATGACAACATCATCAGAAGATGTCTTGCTTCAAGTGGGCCAAGTACGGTACAAAAAAGGAGATGGGACGTTGTATGTAATGTCTGAGCGGTTAGCGTGGATGTTAGACCATAAAGATACAGTTACAGTCAGCCATCGTTATACTGACATTAAGTGTAAGTAGTTATAATAATATTTATACAAGAGTTTTTATTGTAGGTGGTTCTTAATATGACACAAGTTAAAATATTTGCAAAGCTGTATGTTTTAGAGAAAACGCAAACCGTACGTTAAACTTTCAAATTTATGTGATTAAATTTTAATTTTTAAAATATTGTGTAAAAGTTAATATAACCTACAGTAACTTCTATAGATTCAGAAAACGTGTGTCCAGAGTAATATGACGTTTAATTGGTTGATACATTTATCATTGTGCGTAATAAAGTAAAAAATATACTGGTTTTGTCTTAATGTACAGGCGTACAAAATAATTCTGATGGCAAATGGCTAATTATGATATAATTACAGTTGCTACTTTATTTGCTTATTTGTTCAATAAAGCCACTGTTATTTAATATTAATATTGAATCCTTTAATTCAGAAGTTTTTTCCTTGTCATTTTTAAAATAAATGTGCTTAGCTTATTGCTATCTATACGTATTCATTTATCTGGATTTGACAGAGTTAATATATAATTTTCCTGCTTTAGAACTTTTAAGTTTTAGAGATCTATATGAGAAAGCTTTTTTTTATATAAATATTCAGTTTTTAATCAGAGCATTAGTAGCCGCCTCGGTGGCCTAGTGGCTAGCGTACTGGGCTTTCACCCCGAGGACCCGGGTTCGATTCCCGGCTAGGGCTTGGCATTTTCATACGCTATAAAATCATCCCATCGTCTGCATTAGCCCAAGTGCACAATAGTCGGACGTTAAGAAAAAAAAAATATCAGCATTAGTAAACAACAGTCTAAGTATTATTGCAGATTTAATGACTCACAATTTCAGTTTATATTAATTAAAATTTTCTGCCTACAGTACAAAAGATTTCACCAGAAGGCAAGGCCAAGATTCAACTTCAAGTAGTATTGCATGATAATACAACCTCAACGTTTCAATTTGTTAACCGTCAAGGTGCTGCGGCAGCTATAAAGGAGAGAGACCAAGTTAAAGATTTACTTGTTACACTTTTACCAAAGTTTAAACGTAAAGTCAACAAAGAATTAGAAGAAAAAAACAGGTAAAGTTGTGCCGATGAAATAGAAATCATATTTAAACTTAAAATGTGTTGGTGATATGGTTTTAAGGGAGAACGAACACTATATGTATACATTAATGACTATTTTCTGAACTTGATGGGAACAATGCCTTTTTGTATTAACGAAATTTTGGATAATCAGGAATACTATAAAATGTCATAATAAGGTAACATCGAATATTGTTGCTGTGAGGAGACGTAGTGATGTCATGGGTGAACATGATTCATGACTAAACTAGCCGCATATCGTCAAAAGTTTGTTTTTGGTTGCTTAACTGTTAGCCGGCCATGCCGATATATCTGCTTTGCGATTACTACGCTAAAACAGCCAAGAGCCGATATATCGGCTTATTTTTTCAGTAAATACCGAGCTTATTCTTTATTTTATTTAATTAAAATTTACTTGCAATGGAAGTTAAATCATCACAGATTATGTTTTTAATAATTAAACGCACAAAAAAAATTTATATTTAAGTAAAATTGTTGTAATTTTGACGAAGTCAAGTAATGCTCGTTTTGACAGCTGTAAGTTGAATCATTTTACAGTCAGTCGCGTATTGTTTTCGTCTTTGAATAAGCGTATGCGGTAATGTTACTGTATTTATAGTGTGTTGATTTTTATTTGTATAGTTTTTATTAGTTTCAGTATTTGTTTTTAGCTCGTTTTGACAGCTGTGAGTTGTAGAATAATTTGTAAACTTGTACAACTTTGGGGACAAAATATGTCTAAATGTAACTTTTGTTTAAGTGGTCTAGACAATATATTTATCAGCCAATCTTCTTGAAATTTTCAGTTTGTGCAAAGTACGTTATTATACTAGAAAATAACTAAATTAATTTCAAAATATTTTTTTGTCAGATATACTTATTGTAGTTTAAAATAAAGAAAATTAAAGTGTGTGTATATATATTATGACTAATAAAAATTTGTTAAGTATTTTTTATGTTATTTTTTTCTTTATTTATAAGTATAGCACACATTCTTAAGAAAAAAATAATGTCAACAGTATTTTTTTACTGGCATTTAAGTTATAGGTTTTTAATCAACATCAAGGCAAAACTGGCATTATTTATAGCCTGGTGTTTTTGGCATACAAGTACTACAAGGTCACTGGCCTTTTTAGAACAAAATATTATTTTCTTGCCTGGCCTTAAAAGGGTTAATAAAACGTACAGCACTTAAATACAAACGTAAAATTTATTTAACGTAACCAAAAACAGACAGACAATAGAAGTTGTACATTATAGTATTTGGACTTTAAAACAATATACAATATATTCCATTGTACTGTTTTTAAGCTATCCTTTTAAAACACAGTAAACACAATTGTCAGGCATTCCTGGGAATGAAAAAGCAGCTATATGGAATCACCACACTTACAAAATAATACAGGACAATTTTTTTAGGGTACCCCTGAATTTAAGATAATATTGTGTTTTAGGTTGCAATTTTCTCCTCAAATATGTTGGTAATAACAGAGAATCTTCTGGCCAATAAGGCCCGGAAAATTGGGCCAATATTCTTGTTTAGAAATCTGAGAAAAATTAATTAAACTCTAATGTAATTATTTACTAATATGTTTAGGTTACTATCACAAAACCCATCATTATTGCAACTGTACAGAGATTTAGTAATAACCCAAGTAATTTCGCCAGAAGAGTTTTGGACGCAGCACGCTTCAAAGTACACAAACAAACAGAATAGTAAGAAACAAGATGTTGGTGTCTCGGGAGCATTTTTAGTAAGTTAATGAATTATTAATATAAAGTTTAGTATAATTTGAACTAAAAAACTTTTTTTTCACGTTTATATTAGGTCATTTTGGGTTTTGTCCGGGTGGAATTTTGCAATCGATTTTAACTTCCCGATGAGCTAGAGGTTTGAAATTTTGTGTGCAGCTCTAAATTCGATGACAATACAATAATATTTGCTAATTATAAATATTGAACGGTGCTATGGGCACTGTTACTGAAATTGGGTTTTGTCCAGGTGGAATTTTGCTATTGATTTTAAACTAACTTCTCGATGAGCTAGGTTTTTGAAATTTTGTATACAGCTCTAAACTCGATGACAATGTAATAATGGCTTATTTATAAATATCGAAAGGTGCCATGGGCACTGTTATTGAAATGTTGTTTCCTATGGCTAGCCCGGACTCCAGTCCATTAGCCTCCTTGCCTACCAATACAGCCTAGTGAAGCTCTTCTGTCGTCTTGAATCAGCATTCATTCCAGGGCATGTCAGCAGGTGTTCCTTGTTCATATTTGAGTTCGTCTCTTGGCACAGAGGGCACATTTCAGAGGAGTAGTCTCCAATGTGCTTCAAGTGGGCGGTGAGGCAGTCATGACCTGTGTCAAGATGGAACTGTGCCACTGACTGTCTCCTTGGTTTTTTCTTCAGTCCGTCCCATTCCTCGTCTATATTTTCCCAGTGTTTGCCTTTTGCTATGATCTTCATTTTTTCCATCTGCTGTTTCTTCATTGTACTTTTGAGCATGGCTTTTGCCTTATTTGGATTGGTGTTGGGATAGGAGTGAACCTTTCTTTGCCAGCTCATATGCAGCCTCATTTCCTGGCACACCTACATGAGAAGGGATCCATTGGAACATTATATTTCTGCTTAATTGTTGAAGCTTTCGTAACATTTGTGTTATTGAAATTGTTTGGCTATTATTTCGGCATGATCAAATGTACGATAACGACTTTCCGTCTGATTTTCTCGCTATAGGTAGTAATGTTGTCGTCGTTCAGTGTAAGTCGGATTGGCCGAGTGGCCTAAGTGCCAGCTTTAAGCTCTGGTTCTTGGTTGGGAGCGTGGGTTCGAACCCAACAACTGACATGATTTTTTATAGTGTTTTGGCAAGTTTAATGCAAACGTAATTCGTAAAATATTTTTGGTTTTTTTGTAATTTTATTAACCAGTTAAAGATTATTGATTAGAAAAAATTTATTTTCTAAAGATGTATTTTAAAGTTTAGAACTATCTATCTAGAACTTTGTTTCAGTGTGCATACAAAGTTTGCTGATAACATAATGTTATACAAAGTTGTAAATATTGTGGGCTTCATTGTAGACTCTAGTGTGGGTAGGTTTGAGTCTACAAAATATGAGATCTAAAATTAAGTGGAAGTTGTCTTGTTTTATTCATATCTTAACTCCTCTATATTCCATATTTGCAATTTCTTGATATTATGAAATGATTGTTTTATAAATAGGCATTATAAAAACAGAATTATTGTCAGTGAATTTATGTGGAAAAATGTTTTATACTTTATTACAAAAAGAAGTAAATTTATATACAAAATAGGCTGTGAATTGCATTAAAAATATTTACAATATAGAGAAATTCGTACAATTTTTGTTATAAAGGAATTCAGCTGCAATTAATTATTATAGTGTTTGACCGTCTGTGTTGGTTAAGACCAAAGCATATCAGTTTAGATTTGGCTTCTTGTGCTTACTTTTGTTTAAAGTATATGAACAGCTAATATAGCAATGACTAGTTTAGTTGGTGATGGCTTCCTTAGATGATGATATTAAGTCCTTTATATTAATTTCAATTTTGCTTATGTGTGGCATTTATAAAAATTTTTGGAAGTTAAATAACCACTTCCCGGTCATCTAATCGAGTTGAAACTTAGCAGCCCGTAGACCAATGTAAAAACATCAAATTTTATTGCCACGCAACACACACATACTGATTAACAGCATTGCTTATCCGTTACCCATAATTGTACAGCTTTTTCGTATTTGAAAAATGTAAACATTACATTTGAATAAAGGTAACATGGTTGCAGCAATTCATCAGTTTCATCGATTGAACATGTATTGACTTAAATTTTTTAAATTTTGGGCAATTTCTACCGAAAAGTGCTACAGCTTCAATCAGGAATTCAGCTGTAATTAATTATTACAGTGTTTGACCGTCTGTGTTGGTTAAGACCAAAGCATCTCAGTTTAGATTTAGCTTCTTGTGCTTACTTTTGCTTAAAGTATATGAACAGCTAATATAGCAATGACTAGTTTAGTTGGTGATGGCTTCCGTAGATGATGATATTAAGTCCTTTATATTAATTTCAATTTTGCTTATGTGTGGTATTTATAAAAATTTTCGGAAGTTAAATAACCATTTCCCAGTCATCTAATTTAGCAGCCCGTAGATCAATGTAAAAACATCAAATTTTATTGCCACGCAACACACACATACTGATTAACAGCATTGCTTATCCGTTACCCATAACTACAGCTTTTTCGTTTTGAAAAATGTAAACATTACATTTGAATAAAAGGTAACATGGGTTGCAGCAATTCATCAGTTTCATTGATCGAACATGTATTGACATTTTTGACTTAAATTTTGGGCAATTTCTACCGAAAAATGCTTACAGCTTCAATCGGGTGACATATTTTACGCAGGAAACAATAGGTAAGCTTGCTCGATATGAAATTTGTGACCATGCTCGACGAATTATTTGGTAAACACTCAATTTTACTACACAAACTTCATCTTATCAGAATGTTAATAGTAACTAAGACTGAATAAAATTAGTTTTCCTTATTTCATTACGAAAATTTCATAATATAGTAGATGTATATGTTATTTGCAGTTGGAGTATATTCCATAAAATCTGTAAGGTTTCAAAATTTACATTCATATTTTCTGTCATTCATCGCTATGAATAAAGTTGCTTGACTTGCACAACCAAAATGCATACATTTACAGGATTTAATGAAACTTTGTTCTTATAGGTTATTTTTTTTTAAATTTTTATTTGAAAGAATTTTTAGATATTTATAAAAGTATGGTATCAACTTTGTGCATCAATTCAATTAAGATTAAATAAAATTTAATACGATTTTCTGGTTTTTTCTACACAAAATATGTATAATTATGTAATTTATAAAGTTGTGAAAGATTAAAATACACATTGGCGTTAATTTGATCATACACTAAGCTATATACTTTAAATATTAGTCATAAAACATTTAATTTTACTACGCATACAAGAATACAACAAGAATAAGGTCAGATTATACAAGACTGTTTTCTTTTTCATGTTTGTCATTGTTATCTTGGCAGCTGATAACAGTACTGTTTGACTGGAACTATGATGGTCATTAAATAATATTTAATTCCGTTTAATATACCAGCATGCTTTTTGTTGTAAATCAAAAAGTATGTCTTTGATGTTTTAAGTGCAATTTGAAAAAAATTGAGTTTTTTTTATCGATTTGTAAGGTTAGCAATTGTAAGGCCTTTATTTTAAGTAATGTTATACCAGTTTTGTTTTTTTACAATGGATTATCAAAAAGTCCGGATTAGTTGGGACTAAATCACATTCAAACTATATTTTTGTGGGTTTTTTTAAATGATAAAATTGAAGATAAAGTGCTATAGAATTGTCACTAGTAAAGTAATAATATATGAATAAATATCTTTAACACGTTGAGTGCCCATGACGCACATGTGTGTGTCATATGAGTCCAGTCTAAGGAGGCCCATGACGAACATGTGTGCGTCAAACTGCACAGTTTTTTTTTAAATTCTGAGAAATTGGGCTTTGCTGGCCAGGTTTAAATAAAGGCCTCTATTCATTTAGGACAGTCTATTGTTCGAGAAAATACCGTTGGTTTCAGGTTTTTGTTGTTATTAGAGTGCATTTGCTGGCTAGTTTGACAAGTACACTTTCTACTCTTGAGAGAAATTTTATTTCATTAAAATTTTATTTTATTCTAGAAATTGCTTGGTTTAGAAATTTGTGGTGTATTTTCTATTTTGTTAAATTTTGTGTTTGGTTTAGTGGCAAAAAGCCGCTTGTAACAGTGGTAAAAAGAAAACGTCGTCGACAATGCTATCGGCAAAACATTCGCCAGGATACACTCTACTTCTGCTCAGACTGTACAGATCTATCAGGATTGTGCTTAAAACCATGTTTTAGAGTATATCACCAAAACCTGTAATTTTTAACATAAAAATATCACTTTATAAATCACAAAATTAATTTAAGAGTCTTTATAATTTTTTTGTCATTAATAATTTTTAAATATTAATTATATATTTTTTAAATGACTAAAAAAAGTAATTCAAATAATAATGTTTTTGTAACTATGTTTTTGTAGTTTTGTAACTAAAATATTTTAACACTTTAATTAAACTTTTAAAAATTTGTTTTATTTTAAAATTTAAACTGCTTATAAATTTGACGCACATGTGCACGTCATTGGGCATTATAGGACCGATAGAAGCCACAAACTGTCTTGCCAAGCCCATGACGCACACGTGATTGTCATGACCTTGGTTGCATGGGAAACAGAGGGGCAACACCGTGCAGTAAGTTAATACAAGTAGGCACTGAATGTGTTAAATTAAAATAAACTTTCTGATCATAGTTTTAAAAGTTAATATTTTGCCTGTTAACCCATTGGAAACTGGATTTTACTAACATGCTATTGGCCTTCAGTACTGAATTTTTTCAGTAGTTTACACTAAGATTATGTGTAATAATAAAAGCAAGTAACCTGCCAATTTTATCCTCCATAATGTTGTTGTAATTGTTAACACATATTTAGCCAACACTTTTAATACTATATTAACATTTTTTATGTTTATATATTTACACTATGTACATTTTGTTTCCTTTTCAAAAATTTGTCTGACTATGATAAATTTCAAAACAATTTTCCAAATGCAAAGGAACACTACATTTTTTGCACTGGTAAATTGTTTCAGACCTTTTTCCTTTTGCAGTACATACTCTACACTTTCTAGATGGCCTTGCTTTGCTTGTTGGGGGGGATTTTCCCTATAAAATGTCCGCAGAATTTTAGTTATATTTGGATTAGAAGTCCACTGCCAATCATTTACTTGTAGGTTATGTGTAGTTTTTGTCTGTAAGTTAGGCCTATTTTCACAGATCTCATCATCACTGTTATCACTATCCCTACTGTCATTTTCAAAAATATCTTCATGCTCTTCATTATCACTAATCTCAAAATCACTTTCATTTAAAATATCCTCAACAAACTCACTAAATGCACTTGAAATAAACATTTCCTCACGAGAAGCCATGTTTCTACAACTGTCAAATTCGTATACAACTTCACAAAGAAACTGGCTGAAATTAACGAGTAAAAACGGAAATAAACGAAGGAAAAATATCTCATAGATTTAAAATAGATTTATATTTCTATATTCGACTTTTAGGCTAGAAACATACGGCAAAGAAATCAGGGAAGTAGAGGACGGACATTGCCCATCTTTAGTACTTAAGCCATTGAGAGAGAAGGACGGGCAATATACGTCTTTCGTTACCAATGGGTTAATATGTCCCAAGATATATTGGGAAAAGGTTAGTACCCAATTTTATTTCTTTTTGATGACTCTCCGAACCATATTTCTGCCTACCAAGGTCTTTCAGGCTTTCTCTGGGTTTTTGAGGAACTCTGTTTCAGGATCACCTTTGCTACTACAGTTGCCAGAAACTGACTGTCCTTGAAACAAACATTGTGTAGGAGTTGTGTCTTTTGATGGTATGAGCAGATCTGGCCTTCACTGCAAAAATAATATAAAAAGCCTCAGTTACTTAGTACAGGGTGGGGCAGGGAAGTATCCCTACTTTTGAGATGGCGTTGTGTGTAGTGAGAATGTGTTGGAGGAGTGGGAGTAAGCTCGAATGACGCTGTGGCCATGGAATTTTCCGTTAGTACCGCCATCAGTTGTAGACATGGCTTGGTCGAATGAGCAATGCGCTTTTGCAGTCGAAACATATTTCTCCCAAAATAAGTCTATTGTTGCCGTGCAGCCTGCGCTGCGAACTCGTTATCGGATTCCTACCCGCAATGCTGTTCCTGACCGCAAATCCATTTTGTTGTGGGTGGAGAACTTCCGTGCATGTGGTAGTGTAGTGCGAAAGAGAGTTGGGGCTCAGAGGACCGTCCGAACTCTAGAAAATATTGACCGTGTCAGATCGATCTTGCAGTCTCCTAAGCGTTCTGCTCGCAAGTACGCATCCAGCCTGGCGTTGTCTAATCGTACTGTGCGTCGTATTCTCTATGAGGAACTACACTTCCATCCATACAAGATGGTAATCGTTCAAGAACTCACACAACGGGACTGGCAACAACGAATACAGGCATGTGAAACTTTCATTGCTGATTTGCCAAATGATACACGTGTTTTGTTCAGTGACGAGGCGCACTTAAACATTTCTGGAGTTGTAAATAAGCTGAATATGCGTTATTGGAGTGGTGCAAACCCTAGGGTAGTTCACGAGAGGCCTCTACACAGTGACAAAGTGACGGTTTGGTGTGCAATCAGCAGTGAAGGCATAATTGGGCCTTATTTCTTCGAGGAGGACAATTGTTGTGTTACCATCAATTCTGAACGGTATGTAAACATGCTCCAACAATTTCTTGAACCACAATTGCAACAACATAATTTGGGACTAGTGTGGTTTCAGCAGGATGGTGCCACAGCCCATACTGCTAGAAATTCGATGGCTGTTTTGAGGGAAATGTTCCCCGGGCGATTGATCTTTACCTTTAAAATTAGGGATACTTCCCTGTATGAACATTAAATGTACAAGGTTATTTAAACGTAAACGCACAACATGATTTTAAGAAAGTTAGTTTTTTTTTTTAGTCTGCAATTTTTTTTTTTTTGAAAAATATAGCAGTCATTCTGTTTACTAAATAAGAAGTGAATATTGAGGCAAGGTTATACAGCGCTTAAGTTATTAATAGTGATATATTCTTAATTTTTTTCCAGTACCAAATCCAGATTGAAATATTTTCAAAGCATCACTTCAACTGTTTAAAACTATTTGTCAAGGTGTATATTAAATTGTTTTATAATGACTTAACTCTGATATTTGTGTTATAATATTGATTGTTGTCTTGCAGAATTAAATTTGCAGTTTTTTTCTTTTAATTTTAGGCGGATATTAAACCACAGACTGATGGATGCAATGGCCTAAAATATAACTTAACTGGTGATATAATAGAATGTGTGTTCAAAACATATCCAGCCGTTAGAAAAAAACACATTGAGTATGTTCCGACAAAGATGACTGAAGCCGAATTTTGGACGAAATTTTTTCAATCTCATTATTTTCATAGAGACCGGATTCATGCTGGAACTAAGGACTTGTTTACGGAGTGTGCTAAGTTGGATGATCAAGGTAAGAAAACTAGAGACATTAAAAATAATCTTTGCAGTCGGAGAGCCACTTTTTTTAAAAGTTATTGAACCATTATGAGGAGTGGTTTACCCTGCATATTCACTAACGTGAATTCTTAGACAAAGATTAATGGGTGTTTCCAACTTTTTCTTAATCATATTAACAAGTCCACCCTTTTCATGAGGACCTTTTTTGTACTATATTTTTTAATGAGAAAATACCTTTTGAAAGTTATGTGTACTTTTGCTTTTGAAGTGAACTAGCAGAATTTAGTTTTATTTTAGCGTAACTAGATTTGAAATGGGAAGAAACTATGGAATTTAATTGGAAATTTTTCGAATATTTGTTAGATGTATTTATTTTTTCTAACACTTTTTCTGTACTTAAAGATATTCTCAATGTCTTGATAACTGTCAAAACATTTTCAAATATCTTGAAAACTGTCAGTATGCTTACTGTATGTCAGTTCCTCATTGTCATTATTTTTTCGCCGCCTCGGTGGCCTAGTTGATAGCGTGCTGGGCTTTCACCCCGACGACCCGGGTTCGATTCCCGGCTAAGGCTTGGCATTTTCATACGCTATAAATCATCCCATCGTCTGCATTAGCCCAAGTGTGCACAATAGTCGGACGTTAGACACCCCCCCAAAAAAAGTAAATTTCATTACCAGAATTATTGTGTTTAAAAATTTTTTCTCTAAAGATATTGCATATTTTCTGTCCAGGGATTGCTTTAGTAGTAACTCTTTGAATGATATTTGGTCAGAAAATTCTAATGATACTAGTTTTGAGGTAGGTTGTTCTCTTCTTGCGGCTTTCTAAAGAGTTAAATCCGAATGTTTGATACGTTTCACCCACTTTGGGGGACGATTGATCAATCAATGTTCAGTGTGTCGTGCTTTCCTGTCCGCCCAGTATTTCTTCATCCTTTCAGATCTTGCCGCCCTCTCTGCCTCAGAAATCCTATATGGTATTTTGGTCTTGACCCTGTCCTGGAACCTCTTCATTTTACCTTCGATTATACTCTTTGCGGATCTATCTGCAAGCATCTCTTCTGTAATTTGAAACTCTCGTAGGTCCCTCTCTATCTCCTTAAACCAGTTCAGTTTGGTTTTCTTATTGCGGAAAAAGTCGAAGATCCTTTTTGTTATCCTTTTTCGGTCCATTCGTAGGATGTGACCACAGAAGTCAATCCTCCTTTTCTTTATTGTATGGGACATCTTTTCGGTCCTCCTATACAGGGTCTCATTACTAATGTGCACAAGTTTATTATTATAGAATTTGGGACCTAGAATTTTCCATAGAATTTTTCTTTCTTTGATCTCCAACTTTTCCATTGGTCCATAAGTCGTTATGGACAACGTTTCCCATAGCGTAAAGGGCTTCAGGCTTGACTACAGTATTATAATGTCTTATCTTGGCATTCCAGGAGAGTGATTTTTGTTATAGGTGTCTTTTGTGAGCTGGAAAGCTATTTCCATTTTGTTTCGTCTAGATTCCATGGCTTTCTTCTAGACCATTCCAGCTGATCCACTCTCCGAGGTACTTGAAATCCCTGACAATCTCCATTTTCTGTTCCCCACTTTCAAATATTTTGGAGGATTCTTAATGTTTGTTATTATTTTGGTCTTTCCAAAGGCGATTTTGAGGCCTACCTTCCCCGCTTGCTTCAGCAGTTCGAGGACTGCTCCTTGGCTTCCTCCCATGTCTCGGCCAGTAAAGCCATGTCATCTGCAAAAGCCAAACACTTGATCTTAATGTCCCTGTTTACCGATCCCAGTCGGATCCCGCCACTGGCTGTTTTATCCCATTCCCTGACTACCTTCTCCAAGACACAGTTGAACAGGAGAGGGGACAGTCCGTCACCCTGTCGTACACCAGTTTTGATCTCAAAAGGGGCTGACAATTCCCCCATGAATTTAACTTTGGAAAATGTATTGTTTGATACGTTTCATATTTATTTAATATATTTTGTGGTGTATACAAATGTTTAAAAGTTATTCAGTATTTATACCACTTCTTAGTTAGATGAGTTTTCTTCAGATTCATATCATTGTAACAATTCATAATTCAGAAGTTAGAATACATTACAGACAACAGGTTATAAACACAATGGCTGTTATTTTTTAAGAAATAACAGTTCTTAATAACAGATATTCCTTTTTTTTAATAAAAAAATGTATTTTCGTTACTAATAACACACATTTAATTGTTTTCGTAATGAAAAACATGTTTACTACTTTCACGTGGTAGTCATTTTGAGGTAGCCGCCTCGGTGGCCTAGTGGATAGCGTACTGGGCTTTCACCCTGAGGACCCGGGTTCGATTCCCGGTGAGGGCTTGGCATTTTCATACACTATAAATCATCCCATCGTCTGCATTAGCCCAAGTGTGCACAATAGTCTGATGTTAAACACCAAAAAAAGTCATTTTGAGGTTATATTTGTTACTTTTCTTTCCTCTTTTTTTTGTAACTTCTTGTTGCTTCCACACTTTTATGTTTTGGACGATTAATACTGCGCATAAAATGAAGGGTATTGGTGCAAAAATTACCGAAATTGACAAAGTCCTGAAAACTCAGTTTTACCAGAAAAGAGTCGGTTTTAGGCTAAACTTAGATTATTGTAAGTAATAATGCTATTCCATTTATGCATAGTACAAGGCATTTTTATTAAAAAAAGTAAATTGTGTGATTATTTCTTATAAAAAAATAATTTTGTTAGGCATTCTTCTTTATTTGTTTCACCCAACTTTGGGGTACACTAAGTCAATCACTTTTTAATGTTCTGTGCCCTCCTCGTAGCCCAGTATTGCTTCATTCTTTGTGATCTTGTTTTTCTTTCTTCGTCAGAGATTTGGATCGTTCGCTTGGATTTGACTTTGCCTTGGAACCGTTGCTTCTTGTCCTTGGTTATTGTTTTGGCTGTTCTGTCCATGAACATAGTGTCAGTGATTTGTAGTTCTGTTATGTCTTTCTCTGTTTCTCTAAACCAAAGTGGTTTGGCTCTTCTACTGCGAAAGTAGTCAAATATTTTTTTGGTTAGTCTATTTTTGTCCATTCGGAGGATGTGCCCATAAAAATCAATTCTCCTTTTTCTTATTGTATCTGATAGTGTTTCAGTTTTTTGGTAAAGAGTTTCATTTCTGATGTGGAGTAATTGGTTGTTACGGAATTTGGGGCCTAAGATTTTCGTAATATCTTTCTTTCTTTGATCTCCAGCCTTTCAAGTGGGCCCTGGGTTGTGAGAGATAAATGTTTCAGCTGCATATAAGGCTTGTTATACCTTATTGCGGTAAATTTTTTGTTTTTAACGTTTGACTATTGTGCACACTTGGGCTAATGCAGACGATGGAATGATTTATAGCGTATGAAAATGCCAAGCCCTGGCCGGAAATCAAACCCGGGTCCTCAGGCTGAAAGCCCAGTACGCTATCAACTAGGCCACCGAGGTGCAAGTTGCATTATAGCGGTTAATGGATGTTCTACTGTAAAGTTAAAAATTTATTAATTATGTTGTGTTTCTACAGAACTAAAGAAAACTCTGTCTGCTGGAGTAAATGATCCGTTAGTAGATTTAACTTCATTTGAAGATGTAACAACGGATGATGGTTTAGGGACAGATAAACAAACTTCCACTACACAGAATATTGTACACCAAAGCATGATCAAAAGGTAAGTATTTAATTGTTCGAATATTTCTTAAATTAGGCTCTATAATAATGTTGTAGGATCATGTAAAAACTTCTTCCAGTATCCATTTTGCTCTATCGTTTGGTTTCAAATGTTTTTTAATGTGTTATTACAAGAATCTCTGTTGGTATAAACTATTTATTGGCTATTTACACAAAAAATTTTAGAGTTCTTCACAGTGGCTGGGAATCCTGTATTCTGTGCCATTTTAATCTCAAATTTAAGTTTATTATGTTTAAAAATATCATTTGTTTTGTAAAGCCATCAACACACAGTTGATGATGGCTAAGTCAGTGGTCAGTCCGCTCCATCTTTGAACTTGTGTACGTCAAGATTGTAGGTTTGAGACTTTAGTTACTACCGTAAACTTTACCCTTTCCTTTATCGCATTGTCTAATTGGCATACGACTATTATAGACAACTCGACAATAGACTAACTCGATAGTCTAATTGACATAAATTGGGCAGGTTGGAAATGTTACAAATTGTTGATAAATATACTGAACAAAAATTTTGAATTAGCTATATAGTAAATTGAAAAACCCATTTAAAAGATATTATCAAACATTAAGAATTAGATTAAAAGGAATTCAGTAATCTTTAGGGGTCTGCGGGCTGAGTTTTTTAGAGTTCGGGTCGGGTCGGGCCAAACGGTTCAATGGGGAACCCATCACATTTTTAGCTAGGCCAAAGTCAAAAAAAAAAAAAAAAAAGAAATATATAATTAAAATTTTCTTCATTTCATATTTAATCTCTGACCGCTATGGGCCGATAATATCAGCACGCAAAAGTTGTGTGAATACCTCTATGGCCGATGTAATATGGGCTCCGTTGGTCTCACTGAATACTACCATGGACCTATTACATCAGCACGCAAAAGTTGTGTGAATACCTCCACGGGCCGATGTAATATGGGCTCCGTTGGTCTCACTGAATACTGCCATGGACCTATTACATCAGCACGCAAAAGTTGTGTGAATACCACCACTGGCCAATTATATTGGCTAGCAAAAGATATGTGAATACCGCAACGAACTAATGTATTACGGGCTCATTGTGTTCAATATTTTTATTTGATTTTTGTTTTTGAAAAAATTACATTTAGTGACAATCATGAAACGATATACAGATATATATTCGGAAAAAGGATAGCTGCAGATTCTCTGAACTGATTGTGTACTGTTGTCAATCACAGACATATTTATTTGACAAGGCAATGTGTTGACCCAGTCCAACGAGGAAACTATATTTGTGAACATGCACAGTCCACTTGGTCCCTTCTCATTGTAGCATCACAATAAATAAAACTACTAACCGATAATACTGCACCCACTGACAGGTCAACATTTGGCTTTGTGGAGTAAAACAAATAGAATGATTATAAGTGGTTAGACACTTGACCTTTTCATGATTATTTAAATTGTTCTCTCTTTGTACTGTTTGTACATTACGAATTTTGGTGGTGAAAATATTTATGTGTATTGTGTACACTATTGCCTAAAAATAAAAGTTAATATTTACTTGGCCCGTCTTTGAGCCGAATTGTACGCTTGGCCCGAACCGCAAGTCGTGTTTATCAATTGACCCGACCCGTGAAATTCAGAACTCCGCAGACCCCTAGTAATCTTAAGTTTTATCTCAATAACAAGTTCCTCACGTTAAATAACCTAACCAATAATATGGTAACTTTCAGCTCTCATTACTGTAAGTAACCAGTAATCATATGTATATTTATTATTTTAGATTGTTGTAAGTAGTTAACTTGTTTGTTTGTTTGTTGTAGGTTTAATCAGCATTCTATAATGGTACTTAAAGCGTGTCAGCAAAATGATAAGAGGCCGGTTGAAGTTAGTACAAATGGTACACAAGTAAATGGCGAAATACCTAGTGTTAGCGTAGAGTCGGATGAATATGTCAAAACCAAAAAAGTAAGGCATAATATTGTTTGGTCTAAATAACAATCTGTATTGTTTTCATTTAATAATGTCAAAAGTTTCTCTTTATTAACCTTTCGCTGGGTGCGCCTAGGTGTATCACACAATCGGGTGTGCCACGGCAATTTGACTGCAATACCTAATTCCACTTTTGTACCCATGTAAACTAATTTTAAGTGGACATATTGCATTATTTTTTATTTTACTTTGTTTCTAATTGATTAATTTTAATTTTCAGTTTTTTAATTTATATTTATTTAAATAAAGTTTTAATATTTGAAACGGACAGTAATAGTTAATGGATACAAACACTTGTCTGAAAAAGGATTTCATTTTATGCAAGAAACATGACAAATATTGCGGAATTCTTAGTGGTCACACTTATCAAAAAACTAAATTTACAAACAAAAATTTAAAAATTAATGTTTACAAATTTAATCTGAATCAACGTCCATTGCTTCAGCTTCGTGCAAACAGCGGTCATCTGGCTGTGATTCTTAAAACATTCTTATTACATTCTTTGCAGACAATTTTGGTTCTGTTATTTTTGTGTGGTCCGCAAATATGACAAATAGGTCTATGTGTTGGTACTTGAACCTGTTGATTTTCTATAAAATATATTTTCCCAAAAAAAACTTGATAGCTCTAGCTTCTAAGTGTCCACTCATGAAATTGAGTGCCAATTTTTTGAAAAAGTTTCGTCTTCGCTCATTGTAATCCAGATGGTTGAATTTGTAAATTATAATTGCATTTATTCCGACATTGTCTAAATGCCGATAAAAAAGGGTCATTATCCAACGTCTCGTGCTTCGGAATGTCGAGTAACTGGCACACATTTGATCGACAATATCAACGCCACACTTTGTAGCGTTATAATCTAAATTTACAATAGACTTTTTGAGGGTGCCACAATGCATTTGACTTGCCACAGGGTGCATGTTGGTGTCGTGTGCAGAGTCTAACAGTTTAGATTAGATTTAACCTCAGATTAGATCTCAGTCTGTGTGTGCATGTTCTGGAAGGACCACTTTAACATCATGATATGCCTAAGAATTATTGATCAGGCCTGGCTGAGTGTTACAATGAGGACCTTAACCTCTGCATGGAAGAAGCTATGGCCTGAGGCTGTAGCTGAAAGGGTCTTCGAAGGATTGGAACCCGAAGTGTCTGTGGTAGATTGTTTCTGTAGGAAAATCCATGGGTCTGGAGGTGGATGAGAGAGATGTGAACGAACTCGTCGAGGAACAGCCTCAGGAGCTGACAACCGAGGAGTTGCACAATCTACATGCGCAGCAGCATACGGTGGTTCAACGAAAAATTAGTTTTGAAGAGGAGCCAGAGATGGAGGATGTTATGTCTACAAGAGATATAAAGGAGATCTTGGGAATGTGAGAGAAAGTTGTAGAGTTCGTGGATAAAAATCACCCCAAAAAATTTGCAACTGGTCATGTATCGGAGTTGTTCAACGAAACTTGCCTAACTCATTTCCGCAATATCCTAAGAGAGGAAGAAACAAACCTCCTTGGACAGTTTTTTTAAACGATCTGCAGATGAAAATGAGCAATATGTGACGAAAAAAGCGAAGACTAGTGACGAAAATTAAGCGCTTTTGTAAGCACTTCACTTTTTCTTTTATTATGTTTTTATAGAATATGTATTTGTTATTTATAAATAAATGTTTCTGTTTGTAAATACATTTTTCTTATTCAAAAACACAACAAAAACAACTGAGGTGGTGTTTTATGAGCTGGAACGGATTAATGGCATTTCAATGGGGAAAATTGCTTTGAGATACGAGCAATTTGACATATGAGCAAGGTTACGGAACGAATTAAACTCGTATGTCGAGGTACCACTGTATCATGGAAGCTATTGACCTACAAAAACCAAACAGCCATCAATCAAAGTCTTGTTTGTGTCAACTCAGTACAATGTTTATTTCTGTAGCACAGCAGAATGTTTTCTCTATATTTACACATCTGCTTAGAAATAAAAACAAAATGAAAACTGGTATAATATATTCATCCCTTTATCTGAAAGGTAAGCTGTTATGTTGGTCATTTTTCATCTGTGAATTAGCCTGGGTACCACTGTTTATTAACCAAAAACTATCAGCAAATAGCTTTATGGTGATTTTCTTGAGATGTAACAAACATGTATTTGGTAAGTTACCAAATGATTTCCTAAAAGTGATTACTCGCCTAGCAGATAGTTGGTTATGCCAAGCGGTAACAGATATTCAGAGGTCAGATATGTCTGGTGTTAATTTTATAGGTTGTATGCGATGTACGAAGGATTAAGACTTTGGTCTTAAAGCTGACTGGCATTTTTACCATTTCTCACAGACTACAGACCAGTTAAGAATTAGCTAAATTTAATTTACAATTTAATAGTTAGGATGTTAATAGGAAACACCAGTAGTTTTTTACAAATAGCCTATAGCATTTTTTGTAGTAACGCTTAATGCTCTGTATGGCCTTTTTGATGTTTCAGATAAAAATTCAAGAGAAAATCAATTACGATGATTTGAACGCTAACAGTAGTTTAAATCCACATCCTCCTGCTCAACTGACCTTAACCAAGGTAAGAAAAATAAGTATAATGTAATAGTTTGTGTTATATTTGTATTAACTAAAAATCTACCAAATATCGCCGATTATAAAGTTTCAAGTCTGTCAAGAGGGTTGTGTGTGTGTGTTTTAGGGTGAAAAGCACATTGAGGCTATTATTGCCTCCCTAAATGTAAGTGTGAGTGTAAAGTGTTAGTCATAAGTGTGTGTTAGACTTGGATACCACGAGGAACATTTAAATCCTCTCAGTAGGTGCAGCTAGTCTGCACTTCTGAGGATATATATATATATATATATATATATATATATATATATATATATATATATATATATATATATATATATATATATATATATATATATATATATATATATATATATATATATATATATATATATATATCCTCATCCTTGAGGATATATATATATCAGACAAAAAAAAATATCAGGGATATACACAAAAATCAGACACTACAACACAGTCATAAAACCGGAGGTATTATATGCAAGCGAGACGCTAGCACTCCACACAAAAGCTACCATGGAGGGTATTTTGAAGGAAGAACGCAAAATCTTGAGGAAGATCCTTGGCCCGAGATTAACAGAAGATGGATACAGGTTGCACTCCCGGAAAACCACAGAGAAGATATCGAACCTGGCAGCAGATATCAGAAGAAGAAGGCTTAGGTTCTATGGACACATCAGTAGACTCCCAACAACGAGACTTGCCAACAGAATCCTTAAGTATATACAAGGTGTCAAATCAACAACGTCGTGGATCGCACAAGTCAGAATAGACCTACATGACGCAGGAATAGACTCAACAGATGTTGAAGACAGGAACGCATACAGGAGAAAGATGCTTGATTGGAAGGTCCCAGAGAATGAAATCCCAAAGAGAGCGGGGGTAAAATGGACGGAGGAGCAGAAGAGGATTCATGGGGACAGGATGAGGGAGGTGTGGAGGATTAGAAGGAACAAGACATGAGTCGGAGTGCTTTGCGTGATCTAACAGGGTCTATACGATGAGATAATAATAATATATATATATATATATATATATATATATATATATATATATATATATATATATACAGACACACACATACAAAAATCAATTTGTCAAAAATTGCAAAATGTCAGTGTAGTCTAATCTAATGAACTAATCCACGTAAATTTTAATAAAATTAACAAAAATGGTTTATAGTAGATTACTACTATAGACATACTGTTGCATTAGATTAATATCTGAATGTTTCAAGTATAGATACATGGCAAAAATAACTGACTAGAAGTAAATAACTAATGCAATAGTAGTTGTACAGACAGTCTCGCAGGCTGAGTCAATGACTTTTTTAATTAGGTCAGCAGTTATACCCCAATACATTGCTGCGCTTTCCAAGTTTATTGGCTCTAGAAATTTTAAGAAAAAAGTAAATAGTAGTGGAACATAGGGCCTAGTGGGGGTGAGCTTAGCGGGCAGTAATAATAAACCACTGTGTGGATCTTCCAAGCTGAAATTTTAGCTTTATTCTCTTGGGCCGAGTTTTGTTGTGCAAAATATTCCGTGATTAGTAAGGTTTTTATTTTTAAACCTCGAATTTAATCTCGTATTTATATTTGTAATGTCTACTTTGTACAACTATTGTAAACACTGTCCAAAAAAGCCTACAATGTGTTTAAAATATTTGTCCCTTTGGCCTAGGTGTACCACACAACTGGGCGCGCCGTGGCGATTTGGCCACAATGCCTAAATCTGCTTTCGTACCCATGTAAACTAATTTTAAGTGGACACATTGCATTATTTTTTTTTATTATACTTCGTTTCTAATTGATTTTGTTTAATTTTCAGTTTTCTAATTGTTAGATTTATTTAAAAAAGATGTTTAATATTTTGAAACATGGACAGTAGTTAATGAATATAAACACTTGTCTAAAAAAGGATTTCATTTTAAACAAGAAACATGACAAATATTACGGAATTCTTAGTGATCACACATATCAAAAAACTAAATTTATAAACAAGATTTAAAAATTTGTATTTACAAATTTAATCTGAATCAACGTCCATTACTTCAGCTTCGTGTTAACATTCTACTATTAAAGTATAAAAAATAACCTTTTTATTATTATTGTTATTAATTAAATATAACCTTTTTATTATTAAAGTATAATAAAAAAGTGAAGGTTGTGAATTTTTGGACAACCACAATACTTTGTATGGAGAACAGACTATAAAACCAATCAAGTCAATCGGAAACATGTTCATGATGTTTTTAGCAAATGCTAGCCGCCTCGGTGGCCTAGTTGATATCGTCCTGGGCTTTCACCCCGAGGATCCAACATCATTCTTTGCAGACAATTTTGGTTCTGTTATTTTTGTGTGGTCCGCAAATATGCCAAACGTATTTGGTATAGCCTGTTGATTTTCTACAACTTATATTTTCCCAAAAAAAATTTAATGATCTTTTGGAAGAGTTTGAATTGTCACTCTAGCTTTCAAGTATCTACTCATGAAACTGAGTGCCAATTTTTTCAAAAAGTTTTCGTCTTCGCTCACTGTAATCCAAATGATTGAATTTGTAAATTATATTTGCATTTATTCCGGCAGTGTGTAGATTCCGATAAAAAGGGCCATTGTCCAATATCTTGTGCTTCGGGGTGTCGAGTAACTGGTACACATTTGATCGACAGTAACCACACCACATTTTGTAACATTATAATCCAAATTTACAATAGACTTGATAATAGAAACACGGTAAAAAAATACTAAACTAAAACACAAAACAAAACAAAAAAAAGAAGGGTAAAAGTGACTATGTGTGCACAAATATAGTGAGAATAACACTATGAAAGCAATTACACGATCGGGTGCGCCGCGGCAACTTGGCCACAGATGTAACTATCTCGCATTCATGCCTTATTTCCAGATGGACTGAAGATAAGGTGGTATTATTTTTATACAGTTCATGTCCCTCAAGGTGGTCTTGACAAATACTCAAAGCCCTGAAAACATTTCTCCATCGATACCTACCGTAAGGTGCGAAAATAAAAGATTATGGCCAATTTGCCGCTAGCGCGCCCATTTAAGGGTTAATAAAACATACTAAGCACTGGGTATTTTTTGATACTATTTATTTATTATAAAAAAATTTATAATTTAAAAATTTTTAACTGGTAGTTTCACTACCAGATTGATCTGTTGATTATTAAAAAATTCCTAATCCAATTACCGTGGCTTTGAACTAAGCAGTCTGTTATAGAGTCTATAAAATGGTGCCGCCTCGGTGGCCTAGTGGATAGCGTACTAGGCTTTCACCCCGAGGACCCGGGTTCGATTCCCGGCGAGGGTTTGGCATTTTCATACGCTATAAATCATCCCACCGTCTGCATTAGCCCAAGTGTGCACAATAGTCAGACGTTAAACACCAAAAAAAAAAAAAAAAAAAATCTATAAAATGGTTATAACACTTTCTGATTTGTTTCTGATGTTTTCGTAAGGAAATTTCATTCTTTGCTTATAGGTTGATAGATATTTACATGGACCGACTCCTGGCCAAACTGAATACCTGTCAAACAGTGAGCCGATGCAAAATTCATGGTTAAAAATGAGAAAAGAAGCGTCATCTTGGTCCAGTTACAATCATTCAACAGTTCCTCTAGTCACACCAGCTGCAGCTGTATCAGCTTTAGGAGAGCTAACTCCGGGTGGAGCTTTGATGAAATGTTTTCACGAAGAGTCCTTAGCACGTCAGTATCTATTTTTTAACCTTAGAAGTGATAATTACATATCTGTTAAATTATAAGACTGTTTTTGATTATTTGCAAACTTTTTTTGTATTAATTACAGTAGAACCTCGCGATACGATGGGTTCATGATACGAAGTGGAATATCGCAAATATTCGTGCTTGCGAAACGATACGTTTTTCGAGATACGATCCCAATATCTCCTGCCGCTTGAAATTGTTTTGAAGTTGGCGCGCTACAGGCAAACCTCACGCGTCACTAAGCAAGCCTCAATACGTCACTATTCAAGCTTTTATACGTCACGAGGCTTTTATTTGTTGAGTGGGTTAATTGCTGCTTTGACCTGGCAGTGAAAAATATTTAGAGGAGAATGGTCTTCCTCTAAAATGCCTCCTTGTGCTCGACAATGCCCCTGCTCATCCTCCTGGCCTTGAAGAACAGATACATCCCGACTTCGACTTCATCAAAGTGCTCTATCTGCCACCGAACACCACTTCCATCCTCCAACCTATGGACCAGCAAGTCATTGCTAATTTTAAGAAGCTTTACACGAAACACCTTTTCAAACGATCCTTTGAAATGACAGAGAGCACGCAACTCACACTCCGTGAGTTTTGGAAGAGTCACTACGACATTGTCCATTGCTTAAAAATCATAGAAAAGGCATGGGGTGAGGTCTCAAGGCGCACCTTGAACTCAGCATGGAGGAAATTCTGGGCAGCTGTGGTTGCAGAACGAGACTTTGAGGGTTTCGAAATCCCTACTGAAGAAGCTATGGATGATCTTGCTCCATTGGAGGAGATTATTTCTCTGTCAAAGTCTTTAGGGCTTGTTGTCGATGAGGCTGACATTGACAACCTACTCGACAAGCACAAGGAGGAGCTCAACACTGACGACTTGAAGGCATTGGAGGCGATGCAAATCAGCGATCTTCAAGATACGATTTTTTTATGATACGATCCCGGTCCAGGAACGGATTAAGATCGTATCGCAAGGTACCACTGTATAGAACAAACCATATAACTTACCACAATATTTTTCATTAACATGCTTATGTGGTTGTAAAAATCATATCTGTCTTTCCGCTTCAGTGCTACTGGAAGAAATGTTTTTGTTAATTTTGTTTACTTACTTATATCACACAAAAGTGTTACAGAATAAAATTTAAAATAATTCAAATATATGCAATATACATAATGTTGGTTTAGTGTAAAAAAGTGTATAGAATAGTTCTTTATTTATATTAAACAAATGTTACAGCTAATACGAGGGTTGATCAAATATAAACGAGACTGACTTTCTAAAAACTTTTCCGTTGGACATTGAACTCTAAAGGGTGGGGTTTCAGTTAGCCTGGGAGGTTTGGGACGGGCGTAGACGGGCAACATTTCCGTTCGGACCCTTCAGTATAAAACTATACAATGAGTGAGAGTGAAGTGCACGTTTCCGTGGAGCAGAGAATTATTATTAAGTTTTTGGCCAAGGAGGGGTCAATCCGACTGAAATCTTTCGTGAGATTGACGGCTCAATACGGGACAGGACCCTGTCAAGAGCTCGCGTTTTGCTTGGCACAAGGAATTCGCCGAAGGACGGAAGCAGTAGAAAACCTCAGCCATGATCGTGGCCGACCACTTCCGTCCACGGACGAAAACATTGATGCTGTTCGGAAGCTCCTGGACGAAGACAGACGATATATCGCTGCGATTTATTGCAGATGAACTCCAGTTGAGCTATGGTAGCGTTCAAAAAGTAGTTACATCAAACCTGGAACTCAGCAAAGTATCTGCAAGGTGGGTTCCACAATTTTGACCGGCGTTCACAAAGCGGAATCGTTTGGAGATTTGCCAGCGACTATTGACCCAATTTGAGCGAGATGGTGAGGCATTATTAAACCGGATTGTCACCTGTGACGAAACATGGGTTCACCATTACACTCCTGAGTCGAAACAGGCAAGTATGGAGTGGCGGAAGAGGGAGAGAAGGCGCCTCTGAAGGCCAAATCACGATCGTCGGCCGGGAAGGTAATGGCCACTGTATGTTTCGACAATCAAGCGCCTTTCACGTCGATTTCCTCCATCAACGACGCACAATAAATGCACAATATTATTGCGATGTTTTAGAGGCCGCAAAACAGTATTTTCAGTAGGAAAAGGAAATCTAAACCGGCGAAACGTCATTCTTCTTCACGATAATGCCCGACCACATTCGCGAACGCTGCGAGGCTTAAACTCGATTAAATTGGCTGGGAACCAATGGAACATCCCCATACAGTCCAGACTTATCACCCTGCGACTATCACCTGTTTGGGCCACTCAAAGAGGCGCTTGGAGGCCAGCATTTCGAAGACGATTCTGCGGTGGAGACCTTCGTGCTCCAATGGCTCAATGAAGCGCCGAGAACTTTTTACGAAGATGGAATTAAAAAACTTCCAATCCGGTGGGAAAAATGTGTTACTCGTGCGGGAGACTATGTAGAAAAATAAGTTGTATCAAGAATAATATGTAAGTAAGCAATAAATTTTTTAAAAAAACAGTCTTGTTTATATTTGATCAACCCTCGTATTATTAGTACAGTCATAGAGCTTCAATTTATTCAGTGTCACTGGAAACTCTTAGTTCCTTTCTTTCACTCTTTATTAGCCGACAGTAGTGAGTTTTATGTATATCGCTAAAAACAAAAATATATCACAAAGAAAAATTTCAGTAAATTAAGCGAAGATAATAACATCTCTACTAGGCAGAAACACTGAACAGTAACTTGGACTCAAAGTAGGCTTGAACCAACAAGCTAAAATTCTTTTCATATTCTTCTTTTCTGTTAGGATTATTATCACTATATTCAGTATAATGATCTGCCTTCCCTAGCTTCGTTAATTCTACTTTCTTTGACGCATTTCGGAGAACCTCCATCTTCAAAAACTATATATACTCACGATTAAAAGGGATAATACGAACGATTAAAAGGTATGGAGTTATTGAAGAATGAATACACGGTGAAGAATTCAATAGAAGTAGCAAACCGACTGCAGAAAAGAATAATTACCGAAGATTGTAGGATATTTTCGTTTGATATTTAGAATTTATACACTTCAAAAAAAAAAGTATAGATATAGTTTTTGAAGATGGAATTCTCCGAAACGCATCAATGAAAGTAGAATTGACGAAGCTAGGGAAGGCAGATCATTATTCTAAACATAGTACCAACAAGCTAATTTTCAGGGAGGAACAATATATATATTTGTTCCAAAATCAATAATGATCGAGTTATTATTCGAGTATTTCCATGACACTTCATAAATGGCCGTTGTTAATGCATCAAAATGTTAGATAGAAATCTTTATTCATGTCACTTTGAGGGTTCAGAATAGACCTTCATCAGTACAGAATATATAGCATAGAATAAATAACCATGTATTTTTTTTTTTTTTAGGCGAAAAGCACATTAATGCTATTATTGCCTCCCTATATGTAAGTGTGAAAATCGTAAGTGTAGTGTTGTAACTATGTTCACTATAATAATCTGCCTTCCCTAGCTTCGTCATTTTTTCTTTCGTTGACGCGTTTCTATCCAGATAGATATAGTTTTTGAAGATGGAGGTTCTCCAAAACTCGTTAGCGAAAGCAGAATTGACGAAGCTAAGGAAGGCAGATCATTATACTGAACATAGTGATAATAATCCTAGCAGAAAAGAAGAAGAATATAAAAGAGTAGTGTTGTAAGTGTATATTAGACTCGGATACTGCGAGGGACATCTAAATCCTCTCAATATGTGCAGCTAGTCTGCACCCCTGCAGGGAATACCATGGAATAAGCACTAAAAAGAGGCTTTCAGTGAATATACAGTCAAACTTTCTTAAACCAGCTTCGAATGTAACATCATGTTTTAATTAAATCAGATGAAAATCTATCTTCAGTGTATAAAAACTTGTTTTACCTATACTGAAGCTTCACTTTCAGTCATCCAACTTGCTGTCCTGACCTTCCACTATGAATTTGAGTGTCGTGAGAGCGTGTAGGCGAGCTTTATCGTGAAAAAAAACTTTTGCTCATCGTGTAATGTTGTTCTGATTTCAATCAATCATTGACTCCGGCTCTCGAGAAACCATTAGCCTTGACATAACACCACCATATACACTACACAACTTGTGATGAATTTTGGTCGCACCTTTATTTTGTGCGATAACAAAATGAATAACATTACGAACTTCACAATCGGTTGTAGAAGCAAGTGGAGTCTTCATGTTTGCTGGTATGTGACTGTCCAAGCAGTGAAAATAGAGGTATAAAACTTCTCTGCTGCCACTACACTCAGATGAAATTCCCCTGCGGCTACTGCACTTTTCTACCTACCATACTGATTTTAGTGTAACTTATTTTAAAACGCCCCTTATATCAATAACTTTGATCATACAAATTTTACTACATTTTTCCAATAAAAAGTAATGCATATTTTTTAATTCAATTTACTGAATTCCTTTTTTCTGCATTTTCTCGTGTTTGCCATTGAAGTCCCTCTATGCTTTTCCCTTATTATCTGCACCCACTTGGCTTTGGATATTTTTTGAATATTTTTTTATACTCTAAATATAACCAAACTTGCTCGGTAGGTTTGACACGTAAATTTTCAGCTACGTGTCAGCTACATGCTTGTGCTATATGAGAGCTGCTTAGTTTTAACGTTGTCGATGATTGACTGATGTAAATCTATTAACGTTTTGGGACTAATTGTGAATAACTTAATGTTCAAACTAGGTTCACAGACGTATTAATATGACCACTGAACATATCACTAGGAGATTCGCTACCTGCCTCTTCATTTAACAGTATTTCAATTATTTTACATAAATTCCATGTATACATGTATCAAGAAGAAATAAATCCGGGAGACAACTGTGACGAACTGGCCATGTTGTTAAGAAATACATACAGTTCAATTTAACCTAGTTTCAGATTGCTGGTAACATGATTATATTTATTCCAAAACCAAGAGGCCAGCACCAGCAAGAGTAAAAGAATTATATTAGTCACACGTGTGATAGTCGTTAAACGAGTTTATGTGACCGTTGTATGTGTATATGCACACACACACACACACATTTTATTGCTGTCTTGTAAGAACAACGCCAGTCCCGAAAAGATTTCAGTATTAAATAATATTAAAAAACTTTTTCTGTATTAGCTACAATAACAGTCTATTATTGTGTATTTTGTAGAATTGGTGCCAACGCCATTAGAAAATGAACTAAGAAATTTGTACATGTCTGGCTGTGAACTCCTGCGTCACTTTTGGTTATGTTTTCCTACAACCACTCCAGAGCTTCAGGAGAAAGCGGAACGAATGCATGAAGCTTTGCGTAGATTTCATTCAGCTAAACTTAAACCCTTTGAGGTATTTAAAAAAAATCCGTTTCTAAGACGTTATTAATTATGTTTTTGGAGTGTACGATAGAGGAAGTGCAACTACAGTTTAAAATATTGAACTGATATTTATGTAATAATTATTTTCATGTTAGAAATGTGTTATCACCGGATAAATTACCGTAGGAACAGAAGTTTTATTTATTTAGTGGCTTAGCGAATTACTGACATGAATGATAAACATTTTAAAAATTCAGTAATTTGAGGAACTAAACTGTTTGTGAAAATGACGATCAGGGACCACCTTATTTAAATTTAAAAATTGTAGCCACAAATGTTAGAATAGTCGTTATGGAATAGTTCTTTAAAACGATATTATGATTGTGGAACTATGTCTATTTTACCTGTGTTATTGAAGTTATTGAACTTTTCCAACAGAAACTCTGTGCCACTAATGTAGGCCCCATTGCTAATTTAAAGCCGTTTCACATCAAAAGTATTTCTATAAATTTCGCAGAGAGAAATGTTAAAGAAATATAAAAGTTTTACCTGGCAAAGTTGCCCTTTTGCTATACATATCTGTAGTATTGAAAGTAATAAACGCAAACTAATAATAATGCGAGGGTGGTCTGATAAGTTTTCGACCTCAACATGAAGGTAGCACTCGTCGGTGGCAGCACTCAAATTTCGTTGTTCATCTGTTGACAGTTACCAAAGTTTCAGCCATTTTGGACGTGCAGTTGTTATGTAACAGTCGTTTGAGTGAGTTGATGTGAGTATTTTTATGAAAATGGACAAAATCGAGTATCGAACTGTCATTAAATATTTGTTTTTGAAAGGCAATACGCCAACGCAAATCAAAGATGAGTTGGATTCTATTTATGGGGGACTCTGCACCATCATTTACCACAGTGAAATTTTGGGCAGCTGAATTTAAACGTGTCCGTAAGAGCTTGGGAGACGATGAACGTTCGGGATGTCCAAAAACTGCAACTACCGACGAAAACATCGCCAAACTGCAACTACCGACGAAAACATCGCCAAAGTTCACCAAATAGTGCTAGATGACCGCCGAATTAAAGTGAGAGAGATAGCAGATGTTATGAACATGTCAAAAGAACGTGTTTGTCACATATTAAATCAACATTTAGACATGAGAAAGCTGTCCACGCGTTGGGTGCCGCGTTTGCTCACGTTAGACCAAAAACGTGTTCGAATAAACATTTCCAATGCTCTGTTGGCGCAGTTTAGGCACAATAAATCCCAGTTTTGGCACCGATTAATTACTGTAGATGAAACTTGAATACATCATTATACGCCCGAAATAAAAATACAGTCCAAACAGTGGACTGCAAAGGGGGAACCGGTTCCAAAAAAAGCAAAAACTTTTTTCGGCTGGGGAAGTGATGGCGACTGTTTTTTGGGATAGTAATGGAGTTATTTTAATCGACTATCTTCGAAAAGGAAAAACCATTACAGGAGCATACTACGCATCATTACTTGACAAGCTGAAGTCAGAACTTGCGGAAAAATGGCCACATTTGCAGAAAAAGAAAATCCTGTTTTACCAAGATAACGCACCGTCTCACACCTCAGCGGTTGCCATGGCGAAAATCCACGAATTACAGTTTGAACTACTTGACCATCCGCCTTACTCAGCAGATCTAGCAGCAAGCGACTTCTTTTTGTTCCCTCATCTAAAAATTGTGCTCGGAGGACAGAGATTTTCGTCAAATGAAGAGGCAATCACCTTCGTGAACAATTTTTTTGCAGAGAAAAACACCGAGTACTATTTGGACGGGTTACAGAGATAGGAGCAACGCTGGGAGAAGTGTGTAGTGGTACAAGGAGACTATGTTGAAAAATTAAAAAAAAAATTCTGAGAAAATGTCTTGTATCTTTGTTAGATCGGAAACTTTTCAGACCACCCTCGTACAGTCTCAATGTTATTGCAAAATAATTGTAGTTGCACTTTTTCTCAGTTGTAAATATCAAGTTTTGAAATACAGTTTTCAGTTTAGTTATACACAGTTTACAACTTTAGTAGATTTTACACAACAATCTTTAGTAGATTTTAATCCATCCAAATTTTTTTAAACTAATTTTAACCAACATTGTTGGGAAGCTCAGAATTTGAAATGCTCAACACAGTGTTATTTCTGAAATTGTAATTATACATAATCAAATTTTAAATATACATTTTGTTTGACAATGATTTTTCTGTTCTAACGTTCCAAATATGTAATTAGCAATAGGCCAAAATTAAATTTGTATAACGTTAATCAGCTGATATTATCTAAAACATTATCGTTAATTTTTACAAGCTTTTATTTATTGCAGCACAATGTATATACCATTAATTTTTATAAATTTAAGAATCTTCCTAAATACTGAAGAAATTAAGAATGTGTATTTTTAAATGGTTAATAGCACGGTATGTAGATAACACGGTAGGGGCCATGTGCATGTCCCCCCACCACCACTTGCTGGCTGAACTACGTCATCGAATCTAGCTCAGACGTAGTGTTCAGTAGAAAACAGTTTGTAATGTTAGTGTTAGTAACTGTATTATAGTAATTACAATAATAATTCCTTATATCTAACATTAATAACGCTGTTAATTACTTTACTTACTGAATTCGCTCATTGTCAAAACGGAAACTTTTTATTTTATACAATATTACATAATATTAAAGTAAATTATAGGTCCATAGCTTGAAAAATTCCAGGTTATTTTTTGTTTGAAAGTTAAAAGGATCATTTGTTTTCGAAATCATCATCATTAAAATGAAGTGAACAGACTTTAACATTATCAAAATTAAAATGATCTGCTCGTTTGCACGCATGAACCCAAGCTTTTCTCAGGCCTTCGTCTTTTGGAATTCTGTGAAATGTAATTCCTTTCCTTTTACAATTCATATCATTATAATAGCAATTGGCAATAGCACAACCAGTTATTGTTATGCATACACAATTATACAAACAAACAAAACAAATTATGTATTTTTTAGGATTCAAAACATAGGCTACTCTTTTCTAACATTTATTAAACCTTTACGGTGATGATAAACTTAACGGTTTTTCGCCGAAAAAAAAAAAAAACTTATTAAACCTCGACCACAAAACATAATTATCATCTTTTATTTAAAACACCTTTTATTTACATTAAAAAGTAAAACACAATTCTCACATAAACACACCGAATCTCCAACTACATTTACAGAACATCGCATTGTTAGACGGGAAATTATATAAAGTAGCAGACACTGTAAATGGAATTGTATTTACTGTGGTAGCAGTGAAGAGTTAGATTCAGTGACATCACACACGTGGTAGTCTACTGCGCATACCCACCGTGTATCTATATACCGTGGTTAATAGCAAGCAAGGAAAAGAAAATTAATTCATTATCAAAGAGTTTTTTTATGGAATGTTATGTTTATCTAAAAGTATCACAATAGCCTGCATATAAAATAAATTGTTTTCCTTGTTTAGGATCGAGTAAAACTAGAGTTCTCACCGCTAAGCAATCAACTGACTAGTCATATCAATGAACTACTTTCTACAGCATACACCAAGTTCGAATTGTGGCAGTCTCGTCGCAAACCTTCTCTAAGATAACCTTATCCATTTGTTCCACCTCTGCCTTAGTTACCAACGTGTTAGTCTGTTAGGTTATTTTTGTTTCGCTAATTGGTTATTTATATTATTTTAAAATTTTGTCCCATCATCGTCTTTACTTTTATTAGATTCACTAGTTCAGTTATTCATTTTATTGCACTTCATTATTGTAAAAAATAAGTTAAAAGTAGCAATTAGTGGATTATTATTTGTTAGTTTGTATTTGAAATAACGTTTTGTGTTATACAACCAGATACATTAAAATTTATTCGATCGGAAGTAATAAAAATAATTATTTTTTATGCTGTTAGAAAGCATTGAAATAACAGTTTTTTTTCAACAAGAAAATTTCATACAAAAATATGTTATAAAATTATTACTGTTTATCTTCTGTGGTATGTGAATGAAGTGGAGTATCAGAAATCTGGGGAATTTGTGTAATTCAGAATCACTAATGAAAAATTAAAGTATATATTCACTTTTAATGAGTAGACAGTTGTACAAATTGTACTAGTATACGTTTTTTATGTAAATGAAATAACTTTTTTGCATTGTAATGATTTTTTTTTAAATCGTACTGTTTTACGTGACACTGAAATTGTAAAAATTTTTAATCACTGCTGTTTACAAAAGGTGCAGACAAAACGAAAGCACATACAAAGAAAGGTAAATGACATACAAGCCAACGTCTACAATTTATCTGTTTTTTAGAAGACTGCTTGCAAAGCTCTCTAACTGTCTCATTGCTGTAAAACATCAGGCCGTTAACGCATTTGTCCTGTTCCAATTGTAATGAAATAAATACTGTTCATAAGCCCTTATCGTATACAAGATTTACATAATTTGTTCGTAAATTGTTACAGCACACTGATCAGAAGAGCTTAAGTTGCTTGCAAAGAATCTGCTAGCTTGCTTATTTTCAAACATTTATTTGACCAAGTAAACAACTTCAGGATTTTGGTTGGTATTGTTCGAAAGATTAGATCTTGTTCGTGAATTCATCTGTTGAAAATTTTTATGTACAAGATATAGTTCGGTATCCATGATTTTTCAAACTGTGGTCTACGAATGAAATAAGAACTGATGAAATACAGAACTCATAAGAAAATATGATTTGTAGTCTGTTTTTTGTTATAGATAAACTTATTTTCTTGGAAATCATATGGTGAAAGTTGCACTAGAAAATAATATATTTGTTATAGACAAAATCCAAATGCTTAGTACAATGAACCCTCACTACTTTGCGGTTCGACATTCGCGGATTTTTTTCATTATATTATATGAGAAAATATATTTCTGGAAATTTCAAAAATAGTCGGAATATATGAAGACCCAAAATATTTCGTTAATTCGATTAAAACATTAGTAAAAAATATTATTTCCTAGTTTATGAACAACAAAACAAGCGTAAAATAGTACAAAACATGTATCTTGTACTTGAAGTAAAATATAGTATAGTTGTACAGTACCATAACAATCTTTCATTTTTTTAGTTACACATACTGTTTTATTGCTATTTAATATGTTGTTTAACATTTGTGTCTGTGTACTGTATGTTACTGTATAGGGTGGTTTGTTAACAGTACGTAAAGGAAGGGTTTAAAAGACCGAATATACTTTAAACAAATACTGTAAATATGGTGTCCCTTTTTCGCTGATTTTCAGCTATCGTGGCCAGTCTCAGAACCTGTCTACCATGATAAGGGTTCACTGTATTCTATTTTGACATGAAAAGTTCATAATTTCTCAACTGAGACAACATCACTCTGTTGTGAGTGCTTGCAAATAGCCTAATTAGTTGTCATAGTTTCGATATTTATGTATTACTGTTTTTTAGTGTTTGAAATTGTTTAAAAATTTGTTATTAGAAAATAAAAAATTTAGTTTGTGAAATAAAAATCGATTTTTATATAAATACATATGTTAAAAGTAACGGCTAAACTAAACAAGTTTTAGGTTATTTCCACAGTAAAAAAATCTCAAAATGTTTGTTTAACAATTTTTTCTGTGAAATGTGTCACTTGTATGTTATTATTTAGTGGTTCTTTTTCTTTACGAGTATACAGAACACTCGTATTTGTTTCAGTTTACATTGTTCGGTTATAGTTTTTATACAGCTGAATTGCGTAGGTGATTTTCAGAAATTTGCGCCAAAAGCAATTTTAAGTTCTTAACATAAAAACATTAAAAATTATATTTTTGTATATATCATTTTCTCTTTGTTTCACCCAACTTTGGGGTACACTAAATCAATCACTTTTTAATGTTCTGTGCCTTCCTCGTTGCCCAGTATTGCTTCATTCCTTGTGATCTTGTTTTTCTTCGTCACAGATTTGGATCGTTCGCTTGGATTTGACTTTCCTCGGAACCGTTGCTTCTTGTCCTTTGTTATTGTTTTGGCTGTTTTGTCCATGAGCATAGTGTCAGTGATTTGTAGTTCTGTATATATATATATATATATATCATTTTATTTACAAATAAATTTCAAAACTTGTATATTTTGCAAAAGGTTCAAAGTTGATATTTTAAAATCACAGTGTTTTTTTTTCTATTCGAAAACGTAATAACTCCTTTTTTATTTCTTTCTGAAAAAAACGATATGCAGCACTTTAGAATTTAAACATGAATTTTATTATTAATTGCTTTTCAAACATAACCCTGCATAGTGCTGGACAAGCTGCTAGCGATCTACTGCTGTACTTCCAGAGCAGGGTTAATTATGTTTGACCCAAGTGCATTCTTGCAAATACCATTATGAACTTCACTAGATCTAATAAAGCCAGAGTAATGCCAGATAGCTGCCTTGAGATTGCAAATATGATTTTGGCAAAATACTAGAATTGTTTCTTCTATAAATTGTTTGTCATATACAGTGGTACCTCGCGATACGATCTTAATCCGTTCCTGGACCGGGATCGTATCGTAAAAAAATCATATAATGAACAATGTAATCTTATGTAATTTAATTAATTCGTGCAACGCCCCATATATAAACACCAAAATCGTCTATACGTAATAATAATTAGTCACAAAATAGTATATTAAGTACCACATTAACACAATAAACGTTATGTATCCCCGATCTCTTCTTGAATCGTTCAAACCACCCATGAGATGCTTTGAACGTTGGGGCCTCTTGTGTTGATGTCCCTTCGCCTCTCTGGGCTTTTTCGAGGTCTTCAAAGATCGCAGTGGCTTTATGGCATATAGCAGCTTGTGTTATTGTATCACCAGCAATTTCCTTCTCTTTTATCCAAATAAGATGAAGAGGCTCCATCTCGTCATTAAGGGCAGTTCTATTGTATGAGAAGGTGGTAACGCCCTTTGCAGACTTGCTGGCTTTAATGGCTTCTTTATTCTTTATAATGGTACTAATCGTCGATTGGTTTCGTCCATATTCATTAGCAATAGCCATGATGCGCATGCCACTTTCGTATTTTTTTATAATTTCCAACTTCACTTCCATGGTTATCGATGACTTTCTTTTCCCCTTATCACCACCAGCACTAGAAGCACATTTAGGACCCATGGCGAATAAAGTTTATCACAAAATAACGATCACACAATCACAAGAATATCATATTAACTGTACGAACGCACGCGGTCTCGAGAAGGAGAGACCGATATCACATCGACGCTTTGTGTGGGCTCGGTATCCTACGATGCCGTGATGCCGACCAATAGGAGAACAGTATTTATAGAGAAAGGAAGATGACGTCACGTCGACCAATAGCAGAACAGCTTGAATAGTGACGTATTGAGGCTTGCTTAGTGACGCGTGAGGTGTGCCCGTAATGCGCCAACTTCAAAACAATTTCAAGCGGCAAGAGATATTGGGATCGTATCGCGAAAAACGTATCGTTTCGCGAGCACGAATATTTGCGATATTCCACTTCGTATCTTGAACACATCGTATCATGAACCCATCGTATCGTGAGGTACTACTGTATATTTATAAGTATGTGCTAAGCGCCTAAAGGTTCTCAGTTTGAGCTGCAGTTGCTCCCATTGCTTTTCCCTTATCGTTACAAACACTGATCCCTCGTCCTTATTATATACATTGCCAACGTCCATACTTTATGAAAGTTAGACTAAAGAGGATGAGGTTTTATTTCAAAATAAAATTCTCAATTCACTCGTGTTAATAATACTTTGCCGTTGATATATTTGATCGTATTGTAGCCTATACGACTTTACAGTCGCTAGTGTGATTACTTATTCAAAAATCTGTAAAAAATTGTAATCTGAATTAGGTTGGTCCCAGTTTTTGATGCTCCACTGTAATGGTAAAGTGTTGAAAATGTGTCTTGAATGTTTAAATGAAGTATCGACCTAAAATATTTTATATTGTAATGGATAAATATATGTGTTAGATTTACTGGTTAATAGTAGAACAAGAGTATATTTTTTCAAACTCATCGCAATCTTATAGAATAGGTAAAAAAAAAAAAACAATTTTTATATACAAATTTTACGTACGAAAAATAATTAAATACAGTATTAAAAGTACACATTTTTCCTGTTTGTGGATTAATGTGGTCTAAATGTATCGGTGGCTATCACATCAAAGCAATAATGTTTCTGGGCGTGCTTCATACAGTGTAATGAAGTGTAACACAGGAATCTTGTGTTATAATTTTTGTGATAAACTCACTGTTCAATAGCCTTGCTTTTACGAGGGTTGTTTCAGCCGTCTTTTTTTTTAGATTTAGATCTGTCCTTTGCCATATCATATTAATAGAAACACTATGTTTTTACAAAATATAAACATTCTCATGCATTAAAATATGTCAAAAACTTCACCGCCTATATTCAGTTTTTTCCTATATTCAAAGCTGAACCTTTTAGTTTTCACGTTGCTTATTTTTAGATTATTTTAATAAAAATTACTTTGATTTTATTTTAATCAAACAAGTGTTTTATAACATTTCCTTACAAAGTTGAAACACTTAAGCTTACATTTCTAACCTTTCCTTCCAAACACCTTACTATAATTCCTTTATTTAATTGAAAATCCTCAATTCAGGGCTGTCATACTACAATATTGCAGTCTGGGCATGTACAGTTTGTCTTTGCATGTAAAAATGTCTTCTGCCTTTTTGAATTACCACGCCTTCATTTCTCCATAACATAATACAGTAGAAGTCCGATAATCCGGCACGTTCGGGACCGGCTCGGTGCCGGACTATCGGGCAGTCCGAAATTCCGATCGATCAGGTGGTAATTATAGGTTAATAAATAAAGTACTAATACACTATGCTAATGCATACAACTAAATTTATTTTAATTTACATATAATGTAAATGTATATATATATATATAATATAATGTATATACACATAATGTAAAACATATTTTACTTAGATTTAAAAAAGTCACGAATGTCCTTTTGTTTTATAGAATTTTTACGTTTAGTGTAAAAGATATTCCTAATTATATGCAAATCAATAACTTCTGAAGCACTGTAGCTTGTACTAGCCTCAGCAAAAGTGATAAACTTGTTTAATGATTCTGCAGCTTCTGCCCAGCTAGTTTTTTCCTTTTCTTCCGTTTCGGCATCCGAGTCACTTTCCTCAAGATTTGGAGTAGGCTGAGGGTTTACTACACTGTTGATAATGTCCTCATCGGTATAACTTCGGAATAGCTCTCGAGCGTTTTTATTTGCTTTAAAGACACTTTTGGAGAAAAACAATATTTGTAAAATTTTCCGAGCGATGACGGCTCATTGGGTCCCAGGCAACACGTAAGGCCAGTGGGCGTGGCTTAATCTCCGTAATGGCCACCTATTGGATTTATTGACAAACCCGGACTAATGGACTTCTACTGTAATAATATTTTAAAGCCGCATATGTGAATATAATAAAATCTCATGAAAGCTTTATATACATTTTAAAATATCTATTTTTATTTTATTCTCAAAAATGGCTGTAAAAAGTTTATAATGTTTCTCGCAGTCAGTTACGTGAAATTCACAACACCACTTTTATATATATGTACATAACAAAAGCCTTACTATCGATTTAAATCGTTCTCATTTCAGTCAGTACCGAGTTGTTGCTCAGTACAAGAGTCAAGAAGAATTATAATTAAAAATTTATGTTGTGAGAGCCACCTAGAGTATTTCACCAAATTTTCTACCAAATTGATTAATACACAGTTATGTAATTATTTCATTATTTTAATGCAGTCATTATCAAAGTTACAGCTAAAGTCTATTTTAAACTAGTTTTTAATGATTTTGGGATATTGTGGGTCATTTTAGATTTAGTCTGTAGAATATGTATACAATAAAATTACTTACTCAGATTTGGAACAACTATGGTTGCATCTGTAATAGGAGATAATTAGTTTTATAGTATTTGTATTCTGTTAGGAAGTTATATTTGTATAAAAAGAGGGTTATAGTTCTGTTAATTTTGTTTTTCATTTGAAAATTAATTTTTTTTTTATTTTGATTTTGCATAGTTTGTCTTATTACTAAGTCTCA
This sequence comes from Callitettix versicolor, assembly GCA_022606455.1. Classification (NCBI taxonomy): domain Eukaryota; kingdom Metazoa; phylum Arthropoda; class Insecta; order Hemiptera; family Cercopidae; genus Callitettix; species Callitettix versicolor. The sequence continues at coordinate 10,593,620 of CM040189.1, forward strand.
ATGCTTGATTTAAAACGTTGATTGCTAAAGAGGCGTGTGTCTTGGGAAGGTGTAATAGCTTAGAGATTCGTTTTTCCTATCGACCTGTGTAATATGATAGAGGTTCCGTACTGTGTATTAACTTAGAGACTACAGTGCCGGCAAGTGTGTTGCACCATGTGTATATGTTGCCGACGCCGCTGCTTGCAGGCGCTTCAGTGTCTTTTGTCTAACAAGTAGAATTCGCTTAGTTAAAGAAAGATATATTATTAAAATATAAAGTTCATTTGGATAGGTTTTGTTCTTAAAGGCTTATGTGCAAAGCTGTAAATGTATAATAATTTACATATGTAGTAGTAATAGTAATAATAATATAAAAATATTGTTTGAAGGCTGCTTTATTCAAACCATATCCGAATTGAATTAAGAAAATAGCCCTAAATTAATGAATTCATATAAACTTACGTTTTTTTTTTTCGATAAAACACCAATATTTCTATTTTTCTATACAGATAATTGTCAAAAATAAACATTTAGATATGTTGTTAACTATAGTGTTGACAATATATTCAACTGTAAACTGTAAAGATACTGAAGCGCCTGCAAGCAGCGGTGTCGGCAACATATACACACGGTGCAACACACTTGACGGAACTGTAGTCTCTATGTTAATACACAGTACTGAACCTCTATCTTATTACACAGGTTGATCTGTAACTTATACCGTCGAAGAAAAAACGAATCTCAAAGTTAATAAATCTCTAAGCTATTTATTACACATCCCCTCAGTCTTAACACCTAGTATAAGCTCAGCCAGCTGTGTCCTGTCTAGGTTATTTTGACTTGTCTACACTGGGATGGCATTTTTTTTTTTAGACAAGTAAACATACTCTGTTCCATAATAACATTTTGCATGTTTTTGTTTCTTAGGTTTAAAATTATAAATATTTTGAAGACACTTTATATTTCGTCTCTGCAATTCCAAATCTTTCAAAATACATGAGTCTTGTAAGGCTCATAATACGGTTTGTCCTTTTTAGTCGCAGGTCTAACATACTGTATTGATCATAACGGGATAACTGCTAGCTTGCCAGTTCAGGGTTAGTAATGGTGGTGGTGGGAAAGGATCTAGCTACTGGACCTATGCCCTGGGACTGTTGACTAGTTCGACAATTTTTAATATCGCTAGCTTGAGAAATCAATTGTGTCAACACAAGATCAGTTGACTTCCGGTAAACTCATAACCAGAGAGGCTTCATGTACGAGGATGATCTGAAAAGTTTCCGACCTAACAAAGATACAAGACATTTTTCAGAAATTTTTTTTTCAACATAGTCTCCTTATACTTCTACACACTTCTCCCAGCGATGCTCCCATCTCTGTAACCCGTCTAAATAGTACTCGGCATTTTTCTCTGCAAAATAATTGATCACTAAGGTTATTGCCTCTTCATTTGACGAAAATCTCTGTCCTTTGAGCGCAATTTTTAGATAGGGAACAAAAAGAAGTCACTTGGGGCTAGATCTGGTGAGTAAGGCGGATGGTCAAGCAGTTCAAACCGTAATTTGTGGATTTTCGCCATTGCAACAGCTGAAATGTGAGACGGTGCGTTGTCTTGGTGAAACAGGATTTTCTTTTTCTGCAAATGTGGCCATTTTTCTGCAAGTTCTGACTTCAGCTTGTCAAGTAATGATGCGTAGTATGCTCCTGTAATGGTTTTTCCTTTTTGAAGATAGTCGATTAAAATAACTCCATGACTATCCCAAAAAACAGTTGCTATCACTTTCTCAGCCGAAAAAACAGTTTTTTTTTGGAGCCAGGTTCCCCCTTTGCAGTCCACTGTTTGGACTGTATTTTTGTTTCGGGCGTATAATGGTGTATCCAAGTTTCATCTACAGTAATTAATCGGCGCCAAAACTGGGATTTATTGCGCCAACAGAGCATTGGAAATGTTAATTCGAACACGTTTTTGGTCTAACGTGAGCAAACGCGGCACCCAATGCGCGGACAGCTTTCTCATGTCTAAATTTTGATTTAATATGTCACAAACACGTTCTTTTGACATGTTCATAACGTCTGCTATCTCTCTCACTATAATTTGGCGGTCATCTAGCACTATTTGGTGAACTTTGGCGATATTTTCGTTGGTAGTCGCAGTTTTTGGACGTCTCGAACGTTCATCGTCTCCCAAGCTCTTACAGCCACGTTTAAATTCGGCTGCCCAAAATTTCACTGTGGTAAATGATGGTGCAGAGTCCCCATACACAGAATCCAATTCATCTATCTTCATGTTGAGGTAGGAAACTTATCAGACCACCCTCGTAAATGCAACTTCAGTGGTACTAATTAATTCTGAGCTGTCATTTCAAAGCTTATAAAATTGTAGTTGTCATTTTCTTGCTCCTTTTAATCATTGGCTAGAGAAACAGGGCCTAACTCAAGTCAAGCACACAATTGCGTATAATTATACTCAAAATGCCTGTGCATTTCAAATTTTGTCCAGTATATGTGGTTATTAACTCAAGTAAAAAAAATATACTGTTTGAATGGTGTAATTTAGTACAATTTTGAAAGAAATTTTGCTTTTAGACAGTATAATATGTAGTTGAATAGAAAAGTAAATGTATATAATATTTCAAAATTGTTCAGTAATTATAAAATTAGTTTTACAAAAATTATAGAATAAACCTAAATGCCAGCCCATTATAGCGAAAAATATTGTACCTATATATATTTAGACGGTATTTTAAGTAAATACTGGTATGGAGGAGGAACTTGGTAGAAGAGGAATAATAGTCATGATTCAGAATGGGTTGAAGCCATGAAGTACTATGAAATATTTTATTTGAACAAAAGTCTTGCGAATATTAGGATACATTCAAAATGGTATGGTAAGAATTAGTCGTTATATTGTTCTTTTAATTTTTAACTAAAAAATTTCATCCGAAATTTGCTATTTTCAGTAATTGTATAAAGTCATTTTTTGTAGTAAAATTGGAAACGTTTATAAAGGTCTATAAAAATATGAGCTGTGAAATTTTGACTTAAATATTTAGACGCATCGGTGATTACTGTTTTGTTTTATTGCGATCTTTGTGGCTCGCAGGTTAAGTTATTTGTCTTGCAAGTCGGGCATCATTTGTTGTGATTTTTAAATTATTAAATTCAGCAGCTCCTGTCAATAACGGCCTTAAAGGTTAACATCCAACTATCGTGCTAACGTTTCGTGTAGTTTTTAGCGGTAGGGAATCTTAGCAAGGTAATTTGTTTAGTTTCGTTAAGTACTGCAAACTGATTACATTCTATTTTAAACTTTTCAAACATCTGATTTTTTGTACGGATTTATGTGTTCAGAATTCTCGGTACCAGTTAAATGCACACATTTTTAATAAATTTAAACGTCTGCGTTAATAAATGAAAATAAACCGTTAAATTGCTGATTTAATGAACGAAACTATTTCAAAAACTGAACAGAAATGTACTGATATTGATGTTTATTTTTTAAGGATATTAAATTAGAAGGAAATCATTTTTCGACCAGATTTTTACTAAATTATTAGGCAATGTTAGTTGTTGAAAAAAATAAGTAAAACTAGAACGGCCTAACCTTGAATGTTTTACTTTGAAAATTTTCTGTTAATCGAGATTTGTATGGCGGCAGTAACAAACCAGATTTGGTTAGCAAGAAGCAGTGTGTTATATAAACAAAGTTTAGTGACTCAATCATTGAACCCTTTTCACACTGAAACCATTAACAGTGTGGATTTTTTCATTTTAAGAATATATTTGTTATTGATTTCGAAATATATTTTGACTACAAATACGAAATTTTTTAAATTAAAAACATGATTTTTTATTAGACAATTTTTTGAAAAAATTGATTGTATTAAATTAATTGCTTATTTAAAAGTAATTTTTTCTTTATGCTTTAAAAACTATTAAATTAACGCAGGAACAATTGCTCAGTGCACATCTGGCAGAAATACGTAATTCTTTACTTTCACCATGTTTGCAGCACACAACTACAAATCACATGCGGTAATTTAAAAATTCAATATATCTAGTGTCATAAAAATCAGGATCACCCTGTAATATATATTGTAACAATTTAACATTTTTTTCTGTTTATTTTAACATCAGTCATGATTAGCAAAATACTATTTATATTTGTTTTCTTATGGCTCAGCCCGGATCCCAGTCCATCAGCCTTATGGCCTCCCAATAAAGCTGCGTAAACAAGGATATCCCTGTGTGCATCTCCTTTCAACCTTTTGCACACGGTAAGTTGATCCCCGTTCATTAAAGTGTCTGCCTCGTTACGCAAGGTACATCTGTGCCTGTGAAGATACAATCGTGTCCCGTACGGAGTCTCAATCTTGCAGCAGCCTGCCACTGGGCTTGGTCTTATTTTCTTGACTAGTTTTTTATTTCTGGTCTTGTACAATTTTTGAGATAAACTCACTTTTCAATAGGCTTGCTTTTATGAGAACACGGTTGTTTCAGCCGACTTTTTTTAGATTTAGATCTATCGTTTGTCATATCGTATTAATAGGAAAAAACTTTTATATTTATATTTTTCTAAACAATAATTTTTGTGGATATGCAGTACTTGTACTACATGTTTTAAAAGTAAAATGTTTGATGATAATCTTGTCAAACCCCTGCGAATGGTAAATACATTATACTTTCGACACTTATCAAAGTACTACAATTTTATCAACTGTCCGTTATACTGAACAAACGAACAACTATTTCATACCCAAAAATGTGTAAAAAAATAAATGTAATTACGAGTCGTTACATTAACTAATGTAACGAATGTGTATACTCGTTAACGTATTAAGCAAGTTACTGCTTCGTGGTTTGTTACACAAATGTAGTGTGTTTTAAAAATATGAACTACTATAAGTTTAATTTGTGCGAAAGAGTTAACGGCAACTGTACTTTGATACAATTGGTCCATTAGGAATATATTAAAAGTATAAACGATTATGTGTTAGCCCTAAAGTATCATCTGCTTGGATTAGTGAGCATGCACATTTCTCTCTATTTGTTTCACCCAACTTTGGGGTACACTAAATCAATCACTTTTTAATGTTCTGTGCCTTCCTCGTAGCCCAGTATTGCTTCATTCGTTGTGATGTTGCTTTTCTTTCTTCGTTAGAAATTTGAATCGTTTTGGACTTTACCTTGGAACCGTTGCTTCTTGTCCTTGGTTATTGTTTTGGCTGTTTTGTCCATGAGCATAGTGTCAGTGATTTGCAGTTCTGTATGTATTTCTCTGTTTCTCTAAACCAAAGTGGTTTGGCTATTTTATTGCGAAAGTAGTCAAATATTTTTTTGGTTAGTATATTTTTGTCCATTCGGAGGATGTGCCCATAAAAATCAATTCTCCTTTTTCTTATTGTGTTACAGTTTTTTGGTAAAGAGTTTCATTCCTGATGTGGAGTAATTGGTTGTTACGGAATTTGGAGCCTAAGGTTTTTCGTAATATCTCTTTGATCTCCAGCCTTTCAAGTGGGCCCTGGGTTGTGAGAGATAATGTTTCAGATGCTTCTGGTTTAATTTCTGCATGCACATTTCATTATGAATTCTGATTACATTTATTGAACTTGTTATACATTCTTGACTCTCAGTCAGGCAGGTAAAATTTACTGTGTTTAACAAGTGTTACAAGCATACTTGAGTTACTAAGTTAAGGTTTTTTTAAGTAAAATTAACCACTGCACTCACCAAACGGTTCATTACACAATCTATCACCATGCAAATCTTGATTTTTTTAAAAATTTAATAAACTAAGTTTTTTTAGTGAAAAACCCTAATCAAATGTTTATTATTTTTCTCAGGAAGTTAAACGAGATTGGACTTTATAATCCCAAAAATGTAAACACTGTGAAAAATTTTGTAAGTATAGTAGTTTTTTACCATCGATTTTTTTTTCTATAAATTAATATTATTGTTCTTTTCCTGTTTAATTTTACAAACGTATAAAGAAGCACTACTTTTCGTTTTTAATAATTATGATACGTAATACCACCAACTACAAGTTTCGGTTTACCAAGCCGTGCTGTATGTACATTCAGGTTGTTCCTACTAAAATGATCGCCTTTCATTGTTACTTCCTTCCACTGTGTTCTGTAAAATTTTGTTGTAAGAAATTTTGAAATAAAATTTTCATAAACTGTTTATTTTGTATTTTTCTTTCTTATATATCAAGTATCCTTCTTTTCTTATTTAAGTGTCAAGTTATATCAGAAAATTCTACAATAATCCTATACTGTTAAATGTTCTAGGTTTTTCAATAACTTGGCATTTAACCTGCACAAAAAATAGGGCTTATCTGTTATATATAGCAATAAATTTAGAATAGAATGATATTTTTTTACAATAATAATTTATTAAAATACAGAGTAATGTCTATGGTATAAAATGATTAATTAAAATACAAGGTGTATTGTTGGTTTAAGTTAATAGCATGAATACGACTTCTCTGGAAACAGTTGCTAATGTTAATTTTCATTTGTAGAAACACATATTATTTTCTTCATTTTCTGTTAATCTTCTCAAAAACATCCTAAAAATCACTGTCATGTCCAATAATTATTGTGTTTCTGTAAAAATATTTAATATATATTAATATTTTTTTAAAGCTGAAAATTATAAACAATTATTTTAAGTTTGTTGTTATTATAAACAGTTATTTTTATTAGTTTGTAAGTTCACTGTTACAAACTAATACACTCTACTTTTAAAGAGATGTTTTTTCCTTTGAATATTAAATATAGACAATTTCGCTTTCAGTGAATTGATCAAATTTTTTTATAAAAAAATACGTATTTTTAATTTTGTTTTTCACATTTGTCTTAATTAAGAATTTTTTTTTTTTTTATTTTGTAATTGTTCATTACTATTAAAATGTACATTATTACTGGAAAAACTAATTAGAACAACTCAAAATAAATTTATAAATGATCATTAGTAATTTTATAAACATTTTTTGTGTAATCTATAACATTATTTTTAGATAATTACATTAGCCGCCTCGGTGCCCTAGTTGATAGCGTACTGGGCTTTCACCCGGACAACATTAAAGAAAACATTTTGTTGTGAGTGATGAAGCCAAACACATTAACTGTGGAGCGTTACGTGTAGGTTCTCCAAGCCCCATTTGACACTACCTATGTTCACTTTATTTATAAAGCAAATGGAATGTAACTAAACGCTAAAGAATTTACAGTTTTCATTTTCTATTAAGTCTTATAAAATCTTACAAGAAAAAGTCTATCACTTTATCATTTGCTTTGAGTGCTTGAAGGATCTGAAGCCGCCTCGGTGGCCTATTTGATAGCGTACTAGGCTTTCACCCTGAGGACCCGGGTTCGATTCCCGGCCAGGGCTTGGCATTTTCATACGCTGTACATCATCCCATCGTCTGCATTAGCCAAAGCGTGCACAATAGTCAGACGTTAAACAAAAAAATTGAAGGATTTGAAGTTTATATGGGTGTAATTTTAGATGTTTTTATAAAAACATTTCAAATTGTTTCGGCACTGTTCCAAGCTTTTTGCTATATCTAACAGTTGACTTTTGAACTATATTCTCCATTACCTGCCCCACAACTTCACAGCTTTCTGGCTGCCTACCAATTGATTTATTTTATATATACATATCTTTTTTCTTAAAATTTATGTACCATTTTCCCTACTTGCGAATAGAGTGATTACTGGGAAGGTCTTTATTAAAATTTGTTCTAAATTGACAATGCACTTATAACCCATTAATCTAACATGCATGCTTTCTTGTTTTCAAAGCCATCCAAAGATACATTGGTGACTTTACCAAACATTTGATAAGTAAACAAACAGGTGATGGTAACTATAATAAACAAACATTTTGACTTTTTCTTTACATAATCTTAAAACATTTTTAATTCAGTAAAATCACTGATACTAATCCTGTATATAGAAATATATTATGCTTTATGGACAAATTATTATGGCAACTTACGTCCATTGTATATTATCTACACTTCCGAGTATTCATGAAATAACTAATTCAAGTTAATTTACCGGTTGTGCCCAGATCAAACGATATCACTTTAGCAGGTCTCAGTGTGTTTCCCAAACATCTGAAATTAAAAATATGTAGTAATTTAATAACTTAATATAAAGTGTAAGTAGGTATTTCATAAAGTACTAGGGTTGTCCGTAAAGTAAAGTTCCCAAGGCGCTATAGTCGCTGCGAACGTTGTTACGCGGGATCCAGTGACCTTGGCTTGACAGCTTGGTTCCTCCACTCCCAATCCCCACTCAGCGAGCGGTCTGCGACGCTCAGTCTTGCCTTGGTAACCGTTAATAATGGAGTTGCCTCTTTTGTCTTCCGCCAAGTGCGAATTACGCTGTGTGATTTGTTTTTTGTGTACAAATTCGCGGGCTTGAAGATTCCGATTGTCAAACTTTTTTTTATTATGTTGGTATACATGCCCTTGAAGTATGATAAACCTTTCAGCTATTTTCATTGTTGACTTTGTCTGTGACAGCCACTAAGGTTAGACGTGTTTTTATGAGCTAGGCGATTTGCGTTTGTTAAAAGAAATGGATCAATGAATTTGTATCAAATTTTGCGTAAAAAATGGAATAAAGTGTAACAAAGTGTGTGAAATGTTAACAAAGGCCTATGGTGAGTCTGCTATGAGTAAAGCAAGAGTTTACGAGTGGTATAAGCGTTTCCAAGAAGGCCGTGAAGATGTTGAAGATGACGAACGCCCTGGACGCCCCAGCACATCAACAACCGATTAAAACGTGGAAAAATTGAAAGAAATGGTTATAAACAATCGCCAAATCACAGTTAGAGAGGTCGCTGATGATGTTGGCATAGCAATTGGATTATTTCATGACATTGTTTCCAGTGTTTTGTGTATGAAACGCGTGGCAGCAAAATTCATTCCAAAATTGTTGAATTTTTAAGAAAAACAGCGGCGAATGGAAGTTGCTCAGGAGTCACTAAATGAAGTCAGCGACGATGCAGAATTACTGAAACGTATTATAACAGGTGACGAAACATGGGTTTACGGATATGACGTCGAAACTAAGGTTCTATCATCCCAGTGGAGGCATTCTGGCCAAGACTGAAAAAGGTTCGACAAGTGCGGTCGAACGTGAAGGTTAAGCTCACTGTGTTCTTCGATATTAATGGCATAGTGCATCATGAATTCCTGCCACCAGGTGAAACGGTCAACAAGGAATACTACCTACAAGTTCAATGCCGTTTGCATGAAGCAATCCGAAAAAAACGTCCGGATCTATGGAAAAACAATTCATGGCTTTTGCACCAGCTCACAATAAAGAGAACCTTAAAGGGCCGTCGTTTTACAGCCGTAAATGACATTAAAAGCGCATCGCTGAAAGAACTATAGGCTATCTCAAAGATCGAGTTTGAGAAGTGTTTCGAGGATTGGAAGAAGCGCTGGCACAAATGCATAATCTCCAATGGGGACTATTTTGAAGGCAACAACATCAATGTAGAAGAATAAATAAATATTTTGTTCAAAAAATTAAAATTCTCGTTACTTTCTGAACACACCTCGTATATCTTTCTTTAACTAAGCGAATTCTACTTGTTAGATAAAAGATACTGAAGGGCCTGGAAGCAGCGGTTTCGGCAACATATACACACGGTGCAACACACTTGACGGAACTGTAGTCTCTATGTTAATACACAGTACTGAACCTCTATCTTATTACACAGGTCGATCTGTAACTTATAAC